>CM077632.1:69237368-70487368 GCA_039660915.1 Euphorbia tirucalli
GGCAACAAGCCATAAGGGTGGTAGAAGTTCAGGTTATAGTTATGGGTATAGATCGACAGCTGCAACCGGGTCTGGTGGCAGTTCTAGCTCAAATTCTTTAGGAAAAGGGGGGTAGAACTCAGAGGTGAAACAGGTTGAAGTTGCCACAGTAACCCAGCAACAAGGCAATCAGAACAGGAATCGAGGAGGACAGGGCATATCGCCTTGGACTCTTCCTTTGGTTAAAATATTTGCTAAGTGAAGAAATGGTGGGTTGCTATAGTCCTTGAGGCCATTTGAAAAACCTGCCGAGGCAGATAAAGACAATTTCTGCACGTACCATGTTGTTGCTGGCCACAGAACTAACAATTGCTACAAGTTAAGGGATGCCATTTAGAAACTGAATGATGAAGGTAAACTGCAGGAGCCTGCTAAGCCCAGCACAGACTAACCCGTTACTGGCATTTGAGAAGCGGGTTAATATGGTACATTCAGGACTACCAGCTAATTTCATCTTTGCTCAAGTCCTTCAAGCAAATCCCGTAATTCAGGCTGTAGCAATAGGAGAAGCTGAGGTAGAGTTAGAATATGGGAAGAAGGCAGAACAGAAAGAGATCAAGCCTATAAGCTTGAATGACCTTGACTTAGAAGATGAATATAAAGAGTTTGGTGGAGAGGAGAAAGTGAAGCCGTCAGCCATGGAGAAGCTGAAAGTTCAAGAGGTCCAGAATGTGACCCGAAGTGGCAGGGTGTATCAAACAGCAGACCAAGTGAAGGACAAGGCCCCGTTGACTGGGTCGGGTAGTACATCAGCATCGGAGGAAGTTAAGAAAGAGGACTTAGTTATTTCCCAGTTAAAGAAAACCCCTGCACAAGCTAGCCTGTGGCATCTGCTTTTGACCTCTAAGGAGCATAGGGCGGTCTTAATGAAGAAGTTGTCAGAGATCGAGGTCTCCCCTATTGCATCTCTAGAGGCCATGTGTTGTCTGTTGGATAAGATCCCTTCTGGGTCTCCTGACATTATTTTCTCTGAGAAGGATCTATCGGGCGAAGGAAAGGCTCACAATAAGGCCCTTTACATCAGGGCCTATGTAATGGACAAGATAATGCCGTGTGTGATGGTGGACGATGGCGCGGCACAGAATATATGTCCACTGAAAATGCTGCCATGCTTGGGCCTGAATGAAGATGTTCAGAAAAAGTCCTCGACAGTGATCCGAGCGTACGACGACTCTAAGAGAACAGTAATAGGGACTTTTGAAACTGGAGTAATGGTCGGGCCAGTCAAGTCAATGGTTGTGTTCACTGTGATCGACATCCCGGTCACTTCTCCCTGCTGTTAGGAAGACCATGGTTCCACCCTTTAGGAGGTGTTCCTTCTACCTTGCATCAGAAGATAAAGTTCGCTACAAATGGTGAGATTGTGAATGTTGAAGCTGATGCCTAGTCTATGATTGCTGCTGTGAATGAAGGGGTTGTACTTTTTGGTGGATTCCAAATTGCCATGATCGGGGAAGAGGAAGTCACAGATGCCCTAATGGTCATTTATGAAAATTATATGCTGAAGTGGCTGTATCAGTACTTGCACAAACAGAACTTTTTCCTGGGCATGGGACTTGGAATCAACCTACAAGGGGTGCCTGATTTTAACATCGACTCAAGAAAGCCAAAGCAGTTTGGCCTTGGGTATACAGAGGAGACATCTAATCAGAAGAACCTGAGAAGGGGTAAAAATGTCAAACTTATGATGAAACCGTTCTTGAAAGCGGGAGAAGGGCTATATAATGGCTAGACTGAACCAATAAGGGTCGGAAATGTTGAATACCCTGGTTTTGAAATATTTGTTGATGTTGTTGACTTTGAGAAAAGCAGAGAGGAGCTTATAGCCCCCGTGGTGGTAGAAGAGGCAGCTGCTAAGTCTGATTGTCTACAAAATGAGCCGCCTGAAGTGATGGCAAAAGCAGTAGAGGTGGCCGAAGAGAAAAATGAAGAAGAAGCCTGTAATGAAGCTGTGGAAGTTATTTCAGGTGCATTGACTGCTGCCTTAAGCAAGGCATTTAGGAAGTCCAAAAAAGGGTTTGGTGAGGAGCTGATGACCAAGGTGAACCTGGACTCTGTGGTTGCCGAGATAGCCAAGATCATGGAAAAGGCTAAGGCGCAGGTGACTGGAAAAGAAGCCGAAGTAGCTGCAAACCCGGGTGATGCTCTGAAGATGAAAGTGGAAGCTGAAGAAATGCAAGGCCCTCCGCCTATGGAGGATTTGATTTTGTTGTATCTATTTCCTCCATTTTCAGTGTAAATGATGTACTTTATGACAATTTCAATGCAATGAAATCTCAATTTGCTTACTTATGTGATGTTTATCATGATAATTCTGTGCATGCATTTAAATCACCATCAAGTATATTTAGCATACATGACACTGCATTGCATGAAATCAACATAAGTACAGATGAAAATCCCAAAATGTTATTCATTTCACACGAGCTAAAGCCTGAGGAAGAGAAAGAATTAATAAGAATATTGCAAAAACATGTTAAAGTTTTCGCCTCGTCGTATGAAGACATGCCGGGTGTAGACAAGAAAATAGTAGTGCACAAGATCCCAACCGACCCCAAGTTCAGGCCAATGAAGCAGAAGCTGAGAAGGTTGAGGCCGGAGTGGGCTATACTGGTAAAAAAGGAAGTGGCTAAGCAAATAGACGCCAAGTTTCTCAAAGTCATAGAATACACAGAATGGCTAGCTAATATCGTTCCAGTGCCCAAAAAGGATGGAAGGGTCAGAGTATGTGTTGACTACCGGGACCTGAATAAGGCATGCCCAAAGGACAACTTCCCATTGCCTCATATCGATGTCCTGGTTGATAGTGCAGCAAAAGCAGCAATGTATCCTTCATGGATGGCTTTTTGGGGTACAACCAGATCCTGATGGATGTGATCGACAAGGTGAAGACATCGTTCATCACAGAGTGGGGTACTTTCTGCTATAGAGTAATGCCCTTCGGACTGAAGATTGTTGGAGCCACTTGCCAAAGGGCTGTTACAACTCTGTTGCATGATATGATCCATAAAGAAGTCACAGTGTATGTCGATGATATGCTTGTCAAATCGATGACCTGGGAGGAACATCATGTTATCCTGGATAGATTTCTTACACACATTGGAGAATACAATTTCGGCTTAACCCCAAGATGTGTGTATTCCGGGTTCACATCAGGGAAGCTGTTAGGTCACGTAGTCAGCCAGAGGGGGATAGAAATGGACCCAGACAAAATCAAAGCCATTTGAGATATGCCAGCTCCAAAAATAGAAAAAGAAGTCAGGTCATTTTTGGGTTCCTTGCAATACATCAGCCGCTTCATAGCATAGTTGGCCTCTACTTGTGAGCCAATTTTCAAACTGCGAAAGAAAGATCAGCTGATTGTGTGGGATGATAGATGTCAACTGGCCTTTGAAAAGATCAAAGATTACTTGATGAATCCACCAATCCTGAGTCCACCAATTCTAGGGAAGCCTTTAATTTTGTACTTGGTAGTTGAAGATTCCTCTATAGGGGCAATGTTGGCGTAGGAACAGGATGGGAAGAAGGAGTACCCTATCTCCTACCTTAGCAAGAAGTTGCTCGAGTATGAAACTAAGTACACGCTGGTAGAGAAGACATGTGTGGCAATGATCTGGCTGGCCAAGAAGCTGTGCCATTACTTTCAGTCCTACAATGTGCAGGCTGTCGCCAAAGTGGATCTAATGAAGTATTTGTATGAAGCATCGGTGCTAGTTGGGAAGTTGTCTAGGTGGTTGTTACTCGTATTGGAATTCGACATCGAGTACATCACTAAGAAACCATCAAAGGGCGAGCCGTAGCAGAATTTCTAGCAAATCAACCGCTGGAGTCAAACTACATGGAGAATTTGGAGTTCCCAAATGAATAATTGGCCATGGTTGAAATAAAAAGATGGGTTATGTGCTTTGATGGAGCAGTGAATAGAAAGGGCGCTGGAATCGGGGTACTTATAGCAATGCCGGATGTTGAAATCATTCCTTTGTCGAAGAGATTGAATTTTCCCATGACCAATAACGGAGCAGAGTATGAAGCATGTCTATTTGGGATGGAAGCTCCATTGACACTAGGGGCAAATGATGTCTTGATCATTGGAGATTCACTTTTGGTGATCAGGCAAGCTCAGGGCGAATGGGAGCTGAAAGAAAAAGCTTTATGGCCTTACTTAGAGCTATTATAGTTCAGAAAAGAGGTATTTGGCCAGTGTGAATTCAGACACGTCCCTAGGGATGAGAACAAGATGGCTGATGCACTAGCAACACTATCCTATATGTGGCAAAACCTAGAAGAAACGCAAGTACAACCGCTAGTTATAGCCATTTTCAAACACCCTTGCTTAAGTGCACGAAGTAATGGAGTTGACAGCTACAGAAAAGCTATGGTTCTTTGACATCTACCAGTATGTGAAGGAAGGAAGATATCCAGAAGGAGCTAGTACTACCGATAAGATGTCACTAAGGAGACTAGCTAGTCAATTCAGGATCTTCGAGGATAAGATATACAAAAGAACTGCACATGGAGTTCTTTTGAGGTGCCTGAAAGAGCAAGAAGCAAAAACAGTAATGCAGCAGGTGCATGAAGGGTCCTGCGGGCCACATATCAATGGACTTGCTATGGCCAGGAAGATAATGAGACAAGGATACTTTTGAATGACCATGCAGGCAGATTGTATAAGGAAAGTAAACAGGCGTCACGAATGTCAGATCTATGCAGATATTAGTCATCTCCCACCACTTGAATTACAGAATTTGGTGTCTCCTTAGCCATTTTCAGCATGGGGGATAGATATGATTGGTGAAATTCATCCTGCAGCATCTAATGGGCACAGATTCATAGTTGTGGTTGTTGATTACTTTTCCAAATGGGTGGAGGTAGAATCCTTCGCTAATGTAACAGCCAAGCAAATGGTCAAGTTCATCTAGAAGAACATCTTTACCCGGTATGGGATTCCCCACCACATAGTGACTGACAATGGAGTGCAGTTTCAAGGGGCAACAGCTGATCTGCTTGCAGCACATGGCATTAAACATCATAAGTCTTCTCCGTATAGACCCCAACCTAACGGTGTAGTAGAAGCAGCTAATAAGGCGATAAAGAAGATCTTATCAAAGATGGTAACCACCTACAGAGATTCGGCTTGTAGAACCAGTGTCTGAACGCTAATAGGAGAAATTCCCTATGCCTTAGTATATGGTATGGAAGCAGTGTTGCCAGTAGAAATGGAGCTCAAGTCACTCAGAGTTGCCCTGGAAGCTCAATTGCCAGAGACTGAGTGGGTTCAAGCTAGATATGAGTAGTTGGCAGAGCTAGATGAAAAGCGACTGAAAGCACTGGATCATTTACAGATGTACCAGTACAGAATGGCCAGAGCCTATAACCGAAATGTGAAGTACTCCAAGCCGCAATTGAAGCAGGAGATTTAGTGTTGAAACAATTAAGGCCTTCAAATGTCGATGTTAGGGGAAAATTCAGACCCAACTAGGAAGGACCTTATGTTGTGAAAAAGGTGCTATCGAAAGGTGGTGTCAGTATCATGGACATGGATGGAAATGAGTTCACAAATCCTATCAACCAAGACTGGTTAAAGCTTTATCATGTATTAAAAAAAGGGTCTGCTAGGCTGAAAACTCGAAAAGAGCGGTCTAGGCAAAAATTAAGACACGAGAGAAAATGATCAATCGGAAAATCTGACAAGGACGACTGGTGACGTATTCTGGCTCTGTGTGGAATGTGTATCATTTGGGAATCTACTCCTTCAAATGTACCCATTTTGATTTTATCAATAAAGTGGAATGTTTGTTTAAATATATTTGCACGGTTTATGACAAATGCATAAAAAAGTTAAGGAAAGCACTTTGCATTTAAGTGGTTAGACTCATCACGTTATTTAATAATGAGAATGCACTAAATACGTACAATTTGAAATCCTTTATCGTCATCCAAATCCAATTCATCTTCCTAAAAGAGCAACATGGGTAGTCCAAGGACTTGACTATTGAATAAATCAATTCTATGAGACCATGCTCTCTATCATTAATGGCTTCCAACAAGAAATTGAACCTCAATGCTGCTCCATATGGCATTTCTCAGCACCAGAAGTACGGTGGGGCAGATGGTCACAGCATAAAAAAAAAGGCTCTCGCTGAGGTGAAAACCGAAAAGGCACCTCAGGCAAAAGTTAGAGCAGCTCGCTGGGCTGAAAACCCACATTGGGTAGTCCAGGCAAAATTTAGAGCACCTATAGATTCATAAACTCCCTAGGGGCAAGAAGTTAGAATTTCTCCAGTAATTCCCCGCAGGAGTCCTTACATTATTCTCCAGCAAGATTCTCCACACTATTCCCCAGCAGAATCTCCATAAAGAATACCACAATCATTTCCCCAACAGTGTCATGCGTCCCCAGCAGTCATCTCACTTCTCCAGCAATCATCAAGCAATGCCCCACACCAACCACAGTTAGTCGGAGGCACAACATACCTCTCCCCAGCAGAAAGAGGAAACATCAACTAGCGGGAGGTGCATCCATGTGCATATACATCATTATGCATGCATACATAGCATACATGAACCATTCATCCCCAGCTAGTCTTCATTCTTAATCGAAGGGGCAAAAATTTTTGTTCAAAATCTCTTGATCAAGGAATGAAGACTTGCTATTTCAAATGCATGAATTCACCATCCTCAGTCTCATATCCCCAACAGATCCACCTTGGGTAATGTAAACCTGATATCGGCCCAGATCGGCTCCATTTCAAGTTTCCCAGTAGATCCACCTCGGGTAATGTAAGCCCAGTATCAGCCCAGATCAACTCCATTTCAAGTTCCCTAGCAGATCTGCCTCGGGTAATGTAAACCCGGTATTGGTTCAGATCGGCTCCATTTCAAGTTCCCTAGCAAACCTGGTATCGGCCCAGATCGGCTTCATCTTCAAATCCCTGGCAAACTTTGCCTCGGGTAACCTAGACCCGGTATCGAGTTATTTCATCTCCAGCATTGCCTCGGGTAACCTAAACCCGGTATCAGCCTATCCGCCTTCCACCTTCCTTGCCTCGGATAGCCTAAACCTGGTATTGGCCTATCTGCCTTCCACCTTCCTTGCCTCGAGTAACCTAAACCCGGTATCGGCCTATCCACATTCCACCTTTCTTGCCTCGGGTAACCTAGACCTGGTATTGGCCTATCCATCTTCCACCTTCCTACCCTCAGGTAACCTAGACCCAGTATCGGCCTATTCACCTTCCACCTTCCTTGCCTCGGGTAACCTAGACCCAGTATCGGCTTATTTCAACTATGGTATCTTTCCTGTGTTTGCGGTGCTTTGATTCGCGCTCTCAAATTCATCATCTCAGATATTTTAAACCTTGATCCGGGTGTCGAATTTAATCACTCGAGGGGTAGCTATAAGTGCTGAAATTTTACGTTTTAAAAAAAATTCACATGTCACATGACTGTAGTTATAGTCGTGTGATTGTTGTTACAGTCGTACGACTGTAACCTCGGAGCAGGTACAACAGCCCATACCTATGGAGCAGAAAATCAGGGAAGAAAAGAAGGGCATTAATTGCTCCGGTCTTGGCAACAAGTAAAGGGAGAATACGAGAGGAAAGATGAGAAGTTTAAGGGACTTTAGGCTTCAGAAAAAAAATCAGAGAGTTTAGAGAGAGAATTTGATAGAGAAAAGAGAGAAAAAGGGAAGGAAAAAACCAACACAAAAACACAAGCTTTTTCCTCTTCTTTTTCTTTTAATTCTTAAGTGTTAAAGTTAAAACTTGTTAGAAATCATAGGTTAATAACTTGACACTTAAAGCTCAATCAATTTCGGACTAAAAATTCTCAGAAACCTTGACATTTTGGGGATTCTTGGACTCAACTTTCCAAACCTCAACTCAAAGGAAAAGAAGCAATTTGGAGTGGATTGAGGCGTTTCCAGCGGTCATTCCTACGATGGATCAGCGCTAAAGAGGTAAAAATACTTCAATCCCTCATTTTCTTGTGCTTTTTGGGTGATTTGATGTGTTTTAGTGCATAAAAGTTCAATTTTCTCGTTTGTTGTTTCTGGAAATCAAGAACAATCGTACGATCATTCTTGAGTTGATGAACAGTCATACGACTGTAAATACAATCGTGCGAGTGTTCTTTATTTCCCACATCTTTTTGGTGAAATCCTAAAATTGGAGGGGTTATAGTCGCACGACTGTAATTACAATCGTTAGTAATTACAGTCGTACGACCATAGTTACAGTCGCACGACTGTAAGGCTAGTCCAATGGCAGAATTTCTAGTTTAGTCCATAAAAATTTCTAAAAATCCATAAAAATTCAGAAAATTAGAAAATCATAAAAGATGAATTTTGTTATGTGCATTCACGACCGTAAATTTAATTTCCAGTGTAATTGCATTTAGAACAATACCACAACGGAGACCCGATTCTCCCGAAAACTGACCCACCTCACATGTCAAATTAAATTAAACCAGAAAGTAAATTGTTTTCAAAATGATTTTCTCACAAAACAAAAATACAATGACGTTTCAAAATGTTTTACCGGTCTAATCAGGCCGGCTATCCGAGCCAACCCGATTATCCCCTAAATGCATGCCCCCAGTCTCTAATTTCCCAATTCTGTCGTATTTGAGTCCTATTTGTGGCATGCCGTAAATTGTACTAACCCTTTGTTTTGCAGCTTTTTATCTTTATTTTTTGTTTTGCAGCTTTTTATCTTTATTTTGGATGTATTTAATAGATTTATTCGTGTATTTTAGGCGATTGTAAGTTTTTGACAAATCGTGTATATTAGGCGGTTGTAAAGTGAGGTTGAGAGTTTTTATTTTTATTCAATCGGGTTGTAATAATTTAATTATCTACTGCTTTATTTTATCTGTATGCGCGCTGTATGCTTAATTTAATGCAATAAAATTTATTTTAGAATTTAAAATACCATCTATGAACATTGACCGTATTTATTTTAATTAGACACGAAATAAGGGACTTGTCCGGATCTAGATCTCTGGATAGTGTAGCTGCCGTTCATCTGGTTTAGCTACGCTATAAATTTCCCAGTCGAGCTGAGCCGGGTGGCGACTCCTACAATATTCATCGAGACTTAGGTCTCAGTTCTTTTATGAAATAATTCTATTTTTTCCAAAAACTAATTTTCCATTATAAAAACCCTACGCGAGAGAGGGTTGCCCGATCTCGAGGCTCCCTTCCGAGAGAGTTCCGCGTTCCGTCGAAAACATTGTCCGCTCACACTGGAGATCCCAAGATCTAGGTTTAATGGGACAACCTAATTGCATAGACCTTATGATGTCACTATAGGGGTCAACCCCTTGTCCATTCCTATGATGTAAATAGTCATAAAACGTAGAAAGGTTAAGCTATGCTTTTAATGATTCTTTATGCATCAAGTTTGAGCAAAAGAGATCACCTATGTGAGAGTGAAGTGGCGTCGCTTCAAAAGAGACTAATAGGGCTTAGTTATCTGAAACTCTTGCAAAACCAGGAGATGTCCATCACCATAACGGACATAACCATGAGAACCAAAAACTATGTTATGTTGGTATTTGTGTGAGGTATATCATCGTTTACACAAATGGTAGAATAGTTCAAGGACATCGTGTCTACTAGTCAACCAGTAAAGTAAATATACTAGCATAAGGGAATGTTCAAGGGTTGATGCCTACCTATCCTATGCAAATATCGACTGTAGTTTACTATCACCACTTCGATTTTGATCTTTCTTTTTGTCAATCAATTTCATTCATGTGGGGGATTGTTGGAAATTTGACATATATATTGGATTATATACTAGTGACTTTTTGTCAACTTTGGGCCAAATTATATTATGGAAAGGAAGCGTATTACATCAAATGATTAGTGTCATTGTATAGTACGTAACGTGAGCTTTCCAACGGTATATAATTTACCCAAAATGGATCGGTAGTGAATGAGAAATTGTTGCTCAAAGTTGGCCAAATGAAGTGGAATATTTGGAGAAATACGACATGGGCATTGTGAATGCCGAACCGAATTGGGCCACCACGGGCCTGCCTAATTTTTGCTCCGGTCAGAATAATTTTCTCCACATATTTTTTGAGCCTCTTCAAATTTGTGTCAGTTTTATTTTAAATGAAAAATAACTGTACAATAAATTTTCTTAATAAGAGAATTAATTTGTGTCAGTTTCATTTTTAAATGAAAATTAACTGTACAGTAAATTCTCTTGATAAGAGAATTAATTTGCGTCAGTTTTATTTTTAAATGAAAAATAATTGCACAATAAATTCTCTTAATAAGATAATAAATCCAATTAAATGTCATTAATCCAATTAATTCCCTTAATTAGCCTATTTCTTCTTGCTCTCCATTAGTTGCAGAACACTTGAGAATTCCAAATTTTTCTTTCCTCCTTTTCTGCAATTCTGATTCTTTCAAATAGGCTTTCTGTTTTGTTCCTTTCCGGTGATAGTATTACTTTGCACGGTTGTATTCACTTTTGAGAGATGTTGTATCTTGGGAAACAAATCGCCAACTACGGGCAGATAATTGTCTTAAGGAGACTATGATTTCAGGCCTCGGCTCTACTGCTTATTTGGTTGTTAAGGTTGAGAAGTATTTTAGTCTTATTTTTGTTCTTAAATTTATTTCATTTCTAGTTTCTTGTAATATGCAATTTACTTATATAAATTGTATTTCAATTTACTGCATCTAACAGTTATCTTCGATGTTTTTATCTTCGATGATCCTTATCCAACAGCTTTGCTTTTGATCTATGTCATTTTTTGGCCAATTTCCATAGTTTAGGTCTTCAAAGTTGCACTTTTTTGCTTTTTGGGACTGTTCAGAAATTTTTGTTTTAAGTTTCCTTTTCTGTTTTAGGGATTTACTATACAAGCTGTTTTATTTCCTTTTGTAAAGGGGTTTTTTTGAAATTGAATAAAAATTTTCAATTTTCTATCTCCTAATATTAGCAAAATACAATTTTAGAAGGCTAAATTCTAGTATTATGTGCGATCAACAAAACTTAGTATTATTTCAATTATTGCGTTGCATCAATTCTTTATATTGAAATTCAGATAAAAACAAATCAAAGGATACAAGCTGGGGTTGGACAAAAAAAGAAACTCCGATATCAGAATTAGTTTTGAAAATGCCATAAGACTAGATATAATAATAAAAGACATTATTATTATTTCTTACCTATCATTTTAAATTTTAGGTTAAATGTTGTTGTCACTTGCAATTTTGTAACAATAATATTTTATTGCTAACAACTACGTCGTTAATTTTTATACCCTTGGCGATAAAATTTTTTATGTCGAAATAATATAGTCATAAGCATAGTCCGTAGTGGAATTTTAGTTGTGTGCTTCTTTTGTCGAGCCACGTAAATGCAAAAGAAAGTTAAGGAAAAAAAACTAAAGATAAGGTTAAACAATATAAATTTGGCGTTAATAAAGAAGTTGGTTTTTGTTTTTGTTTTTGTTATTTATTTTTTTTTTTACGAGATACAATAAAGAAGTTGACTCTTGTTGGGTTCATGGACCCGATATCAGTCAGACCTAGTATTGAGAGGCTAATAAGCTATGACTTATAAGTTGGGAAGATAACAGGGTGTGGCTTATAAGTTGAGAATACACATATATATGTGTGATATCAATGAGTTGATACCAAGTTAATAAAGTCATGTCAATGAGTTGACATCTAGTTAATAAGGTCATATCGATGAATAGTATCAAGAGTTGATATCTAGCTAATAAGGTCACATCGATGAATAGTAGCTTATTAATATATATATGTATAAGAAAGGAAGGAATGAAGGTGGGAGAAAAGAAAATTGTTTTCTTCCTTCTCTCTTCCTCTCAAGCTTCTCTCTCTCTCTCCATCTTTGTTGCTTTAGTTCGTGGACTACGTGGATTCCTTCCGAATACATCGGTATAGGTCTCTCATTGACCAGTATTACGCAAACAGCTCAAAGATCCTTCCGCTACATTCATCCTTATGGATTTTGGGCTACAAGAGGTAACCCGTTTCCACAACCCGAATACATATGAGTGTGTATTCCATCTATGAGCAGACGACATTTATGAGTGTGTATTCCATCTATGAGCGGACGACATTGTTTGGAACTAGGCAAAGCGAACCGGGATTTTCTTTTTGAATGTGAGTGTGGTTTTGAAAATGGGTTTTAATCTTTCTTAAGAAAACCTTTCATTTTATTAAGGAAACTCATTTTGTAGCAAACTTAATTTTAAGTGTGAATTTTGGAAAACAGATTTTTAGAAAATCACAATTTAAACTTAAAGACCTCGAAACCTAAATTTTGTGATCAGATACAGAGTCGCCATCCAGATCAGCTCATCCGGGAAATTCCAGTACAGCTCCCTACCAAGTGTAGATGCAGTACCTGATCCAGAGATTCAGGGTTCGGGCAACACATCTACTAATCCTCAACTTGTTTTCAATTATTATTTCATAATACGGCATAACATTCAATTAATTCTACCCATTTTATCTTCTTTTAATTTTAGTTAATGCTCATGTAAATGACATAAATATAAACCATAAATAAAGTACATAAAAATAAGAGTGCAGGAAAAGTAAAGTAATGGCCAAATTATACAACCCGAAGAAGAAAAACTCTCATCCTCACCATTTACAACCGCCTATAATACACGATAATCTAAAAAAGGTACAACCACCAAGATACATGGAATGATCTATTAAATACATCAAAAGAAAAATGAAAAATAAAAAGCTGCATCCAAATACGGTTAGTATAAATAAACAAATCAGACCAAAGACTCACATAAGACAGAATAGGGGTATTTTGGGAAATGAGATCATACATGAGGGGATAATCTGGAAGTCCGGACGACTACTCGATTAGACCTGGAAAACATTTTATAAAAACGCCCTGTAGATTTTGTGAATGAAAATCAATTTTGAAAACTGTTTGGCTCGTTCTACATGCATTTTTCATCTTTTAGTGGGCCAGAAATCCTAGAACCCAGGGGTTTAGTTCATGAGTGGACCTAAATTGAACATTCATCTAGGGTCTGAAAACATAAACACACCAAAAATCCTTTTTGAATGAAAGGGAGAAACAAAATTACAAGTTAGAGACTAAAAGGGGCAAAACTATAATTCTATTTCATCAACTACAGCCGAGCCACTGTAGTATGCTACAGCAGCGCCACTGTAGTGGCTGGGGTGGCTGTAACACCTACAGGTGAGCAGCTGTATTGCTAGAAACACTAATCCGATTTTCTCTCGCGTTTTGAAAATCGTTTTTGATGTTTTGATGGTTTCGGGTGATCCGGGGTTTCTAGAAACTTATAAAATCCACAAATTAGATCCAGATCACAAATGAATTAAAAATCTGAAATCAAAAAAGCTAAATGTCACATCCATCAATCGAAAACCTGAAAACCGCAAATCTAATCATATATGGATGTGATCCGACTGATATTATTCATGAAAAACACATTTGATTTGAAAAAGGAAGTGTTATCGGTCGATTTAGGGCATTGGAGCTTCTGCCCTGGAGATTATAGCCGAGCGGCTATAATTAGACAACTATAGCTGTGCCACTATAGGTTATAGCCACATCATTATAGACATCAGACTACAGCCGAGCGGCTATACTTAAAAGATGAGGTGGCTATAGTCGGATTTCCACTTCCAGCTTCTGAAAAAACACAAATCCACATACAGTAGCACCCAAATCAATTTCAAAGGGGTTTTTAGAGCCTCTTAAAGCCTACCTTATTTGTGTTCAGGTGTTTTGGATCACCAGAAATAGATTCGGATGCCAGAAAACTCCTCGGAATCAAGAACAACCCGAAATCATCCAAGAATCTCCAAAACTCAAATGGAACCCCAAATCAACTTGCACAATTGCCACATCAATCAGAATCACTCCCAAATATGATTTTCAAAGGACTCTAATGATTTATAAAGATTAGATTCGAGATTGGATGATTTTAGAGTGGATTTAGGGGTTTTTCTCACTAAAACCTAATAGTCTCTCTCTAAAACCTAAACCAAACCCTTCTGATCATCATCTCCCCAAGATTTTGGATGAAAACCCTAAACCAGATGAAACCTAATGATTCTAACCTGTTTTGGTGAAGGCTGGCTTGAAGAACGGATTGAGAAGATAAGTTTTTTGGATTGAATACTCCTCTTTCTCTCTCTAACTCCCAAAATCACAAAACCCTACCTCTTTTTCTGGTTGTGGCTGTAGAATGGTCTCCTCCTTGACCTAATTTTCATTTTTTTCTTTTATATGGCCCAATTAAGGTTGAAAATCCTAGTCTAATGAGGAAAAATATGCCCTATTTAGAAGAAAATCAAATCTGGTAACTACAGCCGAACGGCTCTAGTGGCCTATAACCGGGCGGCTGTAGTTGCAAACTACAGTCGTGCGGCTATAGGCACTATAGCCGAACAGCTATAGTATCCAGTTTTGCATTTCTCACCTTTTCTCACTTTTCTCTCCGGTTCTCTTAAGCGCTCACTCGACCTTCTTTGGGGTTCCACAATAAGATTTGTTACACTTCTTCGGGTCATCCGAGACATGTCCGACGTCATTCTGGTTGTTCCGAATCCGTCTCACGTTTATCCATGAAAAAGGTAATAAAAACTTTCACCATCGAGGTCGGGAAAAAACCTATGCTCACTCCGTCACTGGTATCAGAGCTTGATTTTGCGTATTCTGTCAATTGTGTCCATGATTTATACATATATGATGTGTATTGATAGAGAGAAAATTGTTTTTTGTGGTAAACAATTTTTTATGGGAGAAAATTATTTTTAGTGGAAAATAATTTTTGTTGGAAGAAAATAATTTTTGGTGGAAAATAATTTTTTGGGTGGTTGTTTTAGGCGATTTTGTGAAAACCAGACAAATCTTTGAGAAAACCGGACCATTTTGGTCAAAATATGAGTTTTTCCATTTTTTCCGGTGAAAACCCAAGGTTTTCCATTTTTTCCAGCGAAACACAAGGTTTTCCGGTTAGTTTTTCTAGTTTTTTGGTTTGGTTTTTCAGTTTTCAGGTCTGAAACGAGTTTCAGTCTCACCAGTGAGAGTTTGAGCATCAAACTCATAGTTCCGGTTGTCAAATGGACAAACCGACACCACGACTATGACCGAAGACCCCAAAAACCATAGGATGGATGGAATTTGGCGGCTTGGAAAAGCCAGAAAGGTGGCGCGTGGCGTGCACGCGCCACCTACAGAAGTCACGCACTAGCGGTGATGCAGGATACCATGCGGCGCACATGGATTGGTCCACGTAAGCCACGTGACAGCCAACGATCCAATCCGCGCATGTTCGACGGCACATGCTGGCACGTGCGGCGTCTTCCCTGCGGCGTTCTGTCCCCGTTTTCCTGCAGATAGGCTTTTTGTAATTTTTCTGATTTTTTTATGCATATTATTTAATTTTTTGGTGAACAGAAAATATTATTTCAAATTTTTAATATTTGAAAATTATTTAAAAATTATTTTCTGTCTGTTAAAAATTCTTAGAAAATAAATAAAATTTTTTAGAAAATCCAAAAAATCAGTGGGGTAATTTTTATGAGACTTGAATAAATTGAGATGTGTTTCAATTATTAAATAGAATGTATAATTACATTAATCTTTATTTTTTTTATTGTAATGTGTTACAATAATAACTCAAGTTATATAAATTACCCAATGTCCTGAGGGATATCAAAAAATCGCAAAATAAGTCGGGTTGTACGGTGAGATATTAATAAGGAAATTGTTCCTTACATTATCATATTGCAAGAGTGCATTTGAGCAAGAGGCCCGTATAGAGGTTTTTAGGACTAATGTCATAAGGACATTTTCGATCTATAAAAAAAAATAAAAAAAAAAGATAGAAAAGTGAACATTTCAAAAGTGAAATGCTTCAATTGCCAGGAAAGTGGGCATTATGCCAAAGACTGCAGGCCTGAGGCTAAGGCACATATTGAAAACTCATATGTGAGTAAATTATATGTATCTAGTACGGTTAATCTAACTGAATATGATCCTATGTGGATTGTTGATTCAGGTGCAACGGACCATGTGATAAGGGACCGAGGTTCCTTCATTGAGTTCTGTCAAATCCCATCAGGATCAAAGTGGATCTATGTTGGAAACAACTCGAGAGTTGAAGTCCAAGGGATTGGCACATGTAGATTAATTCTGACAGGTGGTCAGACCCTTCTCCTGCATGATGTTTTATTTACTCCCGAAATTCGACAGAATTTAATTTCTGTTTTAGCTCTATTGAATATGGGATTTAATTTGTTCTTAAATAATAACAGTTTGTGTTTGTCTTTGGTGAAAACCTTTTATTGTTCTAGATATATTTTAAATGGTTTGCTTTTTTGGATATTGTTCCAATAAATAATGCATTTTTCTTACAATCCGCTGTTACTTCTGTATGCGATAGAGAGAGTGAAGATGTGATATGGCATGCCAGGTTAAACCATATTGGCTAAGACCGAATGAGTCGATTAGCCAAATTAGGTTTAGTGGGAAATTTAACTAAGGTTGAATTACCTCCTTTTGAGCATGTCTTAAAGGAAAAATGTGTTAGAAACCATTTGGAAACACAACTAGGGCTGAGTACCCTTTACAGTTAATCCATTCTGACGTATGTGATCCAATGAATGTCAGGGCAAGGCATAGGGCCTATTATTTCATCGCTTTTATTGATGACTATACTAGGTATGGTCATATTTATTTGATGTCTCACAAATCTGAAGCTTTAAGTTGCTTTAAGAGGTTTACGAACCTTGTTCAGAATCAATTAAATGTCAAAATCAAAGCTTTGAGAACTGACCATGGTCGGGAATATCTATTAGATGAATTCAAAGCTTTGTGTGATAAAAAAGGAATTGTGCATCAATTGTCGATTCCTTACACTCTGTAACAAAATGGTGTTGCCGAGAGGAGAAATAGAACTCTTCTTGATATGGTTAGATCTATGATGGCTGCAGCAAATTTGCCTGTCTCCTATTGGGGAGATGCGTTTCTTACAGCTGCATACATTCTCAACCGAGTGCCTTCTAAATCTATCACGTCCACTCCTTATGACCTGTGGACAGGTCGAAAACCTGACTTAATTAACCTCAAATCATGGGGTTGCACTGTTTTCGCCCATGATACCTCGAGTAAGTTTGGGAAACTAGGCTCAAGAAGCAAAAAGTGCATCTTTATAAGGTATCCAGATGTATCAAAAGGATATGTCTTAGTGGGTGAAACAAAAGATGGAAAAGTGACAGAGTTTAAATCACGTGACGTCAAGTTCTTAGAGAATGAGTTCCCTAAGATAGGCGAGGTGGACCATGATTTGCCACTTTATAAGGAGTTGGAAACTAACAGATCTCCCCATTCGAGTGGGAGAAATTTTGAGGAACATGAAAGTGTTCATGAACCTCAAAACGTTTTGAATGGTCAAGATCAAGGTCTAGATCAAACTCTAATTCCTAGTGAGCATGTGGATCTAGACTTCAGTGGGAGTATGGAACATGGCCCAAGTGAGAGCATACCAAATTATGATGAATATATGAGACATGTTTATCAGGATTCAGTACCGCGTAAATCTAAAAGAAAAAAAGCCAAACACCGATGATTTAGTATCGAAAGCACGGCTCTTTTAGTTGCCCCACTAGATGATAATAAGCCTAGGAATTATAAAGAAGCTCTCTCATGCCCCGCAAGAAATGAATGGATTAAGGCTATGGAAGAAGAAATGGCATCCATGAGATCTAACAAAGTTTGGGAACTTGTTGATCTGCCAAAGGGAAGAAAAGCTATTGGGAACAAATGGGTTCTCAAGATCAAGTGTAAGGCTAATGGCAGTATCGAAAGATACAAGGCCCGCCTAGTTGCTAAGGGCTATACACAACAGGAAGGGATAGATTATGACGAAACTTTCTCACCTATTGTGAGGTTCACATCCATTAGATTAATCCTGGAAATTGTTGCAAATCTAGACCTAGAGCTACATCAAATGGATGTGAAGACTTCTTTTCTCAATGGAGAATTGGACGAAGAAATCTACATGGATCAACCTATAGGTTTCATCATAAAAGGCAGCGAACAAAAGGTTTGCAAATTGAAAAGATCAATTTATGGCCTTAAACAGTCTTCTAGACAATGGAACCTTCTATTTCATAATGTGATGACATCAAATGGCTTCATGGTGATTGAAGAAGATCATTATGTCTATAAGAAAAGCTCTAGAAGTAGATTTGTGATTATGTCATTATATGTTGATGACATTCTGATTGCAGGAAATGACATGGAATATGTGAATCAATTCAAAGCTTGGTTAACATGAAGTTTTGAGATGAAAGATATGGGTGAATCTGCTTTTATCCTTGGAGTTAAGATTTTAAGGGATCGTGTAAACTCGTAGATAGCCCAATGTCTAAGGGAGTGACCCTTAGTACTGATATGTGTCCCAAAACACAAACAGAACTGGATCGGATGAAAAATGTTCCTTATGCGAGTGCTGTGGGTAGCCTCATGTATGTCATGATGTGTACTAGATGTGATATCTGTCATGCAGTTAGCATGGTGGTAGATATCAGTCCAATCCTGGACAAGCACATTGGACAGCGGTAAAGAGGATACTGAGGTATCTAAAAGCCACTATAGATTACTCTCTGTATTATCAAGGTAAGGATCTACAATTGAGAGGATACACAGATGCAGATTGGGCAGGAGATGTGGATGAGAGGAAATCCACTTCTGGTTTTGTTTTCTTGCTTAGTAATGGTGCAATATCATGGAGCAGTAAGAAATAAACATGTATTTCCCTATCCATGATTGAAGCGGAGTATGTCTCATACTCGTTAGCAGTTCAAGAGGAAGTATGGTTGAATAGGTTTATGAACCATTAATGTATTACTTCCTCAAATGCTCCAGTGGTGATAAACAGTGATAGTCAATCTGCTATTGCGTTTGCTAAGGATCGGAGGTTCCATAGCAAGTCAAAGCACATAGAGATTAAGTATCACTTTGTTAGGGACTTAATAGCACGCAAAGAAGTTAATTTGAAATATGTATCGAATCATGACATGGTAGCAGACCTATTAACAAAACCTGTCATGAGACATTTTTGTGAAACATATTAGATCCCATGGTTTGCGTAGGATTTGAAATACATATTTCTGTATGTTTGTGAACATATTATTCAATAAAGTTTGAATAAAATACATGAGTGCAAATGTTAATTTGTTAATATTTGCTGTTACATTTTGAGATGCATGTCAGACAGAAAAGAAGCTCACTCACACGAGCGGTTGCCCTTATTTTGTCATTTGTTGACAAATGTAAAGGATGAGGCTGTTTTTGAACAAATGAGAGCTTGTTTAATAATAGAAGCCGTTTTGCTTAAACTATGAAAAAGAGTTTTCATTAAAGTGCGAAATTCATATACATGCAAAAGGCAAGTATATAAGAGATTATGTGTAATCTAAGAGGCTTGTTGTAAGCGACAAGAGCCTATTCTGTCTTTGTAGCTGGAAGTAGTCTATAAGTAGAATGAGGTTGGATATTTTGGCACGTTTGACCGATGCTTTCGCATGATGTTAATAGATACATGAACTTCTTTAATGAGGAAAGAAGAGAACATTATAACACATGTTTCATGCCATGTGTGCTTAGCAACCCTGTGATGGAAAAGTGTTGATCTCAACTTTTCCTAGTGTGAGACTCAAGCAACGAAACAGAGGTTCTATTGAGTAAACTATCCTCAAGACCCCAACTTATTCTGGAAGTATAGTCTAATGTGGCTGTTTTGGAAGGAGACTTTGAAGGGGTCAAGTATGATTCGACCTTGGATAAGCCCGACTGGATAAGTGAGTTAGATTATGATGGAAAGAACAAAGTAAATAGGGGAAGATCACCATGTGTTCACATCTTGAGTTTCTATACATTACAACCCAGGTAGTTATGCATGTGTGCATGACTGTAATGATAAAAAATTATAGAGATCAAGAGGATTACAATGGATGTGATTTGGGATATAGGATAGGGCATACAGTGTTTCGACATTTTCATTGAGCTGCTATATATCTCCAACGAGTGTATAGCATTAAAGCTCTCAAGCTATGCTGGTCGCACGAACTATTTGCGAGTATGAAAGAGATGATGTAGTGGATCTGTTCTGTTACGTGCGAGTGAGAGATATTGGGTTTATGGACCCGATCTGCCCGTATCAGTCAGACCCAGTATTTAGAGGCTAATAAGTTGTGGCTTATAAGTTGGGAAACTAATAAGCTGTGGCTTATAAGTTGAGAATACATATATATATATGTGTGATATCAATGAGTTGATATCAAGCTAATAAAGTCATGTCAATGAGTTGACATCTAACTAGTAAGGTCATATCGATGAATAATATCAATGAGTTGACATCTACCTAATAAGGTCATATCGATGAATACTAGCTTATTAATATATATATGTGTATAAGAAAGGAAGGAATGAAGGTGGGGGAAAAGAAATTTGTTTTATTCCTTCTCTCTTCCTCTCAAGCTTCTCTCTCTCTCTCTCTCCATCTCTGTTGCTTTAGTTTGTAGACTACATGGATTCTTTCCGAATACGTCGGTGTGGGTCTCCCATTTACAAATAATACGCAAACAGCTTGAAGATCCTTCTGCTGCATTCATTCTTGTGGATTCTGCGCTACAAGAGGTAACCCGTTTCCACAACTCGGACACATATGAGTGTGTATTCCGTCAACTCTATAAAGTGAATTGATAGAAACCCCAATTTTATGAAGCATATCAATTATGTCTTTTTTAAGTTCGTTTCAAAATAAAATCGCAAGAATATAAATTTGTAACAAGTTAAAAAATTTAAAATTTATGAGTAATTACGTCTTTAAAATTATCAATATTTTTAGTTAATAAAATGATATGAATAACGTATTTAGCATTATTCAGACTTTTGGTTGAATTTTTTTTATATATTTAATGTATTTGGTTAACAAAATTGTGAAAATTAATACAAATATGTAGGTATATGTGTCTAAATATATATTGAATTTCTTTTCTTTTCTTTCAACCAAACAAAACGTAAAAGTGAAATTTAACCCCCTTTTCAACTTTAGTGATATTTTAGACTTTTATTCCCTGAAAAATATTATATATGTAAGGTAAACAAAAGTTACATATATATGTGTGTGTATACTCGTAAAATTAGTTTTCAATTCTCTCCAATCCTCCCAATTATTGAGGATGTATTTTTGTGGGACCTAAATACAGGATGGATATACTTTCAATAGAATAAATATTATATTTAACAACAACAAAATTAGCAGTAAAGAGCACATTTAGCAGCAAAAATCTAATAGTTGCTGCCAAAAAACATATTTAACAGCAAAATTATATCAATATTTTTTGTTATAAATATGGCACCTTTAGACACGCCACTTCACAACAGCCCGAAATCCAATAAAAGACCTTGAGAAAAGGTCGAAAATGACAAAAATAAGAGTTCAGGGTTTACAATTACATCCTAAGTTAAGAAATTAAAAGATCTAGCTCTAAGATGAATAAGGGACCAAGAATGATGAATGTATTTTTGAGCAGCAACTATTGGTTAACAGCAAAAATCTATTAGTTGCTGCCCAAAAATATATTTAGCAGCAAAAAAATTAGTTGTTGCATGTTGCTACTATAAAGTTGTGGCCGTATATATTTACAAGAAAAATATTGATATAATTTTACTGCTAAATATGATTTTTGGCAGTAATTATTGGATTTTTGTTGCTTAATGTGCTTTGTAGCAGCAAATTTTATTTTGTTGTTAAATCTAGCATTTGTTGTAGTATTTATTCTATTATCATCTTTGTTGGCAAAATAATATTTGGTCCTATATATTTATTTTAAATTTTATTTTGGCCAATAAATCTAAATTTGGTAACATTAAACCCATTAATATTAATTTTTGTTTTGATTTTGAAATTTATAAGCGAACACATCAATCAATTGTTATTAAGTGGGCCTGCAATATATATATATATATATATTAAAAAAAAAAAAATCAATGTTTCGTACATTTTGAAATACATATTTGTGGTACAAGCGTGATAATTTGATCGTTAGGACTTAGATTTCATCCCAAAATTAGTCTATGGACTAAATTTTACCAAATTGAAATTCAAGAAAGAAAAATCAAAATTTAATTAAATACAAGGGCAAGAATACTATTTTATCCCTTCATATCCATCAAAATAAAAGAAAAGTAATTCTCCTTCTTCCATACAATGTAATTATTTAGGCACTTTTTTATTACCTTCATTATTTTCCTCTTTTTTCCTAATTCTTAAATAACAAAATTTAGCGGAAAAATATTGTATGAATATTCATGAATCTTATAGACAAAAGCTTATTAGAGAGAATTCTTAGGCGGGCATTCAAAAAAGTTTGGTGAGTATTTTTTATCAATCTTGCAATCTTCGTTCTCAAAATAATACTTTTGATGAGATTCTGTGGCTCTTGAGAATGCTGGGCTTGATTGGATGAGTGAGCACATAAGTAGAGTTAAGCCTATGCAATACAAAACCAATTAACTTGTGTTAAGGCTCAATCTACACCACTTATATACTATTTTTGATCTTATATATTTCCGATGTGAGATTCATTCCTCAATATCTCGAACAACTTCTACTCTCCCATGGACGTAGACATAATTGGCCGAATCACATAAATGTTATTTTTTTGTGATTATATGTTGATTTTCTTTCCGCATATTAAGCCTCTTTAATTAATGTTAGCAGCAATATATATTTATCAATGAAAAGAACGAACAAAAGTAAAAGCAGTAATTTATTTATATAAAATAAGAGTACATGAAATTAGAATAAACTGTAACCAGAGAAAGAACGGAGGAAACATTGAGGCCTGAATAGACCCATTTTTCTTAAGATAGATTAGTCCGCGATGAACTTCTGTCTCTTAGGATACAACAGTGATTCAGTGACAAAATCAAACTCAATCGCCTGCAAGAAATATCACTAGACATAAAAAACCTAGCTCTAGTAGCTTATAGATTTCTAAGAAAAAACAGAGAGAATAGAATTTTGGAAAAATTTGTTCTTAGAAAACAGAATGCAAAAAAGTTATAGGCTAGAGGAGGATTTAATTCGCTCGTGATCTACGTCGCTTTTCGACCAAATTTCATCGTTTAGACCTTCAAATTTGCGTTTTTCTATTTTTAGGGACCTTTTAGGAATTTTGTCGTAGCTTTTGCATTTTTTGTGTGGATTCTGTTTTAGAATTTTACTATTTAAGTTGTAATGCTCTTTTGGAAGACATTTTTTGAAGTTCGATGAAATTATCCAATTCCCTATTTCCTATGATTTTCGAAATTCAGGATATAGAAAACTAAATTTCGTCATAGTGTGCAATCAACCTAAATTAATATTAACTGTTCGATTATTGCACTGCATCAATTACCCAAGAGATAATCCTAATCCTTAGTTTATACTATATTAATTATGATTTTTTTTTAATGATTTTGATATGAATATATGTTCATTTCTTGTAATATAGCAAACAAATTATAAATTTATATGCAAATGGACTAACATATTTTGAGCAGAATTTAATATCTATAGTAAACTTCTTTTTTATAACTATATATATCATATTATTATAATTAGCTGAGATAATAATATGCGAAATTGAGATATTAAAAACATATAAATTAATAAAAATAGAAAAGATTAGTGGTGAAATTTTAATTTCAGCTTGCTTAAAATGAGGTTTTTTTTTTCTTTTTTTAACATTATTTGGGGTTTTTATATCTCTCTCAATCTATTTCTACTATTTGAGGTTGGTTGATTGAATAAAATGAGTTGACGAGTAACATTTGAATAATTATATATTGGAGGCCAGAAAGGCTACATTTATACTATTTTACTAATTAATATGACACATTGAGAAATGAAAACATCTACCTATCTTTCTCTCATCAATAATGGCCTTCTAACAACTCAATGAATAGGAAAAATATTTATAAATTAATAAAAAAAGACGAAAAGATTAGAGACCTAAAATACTTTTCTTGTTTTCCCATATCTCATTCATAAATATTCTAAAAGTATAAAACCAACGTGGCCAAATCCTTTTCACATATACATTTTAATGGGTAATTGTGAATATTGACTTTTTTTTGTCTCTCTCTATAATTATTATCATCTAAATCCAGTGCCATATGTGATAACCCACATGGCACTTTTTCATATTTAATTTACTTTCATTTTAAAATAAATTTTAGCTAGTATGCCATTTTCACTAATCTTGAAAAGGCTTCAACGTGCGAAGCTCACACTACAAGATATTACTTCCTCTGTTTTTAAATATTAGTCACTTTAAGATTTTTACTTTGGTTTTTTTATATATCATTTTAGATTACCAATGCATTTTTTGTAATATTTTCTCATATTTACCCTCATTAAAAGTATGAGAGAAGTTAAATACGTAATGCAAATAAGTCTTAATAATTTAGAAGTAAGATAATTTTAACATAGAAAATAGAGCTTTAGTACAAAATTATTAAGGGTAGATTAGTCATTTTAATAATACAATTAATAATTTATTGGTTTTGATGAATAATTTTGAATGACTAATATTTGAAACTGGAGGGAGTAACAAAGATGGCTAATTGCTTTAGTAATTACAACATGTGCAACAAACTAAAGATAGAAATATATAATAATTATATAGTAAACGATGAAGGGTCTTCTATTATGTATTATTATTGAGTAGGTAGATCTCTTCTGGATCTAATCATGTTTATTATGTATTATTATTGAGTAGGTAGATCTCTTCTGGATCTAATCATGTTTTGAATTAGTATTTATTTGATATTTAATGACTATCACTATGTAGTCATTTTATGATAATAACAGAATATTGACAAAAAAAATAATAATGACATAATATGACAAACACTATATTATTATTTTACATTTGAATTCAAACTCCCCACAAATATTAGCATAAATTTCGCAACAATGATACCTTATATTTGTGGCGAACCACGAAACGCCACTGAAGGGAGAGAAATTTTATAGTGGACCGTGCCACTGAAGGGAGAGAAATTTTATAGTGGACCGTTTCACTGAAAAACTGACACGTAAGCAATATGACCATTTGGAAAATAAAAAACGCTTATGTGTCAATTTTTCATTGGGAAAGTCCACATGGATCGGATCCATTGTATAATTTCCCCTGAAGGGCATGGCTGGTGCTTGATGGATTGTTGTACTAATTAAAAATTAATTGATGAAAGAGTTTTGATTTTATATATTGTTTATTTATTTTATATTTTTAAATAATAATTTAACTAATATTAAATGAATAATTTTCTCAAAAAATAAAAAAATAAAAAAAGGCGTTAAAGTTTGTTTTACAAAATGAAAGTTGCATTGGGTAATTAATTACGCAATTTTTGGGGCCAGTAGGCCATGTGAGGCCTTGTCTACTTTCTGTTTTAGTTGGCACGTATGCCACCTCACTTTTTTTTTAAAAAATATATAATAGAATATGGCAGTTCACTTTGAGCTTAGATTTTAGTTTTTCGTCATTGTTATCACTTATGGCTTCCGACTTTTCGGTCGCTGCATGTGGTAATCAAATACTCATTTGGTTTTGGAAGCATTTGTCTGCTGCTATTTTTAAGTGCTACAGTACGGAAATGTTTGTTAGAGGAGACGAGAATTCACATGGGTTTGCTTTCATTATTGACTTCATATTTTCCATTTTGATTGAATTATAAATTACAGCCACGTGTGATATGAGACAAATAATTAATTAATAGTCAATGGTGTGGTACAAGGCAAAGATTTGTACAGTGTAATTGTTGGGATATAGACGCTTATCAGTGGCAGGTACCAGGTATCGGCAAAGATGGGCAAAAATTCTTCAGAAAAAATTCTGATCAATAACAACATAATCAAATTAATCCGAGCAATAACTTCGACATTTATATACATGATATATTAATAATTAATTTTTTTATAGTTAATGGAGACGATGAATTACTCGTAGCATAAGAACTTTTGATAAGTTTCAAATAGTTCTAGTTGAAGATTATCACGAATTGAAGAATTATTCTCAATTCTAGTAATAAATTTCTTCATAGTTCTTATTCCTAATACAGTAACACAATCAAACTATTAAATATAAACTTAAACAATTTTAATCTAAATTCCGAATAATAATATTGAATGTATAAATAAAATAACACAAGTTTCAATAATTTGAATTTGATAGAGTAGCCCAATTGTATTATATATTTAATTGTATATTTGTGGATCGTAGAGGCCCATTATGTAATTACCCAATTGTATTTACATACATATATATATCAAATCTCTAACTCTCAATACAATTGATTAAGAGCTTCAAACCCTAAGTTCTCCCTAACCTAAATTGTCACATGGTATCAGAGCCCTAAAGGCTTCACCGCCGACCAGCCGTCTCTTTGCCTCCTGCTCGCCGTTGCCGTCGCTACTGGTTCTCCTCTCCACCGCTGCAGTTTTCTCTTCTCGCCACTGCTAGTTTTCACGTCCACTGCTGTTCTTCTTCTTTTGCAGATTTTTTCTCTTCTCTTTTGCCGAAGAATGTCAACCGAATCAGCCCTAATAGATACAGTCCACTCTTCGATTTCTTCCTCCTCTATGGCGGGTGTTACGCCGTCCTTCTCTCGTCAATTACCTTTGAAATTGGACTCTGGTAATTATGTGTTATGGAAGACTCTTATTCTACCAATGCTTGCCAGATGTGACCTTGTGAATCATGTTGATGGAACGGCTCCAATTCCAGCCAAACGCTTGGCCGATGGCAGCCCCAATCCCACTTATCTCATCTGGCATCGTCAGGATCGGCAGGTATTAAGCTGGTTACTCAATTCAATTTCTCCATCTATTCTTCCTCAAGTTATTGGTGTGAAAACGGCTCGTGAAGCCTGGCTTAAACTTGAATGTGCTTATGCCTCCGGGTCTAGGGCCCAAATTAGATAATTGAAACAACAATTGCATGCTTTAGTGAAGGGATATACCGAGTCTATAACTGATTATATGTAGCGGGCTAAGTTAATTGCGGATAGATTAATTTCCTTGCAATACTCAGTTTCGGATGAGGATTTAGTTGATGCTGTCTTGGATGGTCTTAGGGGTCCATTCTGTGATTTTTGTAGAAGTTTGGGTCTAAGTTAGTCACCTTTGATGATTTATATGGGTTGTTATTGGCGGAGGAACGTCATATTAAACGGGAAAGAGCTGTTTCTAATGATATTAATGTTCCCACGGCTCACTTTACAGCAAAGCAACCCACTACAGGTACTAGAGGGAGAGGCCGTGGTCGGTCTCAAGGGCAGCAGTCCGGTTTTGGCTATGGCCGACGTCAGCAGCCAAGTTTCAGCCCTTCTCAGACTGCCAGCCTCCTTGGTACACACCCACAGCAGGGTAATTTTTCTCAATCAGCTCCAGTAGATGTCAGCTCCGTTACATGTCATAATTGTCGGGGTTTGGGCCATTATGCTCGCCAATGTCCATCCCCAAGGTTAAACACTCAAAGGAACCAGCCACCTACCTTTCCTACCTCCAACCATACCACCATTCAATCGTCGGCCTCCTCTTGGATCATGGATAGTGGTGCCACCCATCACCTTACTTCGGATTTGGGACACTTGAACTTACACTATGAATACTCCGGACCTGAAGAAGTCAACCTTGGTAATGGTTCTTCCCTCTCTATTAAGCATGTTGGTTCTTCTTTTATTCCTATTAATTCCTCTAATGCACTTAAATTGTCTAATGTTTTACATGTTCCTGCCTCTAATTCTAATTTAATTTCTATAAGTGCATTAACTCGGGCTAACGATGTTTCTATTGAGTTTTTTGACAAATTTTTTGTTGTGAAGGATCTGAATTCCAAACAGGTGATACTTCGAGGCCCGCATAGGAACAGGTTATATGCTATGCCCCTGGTGCCGCCTTCTTCCATCCAGTCTCATCTCACCTCCTTGTCCACCTGGCATGAGAGGCTTGGTCATCCTACTTTGCAAGTTGTCAGTCAAATTTTACGCAATAATGATATTTCTTTTTCTAATAAATCTGACCGTCACATTTGTTCTAGTTGTGCGGTCAGTAAGAGTCATAGGTTACCTTTTGCACTTTCTGAGTTTGTTGTTGATGGACCACTGGATTTAATTTGTTCCGATGTTTGGGGCCCTACCCCTGTTCAATCACATGATGGATTTTCCTATTATTTGTTGTTCTATGATGCTTATAGCAAATATTGTTGGATTTATTTTCTACAATACAAATCTGAAGTGCTGAATTCCTTCATTAAATTTCGTTCTGTTGTGGAAAAATATTTTGGGCGCCCCATTAAAATGTTTCAATCTGATGGAGGGGGAGAATTTGTTGCTATGAAACATATTATTTGTCACAAAATGGGATCCAACATCGGATGTCCTGCCCGTATACCCCAGAACAAAACGGGGCAGCGGAGCGGAAACATCATCATGTCACTGAAATTGGTCTTGCTTTGTTAAATCGTGCTAATTTGCCTCCCTCCTTTTGGTCTAATGCCTTTGATACAGCTGTTTATCTCATTAATCGCATGCCTTCTCCTGCTATTCATCATGTTTCACCCTATTTTTGTTTGTTTGGGACGCATCCTGATTATTTATCTTTCTGTGTCTTCGGCTGTTTATGCTATCCTTGGTTGCGTCCTTATGCTTCTCACAAATTAAATTTCAGGTCTAGGAAATGTATCTTTTTGGGCTATAGTAAAATCCATAAGGGCTATCGTTGTTTCGATCCTGTTTCTGGTAAATTCTTTGTCTCACGTCATGTTGTCTTTGATGAACAGGTGTTCCCTTATCCGGAGCTGTGTCACTTATCTATCTCTGATCGAAGTGTGGTACCAACCTCATCCTCCTCTGTTCAGATAACTCCACCATTTGACCCACCACCCTCACTACCACTGCCCACCCGTTAACCTGCCAACACCCATCCACCCGCCAACCCGACATCACCGACCAACCCGCCCACCTTACAACCCGTAACCCCAACCATATCATCACCTTCACCGTCCCTACAGCCGACCACCACCAGCTCAACGAACCAGCCACAGAACCCGCCACCTTCTCTTCCGTCCTCTCCTGACCCTTCTTCATCTCCTCGTATTCCTTTGGTTGTTGACCTACGACATTATGACACTTCTAATCCATCTACTGCTGCTGTTCCTAACAGTAAATAATAGGCTACACATGCAGCCCCTGAACGGCGTATGGTTACACGCCAAATGTCTGGAAAATTACCACCAAGATTGTTCTTAACATCCGCTCTACCTCTGGATCCCACTTGCTACAGTGAAGCTATCAAAAGTCCTTATTGGCGACAGGCTACGGTTGATGAATTTTCTTCTCTTATCTCCAATGGTACTTGGGAACTTGTACCTCCTTCCAGGGCCCAGAACGTGATTGGTTGTAAATGGGTTTTTAAGACCAAATTGAAAGCGGATGGTTCTATTGAGCACCACAAGGCACGCCTTGTTGCAAAAGGTTTTCACCAATGTCCGGGGTATGGATTTTCAGGACACCTTCAGTCCGGTAGTTAAGCCTACCACTATTCGGCTGCTCTTATCTCTTGTTGTGTCCCATGATTGGTTTGTTACACATCTGGATGTTTCAAATGCATTCTTGCATGGTGAGTTGGATGAGCCGGTTTACATGACTTAACCTGTTGGTTTCATTAATCAGAGGTACCCCTCACATGTTTGCCGTCTTCGAAAATCTTTATATGGCTTAAAGCAGGCTCCTCGTATGTGGCATCGGCGTCTAACCCAAGCTCTTCTTGCATTTGGTTTTCAATGCTCTCAGGCTGATGTCTCCCTATATTTCTTATAGCAAGGTTCTATTTCTTTATTCTGTCTTATCTATGTGGATGATTTATTGATTTTGGGCAATGACACCTCCCATGCCGCATCTCTCATCAGCAACCTGCAGTCTCAATTTGCTATTAAAAACTTGGGTTCTGCTAAATATTTTCTTGGAATTGAGCTTGTTCGTCAGTCGAATTGTATGTATTTGTTGCAGAGAAAATATATCCTTTATCTCCTAGCCCGGGCCAAGATGCTTGACTCTAAACCAGTGGGTACTCCGGCTAGTTCTGTTGATAAATTATCAGCTCATGGTGGTTTTGCTGTGGATGATGTCTTTCTTTATCGCAGTCTTATTAGAGGGTTGCAGTACCTCACCTTCACCGGGCCGGATATTGCCTTTGCTGTTCACAAGGTTGCTCAATTCATGCAGAATCCTACTTCCTTTCACTGGCAATCGCTTAAGCGCATTCTTCGGTACTTAAAAGCCACGGCCTCCTTTGGTTTGAGGTTTCGGCCTCAAAAGTCTATGGCTCTTCATGCATTCTCGGATTCGGATTGGGGGGGGAGACATTGATAATAGGCGTTCTACATCAGGATTTGGTGTTTTTCATGGCACTAATTTGATTTCTTAGGCTTCTCAAAAACAACGCACTGTATCTCGCTCATCTACTGAAGCCAAATATAGGGCCCTCGCTACCACCACTTCTGAACTTTCTTGGCTTGAAATGCTTTTACTTGAGATTTTCCTTTGCGGGAGGCTCCTATCTTGTGGTGTGACAACCTTAGTGCCATTTATCTCACTGCCAATCCAATCTTTCATATGTGGACTAAGGACTTGGAGTTGGACTTTCATTTTGTTAGAGAATGAGTTGCTGCCAAGCACCTCACTGTTCAGTATATCTCTACGGATGATCAAGCTGCCGATATTCTTACAAAGCCGTTACCTAGGACTCGGTTTCAGTTACTGCGGGACAAGTTGGCTGTGGTTTCTACCCCAGCTCAACTTGAGGGGGAGTGATAGAGTAGCCTAATTGTATTATATATTTAATTGTATATTTGTGGATTGTAGAGGCCCATTATGTAATTATCCAACTGTATTTACATACATATATATGTCAAATCTCTAACTCTCAATACAATTGATTGAGAGCCTCAAACCCTAAGTTCTCCCTAACCTAAATTGTCACAGAATCGACACTCCTTAATAATATGTATATTAGTTTACTTTTTGTTATCTACAATTTCATGTATTTATGAATAATGAATTTATATAAACCAAGTTTACAGTTTCAGACCATGATAAAATATTAAAATATTTATATTTTGAACTTGTAAAATCCTCTTTATAAGAAATGTGATATATTATAACAAAATTATAAGAAAGGGTTAAATGGCAAGTCATTGGTCTTTTGTTTCAGAATCAATCTTGCTTCCAATACTTAGTGCCTCAATGGCTCGAGAAGCCTAGTGATGCAATTGAAGAAAAGGCCTTGATGTATTTAGAATAGTGGTAGAACCGTAATTAGTTTCAAGTTTGAGTTATCAGTTTTTCGCGATTTTGGACCCTAATTTTACTGGAATCGGGCTAACAGTCAAAACTCACAACAAAGGTCCATCACTTTTTGGCCAAAAAACATCGTTTAGGGCTTCAAAAATGTGATTTACTGTTTTCGGGGCTTCTTCGGGTAGTTTGTTTGAATTTTTCTTTTTTCCTGTTTTGATTTATTTTCTTTATTCGATTAGGACTCTGTTTAGGGTTTTGTTTTGTATTCCTTCTTCGATTAGGACTTTATTTAAGGTTTTCCTATAAATAGGCTTTGTTATTTCAGTTGTAAGCAGCTTCACTTTTTTTAAAAAAAATATATAATAGAATATGGTAGTTCACTTTGAGCTTAGATTTTAATTTTTTCGTCATTGTTATCACTTATGGCTTCCGACTTTTTGGTCGCTACATGTGGTAATCAAATACTCATTCGGTTTTGGAAGCATTTTTCTGCTGGTATTTATAAGTGCTACAGTTATTCAATTATCTTGGTAAATGACTATTTTTTGAATAGATTGTATGGAATTTTTTAATTGGAAATTTGATAAATATTGGGTTATGTATTAGTTACTATTTGTCAACTTCGGACCAAATTATATTATGGAAAGGAAGCGTAATAAATCAAATGATTCGTCTTATTGTATAGTACGTAACATGAGCTTTCCAACGGTATGTAATTTACCCAAAATAGACAAGTAGTGAATGAGAAATTATTGCTCAAAGTTAGACTAATGAAATTGAATATTTGGAGAAAATTGGCTCATATTAACTTATCCTATGTAGGAAAAAAAAAGAGGAAAAGGTGTTTATATTGAACACTTTTGTAAGGTGTTAACTTGTGTAAGCCAAAAGGCTCTCTCTTGCACACACAAGGGGGTGCAAATCCTAGCCCCGAGCCTTCAAAGGCCCAATGCGCACCCGTACAACGTGGGCAGTGCAAATGCCGGATCGAATTGGACCACTACGGACCTGCCTAATTTTTGCTCCGGTCCAACTAATTTTCTCCAGATATTTTTTGAGCCTCTTCAAATTTGTGTCAGTTTTATTTTTAAATGAAAAATAACCACACAATAAATTCTCTTAATAAGAGAATTAATCCAATTAATTCCCTTAATTAGCCTATTTCTTCTTGCTCTCCATCAGTTGCAGAACACTTGAGAATTTTGAATTTTTCTTTCCTCCTTTTTTTGCAATTCTGATTCTTTCAAATAGACTTTCTGTTTTGTTCATTTCCGGTGATAGTATTACTTTGTAAAGTTGTGTTCACTTTTGAGAGCTGTTGTATCCTGGGCGACAAATCGCCAACTACGGGTAGATAATTGTCTTAAGGAGACTACAATTTCAGGGCTTGGTTCTACTGTTTATTTGGTTGTTAAGGTTGAAAAGTATTTTGGTCTTCATTTTTGTTCTTAAATTTATTTCATTTCCAGTTTCTTGTAATCTGCAGTTTGCTTATATAAATTGTATTTCAATTTACCGCATCTAACATTTTTCATATTTACTTGTAGTTACTTTTTGCATATCTTACCCTGTTTCTTTTAATCCTTTACTAGTTGTAGCAACATTTTAGAAGGAAATGTTGTCCTAACGAATAATTTTGCAGCTATACAATATAACACAAATGTAGCTATACAATATAACACAAATGTAGCCATATGACTTAGTCCTTTTGAGATAACCAAGAACTCTACCAATAGCTTCCCAATGTTGACTACCAGGATTATGCGTATACCTTAACAATTTACCAACTGCAAATGCTATATCAGGTCTTGTACAATGCATTGCATACATTAAGCTACCAATTGCACTAGCATAATCAAGTTGACTTGTTGATCTTCCTTTATTTATAGTTAACTTATTAGAAACATCATATGGGGTATTTGCTTCTTTTATATCTAAGTGATTGAACTTTAATAGTATTTTGTCAATGTAATGTGATTGACACAAAGCAAAACCCCTACTATATTTTTTAACTTTAATTCCTAAGATAGTATCTACTTCTCTTAAATTTTTCATTTTCAATTGAGAAGTCAAATACTTCTTAATATCTTTAATTCCTTGCATATTGGTATCTATAATTAGCATATCATCAACATATAGACGTACTATTACACCATAATCCTTAGTAAATTTGGAATATATGCATCTATCAGCTCCATTATGAATGAAATCATTAGAAAGAATGACACTATCAAATTTTTCATGCCATTGCTTAGGAGCTTCCTTTAATCCATACAAGGACTTAATCAATTTGCATACTTTCTTTTCATTTCCTGGAAGCACAAACCCTTCGGGTTGTTCCATATAAACTTCTTCACCAAGATCACCATTTAAAAATGTTGTTTTAACATCCATTTGATGAATATGTAAGTCATATATAGATGCCAAAGCAAAAAACATCCTGATAGAGGTTATTCTATCAATAGGAGCATAAGTATCAAAATAATCAACTCCTTCCTTTTGCTTAAACCCTTTAGCTACTAGTCTCTCTTTGAATGTTTTAAGAGACCCATCAGTATTGAATTTCCTCCTAAAAACCCATTTGCAACCGATAGGTTTAGCACCAGGAGGTAAATCAACTAATACCCAAGTACCATTAGATAATAAAGAATCCATTTCATCATTAATTGCTTCTTTCTAAAAAGTTGAATCTCGTGAAGACATAGCTTCGAAAAAAGTTTTAGGATTTTCTTCCACATTTAGTACTATAGGTATTGTTCTTAATACTTGTGTTCTTGTCCCTTCTACCAAAAAGACTAGAGCTTATGAAGAAATGAAATCAGGACCTAAGTCCTTTTCAATCCTAGTTTGTTTACTCCTTTTAGGTTCACTAGAGGTTTCTATTTCTTTTCTTTTCTTGTTTAACAAACTAGAATTTTCACCAGTTGGTCTTTCCATAATATTATTAGTTGAATCCATGATAAATTTATTTTCTAAAAAGTCAACATCTCTAGATTCAACTATAACATTTGATTCTAAATCAAGTAACTTATAAGCTTTAGAATTTTCAGCATAACCAAAAAAACACTTTTTAAAACTCTAGGTCCTAATTTGGTTCTTTTAGGATCGGGTACTCTATGGAAAGCAATGCATCCCCAAACTTTAATATAATTTAAGTTGGGTTTCCTTCCTTTTAAAATTTCATAAGGTGAAATCTTGCTTTTCTTTGAAGGTATTCTATTATGAATATGACAAGCAGTTAACAAAGCTTCCCCCCATAGGTTCATTAGTAACTTAGAATGTACAAGCATTGAATTGACCATGTCTACCAATGTCCTATTTTTTCTTTCAGCCAAACAATTTTGTTGTGGGGCATATGAAGCACTTGTGTGATGAATTAGACCATGTTGCTCACAAAAACTAGAAAATTCAATTGAAAAGTATTCACCCCCATGATCACTTCGTAAAAGTTTAATTTTCCTTTCTAATTGATTTTCTATTAGACGTTTGTAACTTTTGAACATGTCGAAAGCTTGGTTCCTTGTTCTCATCAAATAAACATGAGTAAATCTAGAATGGTCATCTATAAAGGTTATGAAATATCTATTTCCTCCTCTAGTTAAATGACCATTCAATTCACAAATATCAGAATTTACTATATCAAGCAATTTCGTATTTCTTTCATGTTTATGAAATGGTTTCTTTGTCATCTTTGCTTGTAAATGAAAAGACTCCATGAACCTTAATAGCGCTGGGCTTAACTTGATGAGTGAGCATATAAGTGGGGTTGAGCCCATGTAATACTAAACCAATTAGCTTGTGTGAAGGTCCAATCTAGTCCACATATATACTACTCTTCATTCTTATTTATTTACGATGTGGGATTCTCTAACATCTCCAATACTCCCCCTCAAGTGCAACTGGGCCTAGACCAGTTGCCACTTGTCAAACATTCCTTGGCCTATCTCTTTTAAGGCCTAAGGTCATTAATGGGTCTAGTTTTCACTACTAGCCTAAACTCTACCAGGACTTTAAACACGGGCCCAGGATCTTTTTGACTGTCATGCCTTCTTCTGCTTTAATACCATGAAAAGACTCTGTGGGCCTTAAGAGTGCTGGGCTTAACTTGATGAGTGAGCATATTAGTGGGGTTGAGCCCATGTAACACAAAACCAATTGGCTTGTGTTAAGGTCCAATATACTCCACATATATACTACTCTTCATTCTCATTTATTTCTGATGTGGGATTCCCCAACATCTCCAACAGTAAACAGATTTCACATTTATCATTACTTGTGTCAATTTTAGGTATCAACCTTTCTTTAGACATAAATTTAATATATCTATTATTTACATGTGATAATCTAGCATGTCATAAATAATAAGGAGAATCAACAATATAAATAGAAACATTGCTTTTATTAATGCTTAGTTTGAACATTCCATTACAAGAGTATCCTTGACCAACAAACACACCATTCTTTGAGAAATAACTTTTTTTGCTTCAAGTACAACTTTAACTCCTTTTTTGCATAATAAGCTTCTAGACACAAGATTCTTTCTCAAATCAGGAACATTGAAGACATTAGTCAAAATGAGCTTCTTTCTTAAAGTAAATTGTATCTCCACAGTTCCTTTTCCAAGAACCATAGCGGTATTATTATTTCTCATTAACACCATTTCATTATCATTCGCAACAGGTTCATACCGTTTAAATAAATATTTGTTGTTACAAATATGAATAGTTGCACTAGAATCATACCACCAGTCAGTGGACTTTTCATTTATTGCCATATTGTATTCCGTAATCATGCTTATATTAAGTTCACGAATCATGGCAACAATTTCAGCAAAATCCTCAATAAGATTTACTTTCTTTTATTGGGAAGAATTTTTAGTTTTCATTTTCTTAAAGAAACGACATTCCCTTTTAAAATGTCCTTTCTTCCCACAAAGGTAGCAAGTCTTGTTTTTCTTGTTGGTGGAACTCTCAACACTTTCAGAATGTTTCCTTTTCTTGCTTAATGATTTGTTACCTTTGGACTCAATTACATTCACCTTTGAACCAGACTCAAAAGCAAATTTGTTCTCACGTATGGGAGTTTCTTCTTCAATTCTAATATACTTTATGAGTTAGTCAATAGTGAGATCTTCAGAAGTGTGCAATAATTTCTTTCGATAATTATTCCAAGTGACTGGCAATTTAGCAATTACAACAACCACTTGTAATGGTTCAGACACTTCCACCTTTAATTCTTTGAGTCTTGATACCAAAACCAACAAATCATCAACTTGACTTATTACAAAAACATTCTCATTCATTTGATATTCAAAAAATTTCATGCTAAGGAATCTATTCGTACCTTGTTTTTTGGATGTATATTTATTTTCTAAAGCCTTCCAAATCTCTTGTGGTGAGGTTATACATCGGAAAAGATCATAAAGACGGTCAGATAAAGAATTGAGTAGGAAACCTCTACAATGAACTTCATCCTCTTCGCGTTTCTTCCTTGAAGCCCTTATGGCATCCGTATCTTGATCACTTGGCTCCGGAATTGAAGGAAAATTAGTAGTGAGAAGATAGGCAACACGAACTTCATTTAAGAGAAATAAAATTCCATCTTTCTATCTTTTGAAATTCGTGTCATCAAACCGGTCCAATTTGAACATTTCCTGATTAAACATTTTGTTGATCATGACATCCGAACTTGCAGCCTCTATTGTGAAAATATTCTTCAAGATTATTGGAAACAATGATAATCCTTTAAGAACAACTTTGACTTTGCACACCAAATTGATGTTGTCCTTGAAAAATATTTGCCTCCACTAGTTACTGCTGGGATTATGGCAATATCTTCCAGGATTACACAAAGTCAATAATGTGTCTTTATTTCGGAAATAAAATATAGACACCCCAAGAAAGAGAAGAAGTATATATGCAAGAAAATAAGAGAAATTGAGAAGGGTTCTGTTGAGTTAGGTCTCACCCAATTTATCATATATATAAGAATTGTTTCGAACCATCGTATCTTTTCCTAGAAAGACATAACCTATTGGAAAGACACGATTGCTAGGAACCATTGTATCTTTTCAACTTGGAAAGGTATAACCCGTTGGAAAGATACAACTGTTAAGAACCATTGTATCTTTTTAACTTGGAAAGATATAAATCGTTGGAAAGACACAACTGTTAGGAATCATTATATCTTTTCAACTTGGAAAGACATAGCTTGTTGGAAAGACACAATGGTTGGTGACTATTGGCTTATAATTTCACATATATACATATTTATTATATTATTGCCAACTAAATTACAAACCAAATCATAACAATATTTATATTATTATTTTACATTTGAACAAATTTCGCCACAAACAACGTTAATGGAAAAATGTAAATTTCGCGACAATGATACGTTATATTTAAACACCACTGAAGGGGATGGCAGGTGCTTGATGGATTGTTGTACTAAATGAAAATTAATTGATGAAAGAGTTTTGATTTTATATGTTGTTTATTTACTTTTTATTTTTAAATAATAATTAAACTAATATTAAATGAATAATTTTCTCAACAAAATATATATTGCCGAAAAGAAAAAAGTTGCTGACTAGCGATGCGAGGCGCCCTAGCGATACAGCCGCCGCCGCCTGACCCACTGGCATTGCCGGACGAAGCTGAAGACACAGTTATGAACGAAGGGATCCCTCATGAGGCCATCGGACTTAAGAGACCTTTTAGTGAGGTTGTGGCGGGGATGCCCGCTGCAGGCCATAAACTTAACCCTAGAACACTTCAAGCTAAAGGGTTAGTATCCATCGATTTTACACCATGTAACGGTTTGAAACCCCATGTTTTCATTGCACCCAAACTCATTGAGGAGCTTGCAGCACCTTGGCGGAAAGCCCTAATTGTGAAACTTCTAGGTCGTAACCTAGGTTATGTTGCTCTATCTAAACGAGCATGGGAGCTTTGCAAACCGGTTGGGGCAGTAGACATAATGGACTTGGGGCATGGGTTCCATATGGTTCAATTTGATTTAGATGTGGATCAAGAAAAGGTGATGACGGAGGGACCGTGGTTTGTGCAGGGACACTATTTGATAGTGAGTACTTGGACCCCAGAGTTCCTTTCTGCTCAAGCTACGGTTGAAACAACTATGGTTTGGGCTCGATTACCGAGATTGTCGATGGTTTATTATGCTGAAGATGTACTGTTGGAAATTGCCCAAGCAATTGGGAAACCTATCAAGGTAGATCAGAATACAGCTCAAGCCAATAGGGGTCAGTTTGCTCGGGAATGCGTGGAGATTGATTTAAATAAACCCTTGATTACTGAATTTTGTCTTAATGGGGAGCTTATCCGAGTGGAATACGAGGGGCTTCACATAGCTTGCACTAACTGTGGACAGTATGGCCATTCTCGCTCCCAATGCTCCTTTCCTTCGGTTGTGAATGAGGCGCAGAGGTCTGCCAACCTGGGAACTACTGTGAATGCTATGATGGAGGGAGGAGACAATCAGGATGAGTCGCACCAGCGAGTAGTAGTGCAGCTGGTGTTTTGAGTCAACAGATTAATATGGAGGAATATGGGCCTTGGATGATGGTACAACAAAGAAGAAGGAAACCAAGGCTGCCGAAAAAACAAAACTCGTCTCCTACAGAATCGAAAAAATCCGATTTGAGGCTTTGAATACTGAGATGGGGGAATTTCGAGCACCAGTTTTTACAATACCTGAGCACGATACAGCGGTAAATAATGGAGATATTTCCAGGGGTAAAAATATCAGTGTGAGAAAGGGGAAGACTCCAGCTAAGCCACGGGTTGCAGGGAATAAATCCTCCATGATAAAACCCATGCCGTTAGCGGAGCTGTAACAACATAATGTTTTTGGAGATGCTGAAGATATCACAAGGGCTGGTCCGTTAATTTTCGAGGGGAGAGAAAATCAATCTGCGGCCATTGGAGCTAATAGAGCAAAGAGAATCCGGGAAGATTTGGGAGCTGGGTTAGATGTGGTGCCTTCAGGGAACCACGTCCTGCACCGCAGCCAAGACCACCAGATTTAGGAGCGCGTAGTATGGTGACAAATACGAGTGGAGGGCTTAATGAGGACACGATTGGGAGATCCTTGGAACCCGTTGGAGATGGCGTTGAGGAAGGAGGACAGATTGCTGCCCCACGTGCTTAGGCCTTGCATTGATTTCTTTTCAAGGTTTGCTTTCTTGCTTTATGTATTGATGATGAAGATTATATCTTGGAATTCCTTTGGAGCCGGTAGTAGGGAGTTTAACCGAGCTCTAAATTTCTTAATTAAAACTCATGATCCTACGATTCTTGTACTTGTGGAAACTCGAATTTTTAGAGATAGGGTTGAAAATATTTGTAAAAAGTTAAAGTTCTCGGGAATTGAAAGAGTAGAAGTGGATGGGTTTAGGGGAGGCATCTGGATGTTATGGCACTCGGACCGTATTGAGGTTTCGATCATTCAGAAAAATGCACAATTTATTCACTCATGGATTAGGTGTATTCAGGGGCGACAGATGAATCATTATTGGCTTTTTTTCTGCTATGTATGTGTGACCTTAGATGTCCTTCAAACGAAGTTTCATGACTGATATGTTGCAAATTAATAGTGGTATCTCGGAACCTTGGATTATTGTGGGAGACTTTAATTGTATCAAATTGGTAGAGGAGAAACAAGGGGTGTGGCTTCAGTGATTGACCGTTGTGCATTCTTTTCAGGTTGGATCGACAGTATGCAATTGGTGGATATGGGTTTTATTGGACCCGCTTTTACTTGGGTCAGGGGCCATACTCCCCGCAGTCGAGTTGCATGCCATTTGGATAGGGCGCTTTGTAATCTAGATTGGAGACATCAGTTTCCGGAGGCCTTTGTTTGACATTTACCCCGTAATGGTTCGGACCACTGCCCCATTTTGATTGATCTTAAAATAAATGCAGTTGGTCCTCAATATAAACCTTTTCGTTTTGAAGGGGCGTGGATGCAGGATGCTAAATTTTTGAATTTTGTTCAACAACAGTGGGTGGCTAACGGTGAGATTTTGGGTAATTTGGAGGATTTTTGGAATGCAGTTCAGATCTGGAATAAAAACCAGTTTGGGAATATTTTCTTCCAAAAAACACGTCTCTATGCTTGCTTGGATGGAGTTCAACACCTTCTCTCTCAACGAGTCCATAGGGGACTAATCCGTCTTGAAAATCGTATTTTACAAGAGCTGAATGAGGTGCTGCTGCAAGAAGAAATTTTTTGGTTCCAAAAATCAAGAGTTAAATGGATTGGTTTGGGGGACCGGAATTTGAAATTTTTTCATGCTTCTACTATTATCAAAAGGAGACACAATTGTATCGAAGGTTTGCGGAATAATATGGATCAGTGGATTTGGGAAAAGGATAGTTTGAAAACCATGGCAACAAAGTTTTTCATGGACCTCTTTTCAGAAGAGATTACAACTCTGCCCCGTTTAGCTACTCGGTGTAACTTCCCGATTTGGACAGATTCAGACAGGCAGGTTGCTTTTGCCGATTTCTCTGTGGGTGATGTTAAGTGTGCAATTTTTGATATGGCTCCTTATAAAGCCCCGGGGCCGGATGGTTTTTAGGCTTTCTTCTACCAGAAATTATGGGGTGTGGTAGGTAATCAGACTTGTGACTTTGTTCTTAAGGCTCTAAATAATGGCAATCTTGACACACGGGTAAACCATATTCTTATTGCTCTTATACCTAAGGTTTTTGACCCGGAGCATCTTACCCAATTCAGGCCTATTAGTTTGTGTAATGTTTTGTACAAGATTATCACAAAATACTTGGTGAATCGTTTGAAGCCGTTCTTGAAGGACCGAATTTCTCCGACCCAGAGTAGCTTTATCCCGGGAAGACATATCTCAGATAATGTTGTCCTAATCCAGGAAGTGGTGCATTCCTTTAAGAAAAAGACAGGAAGGAAAGGCCACATGCTCCTTAAGCTGGACTTGGAAAAAGCATATGATCACATCAGTTGGCAATTCCTCAAGGATACTTTATACTGGTTTGGTTTACCTGTCAGGTGGGTGGAGATTATCTTGAGTTGCATCTTGTCAGCCTCAATGCAAGTCCTTTGGAATGGTGAGCCTTTGTCGGCTTTTAATCCTACAAGAGGCCTGTGTCAGGGGGATCCGCTGTCCCCATATTTATTTGTTATGTGCCTAGATTGACTTGTTCATTTAATTAAGGATGCTATCCAAGACAAAAAGCGGAGACCAATCCGAGCTTCCCAAGGTGGCCCAAAGCTATCTCATGTTTTCTTTGCTGATGATATCATTCTTATGGCGGAAGCTTCGGTTAATCAAGCCCAAACGGTGAATGAAATTTTAAATTCTTTCTGTGTAGCGTCGGGACAGCGGGTGAGTAAGGACAAATCGCGTATTTATTTTTTTAAAAATGTTTTGGTACGGGACCAAAATTTAATTGCCACGGCTCTTGGAATCAAGGTTACAACTGATTTAGGGATTTATCTAGGCATGCCCATCATTCACAAAAGGGTAACTAGGGAGACTTATAAGAGGACTTTGGATAAGGTTCATGCTCGGTTATCAGGAAGGAAGGCGAAATACCTATCCATGGCAGGGAGAATCACCTTGATTAAATCTGTGATGGCGGCAATTCCGAGTTACACAATGCAAACCACGGTATTACCAATGGGTATATGTAACAGACTAGATAAATTAAATCGGAGGTTTCTGTGGGGAGAGTCGGGGTCTCAAAGAAAGTTGCATTTACTAAGTTGGGACAAGGTTACGAGATCAAAACATGAGGGTGCCTTGGGAATCAGATCTATTCGTGAATTCAATCTTTCAATGCTTGCGAAGATTGGGTGTTGGATGGTTTCTGACCCAGAGGCAATTTGGGTTCGGGTTCTCAAACACAAGTATGGATTCAATGTAGATGACTTACGATCCTTTAAACTTCATAGGAACTAGTCCTATACTTGGAAGAGTATACTATGTGGCGTGGATGTGCTGAAATTGGGCCTCAGAAGGATGATAGGTAATGGGGAGCAGACGAAGTTTTGGAAGGATATTTGGATTGATAATCAATCGCTTCTGTCCTGTGCTGGCCACCCAGTTCCCCCCCCCCCCCCCCCATCTGTTAGAAGATACAGTAGCGGATTATTGGCATGAGAATGGGTCGTGGAAATGGGAGATTTTTGCAATGTTTTTACCCACTTCAGCGGCTCTTCAGATTACGTCATGGGCCATCTTTCGTGAGGAGGGGAGCAATGATAACTGGTTTTGGGGACTGACTCCGAGTGGGTGTTTCACAGTGATGTCGGCTTACAGACAACTGAACTCGAGTAATGGAATTCCGAATGTTTTCAATTGGAAGCTAATTTGGTCAGTGCAGGTGCCGGAGAGAATACGGGTGTTTGGTTGGTTAGTGGTTCACGATGTGGTGCTCTGTAATGCTAACCGAGTTAGGCGACGGATTGCGACCTCCTCACTATGTCCCTACTGCAATAACATTGAAACAACGCTGCATCTTGTAGGGGATTGTGTGAATATTAGACAGCTGTGGAAGTCCTTGGTCCCTGCTAGTAGCCGCTCGTTTTTCTTTGGTAGCCCGCTGCTGAAATGGTTTGCTGGAAATTTACAGCAGAATGTTACTTGGGAGGGTATTGATTGGCCAGTTTTGTTTCTGACTGTGATGTGGTGGGCCTGGAAATGGAGGAACATGAAGGTTTTTAAGAATGGGCCAAGTTGCAATGATGGTGTGGCGCTTGTTAAATCACAAGCAGCGAAATTTATGAGGGCGATGAACCCGTGTACAGGTATAGCAGCTCGGAATGGTACTGTTAATGTCTGCTGGATGAAACCGGAGTTGGGATGGGTCAAGTTGAATTGCGATGGAGCTTGTAAGGGCTTTTTTATGGATTGCATATGGCTTGGAATTGTGGTTATAGGAAGGTTATTGTAGAGTTGGATTCCGCAATAACAATTGGGTTCATGAAAAATGGATTGACGGGTCCTCATCCCCATCAATGGCTCATCCGGCAGTGTTTGGCTCTCCGTAACCGCAATTGGTGTGTTGTTTTTAATCATGTGTATAGAGAAGGTAATCAAGCAGCAGATTGGTTGGCGAACTTCACAGGATCTTATCCTACTGGGCTTTACGAGTGTGTAGCGCCTCCTGCAGGCCTCCAGAGTATTCTGACTGACGATATCATTGGTGTTGCTCGCCAAAGATTAGTTCGGGTTTAATCTTTTTCTTTTCTTTTTTGGTTAGCTCCGGGGTTTCCCGTCCATTGTATAATATATATATATATATATATATATATATATATATATATATATATATATATATATATATATTAAAGTTTGTTTTACAAAATGTGACAACATAAGTTTGTAACTATGAATCATTTTATGAGAACATAATTTTATCAAGTATCAATAAGAAAATAAATTAAGCAACAAAACTAATATTGTCACTGTTATAGATTAGTGGCAATTATATGCATAACAACTTTGTCACACAAGTTTATGGTAACAAGTAAAACTTGTTACAAATTATTAAATTGCAACAAGTTAAAATTGTCATTCTAAATATTTTGTGATAATAGAAAAACTGTAACATATATGTAATTGTTACAATAAAAATATTATCACAAATTTATATTATGTGAAAATAAATATGGTAACAAATAATTTTTTTAGTGACAACTAAGCATGTAACAACTATTTATTATCTCATAATATTTTATGTGATAACTTTTCATGTTTATACTACCTTTTTAATCAAAACTTGCTGTATCTTGAATCTCAGTTCCGCTGGTTCCATATCTGATCGGAGTCTGTTAAGATTGGCATTTAACTTTTTTCGCTATTCATAATTATTAAACTGTTAAACTAACAAATAAAATGATAATTAAAGACGGTTAGATATGAAGTCAATCTTTAAAATGAAAGTTGAATTAGGTAATTAATTATGCAATTTTTAGGGCCAAGTCGGCCATGTATGGATTTGTCTACATAAGCCAGTTCACTTTTTTTTTTTTTTAAAATACTCCATCCGGTTTCAAATATTAGTTACTTAAGGTTATTCATCAAAACCATAAATTATTAATTGTATTATTAAAATGATTAATCTACCCTTAATAATTTTGTACTAAAGCTCTACTTTTTATGTTAAAATTCTCTTTCTTCTTAATTACTAAGACTTATTCGTATTAAATATTGAACTTCTCTCATACTTTTAATGAGGGTAAATATAAAAAAATATTACAAAAAATGCATTGGTAATCTAAAATTACATATAAAAAAAACCAAAGTAAAAATCTTAAAGTGACTAATATTTGAAACCGGAAGGAGTATATAATAGAATATGGCAGTTCACTTTGAGCTTATAATAAAATAAAAAACTAACGACTAAAACAAAAAGTCAATGGTGGAATTCGGAGAAAATAATATAGATCTAGGTACTACAAAAGATAGGTTCAAAAATAAAAACGTGTATTTCTAGTCTCCATCTGAGATTCGTTTCTCTCGAATTAAGATTTTGTCTATTATGAGATCTTATATACTTACAGGGGTGTATTGGATTAAGACTTTTAATGACTTTTACAGACTTTTAATGACTTTTACGTACTTTTAAAATCCGGAAGTATTCAATTAAGACTTTTTAGGAGTATTTAAAAGTCATCATGTATTCAATTATGACTTTTTAAGAGTTTTTAAAAGTCATCAGGTATTCAATTATAACTTTTAAGAGTCTTTAAAAGTTATCCTGTATTCAAAAAGTCATTGACAATTAATGAGAATGACTTTTATAGACTTTTTTTTATAAAATATAACACAAAATTGTTAGAGAAAAGTCTTGTATCTGTACGCAAGACTTTTTATTTATGGTTAACTTTTTATTTATCGTAAAATATATTTTATTATTTTATACTTTTTTTTTTTTGCCATCTTTCTTCTATTTTGCCTCTTTTTGTTCCGTTTTGTTTTCTTTCCGATTCAGATAAAAAGAAAATTCTAGAATATTTCGCAAGTCAAGAACCTCCATAATCACTTGCCCTTTTTCGTTCTGCAACAAGCGCAAGCTGTCATCCTCCTTATCACCAAGTTCAAGAGGTACGATTTCTTTTCCTTTTGTTTTTTTTTTTCTTTTTTTTTTTTTTTAATTTTTGTTTCGTTGAAGGGAATAGATCCTTAACTATTTGCTGCGTTGAGAAGTACTTGACTACTGGCCTGTTGTAGTGAGAATTCTCTTCTCGATTTGAGTGTGTGTAAAAGGTTTAGGAGAGTTATCTTTATGTTTTGGGTCTTTTATGAATCATTCCCTTTAATTTTGTTCTTATATTTGAAGGTCTAATTTTGCTCTGGAGTGGCAAAAATTAGCCTACTTGTTTACGTTTTATCTAATATCTTTAAAATTATTTTGAGAGAACTATTTTAGATCTCTCATTATGGTTCTCTTTTTGAACTCTTTGAAGACTGATGCAACTATAAACCTAGATGTAATGCTAGCAAGATCTTATGTGTGACATTGGAGGAATAAGCAAAATCTAACTGTTGTTTCTAAAAATTTTCAAACATCCTACACTTTTGATTTTTTCGTTGAATATCTTTATCAATTTTGTGTCAATTGGGATCCAGAGTACAACATAGATCTTGATAAATTACTAGCATGCTAATTATTCATTTTGTATTGGTGAAACTTTAAGCTATTTTATGTGCCTTAGAGGAGCTGACAAATATTATGTCACAAAAGCGTGTCCAATATCCACTAACGAGGCGACCAATAACTTCTGTTAGGTATAATTATATTCAAAAAGTTTTGAGCGATGATCCAGCACACTTTCAAAAAGTTTATAGAATGTTTCCCAATGTGTTTCTCAAGCTATGCAAAATTATTAGAGAAGAAACACTCTTAGAAGATACACGCTTCATTTCAATTGATAAATGCTTGCTTCTTTTCTACTCATTGTCGGACAAAATGTTAGATATGGTGTAGTTTGTAACACATTTGATCAATCACATTTCACAGTCAGTCAAAATTTTAACAAGGTTTTGAGAGCATTAAACAGAATTGCAGTTGATTTTATAGTCAAACCAAGTTCTGCAGTCCCACAAAAAATCAAAGAGAGTATAAGGTTTTTTCCTTATTTTAAAGTAAGTACATTATAATTCTTATTTCCAAAAATTATATTTTTCCTTGCTTATTTGATTGATTGGAATAAAAAATTATATTTTATATTTTTAGGATTGTGTTGGGGCAATTGATGGTACACATAATCCTACTATGGTGATTGGTCGGGATAAAAATAGTTATCGTAATAGTCATGGAACAATCTCACAGAATGTATTGGCAGCTTGCAATTTTGATTTGGAATTCATTTATGTTCTTAGTGGGTGGAAAGGATCTGCACACGATTCAAAAGTGTTAAATGATGCTTTATCAAGGAATAATGGATTTAAAGTGCCTCAAGGTAATTTATAATTTATATATATTGTTATATTGCATTTTATTTTTGTAATTTAATATATTACATGTATTAGGTAAATATTTTTTGGTGGATTATGGATTTCCAAATTGAAGCCAATTTTTAGCTCCATTACGAGGTGTTTGCTATCATCTACAGGATTTTAATGGGCAAGGTCGGCATCCTGAAGATGCAAATAAGTTATTTAATCTTCATCATGCTTCTTTGAGAAATACAGTTGAGTGGTTATTTGGTATTTTCAAATTAAGATTTACCATCTTTAAGACAGCTGCCTGATTTCAGTTTGACACACAAACAGAGCTAGTCTTGGCTTGTGCAGGATTGCATAATTTTCTTAGAAAGGAGTGTCGATCAGATGAGTTTCCAATTGAACAAAATAGTAAAACTAATTCATCTACACCAATGTCAATTAATAAAGAAGAAGATTTTGAACTTTTTATTGGAACACAAGAGCAACAAAGAAATGGTACTAATGAATGGAGAGCTAGAATTGCTACTGACATGTGGAATAATGTTGAACATATGAATGATAATAAAAATTAGAAATTTTATAGCCAAATTACAATTTTTTAATTAACATTACTACTCAATTTTTATGTTGCTATTTCATATTTTATGTTTGCGATTGTTGTGGTTATTTATGGGTGTATTATTATTGCACACATGGAGATTATTAGTATTTTCTAATAAGTCTATAAAAGTCTATAAAAGTCTATAAAACTCTATGAAATAAACTTTTTAAAAGTCATCAATACTTTTAAAAATTCTCTGCAAAATATTAAAAGTTACTAAAAGTCATTAAACTCTATAAAAGTCATTCACTTAAAAAAAAGTCTATAAAAGTCTTAATCGAATACCACCCTTCTTAGATTACATACATAGAAACTATATTACATATATTTAGTTTTTTTAATTACTATATTGGGTTTAAAATTCTTAAATTTAAATAATTATAATAAAAAGTCCAAATTTTCATATAATATAAATATAAATAACATAAATATATTATTATTTTAATATATTTATTAAATTCGGTTTGATTCTGGTTTAATCCAAAATCCATGAATCTATCCCTTCACCGGTTCGATGACAGGTCCGGATCTGAAAACTATGATAAATACTAATAAGTTCGGAGTAGCGGTTTTTGATTCGGACCCTAGATTTACTTGTGATGTATGTTATTTTTCAGCCAAATTTCATTGTTTAGTGTCATAGAACCGTTTAACCTAAAAGTTTAAGTTGATGGTTAAGGTCTAATAATGACTTTTATTATTATCTCTAACAATCCTCCGCACGCGAATGCTATTTGGGCTCGAAGTGTATATAACACAAACACACTCTACCATGTGTTGAATTTTAATAAACAAATGGAGTTGCCATGATTCTAATTCTCGACTTCTAGATCTAAGTGGCTTTGATATCATGTTGTGGAACCATTTAATCCAAAAACTTAAGCCGATAGCTAAGGCCAATAATAGCTTTTATTATTATCTCTAACATTTAGGCCTTCAAATTTGCGTTTTCTTTTTTTGGGGACTTTTTAGGAATTTTGTAGTAACTTTCTGTTTTTTGTTAGGATTTTTTTTGAGGGTTTTACTATTTAAGTTGTAATGTTGTCTTTTGGAAGACACTTTTTGAAGTTTAAAGAAATTATCCAATTTCCTATTTCTTATGATTTTCGAAATTCAGGCTATAGAAGACTAAGTTTCAGCATAGTATGCGATCAATGGAACTTAGTATTAATTGTTCGATTATTGCACTGCATCAATTACCCAAGAGATAATCCTAATCCTTAGTTTATACTATATTAATTATAGATTTTTTTTTAATGATTTTGATATGAATATATGTTCATTTCTTGTAATATAGCAAACAGATTATAAATTTATATGCAAATGGACTAACATATTTTGAACAGAATTTAATATTTATAGTAAACTTCTTTTGTATATATATATCATATTATTATAATTAGCTGAGATAATAATATGTGAAATTGAGATATTAAAAAATATAAATTAATAAAAAATAGAAAAGATTAGTGGTGAAATTTTAATTTAAGCTTGCATAAAATGAGTTTTTTTTTTTTTTTTTAAACATTATTTGGGGTTTTTATATCTCTCTCAATCTATTTCTACTATTTGAGTTTGGTTGATTGAATAAACTGAGTTGACTTGTAACATTTGAATAATTATATATTGGAGGCCAGAAAGGATACATTTATACTATTTTACTAATTAATATGACACATTGAGAAATGAAAACATCTACCTATCTTTCTCTCATCAATAATGGCCTTCTAACAACTCAATGAATAGGAAAAATATTTATAAATTAATAAAAAAAGACGAAAAGATTAGAGACCTAAAATAATTTTTCTTGTTTTCCCATATCTCATTCATAAATATTCTAAAAGTATAAAACCAACGTGACCAAATCCTTTTCACATATATATTTTAATGGGTAATTGTGAATATTGACTTTTTTGTCTCTCTCTATAATTATTATCATCTAAATCCAGTGCCATATGTGATAACCCACATGGCACTTTTTCATATTTAATTTACTTTCATTTTAAAATAAATTTTAGCTAGTATGCCATTTTCACTAATCTTGAAAAGACTTCAACGTGCGGAACTCACACTACAAGACATTACTTCCTCCGTTTTTAAATATTAGTCACTTTAAGATTTTTACTTTGGTTTTTTTATACATCATTTTAGATTACCAATGCATTTTTTGTAATATTTTCTCATATTTACCCTCATTAAAAGTATGAGAGAAGTTAAATACGTAATGCAAATAAGTCTTAATAATTAAAAAGTAAGATAATTTTAACATAGAAAGCAGAGTTTTAGTACAAAATTATTAAGGGTAGATTAATCATTTTAATAACACAATTAATAATTTATTGGTTTTGATGAATAATTTTAAATGACTAATATTTGAAACTGGAGGGAGTAATAAAGATGACTAATTGATTTAGTAATTACAACATGTGCAACAAACTAAAGATAGAAATATATAATAATTATATAGTAAACGATGAAGGGTCTTCTTTTATGTATTATTATTGAGTAGGTAGATCTCTTCTGGATCTAATCATGTTTTGAATTAGTATTTATTTGATATTTAATGACTATCACTATGTAGTCATTTTATGATAATAACAGAATATTGATAAAAATAATAATAACATAATATTTGTTGGAAACAAAAATGATAATCCTTTAAGAACAACTTTGATTTTGCATACCAAATTGATGTTGTCCTTAAAAAATATTTGCCCCTAGTAGTTGCTTATGGCAATATCTTCCAGGATTACGGCAATATCTTCCAAGATTACACATGGCGAATAATGTGTCTTTATTTCAGCAATAAAATATAGACACCCCAAGAAAGAAAAAAAAGTATATATGCAAGAAAATAAGAGAAATTGAGAATGATTTTGTTGAGTTAGGTCTCACCCAATTTATCATATATATAGGAATTATTTTGAACCATCGTATCTTTTCCTAGAAAGACATAACTAGTTGGAAAGACATGATTGTTAGGAACCATTGTATCTTTTCAACTTGGAAAGATATAACCCCATTGGAAAGGCACAATTGTTAAAAATCATTGTATCTTTTCAACTTAAAAAGACATAACTTATTGGAAAGACACAATGGTTGATGACTGTTGGCTTATAATTCCTCATATGTACATATTATTATATTCTTGCCAACTAAATTACAAACTAAATCATTACAATCTCCCACTTTAGCTTGTAATTTTGTTTTTGGTAATTGTGCATAAATAAAGTATCTTTCGATCTAAAATTTTATCTTAGTGTAATATTTCAAAATTCTAATAAAATCAAAGGTAGTATGATTACTTTAAACCTTGATTCTTTAATATTAGAATCGGAAATACTTACACACACAATTAACCCATTACTTCTCCATTCTTTCACCGTGAGCTTTAGCACCACTAGAATGGCCTTGTGCTACATCCTTGTTCATAAAACACTTATGAAATTTGCAGCTTCTTCCTAATTTCATTTGAAGTAGCACCACTTCATGTGTTTTACAAAGGAGAAGTTTAGTCTCATAATTTTGGACTAATTAGTTCTTTACCGAACTATAACTTCATTAAAAATACTAAGTATTCACCCTGTTTCATAAGCACTAACTTACTTTGTTAGTAATTCACTAGTGCTCGCTAAACAATCACTAACAACTTTTTATTACCTCTTAAACCTTTGTATTGCTTAGCAATTTAAGGTGAGGTTCCTATTAATAGTGATAAGGTTAGAATTGCTTTAGAGCCATCATACTCGTAGTGCTTGTAATTATACCTCTCGAGAGTCCTTTTGTTAATGGGTCATCAAGATTTTCCTTAGACCGAACATAGATGACTGTAATTACACCATCAGATAATAATTGTCTTATATATTCATGTCTTAGAGCAAGATGTCTTGCTTTTCCATTATAAATCTTACGAAAAGCTTTAGACATTGTTGCTTCACTGTCATAGTGCAAATAGATAGCTAGCATGGGTTATGACCACAACTTTATATCAAATAATAAATTTCTCAGCCATTCTGCCTCTTTGCCTACAGCTGCTAGAGCTACATGTGATAATTTAGGTCAGAGAGAACATACGGTTTGAGGCTCGCTATCAATTGCATTGAGAGTTAGGGATTTGATATATATAGTGTATGTAAATACAATTGGGTAATTACATAATGGGCCTCTACAATCCATAAACATACAATTAAGTACATAATACAAGTGGGCTACTCTATCACTCCCCCTCAAGTTGAGCTGGGGTAGAAACCACAGCCAACTTGTCCCGAAGTAACTGAAACCGAGTCCTAGGTAACGGCTTTGTAAGAATATCAGCAGCTTGATCATCCGTAGAGATATGCAAACATTGAGGTGCTTTGCAGCAACTCGTTCTCTAACAAAATGAAAATCCAACTTCAGGTGCTTAGTCCGAGTATGAAAGATTGGATTAGCTGTGAGATAAGTGGCACTAAGGTTGTCACACCATAAGGTAGGAGCCTCCCGCAAAGGAAAACCAATCTCAAGTAAAAGCATTTCAAGCCAGGAAGGTTCAGAAGTGGTGGGAGCAAGGGCCCTATATTCGACTTCAGTAGATGAGCGAGATACAGTGCGTTGTTTACGAGAAGCCCAAGAAATCAAATTAGTGCCACGAAAAACACCAAATCCTTATGTGGAACGCCTATCATCAATGTCTCCCCCCAATCCGAATCCGAGAATGCATGAAGAGCCATAGACTTTTGAGGCCGAAACCTCAAACCAAAGGAGGCCGTGGCTTTTAAGTACCGAAGAATGCGCTTAAGCGCTTGCCAGTAAAGGGAAGTAGGATTCTTCATAAATTGAGCAACCTTGTGAATAGCAAAGGCAATATCTGGTCGGGTGAAGGTGAGGTACTGCAACCCTCTAATAAGACTGCGATAAAGAAAGACATCATCCACAGCAAAACCATCATGAGCCGATACTTTATCAACAGAACTCGCTGGAGTAACCACCGGTTTAGAGTCAAGCATCTTGGCCCGGGCTAGGAGATAAAGGATATATTTTCTCTACAACAAATACATACAATTTGGCTGACGAACAATCTCAATTCCAAGAAAATATTTAGCAGAACCCAAGTTTTTAATAGCAAATTGAGACTGAAGGTTGCTGATGAGAGATGCGGCATGGGAGGTGTCATTGCCCAAAATCAATAAATCATCCACATAGATAAGACAGAATAAAGAAACAGAACCTTGCTATAGGAAATAGAAGGAGACATCAGCCCAAGAGCACTGAAAACCAAATGCAAGAAGAGCTTGGGTAAGACGCCTATGCCACATACGAGGAGCCTTCTTTAAACCTTATAAAGATTTTCTAAGACGGCAAACATGTGAGGGATACCTCTGATCAACGAAACCAATAGGTTAAGTCATGTAAACCGGCTCATCCAACTCACCATGAAAGAATGCATTTGAGGCATCCACATGTGTAACAAACCAATCATGGGAAACAGCAAGAGATAAGAGCAGCCGAATAGTGGTAGGCTTAACTACCGGACTGAAGGTGTCCTGAAAATCCATACCCGGACATTGATGAAAACCTTTTGCAACAAGGCGCGCCTTGTGGTGCTCAATAGAACCATCTGCCTTCAATTTGGTCTTGAAAACCCATTTACAACCAATCACATTCTGGGCCCTGGAAGGAGGTACAAGTTCCCATGTACCATTGGAGATAAGAGCAGAAAATTCATCAGCCATAGCCTGTCGCCAATGGGGACTTTTCACAGCTTCACTGTAGCAAGTGGGATTCAGAGGTAGAGCAGATGTTAAGAACAATCTTGGTGGTAATTTTCCAGACATTTGGCGTGTAACCATATGCTGTTCAGGGGCTGCATGTGGAGCCTATTGTTTACTGTTAGGAACAGCAGCAGTAGATGTATTAGAAGTATCATAATGTCGTAGGTCAACAACCAAAAGAATACCAAAAGAGGAAGAAGGGTCAGGATAGGACAGAGGACAAGGTGGCGGGTTCTGCGGCAGGGTCATTGAGCTGGTGGTGGTCTGCGGGAAGGACGTGTTTGACAGTGACAGGTTAGGTGACGGGTTGGTGGTGGACGGTGATGGTAACGGGTTGGTTGGGGTTGCGATTTGTAAGGTAGGCGGGTTGGTCGGTGTATGTGGGTTGGCGGGTGAATGGGTTTTGGCAGGTTGACAAGTTGGCAGCTGTGGTGAGGGTGGTGGGTCCGATGGTGGAGTTATCTGAATAGAGGAGGATGAGGTTGGCACCACACTTGGATCAGAGATAGATAAGTGACACAGCTCCGGATAAGGAAACACCTGTTCATCAAAAACAACATGACGTGGGACAAAGAATTTACCAAAAACAGGATCGAAACAACGATAGCCCTTATGGATCTTACTATAGCCCAAAAAGATACATTTCCTAGACCTAAAATTTAATTTGTGAGAAGCATAAGGATGGAACCATGGATAGCATAAACAACCAAAGACACATAAAGATAAATAATCAGGATGTGTCCCAAATAAACAGAAATTGGGTGAAACATGACGAATAGCAGGAGAACGCATGTCATTAATGAGATAAACAACTACATCAAAGGCATTAGACCAAAAGGAGAGAGGCAAATTAGCATGATTTAACAAAGCAAGACCAGTTTCAGTGATATGATGATGTTTTCGCTCCGCTGCCCCATTTTGTTCTGGGGTATACGGGCAGGACATCCGATGTTGGATCCCATTTTGTGACAAATAATGTTTGATAGCAACAAATTCTCCCCCTCCATCAGATTGAAACATTTTAATGGGGCGCCCAAAATATTTTTCCACAATAGAACGAAATTTAATAAAGGAATTCAGCACTTCAGACTTGTATTGTAGAAAATAAATCCAACAGTATTTGCTATAAGCATCATAGAACCACAAATAATAGGAAAATCCATCATGTGATTTAACAGGGGCAGGGCCCTAAACATCGTAACAAACTAAATCAAGTTGTCCATCAACAACAAACTCAAAAAGTGCAAAAGGTAACCTATGACTCTTACTGACCGCACAACTAGAATAAATGTGACGATCAGATTTATTAGAAAAAGAAATATCATTATTGCAAAATTTGACTGACAACTTGCGAAGTAGGATGACCAAGCCTCTCATGCCAGGTGGACAAAGAGGTGAGATGAGACTGGATGGAAGTTGGCGGCACCAGGGGCATAGCATATAACCTGTTCTTATTCGGGCCTCGAAGTATCACCTGTTTGGAATTCACATCCTTCACAACAAAAAATTTGTCAAAAAACTCAACAGAAACATCGTTAGCACGAGTTAATGCACTTACAGAGATTAAATTAGAATTAGAGGCAGGAACATGTAAAACATTAGACAATTTAAGTGCATTAGAGGAATAAAGAGGAATAAAAGAAGAACCAACATGCTTAATAGAGAGGGAAGAACCATTACTAAGGTGGACTTCTTCAAGTCCGAAGTATTCAGAGTGTGAGTTCTAGTGTCCCAAATCCGAAGTAAGGTGATGGGTGGCACCACTATCCATGATCCAAGAGGAGGCTGACGGTTGAATGGTGGTATGGTTAAAGGTAGGAAAGGTAGGTGGCTGGTTCCTTTGAGTGTTTAACCTTGGGGATGGACACTAGCGAGCATAATGGCCCAAACCCGGACAATTATGACATGTAACGGAGCTGACATCTACTGGGGTTGATTGAGAAAAATTACCCTGCTGTGGGCGTGAACCAAGGAGGCCGGCGGTTTGAGAGGGACTGAAACTTGGCTGCTGACGTCGGCCATAGCCAAAACTGGACTGCTACCCTTGAGACTGACCACGGCCTCTCCCTCTAGTACATGAAGTGGGTTGCTTTGTTATAAAGTGAGCTGTGGGAGCATTAATATCATCAGAAACAGCTCTGTCCCGTTTAATATGACGTTCCTCTGTTAATAACAGCCCGTATAAATCATCAAAGGTGACTAACTTAGACCCCAAACTTCTACAAAAATCACGGAATGGACCCCTAAGACCATCCAAGACAGCATCAACTAAATCCTCATCCGAAACCGGGTATTGCAAGGAAATTAATCTATCCGCAATTAACTTAGCCCACTGCATATAATCAGTTATAGATTTGGTATTTCCCTTCACTAAAGCATGCAATTGTTGTTTCAATTCTCTAATTTGGACCCTTGACCCGGAGGCATAAGCACATTCAAGTTTAAGCTAGGCTTCACGAGCCGTTTTCACACCAATAACTTGAGGAAGAATAGATGGAGAAATTGAATTAAGTAACCAGTTTAATATCTGCTGATCCCGATGATTCCAAAGGAGATAAGTGGGATTGGGGTTGCCATCGGCCAAACATTCGGCTGGAATTGGAGCCGTTCCATCAACATGATTCACGAGGTCACATCCAGCAAGCATTGGTAGAATAAGAGTCTTCCATAACACATAATTACCGGAGTCCAATTTCAGAGGTAATTGATGAGAGGACGGCATAACACCCGCCATAGAGGAGGAAGAAATCGTAGAGTGGGCTGCATCTATGAGGGCTGATTCGGTTGGCATTCTTGGGCAAAAGAGAAGAGAAAAACCAGCAGAAGAAGAAGACCAGCAGAGGATGAGAAACCAGCAGTGGCAGAGAAGAGAACCAGCAGTTGCGGCAACGGCGAGCAAGAGGTAGTGAGACGGTTGGTCGGCGGTGAAGCCCTTAGGGCTCTGATACCATGTGACAATTTAGGTTAGAGAGAACTTAGGGTTTGAGGCTCTCAATCAATTGCATTGAGAGTTAGGGATTTGATATATATCGTGTATGTAAATACAATTGGGTAATTACATAATAGGCCTCTACAATCCATAAATATACAATTAAATACATAATACAAGTGGGCTACTCTATCACTACAAACTCAGCTTCCATGGTGGAATGAGTGATGCAAGTTTGTTTCTTGGATGCCTAAGAAATTGCTCCTCCTACTAACATAAATATCCAGCCAGAGTTTAAAATTGTATCTTTAACATTAGCAGCCCAATTTACATTACTATATCCCTCTAAAACTGAAGGAGACCGAGTTAGTCCTTTTGAGATAACCCAGAACTCTACCGATAGCTTCCCAATGTTAACTACCAGGATTATGTGTATACCTTAACAATTTACCAACTGCAAATGCTATATCAGGTCTTGTACAATGCATTGCATACATTAAGCTACTAATTGCACTAGCATAATTAAGTTGACTTGTTGATCTTCCTTTATTTACAGTCAACTTATTAGAAACATCATATGGGGTATTTGCTTCTTTTATATCTAAGTGATTGAACTTTAATAATATTTTATCAATGTAATGTGATTGACACAAAGCAAAACCCCTACTATATTTTCTAACTTTAATTCCTAAGATAGTATCTACTTCTCCTAAATCTTTCATTTTCAATTGAGAAGTAAAATACTTCTTAGTATCTTTAATTCCTTGCATATTGGTACTTATAATTAACATATCATCAACATATAGACATACTATTATACCATAATCCGTAGTAAATTGGAATATACACATCTATCAGCTCCATTATGAATGAAATCATTAGAAAGAATGACAATATCCAATTTTTCATGCCATTGCTTAGGAACTTGCTTTAATCCATGTAAGGACTTAATCAATTTGCATACTTTCTTTTCATTTCTTGGAAGCACAAACCCTTCGGGTTGTTCCATATAATATAAAATACTTTTCTGGTTTTGCCATGAAATATAAAACCAACTTGACCAAATCCTTTTGGTCCATCTTTTTTTATTATTTTTTTTTATGTATTATTTTATCTCTTCTGGATATTTAATGACTATCACTATGTAGTCATTTTATGATGATAGCAGAATGTTGATAAAAATAATGACATGATATTTATATTTGTTTGACAGACACCATATATATATATATATACATTAAAATTTCGTTGTATGGCGCCGAAAGCTAAGTACAAATGTATAAGTCTTTGTCTTGTACATTGACTATTAATTACATATGTTTATAAAAATAATGACATAATATTTATATTTGTTTGACAGACACTTTATCATTATTTTACGTCCAATATATACATTTGAATTCGAAGACCCCAAATATTAGAATAAATTTCCCCACAAACAACGTTTTAGTGGAAAAATGTATATTTGGACGAACCACGAAACGCCACTGAAGCATGCTATAAATCAGTGGGGACTTTTGATTGTCGCCGCTAATGTATTTTATATTAGCCGAGAATTACGTTTTCGCCACAAATGCCATAATTGAAGGTTTCGATTAATTAACAAAATTTAACTTATCTACAAGGTACGGAAATGTTTGTTAGAGAAGACGAGAATTCACATGGTTTTTCTTTCATTATTGACTTCATATTTTCCATTTTGATTGAATTATAAATTACAGCCACGTGTGATATGAGACAAATATTTAATTAATAGTCAATGGTGTGGTACAAGGCAAATATTTGTACAGTGTAATTGTTGAGATATAGACACTTATCAGTGGCAGGTACCAGGTATCGGCAAAGATGGGCAAAAATTCTTCAGAAAAAATTCCGATCAATAACAACATAATCAAATTAATCCGAGCAACAACTTCGATATTTATATACATGTTATATTAATAATTAATTTTTTTATAGTTAATAGAGACGACGAATTACTCGTAGCATCAAAACTTTTGATAGGTTTCAAATAGTTCTAGTTGAAGATTATCACGAATTGAAGAATTACTCTCAATTCTAGTAACAAATTTCTCTATATTTCTTATTCCTAATACCTATTAACAGCTAGAATAGCATGCTTTTGAAGAGGATTTCGTGAAAAAGTGTATAAAGCATAACTTTAACTAGCTGAAGCAGGAGATATGCTAAACCCAGAATTACGTTTTCGCCACAAATGCCATAATTGAATGTTTCTATTAATTAACAAAATTTAACTTATCTACAAGGTACGGAAATGTTAATGCCATGACTTTCCAATTAATAAGAATTCTGTATTTTCTTTACAATAATGTTGTGCTCTAATTTAACATGCAAAATATCCTATCACTGAGATCAACAAGGAATAAAACGGATTTAAGTTTGGAATTTCATTCCTACAAGGATTTGGGTTTAGCATATGTAAAACAGGAACAGTAGTTAACTGAAACAGTTTATAACAGAGAAAATGTCAATTTTACATGGATTGTATTTTTAAGACTATAAGCTACTAGAGTTACAGATCTAAAATTTAAACAACTAAATGAACTAACTTTAATGTACATCTAGAAAAACAATGTGTGAAAAGTGGAATAAGCACATCATACGACATGCGTTTTTCTTTTTTTGGGGACTTTTTAGGAATTTTGTTGTAGCTTTCCTTTTTTTGTTAGGATTTTGTTTGAGGATTTTACTATTTAAGTTATAATGTTGTCTTTTGGAAGACACTTTTGGAAGTTTAAAAAAATTATTCGGTTCTCTATTTTCTATGATTTTCGAAATTCAAGCTATAGAAAACTAAGTTTCGGCATAGTGTGCGATCAACAGAACTTAGTATTAACTGTTCGATTATTGCTGTGCATCAATTACCCAAAAAATAATCCTAATCCATAGTTTATACTATATTAATTATAGATTTTTTTTTAATGATGTTGATATGATATGTTTATTACTTGTAATATAGCTAACAAATTAAAAATTTTTATGCAAATGGAACAGAATTTAATATTTATAGTAAACTTCTTTTTTATAACTATACATATCATATTATTATAATTAGCTGAGATAATTATATGTGAAATTGAGATATTAAAAACATATAAATTAATAAAAATAGAAAAGATTAGTGGCGAAATTTTAGTTTCAGCTTGCAAAAAATGAGTTTTTTTTTTTTTTAAACATTATTTGGGGTTTTCATGTCCCTCTCAATCTATTTTTATTAGATGTTGATCGGTTGAATAAAATGAGTTGACGTGTAACGTTTGAATAATTATATATTGGAGGCCAGAAAGGCTACATTTATACTATTTTACTATTTGGGGTTTTTATATCTCTCTCAATCTATTTCTACTATTTGAGGTTCGTTGATTGAATAAAATAAGTTGACTCGTAACATTTGAATAATTATATAATGGAGGGCAGAAAGGCAACATTTATACTATTTTACTAATTAATATTACACATTGAGAAATGAGAACATCTAACTATCTTTCTCTCATCAATATTGGCCCCTGGTGGAAGTGCTTCTAACAACTCAATGAATACGAAAAGTATTTATAAATTAAAAAAAAAAAAAAAGACGAAAAGATTAGAGACCTAAAATACTTTTCTGGTTTTCCTATAAAATATAAAACCAACATGACCAAATCCTTTTAGTCCTTTTTTTTTTTTTCACATATATATTTTAATGGGTAGTTGTGAATATTAACTTTTTTCTCTCTCTATAATTATTACCATCCAAATCCAGTGCCATATGTGATAACCCACATGGCACTTTTTCATATTTAATTTACATTCATTTTAAAATAAAATTTAGCTAGTATGCCATTTTCACTAATCTTGAAAAGACTTCAACGTGGGAAACTCACACTACAAGATATTAATAAAGATGGCTAATTGATTTAGTAATTACAACATGTGCAACAAACTAAAGATAGAAATATATAATAATTATATAGTAAACGATGAAGGGTCTTCTTTTATGTATTATTATTGAGTAGGTAGATCTCTTCTGTATTTATTTGATATTTAATGACTATCACTATGTAGTCATTTTATGATAATAAGTTATTATCATAGAATGACTACATAGATATTGATAAAAAAAAATAATAATGACATAATATGAGATATTGATAAAAAAAAAATAATAATGACATAATATGACAAACACCATATTATAATTTTACATTTGAATTCAAACTCCCCACAAATATTAGCATAAATTTCGCGACAATGATACCTTATATTTGTGGCGAACCACGAAACCCCACTGAAGGGCATGGCTGGTGCTTGATGGATTGTTGTACTAATTAAAAATTAATTGATGAAAGAGTTTTGATTTTATATGTTGTTTATTTATTTTTTATTTTTAAATAATAATTTAACTAATATTAAATGAATAATTTTCTCCAAAAAAAAAAATTTATAAAAAAAGGCGTTAAAGTTTGTTTTACAAAATGAAAGTTGAATTGGGTAATTAATTACGCAATTTTTGGGGCCAGTAGGTCATGTGAGGCCTTGTCTACGTTCTGTTTTAGTTGGCACGTATGCCACTTCACTTTTTTTTTTTTTTTTTTTTTAAATATGTAATAGAATGTGGCAGTTCACTTTGAGCTTAGATTTTAGTTTTTTCGTCATTGTTATCACTTATGGCTTCCGACTTTTCGGTCGCTGCATGTGGTAATCAAATACTCATTCGGTTTTGGAAGCATTTTTCTGCTGGTATTTTTAAGTGCTACAGTACGGAAATGTTTGTTAGAGGAGAAGAGAATTCACATGGGTTTTCTTTCATTATTGACTTCATATTTTCCATTTTGATTGAATTATAAATTACAGCCACGTGTGATATGAGACAAATTTTTAATTAATAGTCAATGGTGTGGTACAAGGCAAAGATTTGTACAGTGTAATTGTTGGGATATAGACACTTATCAGTGGCAGGTACCAGGTATCGGCAAAGATGGGCGAGAAAAAATTCCGATCAATAACAACATAATCAAATTAATCTGAGCAATAACTTCGATATTTATATACATGATATATTAATAATTAATTTTTTTTATAGTTAATGAAGACGACAAATTACTCGTAGCATCAGAACTTTTGATAGGTTTCAAATAGTTCTAGTTGAAGATTATCACGAATTGAAGAATTACTCTCAATTCTAGTAACAAATTTCTCCATATTTCTTATTCCTAATACAGTAACACAATCAAACTATTAAATATAAACTTAAACAATTTTAATCTAAATTCCGAATAATAATATTGAATGTATAAATAAAATAACACAAGTTTCAATAATTTGAATTGACACTCGTTAATAATATGTATATTGGTTTACTTTTTGTTATCTACAATTTCATGTATTTATGAATAATGAATTTATATAAACCAAGTTTACAGTTTCGGACCATGGTAAAATATTAAAATATTTATATTTTGAACTCGTAAAATCCTCTTTATAAGAAATGTGATATATTATAACAAAATTATAATAAAGGGTTAAATGGCAAGTCTTTGGTCTTTTGTTTCAGAATCAATCTTGCTTCAAATACTTAGTGCCTCAATGGCTCGAGAAGCCTGGTGATGCAATTGAAGAAAAGGCCTTAATGTATTTAGAGTAGTGGCAGAACCGTAATTAGTTTCAAGTTTGAGTTATCGGTTTTTCACGATTTCGGACCCTAATTTTATTGGAATCGGGCTAACAGCCAAAACTCACAACAAAGTTCCATCACTTTTTGGCCAAAAAACGTCGTTTAGGGCTTAAAATATGTGATTTACTATTTTCGGGGCTTTTTCGGGTAGTTTGTTTGAATTTTTCTTTTTTCCTGTTTTGATTTATTTTCTTTATTCGATTAGGACTCTGTTTAGGGTTTTGTTTTGTATTCCTTATTCGATTAGGACTCTATTCAAGGTTTTCCTATAAATAGGCTTTACTATTTCAGTTGTAAGCAGCTTATTTTGATAATAAAATTTCGGATTTAATTCCTAGTTCCTACTTTTGTGAATTTTTATGAAAATTTTAACTATAAAAGGCTAATTTACGACATCGTGCGTGATCAACGCATCTTAGTAGTTTTGTTCGAAATTTATACTGCATCACTTGGATTAAGTTACAGTCTACATACGCTTCTAGATCTAGAGCACAGATCCATGATTTGAAGCTACAATTACATGGCTTGCGAAGGGAGAATGACAATATCCCTATATATATGCAACGGCCAAAAAATATCTTTGATTAGTTGGTGGCACTACAACATCCAATTCATGAGAATGATCTTTTAGATGCCATAGTTGATTATTTGGAACCAGCTTATCATCCGTTTGTTTGAGCTCTGGAGGCTCAGTTAGACCCGGTCTCTTTTTATGATCTTTTTGGTTTGTTACTCAGTGAAGAACGTCAACAAGCTAAGGAAAATTCCATTAATTTCTCTACTCCAAAACTGCACTATACATCTAGGACACCCTCTACCTCTCTAGGGCATGACCGTGGCCGTTTTAGCTGTACACAGAGGCAACCTTTGCCTTGTTGGAGATGTTGGGGAATCCCACATCGGAAATAAATGAGAATGAAGAGTGGTATATATGTGAAGCAAATTGGGCCTTAACACAAGCCAATTGGTTTTGTGTTACATGGGCTCAACCCCACTTATATGCTCACTCATCCAGTCAAGTCCAACACTCTCAAGGCCCACAGAGTCTTTTTATGGTAGCAGAGCAGAATAAGGCCTAACATCTGAAAAGATCCTAGGCCGGTGTTTGAAGTCCTAGTGGTGTTTGGGCTAGTGGAGAAAACTAGACCCGTTGATAACCTTGGGCCTTAAAGAGAAAGGCCAAGGAATGTTTACCAAGTGACAACTGATCCAGCCTAGTTGTACTTGAAGGGGAGTGTTGGAGATGTTAAGGAATCCCACATCGGAAATAAATAAGAATGAAGAGTGGTATATATGTGAAGCAGATTGGGCCTTAACACAAGCCAATTGGTTTTGTGTTACATGGGCTTAACCCCACTTATATGCTCACTCATCCAGTCAAGTCCAACACTCTCAAGGCCCACGGAGTCTCTTCACACCTAATTCTAGTGGCACTCCTGTTTTTACTTCGAATAATGCAAATATTGCCTGTCATAATTGCAAAGGAAGTGGTCACGTCGTTAAGGTTTGTCCTCCCCTAAAAAAATTTGGTCGCACACACCAATCTCCTATATAACACTATACATCAGCTTCAACCTCTTCTCAACCTTGGATCATGGACACAAGAGCCTCCCATCACCGCACATCGGATTCGGGGAATCTGTATCTTCACTTTGAGTTTTCGGGTCCTGATGAAGTTATCCTAGGTAATGGTTCTCGACTCCCCATTACTGATGTTGGTAATTCTCATGTTCATAAATCTTGTTATCCATTTCGTCTTTATCATATTTTAAATGTTCCCACTTTTAATGCTAATTTACTCTTTGTCCATTCATTCACAACTAATAATAATGTTTCTATTGAGTTTTTTAATGATTCTTTTGTGATTAAGGACTAGAAGACACAGAAGGAACTATATCATGGTCGAAGTAACAATCGACTGTACTCAATGTCCCTCACAATTATACCGCCTATTCGAAGTCACCATTCATCTGTCCCACAGTGGCATGAGCGTCTCGGTCACCCGGCTTTTGAAATTGTTCAAAAAGTGTTATCTTTGTATAATCTTTATGTGTCCAATAAATATGTTTTGTTTGTTTGTGGTAGCTGTGATATAAGTAAGAGTCATAAATTAGCATTTGTTTGATCTGATTTTCAAGTAAGAGTCTTTTAGATCTTGTTTGTTCATATTTATGGGGTCCTACATCCATTACTTCTTTTGATAATTGTTCTTATTACTTTTTACTGTATGATCACTTTAGCAAGTATTGTTGGATTTTCTTTTTGAAATATAAATCCGATGTCCTTAATACAGTTATTAAATTCTATTCATTAGTTGAAAAACATTTTGGTCATCCAATTAAAATGTTTCAATCAGATTTGGGAGGAGAGTTTCAAGCTTTATATACTTACTCTAATCATGGAAATTCTCATAGAGTTTCAAATCCCTGCTGTTGGAACAAAATGGTTGTGCTGAACGTAAACATTAACACATAGTTGAAACTAGACTTGCCCTTCTTAATCATGTTCAACTTCAAACAAAATATTGGACAAGTGCTTTTGATACTACATGTATTTAATTAATTGCTTTCCAACACCAATTTTGAATTTTGATAAGCCTTATCACAGATTGTTTGGCGATATGCTTGATTATTCACTTTTCTGTATTTTCAGATGTTTATGTTTTCTTGGTTACATCCATATGCTTCTCATAAATTTAGTTATCGTTCAAGTAAATGTGTTTTTCTTGGATACATTCGTGTTCACAAAGGTTATAAATGTTTAGAGCCACTTTCCAACAAAATATTTGTCTCACATCATGTTGTCTATGATGAATAGGTTTTCCCATATCTAATGTTGGTGGCATCTCGTGACTCTTCACCGTCAAACTCACCCACAATGTCCCTTCCTTATGTTACATTTCTTACAGCCCCATACCCTTTAGCTTCCACGGTTCCACCACCTAATATCTCCATACCAACAAGTCCATCCCCATCCATACAATTTCCTACTGCACCTCCAATTACTCTTTATGCACTACCAAATAGCCAAGCCTCACTTGGACTCTCCTTAGTGGTTGACATGCAAAATTATGGGAAATTCCTTGTGACAAATGTCCCTCAAGACGACCCCTTGCCATTTAAAACTCATTAGATGATTACTAGAGCTTAAACTGAGAAACTCAAGCCTACAATGTGTTGGATATGCCCTAGTCCTGAGGCATTGGTCCTTGTGTTTGTATTATACATTTGTACATTTTATGTAAGATATGTATTATACAATTTGTGTTAATAAATAAAGGCATCAATCTATTTACGACATGTCTTGTGCAATATTTTAAATAAAGTATCCAATGGACATATCCATATCCATGTTGTCAAGTGTGAGGCACTTGGCAGTAAGACTGTGGATAGGGAAAACGATATGGCCGTAAAGTCATCCGTAGTCTGTTCCAATCATGGGAATGAATGGAACTAAAGACTATCATTAACCTTGGTTGTATGGCGGTGTCTTACCGGTCATAGAACATGGAATGTCAACTAGGTTAATGGGTACATGTAAAAAGGGCATGGTACTGGATCGATCCACTTAACGGGAATCCACATGGTATCACATCACATCGGATTCTCGTGTAGTACTTGTATCGATCGATTTCCGGTGATGAATCCCAACACAATGTTGCTCACTCAATTGGATGATGCAGATCCTGAATGTACTCGAGGTTTGATATGGTGTAATGTCCAAAATTCAAAATTTTGAATTTTAGCAAACTCTTGCTAACTGATTCATCTCATGAATTAAACCTCCAAGGATCTTCTATTTAATTTATAACCATCTAATAAGACCCCAAAATAGGGACTAAAAAGCTGCCTCTTGTAGTCTATATGCATTTTGACGCAGTACCCCAAATGTTGCACCTCTAGTCTATCCATACAAGGTCCTTTGCTCTGACTAGGTCTTTTGTTCTTGTACTTTAAGTGAAAAATATGAACAAACTGATAGAGTATTGTATTGTATTATTGTATTATATGTATATATCGTGTGGCCCATTAATGTATAGCCCTTTAGTATACGACCCACTATAAATACTATGTATATGTACATCACAATTACTCAATAATATCTAAGGGAAAACCCTAAACTTTCATAGTATCAAAGCCTTTTTCAGCTAACAACTTGACAATGAACACCCACGCCGCCATGAACACCACCACCGCCTGCAATCAAGCCTTCTAATCCCTTCGACCGCCACGTTTCTAATTAAACTTGATACAACAAATTATTTGCTATGGAAAACACAGCTAGTACCGCTATTGAAAAGGTCTTGATTGATGGGACATGTTGATGGCCGAATTGTTCCTTCACCAAAGACTTTGCTCGGGACAACTGAGATTAATCCTGAATGTGAGCATTGGGAAGAAAAAGATGCTCAAGTCATGATCTGGATTATCAATTCCTTATCCCCTGGAATTGTGACTCAAATTGTTGGCGCTGAGACTACGCTTGAAGCCTGGAATAGATTAACTGCATCTTATGCTGCTGGCTCGAGATATCAAATCAGAGACTACCGATTGCAATTACCTAATCTGAAACAAGAGGAAGCGGAAACAATTACCTCCTATGTTACCCGTACAAAACAAATTTTAGACAATCTTGCTGCTCTTGGTTCGGCAATTGCAGAACCTGATCTTGTTGATGCTGTTGTGGATGGGCTTTTACCCACCTATCGTCCATTTTGCCGTTCGTAAAAATCCAGTTTCAGCATTTTGGGTCGGATTATATTAGCTAGGTTGGTTCGTATTTTTGGGTCAGGTATGGGTATGGGTAAGTGGGACCGAAACACTGATGTGGCAGATGACGTGGCATACATAATGGTTGACGCGCCAGATAACGGTGACTTGCGCAAGGGACCGTGAAAAATGTGGGCGACCAGACAAAAAAATAAAAGATCATGTACTCAATGTAGGTAAAACAAAGATCATAGGGCTGATTGCATAAAAGGAGAAAGATCAGGGGCTTTTGGATGCGTTTTGGCTGGCATACATAACGGTTGACACACCAGATAATCGGGGACTAGGTTACACACGTAAGGGGCCGTTAAAACTACGGGCGACTAGACAAAAAAATAAAAGATCATGTACTTAATGTAGGTAAAACAAAGATCATGGGGCTGATTGCATAAAAGGAGAAAAGATGCGTTTTGCCTTTTAATTACTATGTTCTTTTCTTTGATCATTTTAGTAAGTATTCTTAGGTGTATCCATTAAAATACAAATCTGATGTGATGCATGCATTTATTCAATTTTGAACAGTTGTGGAAAAGCACTTTGGGCATCCTATTAAAACGTTTCAATCTAATTAGGGGGGTGAATTTCAAGCCTTGGTTCCTTATTTGCATACACATGGTATAGCTCATCGGGTTTCCTATCCGTACACACCAGAACAGAATGGTTGTGCAGAATGGAAACATCGAGATATTGTTGAAACAGGATTGTCCTTGCTTAATCATGCTTCTGTTCCTCTGAAATTCTGGACTTTTGCTTTTGAAACAGCTGTCTATTTGATTAATCGCATGCCTGTTTCCACCTTGAATTATTTGACACCGTTTAAGAAATTGTTTGGTAATTTTTCTGATTACGGTTATTTACGTGTTTTTGGATGTCTTTGTTATCCGTGGTTATGTTATTCGTCACCTCACAAACTTGCACCTCGTTCAAGTCATTGTGTCTTTCTTGGCTACAACAAAATTCATAAAGGGTATCGTTGTCTTGATCTTTCTCTTCAAAAACTATACATCTCACATCATGTTCTTTTTGATGAACATGTGTTTCCATATCAGTTGCCAAATGAGGGCCGAACTACGTCTAATATCCAATCCAAGCCAGAAGTTCCCTTTTACATTACCTTTCCCAATGACTTTCCTTCATCAACCACCTATCCCGTACAGTCCGCGCCAGTACCGCCTATCCAACCTACCCCTACACAAACAACCCGCCCGCCACAGAACCAAAATACCGAACCTGCCGCAACACCGTCACCGCCCCATCAAAACCAAAATACTGCCCCTTCACCTCAACTTCCAATGTCTCCCAACCGAACCCCTACACATTCCCCTGAACCCCCGGAAGTGTCCCTAATTGTTGATCTTGGTTAGCCTGAACCTGCTCCGGTTGTTTCCCGAAGTTTGCATCCCATGGTCACTCGGTCCAAAACGGCTACATTAAAGCCGAGACACCCTATGAATTTACTTACAACCAGCTGTATTACTCCTGAGCCAACCAGCTACACTCAAGCTATAAAAATTCCTGAATGGCGCAGAGCCATGGAAACCGAATATCTTGCCTTGGTGAAGAATGATACATGGGATCTTATCCCTCCACGCCAAGCACAGAATCTAATTGGGTGTAAATGGTTCTTCAAAACCAAACTTCATCCTGATGGATCTATTGAAAGGCATAAAGCATGCCTTGTAGAACGCCCCGGCCTGGATTATGTTCAAACCTATAGTCCAGTTATCAAGCCAACAGCAATTCAGCTGGTCTTGTCACTAGCGGTCTCTTTTGGATGGTCAGTCAATCATCTTGACGTATCAAATGCCTTCCTTCATGGTGCCTTGGAAGAAAAAGTATACAGGGACCAGCCCCCTAGTTTTGTTGACAAACACAGACCCAATTATGTATGTCTTCTGAAAAAGTCTCTGCATGGTCTAAAACAAGCACCCCGGATGTGGCTTAAGTGTTTGACAGATGTGTTAATCCACTTTGGATTTATTTGCTCCAAGGTTGACATATCTCTATACTACTACCATGCCAAACATATTCGGCTCTTCTGTTTGTTGTATGTTGATGATATATTAATCACTGGTAATGATTCTGCTACGATGCAATGAGTCATCACTTTCTTACAGCAAAAATCTGCTATTCAAGATCTTGGTTCCCTGAGGTACTTTCTGGGTCTTGAAGCTTCTTGGCAATAGGACGGATTGCTCCTTCACTAGTATAAGTACATATCTGATCTTCTCTTGAGAGCAAAGATGCATGAGTCCAAAGCAATCTCCACTCCATTCTGTTTAAGCACACATTTGACACTTCATGCTAGTGACCCGTTTGATGACCCATTTTTGTATCGAAGTGTTGTTGGGGGTCTTCAATATGTGACGATTACTAGACCAGATGTGGCTTTCTCGGTCAATAAAGTCTCACAGTGCATGCATAGTCCGACCACTGAACACTGGAAAGCAGTGAAACGTATTCTTCGCTATCTCTTAGATATAACGTCCCATGGTCTACTGTTGAGAAAGTCTTCCTCTCTTGCCATACATGGTTTTTTATGATTCTAACTGGGGGGGATGCTTGGATGAAAAAAAATCCACTACGGGGTTTGCTGTATATATTGGCTGAAATTTAGTATCTTGGAGTTCTCGAAAACAACAGACAGTCTCCAGAAGCAGCACTGAGGCTGAATACCGTGCACTAGCTACAGTCAGTTTTGAATTTCTATGGCTCACCATGCTACTTCGGGAACTCGGCTTCTCTCCCACAATGGCTCCTATGGTCTGGTCTGACAATCTAGGAGCCACATATTTGAGTGCTAATCCGGTCTTTCACAACAATACAAAGCACCTTGAATTGGACTTCCATTTTGTTCATGACAAGGTCGCTCAACGGCAACTCCGGGCTCAGCATACTTCTACACTTCATCAGCCAACCGACATCTTCATAAAGCGTCTCTCCAAAGACCGATTTATTACTCTTCGTGCCAAGTTGACCGTGACAAGCCCCGCTCAACTTGCGGGAGGGTGATAGAGTATTGTATTATTGTATTATATGTGTATATCGTGTGGCCCATTAATGTACAGCCCTTTAGTACATGGCCCACTGTAAATACTATGTATATATACATCACAATTACTCAATAATATCTAAGGGAAAACCCTAGACTTTCATAAACAATTGTTCATCCATTTCTTATAGTCAATCTCTCTTACATGTGCTTCATAAGCATACATAAAAAGACATACTTATTTGTTCTTAAACCTCTACTTGTTTATTTTAATATAATTTGTTGATTAATTAAATTATAATAAAATAATAATATATTATAATATTATAATTTAATATAATAATAATTATTTAAAATTTTAATTAATTACTATTATATCCTTAAAAAAATCTCACCGGAGCAAGTTTAATGCGCCTCTAAATTCCAATTGTCAACACTTGATTTATGTAATAAATATGCATAGCGACCAAACTTGAGCAAGAACAACTTTGATTAAATTTCAAAACATGCTAAAGTCTTTGTTCATAAGAAAATTAATCCCATAATTTATTATTTAATTGAATTCACAATTCAACTAATTAATAAATCATTTACAACATAGAGCATTGGACTCCTAATGTGTGTGACTTTCTAGGTTCACATCTAATTGACATTAAGGAATAAAACTCTTTTGTAAAAAGTAATATGTCATATCTCATAGCATATATTACTTTTAATCCTTAAAGATTAGGGTTAACACCTAGCATAACATGCCCTGACACTCAACTAGAAATAAATAAACACAAGGTCTATTAAACAAACCATGATCATAATTATTGCACACTTAAGTCCTATTCATTACAAGATCTTGATATTGACTAGGTTCATGGTTTGTCAAAACCATAATTGTCAAGATGCTATGTCTTTACCTTCCATAATTCTTTGATAAATCTCATATACCTGGCCAGGATTTAATTTATCAAGGAATAATTAAATAAAAGTCATAAGATCTTATTCCTATTCTTGCAGGATAATGAAATCCTATCTTGGCCGATATTTTGCCACACTACATAACAAAGTGAGGCCATAACATGCCGAATTACCAAATATGACTAAAATTGTAAAAATCAATAATAAACCTTAATTTCTTTAGAAGACTTTCTAATTAGTCTTATTTTTGTTTATATCACCTTTTCGTCAGTTTAGGATATGTTAGGATTTTATTTAATTGTATTAATTCTATGTACGATGTTCTTTAATTTTCCTAATTAGAGTTGTATCTATTTGGGATTTTATTTCTTTCTCCTTTCAAAATTCTATAACGGAAGTCTCTTTCTTCTTAGAGATAGTTTTAGATTGAGTTTTAGTTTTGTTTTCTTTCTCTCATGGATAGATAATTTGCTCTTCTAACTAAGGAATTTTCAGTCTTGGAATCTCAAATGTGAGATTATTTTGATCTTAATCTATTTCATCCTTTTCAAGTATTTATTTAGTTTTTGTTTTTATTTGAATTTAATACATAATCAAATATGTAATTCATTCGATATGCTAATTTAGATATTCAAATCCGTAATTGTTTGAACTATCTAATGCTAGTAGCAAACAACATAGTTAATTTTGGGCAAGTTTTTGATTTCTTGTTGTGAACTTAAATAATCTTCTTAAATAATCTCGCTTGTGCGATTGTTGAGTTGAATTGGCCTCTCTAGTTTGTTAATGCAATCAAAATGAGTTAAATTCCAAAGCTTGCTTGGAATTATTTATTTGATTAGGGATAATAAATGAGCTTCTCTTTATTATTTATTCGACAAGGAGAGATAGGTTATTGGATCTTATCAATAACTATAACCAATTTGCTTAATAAGATTTAAAACTATCTTTTGTGATTAATGAGCAATTGTTGTTTAATTCCAAGACTTGAATATCTCCTTAACTGGAAATCTTTCTCCTTTTATTTTCTTAAATTTTAATCTCTTTTTATTTATTTTTATGGTTCAACTACATTCTTCATAAAACCCCTCATAATATTTTCTCATATTTTATTTTAAAAAATAACTGACCAATCTCTGTGGTTTCAACGTTGTTCACTGCTATCCACAAATCAGTTGTAGTTTGAGTAGGAATTTATTTTTAGTGTTCTTGACACGCATCACTTCTAACCACGAACATTTAAAGTATATTATTACTAAGAAAAAATCTCTCATATTCTCAACTCTTGAGAATAGATTTTCTTTAATAATAAAATTAAGACAAATATTGGTGTATGGGAATGTCAAAAAAGTACAATGCTTTATTCGCCAATGGTACATAGGAATTGGTAATGCTTGAATCAGGTGAAAATGTCATTAAATGCAAATGGGTTTTCAAAACTAAACGGAAGCCCGATGGTTTCATTGAGTGATGTAAGGCTCGTTTGGCAATAAAAGGCTATCATCAATGTCTTGGTATGGATTTTGCTGACACATTTAGTCCTTTTTTAAACCAACAATAATTTGCCTCATGCTCTCTCTAGCGATCACTTATTCTTGGATAGTTACATATCTAGATGTTTCAAATGCATTCCTCCATGATAATTTAAAGGAGCGTGTTTATATGGAATAATCTATAGGATTTGTTGACCCTTTTCATCCAAACTAGGTATGTGCTTTGAAGAAGTCAATTTATGGGCTCAAACAATCACCTCGAATACGGCATAAACGACTTACTGAAGCTTTATTACAATATGAGATTTCATTGTTCTAAAGCAGACACTTCCCTATGTATTTATCGTCATGAGGTTGTTTTTTTCTTTTGTCTCATTTATGTGGATGATATCTTAGTAATGGGCAATTCCTCTCCCTCACTTCAACAATTGATTTGTTTTTTACAATGTCATTTTGCCATTAAAAATCTCAGAACTGTTGCTTATTTTCTAGGGATTAAGACATTATGGAAGGATAGGGAATTATTTTTGTCCCAACAAAAGTATGCTCATAATCTTCTAAAACGGGCCCAGATGGAAGGCTGTAAATCTATTGCTACGCTTGCTTATACTTCGACTAAATTGAGTCTTGTGGATGGTGAATGATGTGGTCATTTTATTCCTATAAAATCTAGACTTTTAACTTATAATTTTATGAATTTGTAGGATTTAATGCAATATTGCTTATAAATTTCATATTCTATGAACGGGTTGCATTTAGTAGGAATAAGCTATGAATAGCTGATTTTGGAAGGAAATTTGGAGCTTAATGGACTTTGGAGCTAGGAGCTTGCTTTGGAGTGCAATTGGACTTAATCTTAGTACACTTTGTGGTTGAGAAGATATTTTATGGTCTTTTTGTAATATTTAAATACTTTTGGGCAGTTTTATAACTATGTCTACTATACTGTTTGTCTTTTAGCACATCTGTGCAAAATATTCTCTAGGGCTACCTTTTTGTTTTTGGAGGGTATTAAACCCTCTCTTTTTTTTAGTAGCGGGAGGAGTTTTGGAGGTCATGTTTTAAGGGGTCTTTTTAGAACCCTATTTTCTCTGGTTTTGAGTGATTCATCACTCTCTTTATATATATAATTACTAGACTATTCATTTTATGAAGTTTATGGGTTGTTTAGAAAACGCTATTCAGAATTTCATGATGTTTTTGTGTGAGTAGTCAATTCACACAGGATGGACAAGTTAGGCTTTTCTTTTAGGTAACTACTTCTCCTCCAAAAATGGTTTTTTCTTATGCATATGGGCTGTTAAAATTTTGTGCTTATTTAATGAGTTTTGGCCAAGCTGTATAAATGCTTACTTTATGACTTTGAGAAAAGCATAAATGAGTAGATCTAATTCTTAACACGTTGAATGCATGTGATAGAGATATTCATGTTGAAAATGTTAGGTATTTTATTATGCACAAATAGTGTTTGATAAAAGGTCTCATAGGGTTAAATGCATTTTTACTTGCTAAGATTACATAAAGATATGATATAGAGATAGAATGAAGTTATTTTGTATTAGATTTGCCTAAACCCGAAACGTTTCTAAAAACCATTTTTGGAAAGAAAGTTGTCTGATTCATTGCTAGAAACTGTTTGCCTATCTGTGTTCTTTTTATTCTGAGTTTTCTAAAACTGTTTAGCTAATTGTTCTGAGTCAAAATTATATTTATTTAGTTATTTTAATTAAGTTTATGCTTTCTTTTAATGTAGATCCAGCTTATTAAACATCAAATCTACAAATATTGAAAGAAACTTGATATTAGACCCTGGAGTTAACATAACTATGTGCTTCTGCTCCATCAATCCTTGTGGGACAATCTTGATGTTTTTATCACTTTATTACTTAGTTGCTACTACACTTGCTAGTACGATAAACCCATAACAAGATTTTGGCATGGAGCAATGCTAAAAGTGGTTGAGAAATCTTGGAGAAATCCTTGATAAATCTTCTATAGAAACCGACATGTTTAAGGAAACTTCTCACTTCCTGAATTGAAGTTGGAATGGCTAATTTCTCAATCACCTTAACTTTAGCACGGTCTACCTCCATTCCCTTGGCTGAAATTTTAAGCCCTGGCACAATACCTTCAGTTACCATGAAATAACATTTCTCCCAATTAAGAACCAAACTTGTTTCCTTGTAATGAATGAGCACAGCTTTTAAGATATTCAAACGGCTTTTAAATGAATTTTCATATACTGAAAAATCATCCATGAAGATCTCCACAAATTTCTTGATCATTTTATTAAAGATTGACATCATACACCACTGAAATGTTGCTAGAGCATTGCGCAATCCAAAAGGCATCCTTCTATAGGCAAATGTGCCATAAGGAAAAGTACATGTCATCTTCTCTTGATCTGATGGGTTAATGGGTATTTGGTTGTACCCTAAATAATCACCTAATAAATAATAGAATGAAATCCGGTAAGCCTGTCCAACATTTGATTAATAAATGGCAGCGGGAAGTGATCCTTCCTTGTGGCATCATTAAGCTTCCTATAATCGATACACACATACCATCCTGTAACTGTTCGAGTGGAAATCAACTCTTCTTGTTCATTCTTCACAACTGCCATTCCTCCCTTCTTACACATAACTTGGACAGGGTTGGTCCATATGCTATCTGAAATAAGGTAAATGATACCTATATCAAGCAACTTGATAACCTCAGCCTTAACCACTTCTTTTATTTAAGGATTCAACCTTCTTTGTGGTTGAACAATTGGTTTATAATGTTCCTCCATGAAAATTCAATGCTCACATAGCCCTGGATTAATTCCCTTGATGTTTGATATTTTCCAAGCTAGTGCTTCCTCATTTCTCCTCAACACTGTTAAAAGTTGCTCTTTTTGGTCATGGGTGAGTTTGGAAGAAATAATAACTGGAAGATTGTTTGGTAGGTCTAAGTAGGCATATTCTAAGTGTGAAGGAAGTGGTTTCAATTCGAGTATGGGTGGCTTAATGATAGAAGGTTTTAGTAAACTGTTCAGATGCTCAAATTGACCTGTTTATGCCCAGATATCACTGCACAGGTTGACTGCTCCTCTATCACTTCCTCCTTAAGTTGTGCGTCTTCCATCACCATTCCATTTTACTTTTCTTCTTGTATTTCTAAGGTGATTTCATTATAAAATTCATGAAAAGTGTATCAAGGAAATTCAGTAAAAGCATTAAGAAAATAACAAGTATCATCACTAAGAGGAGGATTTTTCATGATCTCATGCTTTTTAAAAACAACTTGTTCATCATTGACTTTTAAAATAAGTTTCCCACCATACACATCAATGAGAGCTCTACCCGTGGCCAAAAATGGTCTCCCTAAAATGATAGGTGCATTGATATCCTCATCCATATCCATTACTATGAAATCAACGGGGTAATATAAATTTGTTTACTTTTATTAGAACATCCTCCATAATCCCTTTAGGATATCTTACGGATCTATCCGCTAGTTTAATCGATACCCTAGTAGGTTGTGGATCACCCAACCCAAGCTATTTGTATATAAAATATTGCATTACATTAATGCTAGCCCCTAAATCACACAAAGCATTATCAATATGCAAATTGCCAATAGAACAAGGTATGGAGAAACTCCCTGGATCTTTAAGCCTTTGGGGAACTGGCTTTTTTCTTTGTAAAATAGAGGAATAATCTGTATTAAGTTGAACCATGGCCAAACTCTCTAATTTCTTCTTGTTAGATAACATCTCCTTGAGAAATTTTGCATACAGAGGCATTTGAGCAAGTGCTTCTGCAAAAAGAACGTTGATATGGAATTTCTCAAAAACCTCCAAAAAATTTCCCAAACTATTTGTCAGTGTTTTATTGTTTTAATCTTCAAGGATAAGGTATTGGAGGCTGGTACACTAGAATAGGCTGATTAGCTTGTACAACCTCTGAATCATCCTTTTGAACAACTTCTGGCTTAGCTTGAATAGGTTCTGATTCCTTTTCTTTAGCCTTAACATCTATTGTAGCCTATTTTCTCATAGGTTTTTGAAACTTTAGGAAGCTCATTTCCACTCCTTAATGTGATAGCTTGCACTTCCTCTTTAGGATTAGTCTCAGTTTTGCTTGGTAAAGCCCCTTTATTCAATGGTGCCACCATATTTGAAAGTTGATGCCTTTGAGTCTCCAAATTCTTGATGGAATTCTGAGTTTGGTGCATGAATTGAGTGAGTAAATCTTCCATGGCTGGCTTCTTATCTTCCCTTCTTTGAACAGGTTGTTCAAAATTCTGAACAAGATGTGTAAAATTCTGAACATGTTGTGGCTATTGTTGTTAGAAGGTATGGTGTGATAGCCTTGCTTGTTGTTGTGACCAAAAGAAGTTTGGGTGGTTTGTCCATCCAGGATTGAAAGTGTTAGAAAAAGGATTCCCTTGTTGCCTTTGATGATTTCCATTGAAGTCACATTGCTCTTAAGAAAAATTTCCTTGACAATCAATGTTCCTATGAGCTCCTCCACAAAACGAACAACTTGATGGCAAACTGTGCATGGCAGAGACATTATTGTTTCCCATCATTTTGATTTGTTGTGTCAATTCAGCAACCTATGCAGAAAGTTGAGACATAACTTCATTTCTAGAATTACTTTTGCCTATACTTTCTTCATCTCTAGAATGCCATTTGTAACTTTGTGCTACCAATTTCTCGATGAGCTCATACATAGCATCAGCTCCCATAGTATCCAATTCTCCATTTGCCACGGCCTCCATTTGAATCTTGACTGTGTTTGTCAACCCACTGTAGAAGGTTTGTACTTGCATCCATCTTGGAATTCCATGGTTGGGAACCTTCCTTAAAAGCTCTTTGAACCGCTTCCATTCTTCAGAAAGTGACTTATCTTGCCCTTGACGAAATTGGGAAACTTCATTTCTTACTTGATCAATTTTTATGGAGGAAAGTACTTGGTCAAGAATGGTAGCTCCATTTGATCCCATGATGTGATTGAACCTGGTTACAAGTTCTTAAACCAAGTCTTTGCCTTATCCCTTAAGGAGAAGGGAAATAGCTTCAATCTAATCACCTCATCAGAAACTCCTCTATTAGTCCTAAATGTATTGCACATATACACAAAATCTTGAGTATGGCAATTAGGATCCTTATTTGGTAGGCCACTATATTGGACCGCGGCTTGCAACATTTGAATCATTGAAGTTTTGATCTCAAAGATATTGTTTCCCTCATCCAAAACGACAATGCATGATGAATGACCTCCATTTGCAGGTCTTGCACATGGCTCCATCTATGGCCTAGCTTGGCCGTCCCTGTTCATTTCTTCAAGCTGGTCAGGCTCATCCTGAATTTTAACAAACTGTTCAGGATGTTCAGCAACTTAAGCAACTTGTGCTAAAGCTCGAGCGGTTGCCTTGGCTAATGCTTATGCTCTTTGTCTTTGTCTAACATGTCTAGCTACTCCACTTCTCCTACGACACATTCTCTCAACCTCTAGATCAATTTACAACGGAGGTGGGCCTGCTTTACACATAAACTAAGAACAAACAACCAAAACACTATCTGCACAACTAGCAAATAGATTAAACCCTCAAAGAATAACAAAAACTATATCAATCATCCACACATCAATCCTAACAACGGCTCCAAAAACTTGTTGTGGCTTTATCGTACTAGCAAGTGTAATAGCAACTAAGTAATAAAGTGATATAAAATATCAAGATCATCCCACAAGGATTGATGGAGCAAAAGTGAACCTCTTTTGGATGCTACTTCATATCATTGTATTGTTGGAAGGTTGCAATACCTCACAATTACTCGTCCGGACATTGCTTATGTTTTCAATAAAGTTTCTCAACATATGCATAATCCCACATCGACACATTGGCAAGCCGTCAAACGCATTTTGCGTTACTTGCACTCTACAATTGATTATGGTCTTACTCATTGCAAATCTAGTAGTTTCCAACTTTAAGGATATAGTGATGCTCAGTGGGGGGCGACCAAGATGATAGACGATCTACTATTGGTTTTGTAGTTTTTCTCGGTTCCAAAACAAAGACTGTTTCTTGTTCATCTACTGATGCTGAATACCTGGCATTAGCAACCACGGCTTCTGAAATGACTTGGCTTGAGATGCTTCTTACTGAAATTGGATTTCCAATTTGTTCCACTAACCACTGCATGAATTGGTCATTTACACTACTTTTGTAGATAAACTAAACTTGAACAGGCACTGCAACTTGTTGAACTTGTAAGCGCACGTCATGGAAAACACAGCAAAATTATAGCTTATGGGCTCTGTTTATAATAAAGCTGATTTTAATACTCATAAAGCTCTATTATCTCATATAGCTTATAATCGAGTCTGTAAATGTGAACTAACATGTTTGTTGTGTCAATATATATGATTTTTGCGTCAAATGTCAACCTTTTGCATGATGGACTCGCTACTCTTAACTCGTTAAAACACAAGAAAGACCAACTAATGCTAATGTATGATTTTTCATCCACAACGATAAAGTTGTAAGAAAAATATTATCCAAATTGCAAATTTAAAGGAAGATAAAATGGGTAATGCCTTTTTGGCCGACTAATTTTTTCTATAGTTAAAGGCTTAATGTTTATGGCAATAATTTATTGTTGGTTCAATGTGTACAATTAAAAAATAGGAAGTTTAATAATAAAAAAATTAAAAAAAAAAAAAAAGAAATCTAATTGTAATGGTAAATACCCATATAAATAGAAAAAATTTCTTATAATTGTGTTGCTTTAGAATTACATTCATATATCGTTCCCAAAGATCCAAATATTCGATTGCCTTGTGGCCAGCATCATTCATTAGGCTTATCCATCTTGCCCATTCCTCATTTTTGTTCTTACCAATCAAAATGACATTAACAATTCCTTTTAAAAATATGTATTTAATAAAGAATAATATTAAAGTTGACTCCCCTTTTCCAAAATCTGGTGCAGAGTTAGTCTTCTTCTGAAATCTCTCTCTCTCTCTCTCTCTCTCTCTCTCTCTCTCTATATATATATATATATAAGAAAAGACTAAAACTGTAAACGTTGTCTCCAGAAATCTGCTCCATTTGATTCTTCCAAGCTTTATCATAAATCCTATCTTTCCGAGCTTTAATCTGCTACCTGTTGATCAATCCAAATCTTGTTTTTCCATCCCAGTTTAATAGAGGTCAGTTTTTTCATTATGATTTTACATTTTGGGCACAAGCATATTTTTTTGCTGTCAAATTTCATCATTCTTGTAGTTTGGGAATTTTCATATATAGCGATTTTTAAGTAAGCTCGTTAAATGAATTTTAATCCTATAGAATTCTTTAGTTTCTTTTCGTAAAAGAATTTATTGCGTCATCGTCAATGATATTTCTTTTTTCACAATTTTAAAATAATAGAGTGACTAATACGGTTAGCTCACACCGAGAGTGAAGAAGTTTTTCATGAGATAATTTTATATAGAAGTTTCTTACTAACCAATTTGTGTTCGAAGTTACTTCTATTACATCATGTATTCATTGTCCAAAAACTGAAATTTAATTTAAAAAATGAAATTGTCAAAATTTGAATTTCAGATCTCTCATCCAAGGAAAGCTCATCAAGCTTTGCTGTTATCATGTCAAATTCTGATATTGAAGAAGGAAACGAAAGCCAAACAAACAATAGGAGTGACACTCGTCAATGGAACAACTTCACTGGTAATTACAATTACCCAACTTGTTAATACTTTTTCTTCAGAGAAAATTATATGTATATTAATTACTCCACAAAAGAAGCACTACACAACAAGAAACAGGGGTCTCTAGGGGCGGTTTATTTACCCTGTAAAGGTTGTTTAAACCGCCTCTAAAACTAATAGGACGCTTTGCGTGACTCACTGCCTTAAAAGAGTCGGGGTTGGACGCCTGACAAAGATATTGTAGCAGTTTGCGGCTGGGGTTGATATAGCGGCAGTACCATAGACACGGATAAAACCGTATCTATGCATGGTTTTAAAAAATTTTTTATTTTTTTAATTTCCATTTATTTGTTTTCTTTTTTGCTCTTCTATATCCAAATATCCAATAGTTACTTAAATAACAAGATCATCAATAATTTATATACATATATATATATATATATATATATATATATATATAATTGAAAGACCATAAGGAATATATATGATCTAGATTTATGTATTGATAGACGGATCAGTATTAATGGAATAAGATACGTAATTAGAATGAGAGAGAACATTAATGTGGAAAATAGAGTTTTAAAGGAATTTAAGAAGGGTAAATTAGTCTTGATAAAAAAAAGGGTAAATTAGTCATGAACATAACCTACTTAATTTATTTTCTTGACAATTTACCTTAAATATCAAACATATTAAAACGGTGTATGTAGTAAATATCATGAATACATACTTTGAGTATTTAAGTGGCATAGCCTTTACATTTAATGTAATTAATTTGATTGGGTTAATATCCAATGGTGAAATTCCAGGATTCAAATTTCAAGAAGTTCGATTGACTATATAAGGCAATAAATGAGGAGATGGGTTTAGTTTAGATTAAAGAATTTCATATCATGGATGAAAAATAGACTATGGACTTACTTTGATGAATATTGTGATAAGTGTGATGAATAGTTTAATGCTACATACAAATTCATTGACATTGCAAAAATCGACTAGATTGAAGTAGATTTTTATAAAAAAAATTTGTAAAGGAGAAAGTAATTTATTGAATATTGTAAAGCATGGACTAGCTAGAGCAGAATGAAAGTGTAACTATAATAATATTAAATACAATTAAAGTTGTTCAGAGCATTCAGAAATTAAAGTATATATTCTTGGCAAATGAATTATTGGATGATTAGATGCTGTAATGATCTTATAGATTAATAGCAACTTGAAGCCGAATAAATGATTATTTTAGATAGATTAGACAAATAATTTAATATGGTGTTAGTAGAAGATTGATTAATAAAGTTCAATGCTATAACTGAAATGAACTAAATATAGAAATTTAATTTGAGGATAATATGGTGAATATATAGATTTAAATTTAGTAAGGGCTAGGAATTGGGACATTACATATATAACCCTTAGATTGCATTTATGAATTAAGTTTGACATTTTAGCAGAGAATGGATTCCATGTTAAAAATAAATGAGACTAATCAACCAATTGGTTTTCGTGGTACACATATGTGGTTAATAAGGCCGAATGTTTGTTTTATCACATAATTAAAGTTACTCATGTGAATTTGTGTACAACAGATAAGAATGAATTGAAACTGTACAAAGCAGCACTGAGTAATGACTGGGAAAAAGCAAAAAGATTATACAGGAAGGCAAGAATGGAATATGGAGTTAGAATCACATCAAGAGGGGAGACCGCTCTTCACATCGCAGCTTTAGCAGGCCATGTTGATTTTGTTGAAAATTTGGTGGGGGAAATGAAAGACAAAGATATAAAAATCGAAATGGACAAAGGAAATACAGCCTTTCATTTTGCAGCTATATCAGGAAATGTGAAAATTGCCAAAGCTATAATGAAAGATGATCTTGCAATGGCTATGGCTACAGGAATCAATAATCGTTTGCCAATCCAAATGGCAGCTTCCAAGGGGAATAAGGAAATGGTTAGGTACCTTTATGGAGAAACAAGCAAAACTCTTCTTGATCCTACTTTCGCAGTCCATTGCAGAGATTTGCTTATCACTCTCATTCATGCTAATATATATGGTAAACTAAAACCTTTCCTCATCTTACCATACTACTTGGGGATTTGACACCAAAACAACAAATTTTACTGTCAAAAAGCTAATATATATTTCAGATTAGGATATATGATCTCCTCCAAGTTCTTGCAACATGAAAGAAAATATCCTGATAAATCTGTACTGACTTCAAAATTTGCATGAATCATTTTATTTCTAGATGTGGCATTGAAATTAGCAATTGATCTCACAAAAGAAAGGAGAGAAGCTGAGAAAATTGAAGAGGAAGCACTGAAAGAACTGGCACAAAAACCTCTAAGTCGTCCTGGATTTTTCGGCGGACGCATCTATCCTTGTTTGTTCTCTATCCTTGAGGATTTGTTAATCTATTAATTTTCTTTTTTAAATATATTTTTTTCTTGTCAAACATAAGGTATTATCAAATCTTACTCATCATATTAAGCTTAATTTACACGTAAATGATTTTGATGTATAATTGAATCTCAGTTTTCAGTAAGCACGCGAAGGATAAAAGACTTCAGTACAAAAGTGCGATTGAGCTAGTCCAAGTGCTGTGGGATTCAGTAACAGCAGATAAAGAAAGAGTTTCTGCTCTGATTGACTCTCGGGATGAGAACCTAGTATTAGAAGCAGCAAAACAAGGGAATTTTGAGTTCCTATCCATATTGATTGCCTCATATCCTCATGTCCTGTTTACTTCTGATCACAATAGATATACCATTTTCCACCAAGCTATTTTGAACCGTCATGTCGATATCTTCAAACTCATAAATATATGTTCAGTCAAAACCATTGTTACTTCCTTCAAAGATGAACAAGAAAATAATATGTTGCATCTCGCTGGAAAGTTACCGCCACCAAATAGACTCAACATTGTACCTGGAGCTGCTCTCCAACTCCAACAAGAGCTATTGTGGTTTGAGGTGATACTTCATGATTTATAATTTATAGTTACTACAACAAATACCACATCTGATACCAAAAGAAAATAAAAATTGCATTCTATCATACCTTTTGCTATCAATTAAAAATGTTGTTTCATCTTGCTGCTATGAGGTTGTCAGTCTACATTATATTAGTTTTTTTAGCAGCAAAATTTGTGTTACTGAAAAATCTAACTTTTCATGTTAATTCTGCAACCAAACTTTTAGGAAGTAAAGAAGGTAATGGAGCCACATGAGGTGACACGAAAAAATAGTTCAATTAATCTCCAACTTCACAAAATGCTACAGTTATATGAGGTGATATAGATTGTTCTTACTTTCCACATTATTTATGCATGTATACCTATCTTATCTAATGACTGTAACGATGAAATTTTAGAAAATGGAGGAGATGTTGGATCAACACTGGTTTGAGGTGATCAAATGAATTATTTATTATTTATCTTTTTCTCTTTGTCTCACACCCACAATCAATTTATGGGTGTTAATATCATTGTAACAAAAATATTTTAGGAACTGAAGAAAGTAATGGAGCGATATAAGGATTTGGAAAGTAATAACCCACCCGAGAGATTGCAGCAGTTGTTTGAGGTGACATATTATTCTCACCTTTCATCTTAATTATATCCATATACAAACACAATTTGTCTTTTGTGGTGTTAAATATTCTGGTTACAAAAAAATATTTTAGGAAATAAAGATGGTGATAGAGCAACCAGGGTTGAGCTCAGATGATAACCAGGCACAACGAAAGAACACCCCCCATAATCTCCAACAAGAGTCGGCCTCAAATGATGATCAGGGACAACGAAAGAACACCTCCCGTGATCTCCAACAAGAGTCGGCTTCAAATGATGATCAGGGACAACGAAAGAAAACCCCCCGTGATCTTCTGTTGTTCTTATTTAAGGTGACATTTGTTATGTATTCTCACTTTTTCATGCCCTCTTCACACACTATATATATATAATCTACAGGGGAAAGTACAAAAAAAAAAAAAAAAAATTGATGGGAATTCACACAAACTAAGGAATTCAATTGGTGGTGTTGGTCAACGTGCATCACATATTCAGTTGCTAACTATACTGAGGAGCACATTAGAATTTGTTGCTTTCTAAGTGTTAATTTATCGTAAGAAAAATATGTTAGGGAATGGAGAAGGCAATGGAGCAAAAGAAAATAAAAATTGCATGCTATCATACCTTTTGGTATCAATTAAAAATGTTGTTTCATCTTGCTGCTATGAGGTTGTCAGTCTACATGCTATATTAGTTTTTTTAGCAACAAAATTTGTGTTACTGAAAAATCTAACTTTTCATGTCAATTCTGCAACAAAACTTTTAGGAAGTAAAGAATGTAACGGACACAGATGAGGTGACACGAAAAAATAGTTCGAAAATGCTACAGTTATATCAGGTGATATAGATTGTTCTTACTTTCCACATTATTTATGCATGTATACGTATCATATCTAATGACTGTAACAATGAAATTTTAGAAAATGGAGGAGACGTTGGATCAACATATCTCGAACAAAAATATTGAATCAGCAACCAAAAGCTTGTTTAAGGTGATCAAATGAATTATTTATTATTTATCTTTTTCTCTTTGTCTCACACCCACAAACATATATAGTAATAATTTATGGGTGTTAATATCATTGTAACAAAAATATTTTAGGAACTGATGGAAGTAAGGGAGCGATATAAGGATTTGAAAATTTATAACCCACCCGAGAGATTGCAGCAGTTGTTTGAGGTGACATATGTTATTCTCACTTTTCATCTTAATTATATCCATATACATACACAATTTGTCTTTTTTGGTGTTAAATATTCTTGTTACAAAAAAATATTTTAGGATATAAAGATGGTGATAGAGCAACGAAAGAACACCCGCCGTGATTTCCTATACCGGAGAATACTGCTCTTTTCTAAGGTGACATTTGTTATGCATTCTCACTTTTTCATGCCCTCTGCACACACATATATATATAATCTATTAGGAAAAGTACAAAAAAATCTATGGGAATTTCGCATTTTGCAAAAATAAGGAATTCAATTAGGGGTGTTAGTCAACGTGCATAACATATTCACTTGTTAATTATATTAAATTGTTGACTTTTGCTGACATATGGTCTGTTAGTCAAATTCGTTTTTTTACTAACAAAAGAAATTATAAAAAAATCACATTCCTTCATTTGTAAATGCTTGAAACTTACACGAGTTTTCTTCTTACTTTCCCTTATTTTAATCTTATTGCCTTTCTAAGGAGAGTTCTATTGTGGTCCCGAATTAGGAGCACATTAGAATTTTTTTTCTTTCTAGGTGTTAATTTATTGTAAGCAAACTATGTTAGGAAATGGAGAAGGCAATGGAGCAACATGAATTGAACCAAATTCATAACTTGAAGGAAGAGCATACTCCTCACGAAGTATTTGTGAAAGAACACGGGGACCTATTGAAAGAAGGGGAGCAATGGATGAGAGATACTGCCGATTCATGCTCTGTTGTTGCTGCACTTATTACAACCATAGCCTTTGCTGCTGCTATTACCGTACCAGGAGGCAACGGAGGTGATGGCTATCCACAATTTTATAGCAAGTTAAATTTCAAAGTATTTGCCGCGGCAGATTCAGTCTCATTGATATTTTCTGCCACTTCATTACTCAGCTTCTTATCCATTCTTACTTCTCGATACAGAATGGATGATTTTCGTTGGTCATTGCCAAATAAGTTAGTAATTGGACTTTTAACACTTTTCATATCAATTGCGGCAATGATGGTAGCCTTTGTTCTATCCATTTTTATCATTTTCAGAGAAGCCCATGGCCTGTTGCCAATCCTTGTTGCTGCAACTTCTTTTGTGCCCATAATTTTGTTTATTTGGCTGCATTGGCGTCTCTTTGTTGATGTCATTTATACAACCTACGCTTCCCGATTACTTTTCAAACCCCGAAAAGACCCCTATTTGCTTCTCAAGGAACAAAAGAGGAAAAGAAAATCTCGCTTCTCCCTCAGAGCTTTTTGTGGAATGGTTGGCGTACGTTTTTGTCGGAGTTCAAGATGAGAAATTTTACAGTGGACCGGGTCCATGTAGACCGATACAATGAAAAACTGACACGTAAACAATATGAGCATTGGGAAAATGAAAAACACTTATGTGTCAGTTTTTCATTGGAAAGGTCCATATGAACCGGGTGTTGGAGATTGTGCCCTAAGGCCAATATTGGATTATGTAATTTGACTTCTAAGATTAATCTAATGTAGATTAATATTGTCATTTATGTTTGTATGTTAGCATTTATGATAATTATCCATGAATAAATCGTGTTATTCTAAATATCCCTAGTCGATTGTTATTATGGGAATAATAACAAACTAAGACTAGTGTGAGTGATAATGGATATTCATAAGATGAATATAGTGTATACAGATACAGATTATACTCACGGGTAATATGTTAGAGAACATGTTGCTGGAGACCCACTATAAGATCAAGTTCATGGTCACGTGTCACAACTGATCTTGATTATAGTAGTGTCATCAGCTGATTCCTTTGACCTGAGGTCACCATGGATTCCGGGATGAATTCATGTTGTGCTTTGACGCAGTCAAACGCTGCTTGTAACAGAGTAGTTATAAAGGCTGTGGTTGGGTACAATATGACTCATGCTTAGGGATGTGAGTGACAGATATGGGATTTTGTCCCTCTCTAACAAGAGAGCGATATCACTGGGCCCCTCGATAAGTAAGACTGTTAAATGCATGGCCGTGCTCAAATAATTGATAAGAGTATCAATTGATTTGTCTGAACAGTTTACTTTGAGATCGAGAAAGCATATGATTAATTATATAAGATTGACAAGTGAACCATGTCTTATGATTAATCATGATATCAAAGAGACAAAAGGGAATATGACATTCTATAAATAGGTATTGGATCATTCCAATCATATTAATTGGGTAGTCGTAATGGCTTGCTAGAGTCCGCTTATGACCTATAAGGACATTATGGTAATTTCCTTATTGCCAATTAATATGAACCTATGGGGTCACACACAAGAGCAAAATGAAGTTCATCTTATCGGGTATAAATTATTATTGGATAATAATTTATGAATGAGAAAGAGAATAAATATATATAGTGATATATATTTATATGTATATGTATATGTGAATATTAATGTGATTAATATTGCATAAAGTATGCCACATATTATAATTAAATTATATAGAGATATAATTAATTATAATATTGTATATACATTATGGAGAATTGATTTGATTTAATATTAATTGAGAATTAATATTAAGTTGTGTGGGTTAATTTATAATTATGACTAATAAGTGTATTAGGTCATAATTATAATTAATTTTTAGGTTTTATATATAAGGATATAAAAACCTAAAAGTGATAAGATTTTTCATATATGAAAAAAATGGTTTTCGGCAGACAAAAAAAAAAAGGGGTGTGGATAGCCGAATTTCACCATTGACACCCAAAGAAAAATATGATTTTTCGGTCTCTCTCTCTCTCGTTCGAAGAATCGTTCTTCAATCCCGGCGCTAGCACGCGGTGAATCAATTGCTCCGTGTGGATCAACCGTAGAGGGAAGCTAATTTGGTTCCTTTGATTCAAAACCTACAAAGAATTAAGGTAATTCTTTAACCCTCTTTCCGATTCAATGCAATATACATGGATCCGTGGCGGGGATTAATCCGTTTTATTTCCGCTGCGTATTTTGTTTTGTGCGATTAATCCCCAACAGTGGTATCAGAGCCACTTGTATTTTGATTGAATTGGATTTATGTTTTGATTGGATCAAAATTGCATGTTAGGGTTTGTATGATTTTGATTGGATCAAAATTGTTGTTAGGAGTTTGTATGTTTTATTTAGGGTTCTATGTTATTGTGAATAACAAAATAAAATTTGATTTTATTGATTAATCATTGTGAATGATTTTATGTTAATGATTTGGAATGTTTAAGGGGTTTTTGGAATCATGAATTTGATTCATGGGTTTTTATTGAAATTGTTTCAATTCAATTTAATTAAAAAAAAAAAAAAAAAATGCTACTGTTCGTATTCTGGGCATAATGCCCAGAATACTAATTGCAATTGCAAATTGCAATTGCAACTTGCAATTGCAATTTGCAATTGCCGTGCTGCGTAAGCAGCATGCTGCTTACGCAGCATGGGCTGCGCGCAGTATGCGCAGCCCGATGAGCCTGCTGTCCGACAGTTTTAACCCCTTTTTCGTTTTAAGTGTGGAAAATTGTTTCTGCATATTTACGAATTTTTCCAAATTAATTAATTCTAAATACAATGTGATTGTATTTTACCACTTTGAATCCTAAATATTTTTAGATATAAAATTATTGTTGATAATTTTATGCATGGTGTTATGGTATGATTTTGGACCCCGTGGATGCTTTATTTTATTTATTATGGTTTTATATAAATACGACCTGCGAGTCGTTTGTATTTATGTAAATTTTAATTTTAATTTTACTAGATAAATTGTATAGGATGCAATTTATGATATGTAAAATTTATTTTACTAGAAAAATTGTATAGGTTGCAATTTTTTTGTAAAATATAAATCCATGAGATGGTGCTTAGAAGCAAAGACGTGGAGGCGGATCCAAGAGGCGGTGCAATGACCATGTGATGGATGCTACCACCTAGGATATGACCTTGTTGATTTTCATATTGGCCTATGAAAATCAATGTAGATTTAAACCATACCATAACACGGTTCGAGTCATATGCATGTTTTATTTTTATTTAGATGCCATGTGATGCCATGCTAGATATTCTATATGCATGCTAGACAATTGGATGCCATGTGATGCCATGCTAGATTGCATGCTTAACATATGTATGACATAGGATGCCATGCTAATTAGTATTAACAAGAGTATGTTTAATATTAATGCCATGAATTGTATATGATACAATTAAAATCATAGGATTTAACAAACCCTAAATAAACTTATGAAGTTTATATTTGCCACCCAATTACGTATAACACTAGTCAAGTACTATGTTCGCATCATGGTAGCCACGCCAAAGCGGGTACGCATGTTGTGACCTTAGCGAAGCGATAATATGAGAAATGGTGATTCTCATTGTGTTGTAATCGGTTTAACAAAGGGTTAATCAAAACGGTGTTTGAGCCCGAGGCAAAGATGAGATGAGTAACATACAATTAAATATGATATATGATATCATGCATCTCATAAATTAGAAGAGTTGCATAATGATGCAATTGGCAAAGAAGTGCACATCCAAAATATGTTTAAATGGTTTAAAGCATGATTTTGAGTCTTTGCCTACCGAAATTATATTTAATCATAGGGACATGCCAAAGCAGTGCTATGGTTAAGTATGGATTTCGGATCTTCACCCACTTAAATATTTTAAAGGGTTTTATAATTTAAGTGGGAGCTTTTAACTAAAATCTTTACACGCTTTATTATAGTTATAATTGCTATTACCTTGATCTCGATTGTTATTGAACATTGAGAATTGTTCTCAAATCAAAAGGAATCATATGTTCTCAATAATCCGTTTGCCCAATGAACCACTAGCAATTGTAACACGAGTATAAAAAATGCTTACTTGAAGTATCGAAGGGACTCTGTTAAATTTTGTTATCTTACACTTGCCACCAATTCTTCCGTACGTGGAAGTTTTACTTGAGATATATGATACATCACAAATGGAAATGTTCCATCAGTTAGTGAGCAAGAAAAGATAAGTGTTTGAGGCAACATTTTCTCATTGGCCTCAAAAAGGGCATTAAGATGTGATCTTGAATTCATTAATTGATAGTCATTGGTGATGAACTATCATTTGAATGACATGGAGAAAATTGTGAATTAGTTGCATAGGATGCAAAAGAATGTTAAGTTATCCATAAAGGATAAGCCCGCCTCGAATTGTGTGCTTAAGGTTCAAAAGGAAAAGGATAAAAGGAAGGTCGAAAAGCATAAAGACCGAAAGGTTCGGGTGAAACATGTTTTAAAGACCAAAGCTGTTGGCATAGAGAGATCTCCAAAAGAAGGATGTTGCCATTTCTAGAATGAATCGTTCATTAGAATGAAAATAGCAAACTTTGTTTGGAGAACTATGAGAAGATGAAAGGCAGTAAGACTGCTACCTTAAGTATTTATAAATTATTCTACTTTTGTTTCTATATCAAAGGTATTAGATACCGTGGTGGATTTCATATTAGTAGAATATGAAGAATCTCAACTTAAGTAGAAACCTTATGAAGGTGAAAGGTAGAATACGAATAGGCAACAGCAGCAAAGGTTGTTACTTGGAAGTTATGAACTTCTGGTTAAAAGTTATGAACTTTTACATGAAAGTTATGAACTTCTAGGTAAAAGTTGTGAACTTTTACATAAAAGTTATGAACTTTGGTTAAAGGTTATGAACTTTTACATGTAAGTTATGAACTCTTCTTGCCTATTGGGCTCGTTGTTTTGAGTGAACAAATGTTGTTTATTTTATAATTGTGAATTATAAACTTTATAAAGACATGATTATGAAATGTAGATTTACATAATTGTCTTTATATGTGGAGCCCATCTGTAACATAAATACTGTAAGGATCGAATCAAATAGTTGATTGGCAGTGTCCTCTTGGAGACATAAGCAAAGTCGCATTACGAAACTCCATGAGAATGGACTTTTGGATTCATGAGATTGTGAATCATCTTGAATCATGCGAATGTTGTTTATTGTAAAAGATGATAAAGTTGTTCTTTGCTAAAAGTAGTTAAAGAATAATCGATTTATTAAGCATTATACATATGGATGTATATGAATTATAAATCAACTGCTAAAGGAGGTTTTAATACTTCATTACCTTTATGGAACTTTTCTCTAGATAAGAGTATCTAATTAAACACGAGTTTGGAACTTTTGAAGTGTTCAAAAGCTTGTAAAAGGAGTATGAAGTATCTTGACAAGATAGTAAAGTCATTTAGATATGATCCGAGTGGTGAATATTTGAGTCAAGATTTTGACAATCATCTTAGAGATTGTGGGACTGTCTCACAATTGACTCCTCCAAGTACGCCACAAAGGATGTTGTGTCGAAAAGGGAGTAATCGAACTCTATAGTTCAATCTATGATGAAGTCAAGTTGATCATCGTTTTCTCGAGAATATGCCATTAAAGCAGCTGTGTATATTGTTCCGTCTAAAACAATTCATGAATCAACATATGAGATATGGTTGGGTAAGAGACCCAAATTGTTTCATTGAATAAGTTTAGGGCTGTAAAGCTTATTTCGAATAAGTTGGCACCTAAATTTGAATATCGTATTGTGGATTACTCAAAAGGAAAGTAGGAGTTGTTACTCCTGGTTTTCTTTGGGATACAAAGTAGTTGTAGCTAGAAATGGTTTCCCCTTGAAGAGGGAGTTAATTTCTAGTAGAGTTAGTGGGAGTAAAGTACACCTACAAAACTCGTAATTCGCAAAAGTGACATTTAACGTTGAAGACGAACGTGGAAATGGTTTCATGATCATTGTTGAAATTACACAAGTCCAATGAAAGTCTAGTGGAATACGACATGATTAGGAGAGATATGGATTTCTCAAAATCATGATGTAACTTTACTAGATGAAGTAAGTCTTCTTTTATGAAGAAGCAATGTTAGATTTTGAATCTAATAAGTGACTTGATGCTACAAAGGTTGAAGATAAGTCCGTGTCTGACAATCAAAGTATAGACTTTGATAAATCTTTTAGAAGATGTATATGCAATGGTTGCAAATGAGTTTTCAAATTGAAAACCGACATGGATGGTGATCTTCAAACTTATAAAGCACGACTAGTGACAAAAGGGGTTATAAACAAATTCATAGTAGTGACTATGAGGATACGAACAAATTCATAGTAGGACTATGATGAAATCCTCCTTCATCATTAATCATGATCAAGTCATATTGAGTTCTTGTTGCCATATCCGCATAATATGATTATAAAAATATGGCAAATGGATATCAAAATCTGTTTTCTACGTGAAAACATGATTGAGGATGTGTAAGTGACACAATCCAAAGTTTTGAGCATCCAAAGAATTTAAGTAGCGTATGCAAGTTTCAAAGATTCTTATAAGAATCAAAACATGCATCAAATAGTTGGAGTCATAGTTTTGATAAAGAAATCAAATGGTTTGATTTTATCAAAAGGATGATGAATCTTGTGTTTCAAAAGGATCAGTGGGAGCATATCGGTATTCCTAATGCTATATGTGGATGACATATTGCTTGTTTGAAATAACATTCTTACCATGCAAGAAGTAAAATCATGGCTAAGAAAGTAATTTCAATTAATGTTTAAGCAAGGCTGCCTATATTCTTGAAATTAGAATCTATAGAGATAGATCCAAAAGAATGTTTAGGTTTAAGTCAAAGCATTGAAAGCGTTCAATGAGAAAGACTTAAAAGAAGCTTGCTTATGTTAACTGTGTAAATAGTTGCACATATACAACTGATTGCAATTAGTTGCAATATATCAATTGAGATATCGTATTCTCTTAAAAGAGATGTTATGATTTTGAAAGGTTCAAAATAAAACGTTATAGCTAAATATCTATAATAATAGTCAAAGTATATAGCTACATATGATGTAAATTTTGGATGAAGAAGTTCATCAAAATTTTGTGTTTAGTTCTAAGCATTGCTTATCCTGTGAGACTATTGTAGGGACAATAGTTCAATGCGTAAGAACCCTGTATGACACAAGCATATACTTAGGCGTCTTTCACTAATTTAGAGAGGCTGTCTCTAAAGAAAGAGTGAAAATGTGTAAAGTAGCAACGGAAGCGAAAATTAATAATTCACTGACAAAGACTCCTGCACGAGTGAATACATGAAGGTCATGTAGGTCAATGGGTATAAGATACTTGTATGATTGGCCATAGTGCAAGTGGGAGATTGTTGGAGATTGTGCCCTAAGGCCAATATTGGATTATGTAATTTGACTTCTAAGATTAATCTAATGTAGATTAATATTGTCATTTATGTTTGTATGTTAGCATTTATGATAATTATCCATGAATAAATCGTGTTATTCTAAATATCCCTAGTCGATTGTTATTATGGGAATAATAACAAACTAAGACTAGTGTGAGTGATAATGGATATTCATAAGATGAATATAGTGTATACAGATACAGATTATACTCACGGGTAATATGTTAGAGAACATGTTGCTGGAGACCCACTATAAGATCAAGTTCATGGTCACGTGTCACAACTGATCTTGATTATAGTAGTGTCATCAGCTGATTCCTTTGACCTGAGGTCACCATGGATTCCGGGATGAATTCATGTTGTGCTTTGACGCAGTCAAACGCTGCTTGTAACAGAGTAGTTATAAAGGCTGTGGTTGGGTACAATATGACTCATGCTTAGGGATGTGAGTGACAGATATGGGATTTTGTCCCTCTCTAACAAGAGAGCGATATCACTGGGCCCCTCGATAAGTAAGACTGTAAAATGCATGGCCGTGTTCAAATAATTGATAAGAGTATCAATTGATTTGTCTGAACAGTTTACTTTGAGATCGAGAAAGCATATGATTAATTATATAAGATTGACAAGTGAACCATGTCTTATGATTAATCATGATATCAAAGAGACAAAAGGGAATATGACATTCTATAAATAGGTATTGGATCATTCCAATCATATTAATTGGGTAGTCGTAATGGCTTGCTAGAGTCCGCTTATGACCTATAAGGACATTATGGTAATTTCCTTATTGCCAATTAATATGAACCTATGGGGTCACACACAAGAGCAAAATGAAGTTCATCTTATCGGGTATAAATTATTATTGGATAATAATTTATGAATGAGAAAGAGAATAAATATATATAGTGATATATATTTATATGTATATGTATATGTGAATATTAATGTGATTAATATTGCATAAAGTATGCCACATATTATAATTAAATTATATAGATATATAATTAATTATAATATTGTATATACATTATGGAGAATTGATTTGATTTAATATTAATTGAGAATTAATATTAAGTTGTGTGGGTTAATTTATAATTATGACTAATAAGTGTATTAGGTCATAATTATAATTAATTTTTAGGTTTTATATATAAGGATATAAAAACCTAAAAGTGATAAGATTTTTCATATATGAAAAAAATGGTTTTCGGCAGACAAAAAAAAAAAGGGGTGTGGATAGCCGAATTTCACCATTGACACCCAAAGAAAAATATGATTTTTCGGTCTCTCTCTCTCGTTCGAAGAATCGTTCTTCAATCCCGGCGCTAGCACGCGGTGAATCAATTGCTCCGTGTGGATCAACCGTAGAGGGAAGCTAATTTGGTTCCTTTGATTCAAAACCTACAAAGAATTAAGGTAATTCTTTAACCCTCTTTCCGATTCAATGCAATATACATGGATCCGTGGCGGGGATTAATCCGTTTTATTTCCGCTGCGTATTTTGTTTTGTGCGATTAATCCCCAACACCGGGTTCATTGTATAATTTCTCATTCAAGATGATGTATTTGTAGTATTATATTATTTTGTATCACTAAACTCAGTATTTCCATTGATTTCTTTTTATTTGATTATCAATGCCTTCGAGGACTGTCGTTATCATATTTATGGATATGAAATAAGAGTCTTGCACTATTAACAAAATGGATTTGGAGGTTCAATTCCAATCATGTCAAATATAATACTTAAATACAAGGGTTTTTTTTTTTTTTTTTTTTCCCGAGATATTCTACCGGTCCACCACCTCACCAATGGACTGGACCAATGAAATAATTACACGTATTTAACAAAGTAAAAACTCAGCTAAATAGGCAACCATTTCTTAATTTCACACACAAAAAAAAAAAAAAAAGACCATCCAACATTCTTTGACATTTTCAAGAGCTAGAAGTCAACTCTTCAAAGAGAAAGGAGTCTCTAAATATTGCAATTGTATTACTAACTATTGAAATGAAGCCTATGGTAAACAAAATCTTGAATGAAACAAAAAATTGCCTAAGCGAGTGACACAATTATACACAAGCCATACCATTTTTATCGTTTGGATTTCAAGCTAACCACCAATTTTAGAACCAATGATGCAATTACAAAATTAATTGAACCCAACATATGCCAGTTTTACAAATTAATGATTTCAATCATTGTGTCTATGATGATCATAAGTTTCATTAAAAAAAATTGAAATTTCAAGATTAATTCAGAAGATCTACATACCGTCTTCTTCCCTTTTTTTTTTTTTTTCCCTTGACATTGTATGATGTATAATTTAGCAAAAGTCTCGGCACATGAGCTTAAAATTAAGTATAATCAGATACAATATAATATAATAAATACCTATTAATCAAGTACAAAAAACCTTAGTTTATACATAGTATAAAGACCAAACCTTAATATAAGCTAAGAACTCTTTTATGTAATGTTTTGTCTGATATCTAATATAATCTCCATGGGATTTTTTCTTATGCTTTTAAATGTAATTTCGAATCGTTACGCAAAATCCGTTCACATGGTTTTTTTTTTTTTTAATCACATGGTTGTTTGAATTAAAATTAAGCAATTGCTGAACAATATATTATAAGACGACTATGACTAAGTCCACTTCCTCATCTCCTATTATAGTTTGATATGAGATTTTTTTTTTTTTTTTTTAAACATGGTTCACTATGTCAAAAATTTCTTGTCGATAACATATGAAAAAAATATTTTTTAGTCTGTACTTCAACTAAATTTTAAGTTTCAGTTCTAAACTTTTATTTCATAAAATTAATCTTCACAGTTTAAGTTTAATTAAAATCTATCATTTAATGAATACCATTACATTTGAGCCTTATTCTTTTTTAATTGGAACTTTAATTTATACTCATAAATTTAAACTTCTCTTCTATTTTCTCCAAAATAAATTTGAATTAATTAATTCATGGAATCTATTTGGATACTTAAGACGAATTAATGTAATTCGAATATGTAACTAAATTAATTTTTTGGCCTCGAAAATTATTAACCGAATAATTTTATTAACTTAATTAATTATGAAAAAAAACTGAAGTTACTAAATAAATCATATTTAGGAAAGGAGGTGGAGCATTCTTTGGAAGTTACAAAACGTGGCCAAGGTGTAGAGAATGAGTTGGAAAAATTGGAGAAAATTTTGCATACTTGTAGCACTATGCCACTGATCCATGTATTAATGTGTAAAGTTAATAAAATCATGTCATTTAATAATATTAAGGTTTAGATTTTTATTTAAATAATTAATTACCTAACTACATATTGTTAATTTTTATTAGTTGAAATATATTTTTTCATAGTTTTATTTAAATTTTGATTTTTTATATATAATTATCAAGACGATCACATTCTTGAAAAGTTAAAAATATATAGGGGTGTTTATTGGTGGTTGATTTAGTTGAATAAATACACCGAATTGACTAGACTAAAAACTGAATAGACATAACAAAACATTGTAAATTGAATCGAAGTAAAAGAAATAATGGAACTGAATTATTTAGTTCAGTTCAATAGTCCGAACTTATTTGTTTGCAATATGTTTACGGCCAATAACTTATTAATTTTATAAACTAATAACTATTAGCCACATTTAATATATCTAAAAGTTAATGGATTAGGTACTATAATTTAGAGACAAAAAATTTATCCTAAATTTTCTAATAAGTTAAAATAGATAAAACTGAATTTAAAATACGATATAAAATCCAAATAAGTATCTAAGTATTTAATGAGGAAAGCTGAAAATAGTGAAAAAAAAAAAAAAAAAGCATATGAAATCAAATAGGTTAGGAGAAATATATAATATTTTATATTGTTGTTTTTTCCATCAATTCCAAGTCGATTGAAAGGCCGAAAATGCGATTAAAATCTAAAACCGAACCAAAAATCAAATATTATTGGTTTGATTGGTTATTTTATTCGGCTCAGTTATAATTTGAACCCCCTAGAAATATCTTCTAAATTTATTAATGTATGGCGTGTGACGTTATCGTTAATAGATGTATTTTAACCAAAACTCAAAATGGAGGAACCAATTCTCATCAACTTAAAATTTGAGGGCAGAAAGTTAAAATTTGATAATGTATAGGGACCACAGTCTTTCATTTCGGCAAATATTAACTGCCAGCGTCATCAGATGCATATGATAATAATAATAATTTTAACTAGAAAAAACCATGTTATTCTCTATTATTATTACATTTTCTTCCTAGCAATAACGTCATAGACAAAAGACTCTCATCAATGGCCTCCTCTGCTAGTTCTTCAAACAACTCAACGAATTTCGAACAAGGAATTTTTTCATCCAATTATTACCAGGTATCATATATTTCTCAATTTCCTCTTCATTTATTGATCATATAAATGATATGAGTTTAGTGTTTTTTCCTCTCTTTTTTTTTTTTTTTGGAAAGAGCTAGTTGAAGTTATATAGATGCAATAGTATTGAAAAATTACAATTATATGAACTTTGTAGTTAACTTTTTGCAATTTACAATCACATCTTTAATAATGCTATTCAAACGTTTTGAGAAAGAAAATTTAAAATTATAGTATTATTGACAATTTTATTGAGGGGAAGAATTAAAAATGAATCATAAAATGCATAATTGGTCAAAATTGAGTCGGTGCAGGTCCAGGATGTATCAAGTAAATCATCCGAGGTAGATGAGAGCAGAAGCCTTCAGGCACAACACATCCGTAACGAAATACGCCAGCTTGAAGAACGTCTCAACCAAGCACATGAACATCTTCATAACCTACGCAACCTTGTTTCAATTTTAATGGACCAACCACATATACAACTGCCTCCGCCTCCGCCTCCGCCTCCACCCCGGCCTCCATCTCCTCCTCAAGCACCACCACAATCACAAACACCAATACAGAGACAGCCGCCTCCGCCTCCACCACCGCCACCTCCGCCTCCACCACAGCAGCTACAGGCTCCACAACGACAAACACCACGATCACAACCGCCGCAGCCGCCGCCGCCGCCTCCACCTCCACCACAGCAGCGACGGGCTCCACAACAACAAAGTCCACCATCACAACCGCTGCCGCCGCCTCCACCTCCACCACAGCAGCGACGGGCTCCACAACCACCACCACCACCCCCACCCCCGCCCCCACCCCGACCACGACCACGACCACCACTATCAACTAGAATCGGACGAAGGAATGTCTTAAGTGCTTATCTACCACATGAGTGACGTTGTTCGTTTTGTGCGGGATTGGCTGCTTGTGAGTTGGCGATGAAGTTTGCGGTGCTTGTTTCAATAATGTGTTATTCTAATCTACTGTTATATTTTTCCCATTTGTTTCTCTCAGATTGGAATTCATTTGTTTTCCATGTGTTGATGATGACTCCGAATTCCAATTAAATACAAGTGTTATTTAAAGTCATGAATTTTTCATTGGGCATGCATTCAATGGAGTAGATAGATAAATGTTCTATCAATCTTGTAACATTGTTCTTAGAAACAGACACTTCTCTTCCGTAGAGGTAGGAATAATTGGCCATTTCAAACTTATTTAGGGCCAGTTTGTGGCAGCTTTTAGCAGTTCCGAAAGCAGCTTTTAGCCAAAGTATGAGAACCTTACTTTGGCTGAAAGTTGCTTTTGGGTCTATGAAAAGTAGCCTCAAATACACAATTGATAAAAGTCAGATTGTATTCAGGAAAACACTGGGAAAACACTTAAAACTGCTTTTAAAGAAAGCAATGAAATCTAACTTTTCATAATAGTACTTTCACTAACAGCAATCCCAAATTGGCCCTTAATTCACCTGATCTATTCCAATTTCTAACAAGTGGTATCAAAGCTTTTCCTTTGGTCTTGATTAAACCAAAACAGGGACAATATGATTTCGTAAGTTTGATATTGAGAAATTTAATAGATCAATAAGTTTGGCGTAAAAAAACTCAAGATGCGGGTCATTCTCATTTAGAATTGATGAGCGAAGGCATTGATGATAAGTAGAAAGCTTCGATTACAGCAAAGTGGGGGGAAGAATAAGAAATTAAGGCGCTTTCAACTTTATTTCTTTGTGCAACGAACGAAGTGTTGAGTCGCGAAGCAAACCACACTGCCGGTGTTTAGCTAAAGATAGCGCTGGTACCAACGGTGATGTTAAGAGACGCTCCCACTCCTAGTTTTGTATGATTGTGCCATATAGGAATTAGGAGGTTTATTATTAGGGGTGAGCACTATTAGGTTTAACCGAATACCAATACCGAACCAAATCGAAAAAAAAATTCGGTTCGGTTACCGAATTTTTTTTGGTTTGGTTTGGTAACAATTATATATATATTTTGGTATTCGGTTCGGTTCGGTTTTTCCGTAAAAAATTTTGGTTCAACCAAAACCGAACCGAATTATTTTATATATATATATATATATATATATATATATATATATATATATATATATTAGGTTTGTAATATTCTAATTTACTTAATTGAATTTTATATTTCATTAAAAAATATAAAATGACTAAATAACAATTAATTACAAAAATAATATATAATGGTTCAATTAATTGCCCTAAAAATCATTTCAAATATTTTTTTTATTTATTTTAGGTAAAAATACCAAATTTCGGTAATAACCGAACCAAATCGAACCGAACGAACCGAATTTTTGGTTAACCAAATCAAATTTTCAGTAATAATTAGAACCGAACCGAACCAAACCAAACAAGTATGAAAACCGAACCGAACCGAACCAAAAATTTCGGTTCGATTCGGTTCGGTTTTCATACTTGTTTGGTTTGGTTCGATTTGGTTCTAATTATTACTGAAAATTTGATTTGGTTAACCGAAAATTCGGTTCGGTTCGATAACCGAACCGACCGATGCTCACCCCTATTTATTATCACACTTTAAATTAAGTTTAGGCTGATGACTATAAGTGTTATTATCAACATTAATTGATTCTTTGACAAAAGTTCTGTCACGATTGTACTACACATTGTATCAAACGAGTGTGAACAGTATTCTAGGCTGATGACTATAATTATTTTCTTGACATATTTGAGACTACAAAAATAATTGATCAAATCACTAATAATTTTGGCATGGCTGTGATTTGCAATCTGTAAAAAAATAATCTAAGTTATGGTGTAAAATACCATTCACGCATTCTTGACAAAATGTGGTGTAAAATATCAGTGAGACCGGTAGTAATTAATGCGAAATTGATTAGAAAAAAAAAAAAAAAAAAAAAAAAGAAATTAAAGAGTTTTATATGGTAAAATGATTGTTCAAAAACCTCATGTGTAAAATAAAAAATAACTAAAGTTGAGAGACTCTTAAATATATATAGTAAAACAACTGTAAAGAGAGTTTACACATAAAATATTGAAATTAAACAGTAAACTTCAAGAGATGTCAAAATGAGTTATCATGTCATAATCGTAAAGAAATTATAGAATATGTGATTTATGTATTTTATAGAATTATATATGATAAAGAAAAGCCATGAAAATAACATTTGTATCAAACGAATCGCGTTAAACATGTTTTGTCTATAAATCATATTGTCATGACCCATTTTAACTGGCCTTCAGCTCTAGAGATGCAAGAATCAACTAAATATTAGCAATACAAAACAAATTAGTTCAAAGTCAACAGCTAACAAACTAATTAATTGTACATCAATTAATACTTATAAATAATTCATATATATATCCATTAATAAATACCATAAAAAGGTAAACCGATAGCAATTAAAACTGTATTATAATTAAGGTGGATTAAGGAAACAAATCATAGCATCTTAATTATATTTATTTTGTGGATAATTCATTGCGTTTATAAACTCCTAAACCAATACGTGCACAATAAACTGAGAAGCTCTATATGTATTTTGTCAAAAATAAAAAATCGCATAATTAAATTTAATTGAAGTGTATTAATATAACTATTGTGAGTATGCTATAAGACTAGTTTATGTATGGAAACACCCTCTAGTTCATAACTGAAAAAATTGCAATTAAACCATAATGACCAAATTTAATCGATGCACAAATAAAAAATAATAATTACCCAATTATCAATTAATACCCATATTATTTACTACATGTAATACAGCAAATTCTATACCAAATCAAGTTAACAATGTTAAAATTAATTCTCACAAATATCATGCCAATAATCCAATAGTATTTTAATATTAGTCTAACAGTATTCTAATAGTAATCCAATAGTATTTAAATAATAATCCAACAATAATATAATAATAGTCCAATTAAGTAAAATTGTTAAAATATTCAACATTTACCAAACGAGTGGAAAAGGACTTTTACACATATACAATAATATTATAAAATTATATTAAGAGAGATATGAAATTCACTATTCCAAAATTAGTCAAACACAAACATTTTTCTTGAGTATCTTATTAATTAACTGGACTATAAAATTACTAAGAATTGGGTTGATTTTATAAGGGATATAATTTTTGCAATATGTGAACTAGTTTCTAGCAGGAGATACTAGACCGGAGGAAGAAATTTGAAAGAAGATGTTGGCTTCTGAAATGATAGAAGACGAGTAATTAATTACGGGGAAAATGATGTTTTTTTTTTTTTTTTTTTTCAATGAAGCATATAATACTAATTAGTTATTAAGGTAAAATGTATAGTTAATTAAAGTTAAAATATAATAAGTAAATAATCAATATATTACTATAAATATAACAAGGCCTAGCTACTAATATAAAAACATATTAATCAATAGGGCGAATTATAAAAAAAAAACCCCTGTGGTTTCATTTTTTTGCAAATAAAGGACTGTGGTTTTTTTTTTTTGTTTAAAAAATAGGATTGTGTTTTAAAATATTAACAAAAAAATGATAACTAAAATTAAATCATGACATTACATAGAGTATTCCTGTTCATTTTGAACTCAAAATTTTCAAGTTGGTTAATAAAAATACAATACACATGAATGATAAATTTTGAAAACTTTTGAAAAGCGCAAATATTTTTATAAATTAAATAATGATAATAGATTTAAAAAAAATTATAACAGATTGAAAAATCTTTGAAAAATATTCAAATTTTGATGTAAAATTCTTAAATAATATACATAAATTATTGGTATATTAAATAACTAAAAATACCCTCCGCTATATCATCATTTTTAACGGAAAAATGTTAGTTATCCTTTTTTTGTTACATTTTAAAACACAATCCTCTTTTTTTTTAAAAAAAAAACCCACAGTCCTTTATTTGAAAAAAGTGAAACCACAGGGTTTTTTTTTTTTTTTTTTTTTTGTAATTTGCCCTAATCAATAATCTACTACAATTACTTATAATTGACATATGAATAAATAGTTTTTAAACTAATTGATAACAAAAGAAATATTGCATAACATTAATAAAATTAATATTATTCTAAAGCTTGAGTATTTTTATAATTATTATCATAGTCTTTATTTCAATTCGGCCCTCTAAAACGACCATTACCAAGTCTGCCTTCCTTGGTCATCTTCCAACTTTAATTTCCATGTGCATGTCTTGCGTGTGTGAAGTCAACTTTTTTTTTTTTTTTTTTTTGGAGAATACTATATATAATTATCTAATTAAATCAATGTCATGTATCAGTTCACATTCTATCAAACTATTAAAGAATATGACATCCTCACCAAAAATTTTAAAATACTTTCGAGAAGATATGTAATCTTCTAATAATTATAAAATTCGATTCTGTATTTCTTTCATATATTGTAAAATACTCTTATATTAACTATGGTATGAGAAATTTTAAAATACGTGTAATACACTATGACACCGTGCACTAAGCCAATAAAATCTTAACATGTATTATATTTTAGGGTTTAAAGTTTATAAATTAGTCTCTAAAATTTATATTAATTAATGAATTACGCATTATTCTTATCGGTTGAAATATGATTTGTCATTGATTTTATTTGCTTATCACACTAAGAACGTAACATGTTTGGTATACATTAAAAGAAGTAGTATAAAATTTTCCATTTTCAAACAATTTGGTAGCTACATCATATCATATGTACATAAATATTGGAATGAATTCAACTTTATAAGTTCATATTTGAACTATACTCTCTGATAAAGGAAAAAATAATAATAAATAAGTTAGTTAAGTGATACAACTAACAGATTTATGTGATATAATATATCCGAGCTTCGAATTAATTTGTATTATTAGTAGAGTCTTGAATACAGTTTAAAAAATTATGATTAGACAATTTTTCATAGCTTATAGGAATAAATCTCGCAGAGATAAAAAAAAAAAAAAAATGTCTTTATTTTATATATATATATAATTTTTATACTTTAAGCAAAATACATCTTGAACCCCTAAAACTTTATAAATTTTGTAATTAGCCTCCTGATTGATTTTTTCAACACATTAAGAATATGATCTTTTGTTTTGATAATATTAGCTCTAAAATTGATATTGTTGTCTTGTGTGGACTACAATATTTGTTAGCTAACACATGACACGATTTCTTGAGAAGAGTAAAAACTCTATAATTCACTGGAGGGATGTAAATAAAATTTTCTATGCAGTGGTACAATAACTACAAATGTGAACCATACCTCCGAATTATTTTCACTTCTCCGTAAAAATTGTGTCACATGTCAATTAACGGACACTACACCCTTCTTGAAAAAAATTGTTAAATTTAGGTCTAATACGCCGGCCCTCAGTCAGTACTATAAAACGACAATTACCAAGTCTGCCTTCCTTGGTCTTTTTTTATTATTATTATTTGAGCCTACATTCCAATTTTAATTTCCATGTGCATGTTATCTGACCCTACATTCCAATTATAAAACGACAATTACCAAGTCTGCCTTCCTTGGTCTTTTTTTATTATTATTATTTGATTCCAATTTTAATTTCCATGCGCATGTTATCTGACCCTACATTCCAATTATAAAACGACCATTACCAAGTCTGCCTTCCTTGGTCTTTTTTTATTATTATTTGACCGTACATTCCAATTTTAATTTCCATCCGCATGTTATCTGACCCTACATTCCAATTATAAAACGACCATTACCAAGTCTGCCTTCCTTGGTCTTTTTTTATTATTATTTGACCCTACATTCCTATTTTAATTTCCATGTGCATGTCATGTAAAAAGAGATTTAAAGAGATTCTGTCAAACTATTAAATCATTTGAAAATTATAACCTACCTAAAGAATTGTTAAAGGATATGTGGGTGTATACGTTTGTATCATTGTGGAGTCTTGTTAATTGTTAATTTGTATCATCTGTAGAGTCTTGAATACAGTTTAAAAAATTATAATTAGATAATAGTTCATAGCTTATAGGCATACATCTAGCAGAGATAAATAAAAAAACAATGTCTTTAATTTTCTTGAAAATAAAAAGTGCAAATTTGAAGCCAATACTATCAAAACAGAAAAATCATATATCCAATATGTTGAAAAAATTAATGATGAAATAAATTACAAAATTTATAAAAGTTAAGGTGTTGCCAAAATTAATTGAATATCTATTTTAGAGCAGAATCAAAGTCTAACAAACATTTCGTAAAGAGAAACACCTCTCTGTATGTTATCGGTGAGAAAATTGGATGGATGTGATAAATAATAATTATTGTCCGCTCATGGTAGAAATTGCTCATCACGTGCTAGTTTAACATCCATTAAGTGATGCATATGATTCTTATACAACAACAATATTATTATGGCAAAACAAATGGTGAGCCCTTCGATCTTTTATCAAAACTGTAATTGGTTTCCTGATCAATTTTTTGAATACATTGAGTACATAATCTTTTCATTTTAATATTATTAGCTACAAACTTAATTTTATAATAATAATTACAAACTTAATTTTATTTAAAAAAAAAAAAAAAAAACCCTAGGGATGGCTGTCAGCCGCCGTCGCCCCACACCCCTCCAACCCTCCTCTTCCCCGTCCCGGCCAGCCTCCCTACAGACCCGCCGTCCCCATCCAAGCCGCCCAAATGCCCACCCTTCTCACTCTCGTCATTCCTCTCCAGCCACCACCAAGGCTTCTGCTGAAGATTGTCATGTTGCATATTTTGAAGGTTTCCCTAATGGATGGCATGTTCCTGACTTAAATAAGGTTTTCCTTCTATATGGGGTTCATGGTTTGATTACCATTGCCAAAAAGAGGAATGTGCGCAATCTTCGCTTTGGTTTTATTAGGGTTCATCAAGATCAGAGTCTTCCATCTGTCATTGCTGCAATCAACAAGATTACAATTGGTTCTTTCAAACTTCGGGCTTTTGTTGCTCGCTTCCCATCCAAACCGGTTTACCAGAGACCTCCTCTTCAGCGCAAGTCTGTTCCTGTGTCTTCAGCAGCTCCGAAGTCTCTATTCCGTCCCTCCAAACGTGACTCCAGGTCCTATGCAACTGTTGTTTCTTCTGCAAAGGCTGATATACCTTGTTTCCAATTTCCGGCACCGGTTCAACATCACCAATGGCTACACTCAGCTTGTGTCTTGATTATGATGGATGTGGGTTTCATCCCGTTCTTAAAAAAACATTTGCTTGATCGTAATTTCTCTTTTCAAGCTTTGGTCCCTCTTGGTGGAAATAGAGTAGTTATTAATTTCTATTCAGCTGAGGCCCTTGAGGCATTCCTTTCTCATGATCGAAGATGCCTTGACGATATTCTCACGGATTGCCTGCCTCTTGAAAAATGTCCCGCCTCGGTTGAACGATTGGTTTGGATTGACTTCTCTGGTCTCCCACCTATGTACCTGTCAGATAATTCGGTTAAGTTTATGGGTTCTCAGCTTGGAACTGTTGTGGGTAGCTATGCAGATTTTGTTCCGAATTCCCTGGTTGCTCGCTGCTTAATCTCCACGGACGCTTCTGCACTGACTGGATGTTTCTTCATTGACATCTTTTCAGACCGTTTTTTAATTAATTACCGGGAGCTTCCCTCCGTTGAGCCGTCGTGCTTCTTTGTGAATGATGCTATCCCGCTGGCCTCTGCATCACGTACTTCTGGAACAGCTGCTGCTGATTTGGATATTAGTTCGCCAGCTGCTGCTGGTTTGGATATTGGTTCACCGACAGCCCATTCCGTCGTCCAGGTGGCTAACTCAACTGACGATAATTCTGCTAACGGCGTCTCTGCTGATTCTTTTGTCCCCGACAGCCGGTTACAACACTCAGACATGAGGGAAAAGAAAAAAGGACGGAAGATATTAGATACCTGCCTCCTTGGTTCAGAAACGTCTTTACCGGATTCTGTTTCGTCAGGACCTGACATTGCTCACCGGAATGCTATCCTACAAAACGTTCACTCTCATCCTGATTCCATTAATGAGGCGGAGGAGTCTTGGAAGCTCGGCAAAGCTGTTGGTATTTTTCAAGAAAAGGATAAGCAACAGATTTTAGAGCGTCTTCAAGGGGTCTCTCGAGCTGTTTAATAGCTCTTCACATCTTCCTTCCAGGTTTTGTTATTTCTTTAATGTCGGTAAACATATTATGTTGGAATTGTCGGGGTGGAGTGCATAATCCAGCTAAGCAGCGTTTTGTTCGCTCCTTACTTAACCGTTTTGCTGTTAGTTTAGTGTGCCTTATTGAGTCCAAGAAGGATTGTGTGGATTCTATTGTTCTAAGAAATTTTTGGGGTCACAATGACTTTTGTGTTCACTGTATCCCGTCTATAGGGGCATCGGGGGGTATGATTATATCGTGGAATCCTCGTATGCTTGGTTGTTCGGTGTTTGCTTCAGATTCACGTTGGTTGCTCGTTCAATGTTCTTTGCATGGTTTTAACTTTTATGTTCTCTTTTTGTATGCTCCTACCGATGGTAATGATCGAGCTTTGTTGTGGTCTTCTTTGCTTGCTTTGATTGCTGGTCTTGACAATCTTATTATTTGCGGTGACTTCAACGAGATTTTAAACGATTGGGAGAGACCTCATGGTTCTATTACCCGATCTGTCCAGGCTTTCAGGGATTTTGTTAATCAGGCTGAGCTTCATGATATTCCCTTATCTGGACGTCAATACACATGGCATAATTCTTTGACTTATTCTCGGATTGACAGATTTTTGGTTTCTAATAATTTGGCTAGTGTGTGGCCCTTCCAGGTTGTCAACTCGGTGGAAACTACCCTTTCTGATCATTTTCCACTGGTTTTCAGTTCTTGCAAGGTTGATTCTTCGGGTCCAAAACCTTTCCGAGCTCTCAATTGTTGGTGGGATGATGAGAGATTTTCTCCTTTTTTGTCCAGTTGCTGGGTCGACATTTGTGCCTCCACTACTTCCGGAAATTTATGTTCGAAGCTCAGATTATTAAGGAGAAAATTGCAGCTTTGGAACCGTGATACTTTTGGTGTTGTAGAAAAAGATATTGCCATGTTGGAAAAAACCATTCTTGATCTCACAGATGATGCGATTTCTCGCCCCTTGTCCCCTCACCAAATGGAAGTTTTGGCTACCCATAAAAATCAGTTGTTCACTAAAAGAAGACATTTGGAATCCATTAGGCATCAGCAATCCCGTATTTCTTGGACGCTTCTAGGTGATAATAATACTTCCTATTTTCACCGAATTGCTTCTGCAAGGTTTCGGGATAATAGAATTGATAAAGTGGAATTTGAGGGCGGGTATTTTTCAGACCCTATGCAAGTTCAGGCTCTTATTTTTAATTTCTACAAAGCTCTTTTCAAAGCGGATCCGGCTATTCCTTTTGCTCTGGGTTGTTTAAATTTAGCAACGGTTTCAGATGAGATGAACAATTTTTTAACGGCCCCTTTTTCGGAGAAGGAGGTGTTTGACGCTATTTCTTCTTGTGGAGAAAATAAAGCTCCTGGTCCGGATGGTTTTAACATCTTTTTTTACAAAAGAGCTTGGCCCTCCCTGAAGGAGGAAATTATGTCTGTCTTCAGCAATTTTTATCATTCTGGTTTTCTCCCAGCTTCTCTGAAAACTTCTTTCACAGTTCTGATTCCAAAGATATCAGGCAATTGTGCCCTAAGTAACTACAGACCTATTTCTCTTATCAATGGGATCTACAAAATTTTATCGAAGCTCCTTTCTTTGCGGCTTCGGGCTGTCCTACCTCGGTTGATTTCTAACTGCCAGTTTGCTTTTGTCAAAGATAGAAATATTCATGAATGTTCTTTTTTGGCTTCGGAAGTGGTTTATCAGATTCACCGCCAACATCGGTCTTGTTTTATTTTGAAATTGGACTTTCATAAAGCTTTTGATAGTATTTCTTGGATCTACATGAACGAGGTTTTTGGAGCGATGGGCTTCTCTGATACCTGGAAATCATGGATGAAGGGCTGTCGTTCGAACTCGTCCACTTCTATTCTGATTAATGGTAGCCCAACCAAGCCTATTTATCTGCAGAAGGGTGTTAAACAGGGGGACCCTCTTTCCCCTTTTCTTTTTGTGTTGGCTGCCGAAATCTTGAAGAAGCTTATTGATAAAGCTATATCGGGGAATTTGATTCATGGTTTTCGTCTTGGAAATGCTCATCCTGATATTTCCATCTTACAATTCGTAGATGACACTATTTGTTTCCTTCAGGCTGATGAAACGGAGCTTAAAAATTTTGTGCGCCTTCTGCATTGTTTTGAGATTATTTCTGGTCTTAAAATTAATTTTTCCAAGAGCTCTCTTATAGGAATGGGTGTCTCTGATTCTTTTGTTGCAAGATGTGCTGATTGGCTTGGGTGTAAGACTGAATCCCTCCCGTTTCAATACCTGGGATTGCCGTTATCTCATAGAACTCTCCACATTTCTGATTGGTCGTCTCTTATAACAAAAGTGGAATCTCGTCTCGCTCTTTGGCAAGGTTCTTGTTTATCTTATGCGGGTCGGTTGGTCTTGATTAAATCTGTTATCAGTAGCATGCCTATTTATCGGCTATCGCTCTTTAAAATTCCGGTGGCTGTCTCCGACAAAATTGAGCGCTATATGCGCAATTTCCTTTGGAAGGGTGAAGCAGCGACTAATGGGTTCTGTAAAATCAGTTGGAATCGGATTTGTATGCCCTCTCACACTGGTGGTCTTAATCTGGTTCCTATCTCTCTTAAGAATTCGAGCTTGCTTTTCAAATGGATTTGGAAAACTCGGGTGTCTGCGGCTGATTCCTTGTGGTTTAATCTCTGTGTCCTTCCGTTGGGAATCTCAGATTGGTGGTCTTTGCACTCCCTTAATCATTCTAGTCTTTCGCCTATTTGGAGAGGAATCATTAACGCTTGTATTAAAGATGTGAAGATGTGGAATTTTTTTGTTTCTAACGCCTCTATGCAGGTTGGCAATGGTACTCATATCAATTTCTGGAGGGATTCTTGGTGTGATCAGCGTTCCTTCAAGGATCGTTATCCGACTTTGTTTGAGTTAGTGGCGGAGAAAGACAGCACCGTCTCCAATGTGCTGGTGCAGATTCGTTCAGCGGTTGGCCGGCCTTTTTGGATCAGGCGCCTCAGGACCAGCGCACAAGCCCTTTTGTCGGTTCTTGTGCAGTCTCTTCCGGCCTCTTTGTGCTCCAATGTGGATGACACTTGTCTTTGGCATCTTGAATCGTCCAATAAGTTTTCTGCCGCTTCTTTTGTCCGTGGTTATCTCTCCTTGTCCACTATCTCTCAGCCGCAAATCTTGTTCAATCTTGGGTGGACTTTACCTGTTGTTCCTAAGGTGCGTTTTTTCTTTTGGCTGCTGATTCATGGACGCTTGCCGTGCCGTCAACTGCTGTCCACAATGCATGTTATTAGCCCTGATATGGTTTCTTGTCCCTGGTGCGATGAGCCTGAATCTCAAGATCATGTCCTATTACTTTGTCCTTCGAGTTTCGTGGTGTGGTCTTCTTTTTTCCAAACTATTGGCGTGTCAATAGCCGTTCCTCGGACTCTTTGTGACTTCTTCATCCAATGGCGGGGTTTGTTCTCCAACAAGAACATTCGCGATCTTGCTTGCTCCATGTGGCTGTATCTCTGTTGGGAACTTTGGAAACGTCGAAACAGAAAAGTTTTTGAGCCGGATTCTTCATCGAAGGCGAAGGACATTTTATTCCATAGTCTCCATCAAGCTTTTTTCTCTTTTAAATGTAACCGTAGGCATTTGTTCTTTCAGTTTTCTACTTTTTTAGCGAATCCGTCTTATTTTTTGTTTCAGAATCATTTGTAACTCTGTTATTTCTTTGACCTCTTCTCGAGGTCCCCATTTTTAATATATTTTCTTTTGGGGGTTTGCGGTTTAGGTTTTGCTAGGGGTGCCAACCTAGTTGGGATGTCTAGCTTCTTCTAGGCCGTTTTCCCCTGTATTTCTTCAAAAAAAAAAAAAAACTTAATTTTATTTTATGTCTATGTAACAAATACTATTAAGTGATATGATTAATAATATTTTAATACGTAACATAATTTCAGAAAATTGTTTAGATAATCTAATAGAGCATGTGAAATGATTTGGATTTTCACGGGATATTAGATTTAGATAATAACAAAAAATAATAATACTAATAGTCATATAAATTCATAATAATATAGAGGGGAAAGAGTTGAACTTTCACAGCTGTCTCTTGAAATATGTGCAATCCACTAATAATGTATGATGACCAACCTAATTGGACTGGACTAATAATGTATAATGTTTGAGTTGAATAGCACTTGGTCATCGTCGTTTTATAATATTGAAGGCCAACCTAATTGGACTTAAATTTTCCAATTTAATTGTTAATTTGCATTCACCGGGATTTGAAGTTTGAATACATAAACAAGAGGTTTGAACAAAAGGTAAGATAGACTCTGGTTGATTTGAAATACATATACAAGGGTTGAATAATAACTGTAAGTCTAAGGATTTTTTGCAAAGTGCAGTAGAGATGATCAAAGGTTTTTTATTTTCTGAAATCTTGCTTTTGTTGTGTGTTTCTTCGCCCGTGTTCATGTTGTCTACGAAAACTCCTTATACAACCAAAAGGAGAGGAAGAGAGATAAAATATCTCCTGCTAAGACTACTGTTTTGCTTCTGCCAAGATGCTGATGAGTTGTCCAAGGTGATGATGAGTTGTCCAAGGGTGAAAGCTGCTTCGTCTGCCAAGATGAATTATTCAAGGAATGATACCAAAATGTTTTGTCTGCCAAGATGCTCTGATGAATTATTCAAAGAATAATGCCAAATTGTCTGCCAAGATGCTTTTAAATTAATGAGTTGTGCCAAGATGTTTTTATCCTGATAAAACACGTGAGTTTATGTTTTTCATTTTTTTTTTTTTTTATGCAAATGGTACTAGAATGGTGAGGAATATATATCCACTATCCTAATATCCTTGTTTCTTAAGATGTCAAGAAATCTCTATCCCCGAAATTAAAATGTGAACAATTTTATCTTCATTCTCATATCTCGGGGAATCTCCATCCTCATCCTATGGAGATCTCCATTTCCCATTAAAAATATTAAAATTTTTAAAAATGTGTTGTATTTATAATAAAAATTAAATTAAAATATTCAACAATAATTATTAATAAAGAAATTCTTTGATTCATAAATAAACTAATGATGAGATAAGATAATAAAAATATATAATGAGAAAATTTAAGAAAATTAAGGGAAATATACGTAGAGATCCCTTTAAAACTAATTGGAGTTGGAGAGGATATTATCGTCCACATCCCCACATTAAGGGTTTTGAGACGAAACTTAATTGCATCCCCACCCGCTTAACTCGCGATGGCTGTCCATTTTACGTCCTCCTTTCTCGCTCTCGAAAGACAATGACTTAAATAAAGTAAATTACATATTTGATTATTTCTTTTGAATGAATATATATTTAAATTAATGCGCAATTTGATAAAAAAAATTTAAACTCTGTTGAATTTAAATAGGATATAGTTGGCATATCGTCATGTGAACAGATTATCAAATAGGATTAATAGATAATAATTAATTAACTAATTATAGTCTTATAAAATAAAAATTACATTTAACAATATAAAATAATATAATAATGGTCGTTTTATTATATGTAATCTCTTCCTCATCGCTACTTGTCTTATTATTTCATTCAAAACTATTTTCATAAAGTGTGGGGAAGGTGGAAACCAGGGTTCCCTTTGGATCCCCTCTCAATCCATCTAGTGAAAAGACTTACCTCCACTGAGCGAAACTGGGACAAAAAAAAAATAATAATAAGTTTTTAATTCGGTTTAAGAATTTCTCTTTTTTTTTTTTTTAACAAACAGACACAAACATAAGTTTACTCACCAAAACAAGAAGAATTGAAAAGTCATAAAATCCATGTGAAATTGGGATCTGAATAGTGCAATTCACCATAACTGTGTATTTTTGTTTTTGATGATGTAAAAAAGCCCTAAACCAGGGGCGTGAACCCCCCCAGAGAAAAGAAGTAATAGCACCACATGGTAAAGGAATATAAAAGTTACCTGAAATTTGTGATCAGAATGGGATGTTATCTAATTATTTAAGGTACTATTCAACTCTTTAGTTCATGCAACTATGTTTTCATATAAAACTACAAATTTACGATTAGTTATAAGTAAAGTTTTTATTTTTTAGATTAAATTTAATTAAAATAATTCTAATAAAATTTTAATAATATTTATATACATCACTAATTTTATATTTTTATATGTTAATAATAGTAATTAATATATTATAATTCGTTTTTCAAATTTTTATTATCATTTTCTTTATTACTTTCGTATAATATATTTAAACTAAAAATAAAATTTATTATGAATCTTGACATTATTCTTAAAAAAATTGTTTCAGTATCATCAATAAGGTAGGTAATTAGAGATGGAAAGTTTAGTTTTATAATTTTATATAGTTCTAATTCTAATTTTAAATTTTTTAAAATATTTTTTCATTTATTTGTTTACAAATCAAGCACTAAGATAATAATTTAATGTTCTATAGATATATAAAAGTTAATATATTAATTATGTAAAAAAAAAAACATAAAATAAGAATTGAAATATGTTTTATCATTTTAAAATAAAATAGAGGGCATTTTTACCATTATTTTGTTAAATTTGACTATGAACTTAATAAAAGTACTAAAGAATAAATAAAGGCAAAATCTAGAAATTATATAGTTATTTAAAAACAAATGAGGACCGACGGATATAATATATTAATATATTAAAGAATACATCATTTTTTTCTTGTACTTGGCAATAAATACTTATTGACCCTCTAAACTTACATGAAGTTTACTTTGCTTCTCAATTTCTAACAATAGTCCATTTAAATGAAATTGCTTAAATAGTCAATGTTTAGCGAATGAGTGGAAAAGGACTCTTACACCTATACACTAATATGATAAAATTATATAAAGGGAGATATGAAATTCACCATACCAAAATTAATCAAACGCAAACATTTTTCTTAAGTATCTTATTAACTAACTAGACTATAAAATTACTAAGAATCTGCTGGGGTGATTTTACAAGGGATATGGTTTTTGTAACATGTGAACTAGTTTTTACCATGAGCCACTGGACGGGAGGAAGAAAATTGAAAGAATATGTTGGTTTCTGAATTGGTAGGAGACGATTAATTAATTAATTATGTAGGAAATGGGTTTTTTTTTTTTTTTTTTTTTTTAAATGAAGCATACAATACTAATTAGTAATTAAGGACAAATGCAATTACCAAGTCTGCCTTCCTTGGTCTTTTTTTATTATTATTATTTGAGCCTACATTCCAATTTTAATTTCCATGTGCATGTTATCTGACCCTACATTCCAATTATAAAACGACAATTACCAAGTCTGCCTTCCTTGGTCTTTTTTTATTATTATTATTTGATTCCAATTTTAATTTCCATGCGCATGTTATCTGACCCTACATTCCAATTATAAAACGACCATTACCAAGTCTGCCTTCCTTGGTCTTTTTTTATTATTATTTGACCCTACATTCCTATTTTAATTTCCATGTGCATGTCATGTAAAAAGAGATTTAAAGAGATTCTGTCAAACTATTAAATCATTTGAAAATTATAACCTACCTAAAGAATTGTTAAAGGATATGTGGGTGTATACGTTTGTATCATTGTGGAGTCTTGTTAATTGTTAATTTGTATCATCTGTAGAGTCTTGAATACAGTTTAAAAAATTATAATTAGATAATAGTTCATAGCTTATAGGCATACATCTAGCAGAGATAAATAAAAAAACAATGTCTTTAATTTTCTTGAAAATAAAAAGTGCAAATTTGAAGCCAATACTATCAAAACAGAAAAATCATATATCCAATATGTTGAAAAAATTAATGATGAAATAAATTACAAAATTTATAAAAGTTAAGGTGTTGCCAAAATTAATTGAATATCTATTTTAGAGCAGAATCAAAGTCTAATAAACATTTCGTAAAGAGAAACACCTCTCTGTATGTTATCGGTGAGAAAATTGGATGGATGTGATAAATAATAATTATTGTCCGCTCATGGTAGAAATTGCTCATCACGTGCTAGTTTAACATCCATTAAGTGATGCATATGATTCTTATACAACAACAATATTATTATGGCAAAACAAATGGTGAGCCCTTCGATCTTTTATCAAAACTGTAATTGGTTTCCTGATCAATTTTTTGAATACATTGAGTACATAATCTTTTCATTTTAATATTATTAGCTACAAACTTAATTTTATTTTATGTCTATGTAACAAATACTATTAAGTGATATGATTAATAATATTTTAATACGAAACATAATTTCAGAAAATTGTTTAGATAATCTAATAGAGCATGTGAAATGATTTGGATTTTCACGGGATATTAGATTTAGATAATAACAAAAAATAATAATACTAATAGTCATATAAATTCATAATAATATAGAGGGGAAAGAGTTGAACTTTCACAGCTGTCTCTTGAAATATGTGCAATCCACTAATAATGTATGATGACCAACCTAATTGGACTGGACTAATAATGTATAATGTTTGAGTTGAATAGCACTTGGTCATCGTCGTTTTATAATATTGAAGGCCAACCTAATTGGACTTAAATTGTGTCACATGTCAATTAACGGAGACTACACCCTTCTTGAAAAAAATTGTTAAATTTAGGTCTAATACGCCGGCCCTCAGTCAGTACTATAAAACGACAATTACCAAGTCTGCCTTCCTTGGTCTTTTTTTAATATTATTTGACCCTACATTCCAATTTTAATTTCCATGTGCATGTTATCTGACCCTACATTCCAATTATAAAACGACAATTACCAAGTCTGCCTTCCTTGGTCTTTTTTTATTATTATTATTTGATTCCAATTTTAATTTCCATGCGCATGTTATCTGACCCTACATTCCAATTATAAAACGACCATTACCAAGTCTGCCTTCCTTGGTCTTTTTTTATTATTATTTGACCGTACATTCCAATTTTAATTTCCATGCGCATGTTATCTGACCCTACATTCCAATTATAAAACGACCATTACCAAGTCTGCCTTCCTTGGTCTTTTTTTATTATTATTTGACCGTACATTCCAATTTTAATTTCCATCCGCATGTTATCTGACCCTACATTCCAATTATAAAACGACCATTACCAAGTCTGCCTTCCTTGGTCTTTTTTTATTATTATTTGACCCTACATTCCTATTTTAATTTCCATGTGCATGTTATCTAAAACGACCATTACCAAGTCTGCCTTCCTGGGTGGTATCATTCAGTGATATCATCAATGTCTGATTACTCTGACGCTGAAGGAGAAACTCAAAGCAATGAAGAAAACATACCAATTTCCGAAACTGAAAGAGAAAATCAAAACAATTCGAACAACTTATTAATATCTCAAACTGAAGGAGGAAACCAAAGCCACAGAGACACTAATCACAATCTCAATTCTCAAACAGCAAACTACTCTTACGGTAAATAACACCCCCCTATATATATATATATAAACTTTCATGAATTTTGCAATTCGCTTTAATCAATTTTTTTCAATATATCAAGTGCATGATCTTTCGGTTTATATGGACTGCAATCTTCATTGACTAGCATGTGGCATAATTTTTTAGGAACGTAAAAGATTCTAGAGGGATTTAAACCATATTTCCAATGCAAATAATATAAACCATACTTTTGATTTAGTCCCACATGCCAAAAAAAAAATAGTATTACGCTCTAGTTAATAGAAACTACAAAATTGAATTGCGAAATTCACAAAAGTTCACGAGAATTAGAGTATTTATGGTATGTTAATTAAAACAAATTTTGTTGATTTTTGTTGCTAATTCTCTTAACTAACCGGTTTAACATTTTTTTTTTTTTTTTTTTTGGGTATGAAATAAACTCAGCAGAAGAGTGGGAAAATCGATTGGAATTATACAAAGCAGCACTAAGTGACGACTGGAAAAAAGCAGAAATCATTTACAGAAAACGAGGAATGACATATGGAACAACAATCACAACAAGAGGGGAGACTGCTCTTCATGTTGCAGCATTAGCTGGTCATACTGATTTTGTAGAGAATCTGGTTGAGAAAATGAATGAAGATGATATTGAAATCAAAACTAAAACAAACCACAAAAGTGGAACAGGAAATACAGCATTTCATTGCGCAGCTATATCAGGAAATGTTAGCATTGCAAAAGCCATAATGAAACACAACCTTGATTGTTGTCTTCCAATGATTAGAGGTGATGGAGATTATTTACCAATTGATATGGCAGCTTTGAGAGGGAATAAGGATATGGTCAAATACCTTTTTCAGTTTACTAAAGGTCTTCTTCAAGACTTTGATGAGCAAGAATGCAAAACTTTGCTTTCCACTATGATTAACTCTGACATTTATGGTATTCTTCATTTCATTTCTTGTGTCTCATATATTCTACCAAATTTCTACACTAGTACGGGATCAAACTGGTGCGATCTAGCACCACTCAGATGTTGACAAATCAGAACTACTGTTAACATGTCAACATCTGAGTGGTGACAAGATGTATAACATAGACACATATATAAAACTATCATTGAGCTTTATCTATCAGTTCAGAAGTTCTAAGATAGCATATCATTTGAATTATAGATGTTGCACTTGAAATGGCAAAAGAGTTCTTACGTTGGGATATAGATAAAATGGAAGAGGAAGCATTGAAAGTATTGGCCCTAAAGCCTCTCAATCCTCCAGGATTTCTCGACAGATACATTCCTTCATGTTAGTTCTCTATTCTCAATTTTGATTTTGTACACTATATAATACTTGAAACTATAATAGATTTTCTTAAGATAATAGATAACATGTAAATAATTTGAAATTATATTTTACTTAATAATAATTTTGATTAATTTTATTGTTTGACAAGGAGTAGTTATCACTTAATGTCTAATTAATTATACCCTTAAATCGATCTCTTAGTTGCTTTTCTTGATGATTTTTCCTAACAGATGAATGTGTTTTTTTTGTTAAAAATTTAAATCTTAGTTTCCTATGCAGTACTGGATAAAGGTGTTATGTACAAAAACGCAGTGGAGCTAGTCCAACGATTGTGGGACAAAGTAGCATCAGATGAAACAAAAGTATGTGCTTTGATAAAATCTTCAGATCCAAATCCAATATTAGAAGCAGCAAAACAGGGGAACTTTGAGTTCCTATCCATACTAATAGCTTCATATCCAGATGTTCTGTTCAGTATTGATGACAATAGATGTACTATCTTTCACCATGCTATTCTCAACCGTCATGTCGATATCTTCAAATTGATACATATAGGTTCAGTTAAAACCATTGTAACTTCCTTCAGAGATGACGAAGGAAATAACATGTTGCATCTAGCTGCCAAGTTAGCACCACCCAATCGACTTAACATTGTACCCGGAGCTGCTCTTCAACTGCAAAGAGAACTGTTGTGGTTTGAGGTGAGCTTCAATTCTAGTCCAGGAACCATGTCATTGGATGATTGACACATCATTTTCTCAATCATCAAACCATGCTAGAATTTTTCTATTTCTTCTCACATTTTCCATACATGTAGGTGCACTACAAGAAATACTATATTTGGCCGTAAAAAGTTTGTTGCCAAAAGTATAAAAAATTTGTTGTCTTAGTTTTCAGCAGCAACAAAAAAAGTTATTACACATATGTTGCTATAAAATTTTCAATGTAAGAAGTTTGCAGCAAAATTTGATATAATTTTAATGTATTGTTGTTTATTTCTTGTTAATTCTTGCAAATTTTAGGAAGTAAAGAAGGTGATGGAGCCACATGAGCTACACCAAAAAAAATATACTCAAAATGAGCTCCAACTCCATAAAATGCTACAATTGATTGAGGTGACATAATGTTTTAATTTTCTCCGTTTTCACATTATTATTATTATTATTATTATTATTATTATTATTATTATTATTATTAATGGTTGTGACAATTTGAATTTTATTATTAATGGTTGTGACAATTTGAATTTTAGGAAATGAAGGCGATCATAGACCAAAGTGGTTCTGTTCCTCTGTTTAAGGTAACACTATATCATTCTCACTTGTATATAATGATCTGAATTCTAGGTTTTAATTCTTAAAGTCAAAATATTTTAGAACTTGGAGATGGTGATGGAGCAATATAAAGTATTGGAAGAGGATCCTACAAGTACTATCCAACTGGAGAGAGTGTTCTTATTGTTTGAGGTAACAGATGTTATATTATTCATCAAAATTTCTATAGTGGTCTGAGACTAAACTGATCCTCGTCACACTAGTATTTCTCTATTCCCACTCTTGACTTTATATATAATATTTTCTAATGGTCTATCTTGGATCTAATTTTGTAAAAAAAAAAAAAAAAAAAAAAAAATTAGGAAATGAAAGTGGTGATGGAGCAACATGAGCTTAACCAAACTAAAGAATTCAAGAAGGCGTATACTCCGCGAGATCCCCAGCTCCTAAGGGTGTTGTTGTTGTTCAAGGTTACATATATACATCATTCTCAACATACATACATACGTACATACATATATATATATATATATATATATATATATATAAGTGGTTACATTTTATGCTATTGTGACAATATGCATGTATAGCAAAATTTGATATAATTTTACAATCATTAATGTTGTTGGAGAATAAAAAGTAATCTCACATTGGAAATAAATGAAACTAAAGAGCATAGGCATTAAGAGTACTAAACTTGACTACATAAATGAGTACATAAGTAGGATTGGACCCATGTAATACAAAACCAATCGGTTTATGTTAAGACCTAATCTATACTACCTATATGTCACTTCTTAGCGGCATTTATTTTGAACGTGGGATCTCCAATAAGTTCAACTCTACATAGTTGCTCACTTATGCAGTTAGGTTCAATAATTAGCAACAACTTTATGATATTCCAATCGTATATGTTTGGCTGCAAAATCTTCGCTGCTAATTATGCAAAGATTTGTTTGTTGTATTCTTGGTAAAATTTATGGTTGTAAGAAAAAAAATAATGTAGGAAATGAAGAAGGTGATGAAGCAACATGAATCGAAGCAAAACAATAAATTGAAGGAACAAAACCGTACTCCTCGTGAAGTATTTGTGAAAGAACACAAGGAACTAATGATAGAAGGGGAGAAATGGATGAGATATACTGCTAATTCATGCATGATTGTTGCGGCACTTATAACTACCATAGCATTTGCTGCTGCAATAACTGTACCTGGAGGCAATGCAGATGATGGGTATCCAAATTTTTTAAGTGAGCTTCTTTTCAAAGTTTTTGCTATAGCAGATTCAATCTCATTGATATCATCTGCAACTTCATTGCTCGACTTCTTATCGATTCTTACTTCTCGATATACAATTGATGATTTTCGATGGTCATTGCCTAACAAGTTAGTGATTGGACTTTTGACACTTTTTATATCAATAGTGGCAATGATGGTAGCCTTTGTTCTATCCATTTTTATTATCTTCAAAGATAGTCCTCTTCTGTTTACTCTTCTTATTGCTGCAGTTTCTTCTCTGCCAATAATTTTGTTTATTTGGCAGCATTCGAGTCTCTTTCTTGACGTCTTACGTTCAACCTATACATCTTATTTACTTTTCAAATCTAAAAAACACCCTTCTTCGCTTTTAAAGGCTAAAGAATCTCTTTTTTCTGTGAGAGCTTGTGGCCAGGTTATCATTGATTTTTGACCTACGTATTTCAAGATTATGTTGCAATTCTTTTTTCCTTTTTCTTAATTATATTTGATTCATCTGTTTAAGTTTCAAGGCTGCTCAGTTAGGTGGTTTCTCTCATGCATTAGCTGGAAATCGAACTCGATATCTAAATATGTTGTCATTCATTTCAATTAATGAACATATAGTATATCTTTATTTTTATTGTTACTATTATTATTATTATTATTTTAAATCAGTACAATTACTGTTAATATAAAAGAGGTGATTCTGATTCATCAAACTACACTTTCCAGCTGTCCAAAGACTAAGTTGCTCTGTTAACGTTTGAGCTACACTAACTTCTGTGGACCTTCTCGCTAATAAACTAACATTAAACAATCATTTAAGACTAGGCTTGTTCACGGGCCTGGTACCCACCTGGCCCACCTCAAAGCCCAAGCCCGTAAAATAAGGGGCAAGAAATTTCTTCTGCATGTAAAACAAACAACTAAGGGGCAAATTTTTATGATAATTTTATATATATATAATAATGGTAAATTTATATATTTCAACCATGCAGAATATATCAAGTTCGATCTATCAGTCATAAAATCAAATAAATCCAATAATTTTTTCTTTAAAAATTGAAATAAACATAACAAACAAACACAAAATACATCATACTGGTAAAAAGAAAAAACTTGTCACATGAACAAGAGAAAATACATTAAATAAATCCAAAAATTCTTATTTATTTATTGAATAGTAATATATATTAATTTTATCAGTCTAATTATAATTTTAATAAAAAATTTAAATATACTAATTATATTTAGTTTAAGTATTGAAATATTATAATTTTCTTTTAATTAATTTGATATTACATAAATTAAAATTTTAATTAGCATTTAAGAAAATAAACAAAACATAATTAAAATTCTCATTCAACCCCGTGGAGATCCCCACAAGCGGGGATCGAAAAAAAATTTCCAAATGATATATGAGATAAAGATTCCCCGAAATTCACATAGATGGGGACGGGGAACCATTCCCTCTCTCATCCGTGCCCTATCTACATCCCTCTGCTTAAAATTAGAGCATCATATATAAGTAAATAATATAATAATAGTTTCGGAAATTATACAACCAAAATTCAAAAATAGCAAATCTAATGTAAAGTGAAAGGAAGGAAAAGGGCAAAATTTGGTAATAAGCTATAAACAAGATGTAAGAATAGACTATCAATCACAACAAATTAAAAATGAGAAATTTTAAAATTTTTCATTTTTAATTTGTTGTGATTGATAGTCTATTCTTACATCTTGTTTGTAGCAATCACAACAAATTAAAAATGAGAAATTTTAAAATTTTTCTCTATCCCAAATTTAAGGTTGTGGATTGAAAAATATTTAATGTAAATGGAGGTAGTGCCAAACCTCATTTTGAGGATTGCAAGGCAGCTAATACATGATAAAATTATCAACGGCTCCTTCCTCACATTCGATGTATGAACCCATCCATAGACTTCACAATTTCTTCTCTTTCCGCATGTTCAATTTTATTCCACATTTCTTCCATTTTTATGTAAGAATTCAAAGGAAGATTGCCTGCAAAATGATGGTAAAAGGTACATCTAAATTTACCCTTTCTTTTCCTTTTTTTTTTTTTTTCATTTCCCTCTTTCCTAGATAATGAATCTCAAAATTATTGCATTTGTTTATTCAATATGCCTAGTTTCAAGATGACAACATAAACCAATCGTTACTCATTTCGTTGTTGATTATGCGTAACATATCTGCAAATTTTTTTCGTGTGTTGATAGAAATTGAATAGGCAAAGGATGATATCAAGAAAGGCAAATTCATTTGAATTCACAAAGAATCCATCCATAAAATCATGTTTCCCAGAGATAAAATCTGTCGAGAGCTCCGAGAAGAACTCCTTGTCAAATTTTATGATACCACAACATTCGAAGACACGTTCATATGATGTGGCTGATTGTACAGCTATTTCTATTGAAGATATTCCTCCTATACGAAATGTCAATCGGTTTTCAGCCATCAATGTTGATCCTCCTTCACCAGTCATGTTATACAACAATGCTTTGTTTAATAGTTTGCCACCTACACTTGACCATCACTCTCATCCTCTTTCCGATTTTCAAAGCCTCAAGTTTCGGTCGTTCGTTTCACCTGGAAACCTTAGTTTTACTCCTACAAGGAAGGAAATCAATCATGATGATGTTCTTTCAAATATACAGCCTAACTCAGTTGCTCCTTCCTTCACCCCAGAAGAGCAGCCTATGCTAGCATCAACATCAAGCGCAGGTATATGTACTGTTCTTTTTGGTATATTATGCTAATTGTTCTAGACTTGTATATGAAAACAGAAATAAGTGCAAAGTTCAAAGCTTTTTTTGTATCGTTTGTAGTAGTCTTGCCAATAAATGAAGGGTAAAGTCTAAGTCTACAAAAATGGTTGTAATCATCTTTGTACTCAGTGACAGGGGAAATGAGACATGGAGACCATGGTAGGCATGTGACTCTATACATAGCAGCACTTAAAGGTGACTGGAAAACTGCTAAACTATACCTTCGGTGGCACCCACATGCAGTACGAGCTACTATTACGAGGGGACACGAAACAGTTCTTCATGTTGCGGTTGGTGCTAACCATCCATTATTTGTTAGGAAATTAGTGAAAAGGATGACACCGGACGATTTAGCTCTGCAGAATAAGGTTGGGAACACAGCCTTATGTTTTGCAGCTATCTCTGGAATCACAGAAATCGCAGAAGTTTTGGTAAACAAGAATAAAAGTTTGCCATTAGTTAGAGGAAGCAAAGGAGCTACACCTCTCTATATGGCTGCTCTTTTAGGAAGAAAAGAAATGGTTTGGTATCTTTATTCTGTAACAGATGACAAAGATCTTTCGGGAGAGGATCGTATTGGCTTTCTTGTTGCTGCTATAACTTCCAATCTACTTGGTATATGATTTTTTAACTAACCATTTCTAAAATTTGTTTTCTTAGAAGAAAAAAAAGAATTAATGTAACCAAAGTTAAAGACTTGCTATCCTTGAAGCAGATATAGCATTAGAATTACTTCAAAAGCATCCTGAATTAGCAATTGCCAGAGACGGAAACGGAGAGACAGCTCTTCATGTGCTGTCAAGAAAGCCAGGTGTATTTTACAGTGGAACTCAACTTGGACTGCGTCAGAGATGTATCTATTCATGTTAGTTGCTGTTGCTAGTATGCTATACTCTTAAAAATCTAATATTTGGTTCATGGATAATTAATACTCCAGTTAGTCATTTAATCTAAAAGTGTAATGGTGTTCATGTTAGTGAGTACACAAAGGTTTGAGATGCTCAAGTAATGAGTTATGGTGTTTTTGAAGGTCTCCAGGTTGAATTTCAAAGTGTTTCTTCAAGTTCTAGAATGGATACTCATCGATTTGCCCGACATATTATTCAAGGTTTTGTTTCTCTTTCTGCTGTTCCTGTATATGCTTATTTGTTAACAAAGCTGTGACAGTTCATATGTATTACATTGTCCACCTTTCTTATTGCAGCTTTGTCAACCATGAAATCGTTAATGTGGAAGAGCTTTGTCTACTTCAGTAAGTTCCAACTATGATCTGCCTATACAGTTTAATCAGCTTGGGCTTGCTCTAAAATTTGGACACCTCTTTCCAGTTCCAGAAGTTAATTTCATCTATAACACCAAGTTGGGACATATTCAAGCCATTGAGCTGGTGAAGCAACTGTGGCAGTTGATTCTAAATCTAGACAATACAGGAGTTAAGCAATTAATTAGGACTCCTAGAAGATTAATCTTCACAGCTGCAGAATTTGGGATTGTCGAGTTCCTAACGATACTTATTCAGTCGCATCCTGACCTTATATGGAAGGTTGATAAGCAAAGTAGAAGTATATTTCATATAGCAGTTTTGTATAGACAGGAAAAGGTTTTTAATCTCATAAACGAGCTAGGAGCACTTAAAGATTTCATAGCTATTTATAAAGATGAGGAAGACAACAATATGCTGCACTTGGCCGGAAAACTACCGCCTCCAAGTCGGCTCAATACCGACTCTGGTGCAGCTCTGCAACTAAGGCACGAGTTGCTATGGTTCAAGGTATGATTCTGTGTTTCCTATACATGACAGGGTATGTGAAGGGGAATTGTAGAGGCGGTTACTAAACTTTGATCAACGGATGCAGGAAGTGGAGAGACTTGTTCAACCCATGTATACTGAAATGGAAAACTCAGAGGGAATCACTCCTCTGTGTCTCTTTTCAAATGAACATAAACAAATGAAGAGAGAAGGGGAGAAATGGATGAAAGATACTGCTTCTTCATGCATGGTTGTAGCAACTTTAATTGCGACGGTGATGTTTGCTGCTGCTTTCACTGTGCCAGGAGGAAATAACAATGATACTGGCAGGCCTATTTTTCTTCACAGAAGGCCATTTACGGTTTTCGTTATATCAGATGCACTAGCTTTATTCTCTTCGTCTACATCGATTCTCATATTCCTTTCCATCTTGACATCACGCTATGCAGAAGAAGATTTCCTCCAATCTTTGCCTAACAAGTTAATCATGGGACTAGCAACCCTCTTCATTTCCATAATTACAATGATGGTATCTTTTAGTGCCACATTATTCATCATTATCCTCCATGGAATGGAATGGGCTACTGTTCCAATAGTCATTGTTGCTAGCATCCCAGTCTCCATATTTGCCTCCCTGCAATTTCCTCTTGTTTTTGACATACTTAGTCGTAGTTACACTCGCTTTCATCCTAGTAACAATCATTTGCTGAGCTAACTAGTTTAGATGCTTTCAGCTGGAAAGTTTGATTCCACTAAAGATGCAGAGCAGGTGCTAAATTCAAACATCCATTATGGTCAAGTAGAATTTTTCCTTTGTCAAGTAGACATTAGACAGTGTTCTAGACATGTTGAATGATCAGATATAAGATGGATAAAAACTGCTGAACCGAGTCCACAGTATGTGAAGTTTTGATATATTGTTACTTCCTGTAGCAGAATACAAAAAAGTAACAATTTGGGTGTTTTATGCCCAAGCAATACAGTAGATGATTTCCTGATTCTTTTCTTTTAATTTTTTTCTATATTAACAATGTTTTCTGAGCAAGGCATGAACAATCACCAGAATCTAAAGTTACAAAAGCAGTATAACTTTCTGGACCCAAACTCCAAGTATCTTTATTCTATCCAAAGAAATGTGGCTATTGAAACAGAACAACACCTTATATATTCATGTCAACCAATATATTTTCCTCTCTATTCTAAAGATAAGGTGTAAGCTTTTCCACTCTTCCTTTTGGCAATGGAGAAAAGCAAAATTGCTTTCATCTATACAACAGTCTTGCTTAAGCAATTTAAGAACTAATCTCATGTCTATAGATGTCGATAACAGCTGTTATCTCAAGATAAGAATGATGTTTACAAGCAGCGCACAAACTAGTTTCTGAATCAATATACACATACCTTGTTCATTTCTTACAAATCTGCTGCTTTATGAATCCCCATTTGCTTCATGTTTCTGGCTCTCTTCAGCATCTTCCTCAGCCCTCGTATGTTCAGAAACAAGCTTCCCAATCTTGACATATTTTTCCATGAATTTATATTCCCAGTAAGACCATCAAGATTTCCAGTCAGCTCTTTAGGGTCAAAAGATAAGAGACGAATGGAGAAGCGCCGTAACTGAGCAGCAGCGGGAGGAGAACAGCAAGTCAAGTGACAGGAAGAGGGGCCTGGTGAAGGTTTCCGGCGGTGATATGATGGACGAGAGACTGGAGGTCGAAAGGCTGAATATAGCAAAGAGAGAGGCAACGAAGATATGGATTAGGAAGGGCTGAACTGATTGAAAATAAAACGTTTTGAATTTCCAAAGTTACTGTAATCAATTGACATCTTAATTGAATAGTGGATGATAATTAAATATCTAATAAGCTTTCCATTCCTAAATAAATGTCGTTTTTTTAATTTATTTCTTTTTATATAACATTTTATATTACGTAAACAGAAGGATAAATTAGTCATTTTAATAGCTCTATAAATTTTTCATTAGTCTTACCGAACAACCTTAAACTATATATTTAGGAAGAGAGAGTAACTTTTAAAAACACTAAAAAGGTCTTCACTGAATATCACTGTATTTCAAAAGTCTATAAAAGTATGAATTGAAGCTCTACTTGCATCCCTTCTGTATGGACCACAGTCAACATTATTTCAACGCAGCAGACGATTGATTCAATTATAGTTGCAGCATAATTATACGATTTCTCTCACAATTACTTTTGTTGTTCTAATCCTCTTCCTTTCGTTCAGAACTTGTTGATTCTGATTCTTACTATAATGATTTTTTCCATAAACAAAAAAGTTCAAATTGACTCTTGAACTTGTGTAATGACCCAAAATGGGCTTCTAACTTTAGTTCCTAAACTTGCCACACGGATCAAAGATGCTCAAAATTAACATTTTTTGCCGGTTAAACTGGTTCACGCAACTTTACGGACAATATAAAATCAACTTATCCGTCGTTTTCGTGCGCATGTAAAACAATCTGCACGATAACTGATTTGGGCCAACTGAATCCAAAAAACTCATTATGTGTCAAATTCACTTCGCATAAGGACCAATTTCATCCCTAATCCTAATTTATGAAATAGGAAAAGTTCAAATCCTATAAAATCTTGGTTTTTGCAACAGTTTATATCTAGTTTTACAATTATTACAACTTTCTCAATCTTTTCAGAGCAAGAACAAAAATTGAAAGAAAAGGGAATACCTGGAAGAAGAGACCATAATAATTCTTCATTACTTCACCCAGACAGAAGAAACTGAAATGAAGAAGTAATAGAATCAGGGAAGATGAAATTGAATTAGTCATACTTCATTAATTTTTTTTTTCTTTAAAATATATTTTTACCATTTTTCTTCGTTTTCTCCCCATTTTCTCTAATTTACCTGCTCTTCAACAAAGTTTTCTATATTCTCAAGTGATATTAGTCCGCGCCACAACCATAAGGACGCTAGTTGGGTTGCTGCAGATGGATGGAGGAGAAGAGATGAGTCTAGTCGGCTCACACTGTCAAGTTCTGCTTTTTCGGAATCACTTTCTTTCTTAAAAGTGCTCAATTTTGAGCCATGGGTAAGGGAGAGTGCTTCAGATTTTTTTGGCTTTGGATGGATGGATTCGCGATCACAGATTGCTTTTGAGTGTATAAAAAATAATAATAATAATTTAGATTAGGATTAATTGTAGTATCTGGGAAATGTTCTTTGACCTCCTAAGTATTGGAACAGCTCATTTGCCTTGGAATATCACAATTCACGTTAGTGTCATTTTATTTTGTAAAATATAACACATCTTGTACAAAAATCATTACGTTTTAACTAAGTATAATATAGTTTTTATTGGATTTATAAAAATACAATATATTATGGAGTTGATTAATTTTTCTTAAAATGGAAATTAATATGAAAAAGGATATTGCAGGGACTAAATATCTCGTTCCAATAGTACAGGGTATATTGGAAAAATATTGCCATACAAATATTAGGCACGCCTATCAATGGAAGTGCTGCCGTTCGCACTAACAACAATATGTGCTGCGCAATTGGATAGCACGCTGGGCAGGAGATGCAGAATTTACCTAGTGATTAACAAAGACATGCCTCATAGATAGTTTGGTCGCAAGTCCGGGGCAATAGAAAATCAATTCCTACTCCATTCTAAATGCCAAATTAAAAACTTCTATTTTAAGCGGTTCTTCTTCCTTTTTTTTTATTTTTTTTTCCTTGGCACCACATCAAAGGGGTGTTTCAAGTGTAAGAAAAATTGGACGAAAATTGGGGGAAATTTTAGAGAGTGAAAATAAATTGAAGTACTACATAGAGTTTTTATTTAACGTTTAAGGGTTTCGATGAGCTTTCATAAATCTTGTAATCTTGAATTCAAAATAAATATTTCTTCTGTCCCACACAGCCATACAAAAAAAATAGGCTAAACAATGTAAATGTTGTGTTTTGAATTAACTATTAACTATATTTCAATATATTAAACTTATTTAATTAATATCACATAATTGGATTCAGCTCCTAACTATAAAATTAGATTGAAGATGTTAGCAAGTAATGTATTAAATTAAGAGACAAATAATTATATATGATAAATAGAAAATTTATAATATGGACCAAGTCCATGTGGTCTGTACCGTTGGATGTGTGATCAGAGGCGGCGGCGGCGGGTCACGGGGGGGCAGCTGACCCCCCGCAGCTGGAAAAGCCTCTGAGTATGGGGCTTTCCGGCGGCCCCCTGCCCCCCCAAGAGCAGGAGCAGCTCCCCTGCTCTGCCCCCTCTGATACCGGGGGCAAAACCCCCTGTATCAGGGGTATTTTTTTTTATGGGCAAAACGATGTCGTTTTGCCCAGTCATTTAAAAAAAAATATATAAACCTTCGTTTTGCCCTGGCAGGTAAACATATAAAAATAAAAACTTAAACACACAGAACAGAAGAAAGCAGCCATCTTCTTCGTCCCCTCCCTCACTTTTCCACCTCTTAAATCAATCCTCCTCTCCCTCTCCTCTTTAATGCTGCCGCCGTCGCCGCTCGCCGTCCGTCCGTCCTCTCCTCTCCTCCTTTCCTCCTTGCTTCTAATTCCAGTTAGTTTTACTTTTAAATTTTAGGTTTTTGTAATTTATTTAGGTTTTATTGAAATTAGATTTTAAAGAAAAATATTTGTGTAAATTAGGTTTGAATTAATAAATTGAGGTATTAATTGATAAATTAATAAATTGATTATGTTAATTGTGTTGTTATTTGATAAATTAGGTTTGAATTGAGGTTTGAATTGATAAATTGATAAATTGATAAATTGGGAATTAATTGATAAATTGATAAATTGATTGTGTAAATTGTGTTGTTAATTTTAGTTTTGAATTGATAAATTAGGTTTGAATTGATAAATTGATAAATTATGTTTGAATTTGGGTTTGAATTAAATTGATTGTGCATTGTTATTTTTTGGTTTGAATTGATAAAATATGTTTAAATTTAGTTATGAATTGATTAATTGATTGTAGTATTTATGTTTTTATTTATAGGAATTAGAAATATGGACAAGTTTATTACTAAAACAAAGCGGAATACTTTATCAAATCCCGAACCATCATCAACTAGTAATGAAACCTCTATTGATCAAGGTAGTGAAAAAAGAGCCCGCATAGAGGTTGAAGTTTCAGACAATGATATTATTGGTGATCCGGGATTGAGGAAACCAACTGATAGTTATCCAATTGAGATGAGAGATACATTGAGAAGGAGATATTTAGAGTTAGGGCCCTGTCAACCAATTGGTCATCAATTTCCTCAAAGTACTTATAGTGGACGTAAAAGGAGGTTTCAATCTGCTTGGTTTAAAAAATTTGCTTGGTTAGAGTATAGTGTTTCTAAAGACAAAGCATTTTGTTTATATTGCTACTTGTTTCCTACAAATAGCAATAAAAGTGACGCTAATTCTTTACAGAAGTTGGGTATAATAATTGGAAACATGCTATGGAAAATTTTGTTGGTCATGAAGAAGGTCTGGATAGTCCATACACTTTTGCTAGAATTAAAGTTGGTCAATATCAAAACCAAAGAGAGAATGTGGATTTTGTTTTAAGCAATAAAAGTGATGCTTTAAATGATGAGTATCGTACTCAGTTGACAACGGTTGTAAGAGTAGCTCGATATCTCTTAGGAGAAGGTTTAGGTTTTCGAGGACACGATGAGTCCGAAGAATCAATGCATAGGGGTCATTTTCTTGAACTCATTAGTTGGTTTTGTAAATATAATGAAGAAGCAAATAAAGTAATGCAATCAAATGCTCCAAAAAATAATCAAATTGTAAGACAATGGCAAACCGTGAATATCATTAATGGAATAATACAAATATATACAAGAGTAACCCTAGATAGACTTTACAAAGGATTAGAATACCAACTCCTATAAGGACTAGAATATACAAAGGATTAGAATACCAACTCCTATAAGGACTAGAATACCATCTCCTATTAGAATACTATCTCTTACACCCCCCCGCAAGTTGAACGGGGGATGAACCAACGGTCAACTTGTCACGGAGCCAAAGAAAACGTGGCTTGGTAAGACCCTTTGTGAGAGCATCAGCAATTTGATCATGGGAGCAAAGATACGCTACCCGCAAGGAACCCTTCTGAACACGGTCACGGACAAAATGAAAATCAACCTCCAAGTGCTTACTTCGATTGTGAAAGACAGGATTCAAAGTGAGATAAGTAGCGCCAAGATTGTCACAAAATAATGTAGGAGGAGAAGGAGCAGGAAAACCGATTTCATGAAGAAAGATTTGCAACCATTGTAACTCCGATGAAGCGGAAGCCAAGGCCCTATATTCGGCCTCTGTAGAAGAGCGAGATACAGTCTTTTGTTTCCGCGAGGACCAGGAGATTGCATTTGTACCCAAATAAATAACAAAGCCAGTGGTAGATTTTCTATCATCAATGCAGCTTGCCCAATCAGAATCAGCAAAACCAGTCAAGACAAGTTTAGATGGGCGAATTAAGATACCATAGGTAGACGTCCCCCGAAGATAACGTGGTACACGCTTCACAGCACTCCAATGACTAGTGGTGGGGGCATACATAAACTGAGAGATGCGGTTGACAGCAAAGGCAATGTCAGGCCGTGTAAAAGTGAGGTATTGAAGACCACCAACCACTGAACGAAACATAGTTGGATCGGAAAAGGGATCCCCACTATCCAAGGTCAAATTTTCGCTGCAATTAAATGGAGAGGCAATAGAGCTGCAATTGTGCATTTTAGCACGAAGTAATAAATCATTGATATATTTTGACTGGTGAAGAAACAAACCAGAAGATGTCCAATCAGCCTCAATACCCAGAAAATAGTGTAAGCGACTCAAATTCTTCACAGCAAACTTAGTTTGAAGAAAATCAACAACTTTGTCCAGGAAGGCAGGAGCGTCACCCATCAATAAAATATCATCAACATAGATTAGGCAGAAAATTTTTACCGAAGCCGTATGAATGAAGTATAGGGAGCTATCCGATTTTGAGCACTGGAAGCCAAATTGTAATAGGGCAGCAGTGAGACAGCGGTGCCACTGACGAGGAGCTTGTTTCAGACCATACAGTGACTTTCGAAGGCGGCAGACATGATCAGGAAAGTGTGGATCAACAAAACCTTGAGGTTGTTGCATAAAAACGGCTTCATCCAGTGTACCATGAAGGAAAGCATTGGAAATATCAAGCTGAATAACACTCCACTTGTATGACACAGCAAAAGTGAGCAACATCCGAATAGTGGTGGGTTTAACCACCGGACTAAAAGTGTCATGAAAATCAATACCAGGTCGCTGATGAAAACCTTTGGCAACAAGACGTGCTTTGTATCTATCAATAGAGCCATCTGATTTTTGTTTGACACGAAACACCCATCGACACCCAATGATATTCTGAGCCTGAGAGGGAGGAACAAGATCCCACGTGCCATTTTTAATGAGGGCATTGAACTCTGAAGCCATTGCATCCCGCCAAGCAGGAATCTTTGCAGCTTGAGCATAGGTGGACGGTTCAATAATTGGATCTCCAGTAGCAGCAGCAACTAAATCAAGAACAGCTTTCTTTTTGAGGGAGCCGGATTTGGCCCTTGTGACCATCGGGTGAGCCAATTGGGACGTGCTAGAATGTACGGGTGGTAAAGGCCCATGACGTTGAAGATCAACAACTAAGGACACCTCGGGATCAGTAACTGTCACACCTCGATGGGGATGAGGCGGAGTCGCAGCCCGAGGGGATGAGGATGGCGAATCGGTGTTGGGGGGAGGGAGCAGGGGCTGGTCGTTGGGAGGAGGAGGTGGCGGGCTGGTTGGTGGTGATGGTTCCGTCGGGGAAGGTGGGGTCGGTTGTAGAGGTGGCGACGGATGAGGAGGGGTCGGTTGGTGAGAAAGGGGCAGCGGTATGGAGGGTATGGAAAATTGGGACTGGTCTGACGCCGGAGCAAAAGGTCCATCATCAACAGCAAACGGAAAAACCTGTTCATCAAAAAGTACATGACGTGAGATATAAATTTTTTCAGAACGAAAATCAAGACATTTGTACCCTTTATGAACCTTACTGTAACCCAAGAAAACACAGGGAAGAGAGCGATGATCAAGTTTATTTTTAGCATAGGGATGCAACCAAGGATAACAACGACAACCAAAGATACGAAGAAAATTATAATCAGGATCAGTACCAAATAATCTATGAAGAGGATTATCAAAATTAATTGTGCTAGTGGGCAAACGATTGATATTATAGACAGCACATTCAAAGGCAGCAGTCCAATATTTGATGGGCATGGAACTATGATGTAATAAAGAAAGACCAGTTTCAACAATGTGTCGGTGTTTGCGTTCGGCTCTCCCATTTTGTTCAGGCGTGTGAGGACAAGATACACGATGGGAGATGCCATTTAATTTTAGATAAGAGGTAAGAGCCTGAAATTCGCCCCCCCAATTAGATTGGAAAATTTTTATTGGTGTTTGGAAATATTTTTCAACAATGGTGCGAAATTGAATAAAAATGTCTAGCACTTCAGATTTCTTGCGCATAAAGTAAATCCATGTGTATTTTGAGTAATGATAAAAAAAGAGAACATAGTATCCATAGCCATCAAAAGATTGAACCGGAGCCGGTCCCCAAACATCAGCATAAATTAATTCTAAGGGTGAATGAGAGATTGAAACAGAATCAACAAATGGTAATTTATGACTTTTACTTATAGCACACGCATTGCAAAGAGAAGGAACAGAATTGCGAAAATCAATTTTATTAGAATGTAAGGTACATTTGACAATAGGTAAGGCAGGATGCCCCAAACGAGCATGCCAAACATTTAAAGAAGCAAGATTTGCACTAATTAAAGAAGGACTAGACTTTAAGCATAAATTGTAGAGTCCGTTGTCACTCCGGCCTCGGAACAGAATCTCCTTCGACTCCAAATCCTTGATAAGAAAATAATCAGAGAAAAATTCAACAGAAACAGGATTAGAGTTGGTTAGTGCAAAAACAGATAATAAATTTCGATTAGCAGTAGGAACATGGAGAATATTTCGAAATTTGAGAGACTTAGAACCAATGCGAAAGGAATTCTCACCAACATGAGTTATGGGAAGAAACATACCATTGCCAATTTGGACCTCTTCGGGTCCGGAGTATTCAGAGTGAAGAGCAAGGTTTTCCAAGTTGGATGTTAAATGATGAGTTGCTCCGGACTCAAGAACCCATGGTTGGTTTGAGGTATGTGTTGCGGCTAGGTTGGATTGTGGAGATTGAGGCTGATTTCTGGGCATTCTAGGGGATGAGCACCGATTCGCCTTGTGTCCAATACCACGGCAATTAAAGCAAGTAACAATTTGATCATCCGATTGACCCGGGGCAGCAGGCCGAAAAGATTGATGTTGTTGCTGTCCAGAATTATTCCAGTGAGTTCCAGGGCTGTACGGGGGCTGTCCATGCGAATAAGAGAGACCAGGAGAGTAACGACCCCCACCACGACCACGGGAGCTGCCATTACCTCTGCCACGGCCGCGGTAGGAGCTGGTGCGGGCTGCAACGTGGGCAGCGGGCTGGACAGTAGTGATAACGTTTTTCTTGGCTTGTTGGAGTAACTTTTCTTCCGTTAAAAGAGAGCCCAGCAAGAAATCAAAGGAAGTTGGCTCAGTCTTGGAATTTTGAATACGATTAAAATCATTATATTCTTCACCCAAACCATGGCAAATGCAATCAATTAAATCATCCTCAGGAACAATATATCCAAGAGCAGCCAATTTATCAGCAATAGACTTGGCATGCTGAACATAGTTGATAATCGATAAATTACCTCTCTCAAGCGTCTGCAATTCTCGACAAAGAATACGGATTTGAGGTCTAGACCCCATTGAATAGGTGGTGATTAATTTGTCCCAGACGCCTTTGGCCGTAGTGGCCCCAATAACTTGTGGCATTAATGATTCCGAGATGGAATTTAATAACCAAGAGAGAACTTGTTGATCTCTCTTTTCCCATAACTGAAAATCAGGATTAATACTACCATCAGGTGAAAACTGAGGTGGAGAAACAATGGAACCGTCTACATGGCCCATAAGTCCGTGACCCTTCAACATTGGAGTAACTTGAGCTTTCCAAATTAGAAAGTTGGATGGATTCAACTTGATGTGGGATTGAGTAGTGTTAGGAATGGTGGAGGAAAATAAAGGTGAGTTAGTTGTGCCGGTTGCCATGAGAGCCGAGTTTAGGCCATCAACAATGGTGGATGATGTGTTCATGGTAGTAATGATGTCGGCTGAAGTGGAGAAGAAGAGAGGGGATATCGGCTACTTGGAAAAAAAAGAGAGGGGATATTAAACCCTAGAGAGAAGCTCTGATACCATGTAAGACAATGGCAAACCGTGAATATCATTAATGGAATAATACAAATATATACAAGAGTAACCCTAGATAGACTTTACAAAGGATTAGAATACCAACTCCTATAAGGACTAGAATATACAAAGGATTAGAATACCAACTCCTATAAGGACTAAAATACCATCTCCTATTAGAATACTATCTCTTACACAAATGACTTCGTCTACCATTCAAAGACAAATAATTGAAGCTTGTGCAAAAGAAAAGAGAAAAGTCATTTTGAATGAGATCAAAGACAAGTACTTTTCTCTTTTGCTTGATGAGGCCCGAGATAGTTCTGTGAAGGAGCAAATAGCTGTGGTTTTGAGATTTGTGAATGATAATGGAGAAGTTATTGAAAGATTTGTTTGAGTGGTTCATGTAACTGAGACTTCTGCACAATGTCTAAAAAATGCCGTTGATGAATTCTTTGCGAAGAATGGATTATCATTATCAAGACTTAGGGGTCAAGGTTATGATGGGACTTCTAATATGCGCGGTGAGCTTAATGGATTGAAATCACTCATTCTAAATGAAAATAAGCACGCGCATTATATTCATTGTTTTGCTCACCAACTTCAGTTGGTTGCTATGTCTGCTGCGGAGGAAAATGATGATGTGAGCCAATTCTTTGACTATGTTTCCATGATTGTGAATATAGTTGGAGGTTCATGTAAAAGGCAAGATACTCTTCGCCAATTGCACCATGAAGAAGTTGTGAAGAGAATACAAAGTGGTGAGATTTCAACAGGAAAGGGACAGAATCAAGAAATAAGTTTAGCGAGACCAGGGACTATACGTTAGGGTTCTCACTATAAGACATTACTCCAACTTTTTGATATGTGGAATTCAATGGAAGAAGTGCTTTTGGCAATAAATAAAGATGCCGATACAAGAAAAAATCGAGGCACAGCTAAAGGTTTGGTGAATAAAATGAGTTCTTTCGAATTTGTGTTTATTGGAAGGTTAATTTTGTATATTTTAGGGGTGACAGATCCTTTATCAAAGATGCTTCAAGCCAAGGATCAAAACATAAGCACTGCTGTTCGTATGGTTCAAACGCTAAAAACGAAGTTACAAACATACAGAGAAGATGGTTGGGAAAAGCTGTTGAAAGAAATCACTGAATTTTGTGTGAAACAAAAAATTAAAGTGCCCAATATGGAGGACATTATTGAAAACTGTAGTAGAGCACTTATTGATGGAGAACCCGTGACTCATTTTCACCATTTTCGGGTGGAAATCTTTGCAAAGGTATTCCATTTTATTTTATGGTAATTGATATATATATATATATATATATATATATATATATATATATATATATATATATATATATATATATGTCATTGGTTTCTATTCTTTAAATGGATAGTGTTCTAAATTGTTTTTACTTATATAATAATAGGTAATTGATGAGGTTGCTATAGAATTGAACAATCGTTTCAATGAGGCAAACACAGATCTGCTTAAGGGCAAAATGAGTCTTGATCCTTCAAACTCATTTGCACATTTTGATCATGATGAAGTACTCAATCTTGCTGGGTTATACTCTGATGATTTCTCTAGTATTGAGCTAGCCGAGCTTAGCTACCAACTTGAGCTATTCATTTCTGCTGTGAGAGAGAATCCTGAATTCTCTAATCTTGATAATGTTTGAGCTCTTGCAAGAAAGATGGTGGAGAGTAAGTCTCACATTTGTTTTCCTTTGGTGTATCGGCTTATTGAGTTGGCATTGGTCTTACCAGTTGCAACAGCTACTGTTGAAAGATGTTTTTCTGCCATGAATATTGTGAAGACTGATCTGCGCAACAGGCTGGGTGATGAGTTGCTGTCAGATTGCTTGTTGTGTTACATTGAGAAAAAGATATTTATCAGCATTGATGAAGAGGATATTATGCAGTGTTTTCAAAAATTGGCATCTCGAAAAAACTATTTGAAACCTCTCAAAACTTCTCATTTTACTAGTTCTTCATCGTCTCCTTTGATTATAAAAAATTAATTATTGGTATGTTTTATTGTATTAAATTGTTTGGATTAATTTGATTGTGTTATAGTAGACCTATGTTTTAAATGAAATTGTTGTTTGGATTAATTTAATTGTGTTTTTATTGAATTGAATTAAATTCATTCAGGTTTGTCGGTCGATCGGAAATTTTGGTTCGTCGGCCAGAAATTTTTCTTAACCAGCCGGAAATTTTTTAAACCAACTTCTGCCCCCCCCCCAGTGGACTAATCCTGGCACCGCCATTGTGTGTGATATATCAGTAACTATAATGATAAATATTAGTTTTTGAACATCATTATCGAAATGTTATCTTGAATAAAATTCAAGGAATGCTTATGGGATTAAAGAAAATTTTATGGTGCTATTCAAAACTATTTCCCTATATATGGTGAACAATAAACTATTTCCGGTCTTGTGGTGTTTTTGGCTTGATCCGCTAACACAGTAAGCGGACACTTTGCCTTTTCTTTCAAAAATTTTCGTTGAAGCTGTCCGCCAGTCAAAAAAATGGACCAAAAGGTGTCCGAAAGTGTGAGTTGCGGACAAAAGAAAGTCCATGTTCACCAACGGCAGACCAATTGTTTCCACGCGGAGGAATCTGTGTCAAAGGAGTCTGCAAATGGTAAAAGCGGACAGAACAAGAATCTGCTTGCCTAGAGTTTAGACTATAGGTGTCCGCTTTTGGTGAAATCGGACCTGTCAGTCTGCCTACAAGTTGACAAGACATAGCATTGTCCGCTAAAGTGGAAATTTTTTCTGTCTGCTTTTACCAAAAATGGACTCCTTATTCCCTTTTCCCCACCCGTTTGATCTTTAGTAAACAATTCTCTTAACCGTCCGATCATTTGGAAGTAAATTAAATATTTTGCCCTACTAGTCTCCTACCATCTTCTTTCTTTTCCTCTACTGATTCAAAAACACTATTATTCTCTTCCAATTCAAAAAAAAAAAAAAAGGCTTTCAGCTTCATCCAAAAAAATCTTTAGCCTCTCCTAGCATCACCATTTTTCTCAGCTATTCTTCTTTCTCTCTTAAACTGAAACCGGCCATTTCCTAATTATTTTGGTAAGTTGTTGTTAATTATAATTTTATTTTATGTTTATATGCTCAATTATTTTGTTAATTTTTCTGTATTGTTCTTTTGTAACTGAGTTGTTTATTTGCTCTTAATTAATTTCTTGTATATAATTCACCTAACATTAGGATCATGAAACGGGAAAAAAAAAACTCTAGCACTACACCATCAAACAACAACCATTGCATCACGATCAATCCCTCGGTCCGTGACCGGCACTAGAGAACAGGTAAGCTTAATGCCACCGGAACCCGTAGTAAACTTTAAAACCGCAATCAATATTAAATTCACATTTATACAATAATTAAATTCATCATGTTTGTCATATTAAAACCTTTTAATATACTCAACTTGAAACATAGTCCTTAAAAAATATATATCTAATAAGCACTTGGCGATTAATTTAAGACTCTACATGTTCTATTGGAAAATTATATTAATTAAATCATACCCAAGTGGTCATGCAATCAATAAACTTAATTAATATAATTATAATGTTTAATATTATTGTCAAGTCACTCGAATTACATTATTTTAAGAATTTGAGTTTGGTTAACCAAATCTTTGGTGAAAGCAATACCACTAACTATTCCTCTCAAAGGAAACCAAGTCCTAATTTTTCTATAAATAATACCCACACCCACATTATCTAGTATTATATGTTTTCACACACCTAAATTCTGTTAAACAAATAATAAATCAATATACCAATATATCAATATGTGGTTTTCATACGTTGTGGACCCCAAACCTTAATACTCATATGTCATAATCTATATGGCCATCAGGCTCTCTTAAATCCAATGACTGGGGGACCGAGAATAACTCAGCCGAACCCACACCCAGTCGGCTGGAGGACTGAGAATAATTCAACCAAACCCATACTCAGCCTCACTTAATTCCAATCCCATAATATCATATAGCCCAAGAATAACTCAACCGAGCTTATCCATACTCCACATCATCAACATCATACTTATGGTTGCCAAAGAATAACTCAACCGAGCTTATCCATAATCCACATCATCAACATCATACTTTTATTCCATAAACCCGATAATACCTATGCGTACAAGGTCCTAATACCGCTCACTAGGAAGCATGTCCATAACATGTATTTAAACCACAATTGGAAATGTATGTAAATATATTTATAAATATAGGCAATACTCTTCTTAAAATAATTATAATAATCACATGGTAGAGATACACTTTGAAAATATGTCATGAATGAAAATGTTAAATTAAAAATGCAATATCAGGTTGTGTACAAATCATAGTATACATCAAGCTACCAATTGCACACCTATAAGGAATTCTCTCTATCTTTTTAGTCTCTTCTGGAGTCGTAGGACACATACTTGCATTTAGTTCCATACCTTTAGCAATAGGGGTTGGATCAGGATCACAATTAGTCATACCACACCGTTCTAAGATCTTATTGATATACGTCTCTTGTGAAAGAGCCAATAATCTCTGTGAGCAGACGACCTTGAAAAGAAAGGGCGGGACGCGACGAAGCGAATAGGGAAAAAAGAAAGAACGGGGTTGTTTTATGATTTGATTTGATGAAAACGGGTTTGATGTCTTGTTTTAAGGAAAACTAATAGTTTGTTTAGAATTCCTTTTGTAGAAAACATTTTCCCATTTCATTCCTTAAAGACCTCGAAACCTAAATTTCAAGATCAGTGACAGAGTCGCCACCCGGATAAGCTCATCCGGGAAATTCCGGTACAGCTCCCTACTGAGTGTAGACTGCCGTACCTAATCCAGAGATTTAGGGTTCAGGAAACTTACCTATTGGACCTTGAGCTTGTATTCATTTTATAATTTATATTACCGTATTTATTCAATTTATTATCTTTCTCTACCCGATTTTGTTTAATTATCAGCCGATGCTCATACAGATAACAGAAATAAAAGGTAGAAAAGTAAATTATGCAACCAAATTATACAAAAAATAATAGAGGCCACTTATACAACCAAATTGAATAAAAAGAAAAACTCCCGTCCTAACATTACAAGCGCCTAGAATATACGAGTATCTAAAAATTTACAAATGCCTAAAATACACGAATTAATCTATTAATTACATCAAAATTAATAAAAAAGGGAAATAAATGATGCAAAACAGACGGTTAGCGCAATTATCACACAAACAAAAATAGGACTCATACATGACAGAAGTGAGATTTTTAGGAACGAGGGCATGCATTTTGGGGATAGACGGGTCGACTCGGCCAATTGACCCGGCTAGAACTGGAAAACGGTTTTGAAACACCCTGTAAATTTTTTATGCTGGAAAATAATTTTAGAAAACCATTTAGCTCGATTTCATGCAAATTTCTGTATTTCAGCGGGTCTGTTATCCCAGAACTCGGGGTTTTGTTCATGCGGGGTTTCCTAATTTCAACAACCATCTAGAGTACGAAAGCGGTAAACACACATTGGTGTTTTGGGTTATGTTCTGGGCATCTTTCACTCTATCTTTCTTTCTTTCTTTTTCTCTCTTCTTTCTTTTTCTGTCTCTTTTTTCCTCCTTCTGTTTCTTTTTTTGCCAAAAAAACTTTCCCAAAAAAAAAATCCCCCTCAATCCGAAAACTTTTTCCTATTTATATATCTTGTTTTTTTAATCATTTCACACATTAAATGAGCCACCCAAACTTTTTGGGATTTCGGCTGAGGAAGTAAAAGTCAGCCTCTATTTCACTAAGTTGCAGAACAACTTAGCCCCCCACTAGAGCCGCGCGGCTCTAAGTGTTAGAGCCGTGAGGCTCTAATCTACAGCCGTGTGGCTCTAGACATAGCCGGGGCAGACTCCCCTAATCCCTACGCTCACCTCTAAACCCTGTAATCAGGGACCTTTTTCGGGGTTTCAGATCACGGGCGGTTCGGTTTTCGAAGCGCTTAAGGTATTCCAGGTGACCTTCTGCTCAATTCCAAGTCTGACTGCTTAACAATGGAGGTCAGGAAAACCCATGCTCACAATCTCTTAGACCGATCTCTTGAGATCTTAACCCCAAGAATATAATTGGCTTCTCCTAGATCCTTCACCTCAAAGTTAGAAGACAACCAAGTTTTTACTTTCTTAAGTAAGGAAATGTCATTTTTTGCTAACAAAATATCATTAACGTATAATGTTAGAATGACAAACTTTCATCTATTTTCACGTTTAATGTAGATACACGAGTCTGCATTAATCACCTTAAATTGCATTGATATAATCGCTTCATGGAAACAAAAATACCATTGTCTTAAAGACTGCTTAAGGCCATAAATTGATCTTTTCAACTTACAAACCTTATGTTCTTGACCCATGACAATGAAACCTTTAGGTTGAACCATATAAATTTCTTCGTTCAGTTCACCATTTAAGAACACAGTCTTTACATGCATTTGATGTAATTCAAGGTCCATACATGGTACAAAAGCAAGTGCTATTCTAATAGACGTGAAACGGACAACCGGTAAAAAACTCTCCTGATAGTCAATTCCCTCCTGTTGTGTGAACCCTTTCGTAACCAGTCGACTCTTAGTCTGGATAGGCTTCCCATCCGCCGATTGCTTAATAGTATGTACCCACTTATTCCCAATGGCTTTACAGCCTTTGGGTAGATCAACTAGTTCCCCAAACTTTGTTGACCCTCATTGACTCCATCTCACTTTCCATTGCTTTTATCCATTCTTCCTTTGCTGGAGACGCTAATAACTCTCTCATCTTAGTGGGAATGTCTTCAATTTGAGCTACGATCAAGAAAGGTTCGCTATCAACTAAATGACAGCGTCGCAGAACAATTCCTCTCTTTGATCGCCTTGGAGTTTCTGCTTCTTGATAAACGAATCTCTTATATTTATTAAGACTTTGGGCAGAACTCCCACTGGGATCACTCACACTGGGATCTATATCCATATTCACACTTGAATTTTGAAAATGACTCCTACTCAAATCAAGACCACTCAAGTCAGGATCAGGATTACTCAAATCTGCTTATGAAGGTTGAAAAACATCATTTTCTTCCCTTTCCCTTACGTTTTCAACTTCATTCCTCCCACTCAGATTGAGTGATCCTGAAGTTTCAGACTCTTGAGTTTTAAAGAAAGTGAATTCTTTATCCACCTCTCCCAGCTTAGGAAATTCATTGTCCAAGAATGTGACATCTCGTGACTCAAATTCTGTTATTTGACCATTTTCATTTTCTCCGACTAAAACATATCCTTTTGAGAGATAAGGATATCTTATGAATATACCTTTCTTGCCTCTTGGGCCTAGCTTGCCATGCTTGCTAGATGTGTCGTGAACATAGGTAGCACATCCCCATGGTTGTAAATGGTCAAAATTAGGTTTTCGGATCATCCACAATTCATAAGGCATGGTTTCAACGAACTTAAAAGGTACTCTATTGAGTACATATATGGCAGTTAATAATGCATCTCCCCAAAAGGAGATAGGAAAATTTGCTTCAGCCATCATAGACCTCACCATCTCTAAGAAGGTTTGGTTTCTTCTTTCCGCAACTCCATTTTGTTGTGGAGTTCTTGGTATGGACAACTGATGTTTAATACCTCTTTCATCACATAAAACTTTAAATTCCATGGAGAGGTACTCTCTTCCCCGATTGGTCCTTAAAGCTTTGATTTTCTTATCTAGTTGATTTTCAACCAGAGCCATAAATCGTTTGAAACATGCTAATGCTTTAGATTTTTGTGCAATCAAATAGACATGACCATACCTTGTATAGTCGTCTATGAATGTAATAAAATAATATGCACCATGACTTGCCCTAAAATTCATTGGGCCACAGATGTCAGAATGGATTAATTGCAATGGTTGGTTGGCTTGCGTAGCTTTACCAAATGGTTTTCTTGTCATTTTTCCTTTTAAGCAGCTTTCACAAGTTGGGAGATCTACTTTTGATAAATCAGCCAACAAACCTGCTTTGGCCAATCGTGCTAAATGATGTTGACTGATGTGACTAAGTCTCACATGCCACATTTTTTAAATGTTTACATTATCCACAGATGAGTTAATAGAAAAGGAAAAACTATTATTACACACATAATTTGGATCCAAATCCAAAACAATAAAACCATCCAACAAATATCCACCACCAAAGTAAATATTGTTCATAAAAAGACTAAAACTATTTAATTCAAAAGATAACACGAATCCTAAATTCATAAGGGCAAAAACAGATATCAAGTTCCTTCGAATCCTAGAAGCATAGAGGACATCTTTAAGAAATAGTAGTCAACCACCATTTAAGACCAGCTGACAATAGCGATCCCTAAGACTTCCTCTCTAGAGTTGTTTCCTATGTATATCCATCTTGTTCTCCTTGGAACACTTCGAAACTTTACAAAGGAATCTCTTTCCTTTGTTAAATGGTCTGTGGCTCTTGAGTCTACAATGTACAAAGGATGAGATTCAGTTAGGAAAACAGAACTTGAAACAAATGTATAACACTTATACAATTCGGTAACATTTACCTTAGGAGCTTTGCAGTCTCTTGCAAAATGCCCCTTCTATCTACAATTATAACATCTCACTTAGAAATGTTAACCTTCTTCTTGCCCTTCTTTTAAACCGGAACACTGCCCGCCGTTCCCTTTGCCTTCTTCTTGAAGAACCTCCTGTTCTTTCCCTTGGACTTCGGACCTGAACTTGAATTGGCCGTGTCAACTTAAAATTTCACACGAAGAGAAGCCAAATGGTCCTCTTCCAAGTCAAGATGGTGAACTGCATCATCAAAGGTCTTAATGTCATTGGCATGAGTGAGGTGCAACTTCATATCTCCCACCTATTCGGCAGAGAGCATATCACAGCTTGAACTTTCTATTCCTCGGTCAACGTATGACTAGCATCATGAAGCTCAGTAATCATGTTGGACATTTCCCTCAAATGCCTCTTCAGTGTATGGTCAGCTCTTTTCTTACAAGTATCAAACTTGCTACTTAAAGATCGGAGTTTTGTTATGGAGACACCTCCAATGTTCTCTTTCAGAGCATCTCATAGTTCTTTAGTTGTGTTGTACACGTGAAACCTTTTCGCTATGTCATCATCCATAGCACTAAGCATGATGATGCGGGCAGATGAGTTCTTCCTCTTCTAGGCTTGATAAGCCTCAAGGTCCCTCCTTGCTTGAACTGTGTTACCCTCTTCCGAAGGAACCATAATCCTCTCTAGAGTGTCCAGAGCCTTTTGCTCTTCAATTATATATTGGACTTTCATAGCCCAAACTTCATAATTGTCACCGTCCAAACAAAGGTCCTTATTTAGTTCAGCAACTATTGATTTTCAAGCAGCCATTGAAAACTACAAAGACAAAGTAGCACTTAAACAAGTAAGCGATACACCATATTTATTATAAGATCATTTAAAACTAAAAAATAGTGTTTGGTTCACATAAAATCGAACACTATGAGCAATGCATAGAGTCACCATTTATACGGGCTAATACAAACACTGTATTAGGTTTAAATTTCCAATAATAAATATTTCTATTTAGTTTTGTTTTAGAGTAAGTTCTAATTTATTTAACATTTATACTTTCTTAAGTATAAAATTAATGAGTAGTATAACACTTAGTTATAATCTCAAAATAAATAAATTACAATAACTAAAACAGCTAACCAGAATCGCAATGCTTAACAAATAAACATTTTATTATACTATATATGTATATATATATATAAATAATATCAAACATTTAGTCAAAATTACAACCACTTAAAAAAAATTTTAGCACAAACCCATTCAATACAAAATTGAAAAACAAAATCAGCAAGAGAAAGAGTGTTCATTTAGGAAACTGAAGAACTCAATCTTCATTTCCAACCTAATACTCCACACTGTGGTAATTTTTAGGAGTCATTGGATCATCCTCGACACTAGTTTTGATTTCCATCTCTTCCTCTTCATCTAATTTGACAATCTCAATTTCCTTTGAGGTGACTGGGATCATCTCTACGAACTTATGGTAGAGATCCATAGACATGTTCTCAGTACCCTCAAAAGCAACATCCAAGCAGGGGCAATGAACTAGTTTGTTACTCCTTAGTAACATGGTTCTAGGGTTATGAGGTAATTTAGCTCCCATTTTAGCCAAATTCAACACAAACACTTTGCATTGATACTCATACTCCTTTTTAGGAACTAATCCTTCAATAGAGTCTACTACTTCGTCAAATGCAGGATTTTCACCATACAAGAATTTATTAAAATGCTTTTCACGAAAAGCCTTTTTCGCAAACTTTAACATTTTAAGTTGATCACTGCCAGAGGTAAATCCTCCTTTCCAGATAAGCTCTTGGATTTCTTGATTTAACGCATTAAACCTTTTCATTACTCCAACAATATCCTCTTTCTCCAACGGAGGGTATCGTTTAGAGAAAAGCTCATCTTGAAGTCTTTGTATCATCCTCGCCTTCTCTTGAGACTGGATCTCCTTCGCCGTTTTCAGGATAGTTGCCATTTCTATAACAAATATAGAAATAACAAAAACTTGTTAATGATCAACAATAAACATTATAAAAATACACAATAAACATACTGAATTTTTCTTAAAATTTTTTAAACATAAATAAAGCATTTATACACAATAAATACTATTTAATTTAGTTTAAAAATGAATTAAAATATCAAATGAATTTAAAAAATTCATAAAAATACCAAAAATTCAAGAAAAATACAAATTTTAATTTTGGAAAAAATTTGATGAAATTTGGACGCCGAAAACACCTGCACGCATCGACATATGCCAGCGGAAGGTCTGCCACACGCCGCCACGCCCGTCCACGCACCATCACACGCCCTTACAGCTTTGCTGACTCACATGACACGCGGCGACATGTGATTGGTGATGACATGGTGCACATGCCACGTGTCATCACCTGATTGGTCCCCATAGATGATGTGGCACACCGACGTGTCCGCTCTGCCACATGTCATCACCTGATTGGTCCAGGGTGATGATGTGGTTGATGATGTGTCATGCTGGCATGTCGCGTACACAACTGATCTATCACATGTCATCACCTTATTGGTCCATGTGGCTGCCACGTTGACGGTTTCAAAACGGTTAAGGCTTTGACACGTGGCAACACGTGATTGGTTGTTTCGACTGTTTGACTTTTCAACCGTAAAAAACCATCCAATCTCATTTTACCACGTGTCCCATGATGCAGAAACCTCTCAACCGTTTCGCGACCAATTCCAGCCGTATGGAGGTGCGTATGGTCCACGCGCCACCTTCCGAGGCTTTGTTGGCCGTGAAATTTGAGATTTCCACTCGATTTTTCGTGTTGATTTCAGTGGTGTTATCAGATTTTTGAAAATCCAACAAAAAATTTTGACACTTTTATGCTGTTGGATCATAAACGGTATCAAATCGACATGGAAATCAACACAGAACCATATCAAATCAAACAAAAACATATTTTATTCACGGATAATCAGAATTAAAGATACACCAATGAAATCATTCTTCTATATAAATCGACCGTACAACTAATGTACATATTTCATAAACAACATAAATAAACGAACTTACAGTTTATATGCAGTGGAAACTTGTTTACAGAATCTGATTAACATGAGAAACTGGATCATTCTGGTTTCCTTTCCTATGTATGTACGAATACACAAAGTACGTGCTTTATCCGTGAATTTTTCCGACGATCGAAAAATATGTTTTCGTTTCATGTTTTCTCTCTGGGAGCGTTTTCTGTTCTTACGCGTGTGCAATGAATCAGATAAATGACTTCTCTATTTATAGAGGAAATCTCAACTTCCATCTATTTATACGGTTAGTCCAAATTACACATTTGATCCCTGTAAGTTACCACAATTACAGTTTAGTCCCTGCCATTTCAAAATGTCATGGGCGGACCTAAAACCAACAAAATAAATTAGTACCTGTGAATTATTGTATAAACGTGAACGTAAAACGTGAAAAATAAGAAAGAGATATGTATGTATGTCACCTTAAAAAAGTGAAATTGATCAATCAACTGGTCCATTTCCTAAAATTTAGTTGTTACAACCATTAGTTGTGATGTATACGCTAAAAAGTAGACGCAAATTTTTGTGTGTGTTACAAATTGGTGTGTATGGTCTACTTTTTTTGTTCGCGTCTTCTACGGCTGCCATCCGTTTCACTTCCTAAAATGTTAAATTAATTAGTAAAATGTTAAATTATGTTACATCATTTGAGTCTTTGAGTTCCAATGTATGAAATGTAAAAAGTATGTAAAATTCTCATCAAGACCAACAACAAACAACAACAATCCTCCCAAAGATATTTTTTTAAAAAAAAAAAAAAGGAACCGAAATAATTAATGAGTTCACAAAATTACATCAATTCAAGTAGTTATCTAAGGACATAAATCTTCTAAAACCTTTCCACAGGCTCTCACAGGAAGAAGAGATTTTCTTTCTTTCTTCCCTTCGTTGATAAGCAAATAAGGAACTTTTCCGGATTTGAAAAGGAAATAGGAATTATAGGTCGTACGAATGGCATCAAATAAAAGACGCCCGTGCTGCCATATAAACAAAATTATAGGCAGAGCAGAACCTGCGGCAATAAGAACAGCAAAAACCAGCGGACTGTCTTTGAAAATAATAAAAATGGATAGAACAAAGGCCAACATCATCGCCGCTATCGACACGAAAAGTGTTATAAGTCCAATAAACAATTTGGTAGGCAATGACCAAAGAAAACTATCCATGGTATATCGAGCTGTAAGAATGGATAAGAAGTCGAGTAGTGAAGTAGCAGAAAATATCATTGAGATTGAATCTGCTACAGCAAAAATTTTGAAATGTGGCTCACTCAAAAAATTTGGATAACCATTATCTGCAAGGCCTCCTGGTATGGTAATAGCAGCTGCAAAAGCTATAGTAGTGATAAGTGCTGCAACAATCATACATGAATTCGCAGTGTCTCTCATCCATTTCTCCCCTTCTGCCATTAAATATTTGTGTTCTTTTACAAATGCTTCATGTGGAGTCAACTCTTCTGTCAAATTATTATTTTGGTCCAATTTATGTTGCTCTATCAACTTCTTCATTTCCTAAAATTTTTTTTTTTTTGAACAAGAATTAACACCTTATTTCAATCAGTTTTAAAACATCCGGAATGACTGTTTTTACGAAGTTAGTTGACAGAAAACTTTATATAATGAAAAGTGAGAATGATATATGTGTCACCTCAACCAACAATAGCAGTCTTAGCAGCGGGGTATCACATGGAATATACTCTTCTGTGAAATCATTGTCTTGTATCGACTCATGTTGCTTCATCACTATCTCCATTTCCTAAAATGATATAATAATATTGTGATGTGAATTCATTTGCACGTGTTGGAGATTCCACATCAGAAATAAATGAGTCCAAAAAGTAGCATATAGGTAATGTAGATTGATCTTAAACACAATCTGATTGGTTTTATGTTATATGAGTTCAATCCTACTTATATGTTCACTTATACAGTTAAGCTAGAGTTTTTTCGTTATACATATGTGTGTGAGTGAGAGAGAGAGAGATAAAGAGAACATATATGTCACCTTAAACCACAGCATCATCACTCCCATATTTCCTGGATGACGGCCATCCGATCGATGTCGCTTCATCACCTTGTTGAGTTTCTATCAAATTTTTGCTAAAAGAATTAACACTTGTGAAGACTATGCTCTTGTTGTGTGTATGTGCGTATATAAACTTTTCACAAACATAAAAAAGTGAAATGATATATATATATGTCACCTCAAAGAAGAGAACGACAGTATTTAATTTCTTTGTCTTTTTCTCAATTTCCTGAAATTTTATTGGAACAACCATGAGATAATGTACAATACTGCAAAGGGTGAATGTAAAAAATATGCGTGCATGGATATGTCACCTGAAAAAACTCTAGCAACTTTAGCGTTACATCACTTTGTCTGTTTTCTGAATCCACCATTTTCTACAATTTTGTACAATATTCAACACAAATTAAGAAAGAAAAATATATATATGCAGCTTCTCCAACTTGTCCATAAACACTTAATAATTTTAAGTTTAATCATGATGTCCGTGGCTTAGACTAGCGGACAGAGCAAAAAACACCACAAACAAGGAAATAGTTTTAAAGACAACATTAATCAGTAAATAGTTTGCAATGGCACCACAAATATGTCATGAATCCATTTTTTTAAAACTCACTCGCTTTGCTGCGTAGTTTAGGGTGTCAGACCATGACATTAACCAAGTTGAGAAGAGAATAGCTCAACGTTTTCAAAGTTCAAAGAATGATTAAATGTTTGTGGACCAATTAGAGGAGATGAATATGTAGGAAGCCTATATTAGATAATGAAAAGTGAGAATGATATGTCACCTTAAACAACGATTGTACTTCCGACAGTGCATATGGAGTATAGTCGTCTGGATGATTCAATTCTTCGAATTGTTTATATTTCTCCTTCATTTCCTAAAATATTTTTGCTACCAGAATTAACTCTCATATCATTAAATAAACAAACTATATATATATATAATATGCATGTATGTCACCTCGTACAACGACTCCGCTGATGTTTTATTATTTGGAGGATATACTTGATTCATCTCCTTATAATTCTTTATCGTATTCTCCAAATTCTAAAATATACATATATAAAATAAATTAATTAATTAATTAAAACCTATGAATTATTGTATAAACGTGAACGTGAAACGTGAAAAATAAGAAGGAGAAATATATAAAATAAATTAATTAATTAATTAAAACCTATGAATTATTGTATAAACGTGAACATGAAACGTGAAAAATAAGAAGGAGAAATATATGTATGTCACCTCAAAAAAGTGAAATTGATATGTCTTCTTAAAAAAGTGAAATTGATCAATCAACTGGTCCATTTCCTAAAATTTAGTTGTTACAACCATTAGTTGTGATGTATACGCTAAAAAGTAGACGGAAATTTGTGTGTGTGTATGATCACCTGAAACAACTTTTTCATTCGCCGAAAATTTTTGTGTGTGTTACAAATTTGTGTGTATGGAATACTTTTTTTGTTCACGTCATCCAGGTCTACCATCCGTTTCACTTCCTAAAATGTTAAATTAATTAGTATAATGATTAACACCACAAAAGTAAACAAAATATATATCAAAAATATATAATTACCTCAAACCATAACAGCTCTAATTGAAGTTGGAGAGCAGCTCCAGGTACAATGTTGAGTCTATTTGGTGGAGCTAACTTTGCAGCCATTGGTAACATATTAATAATGTTTCCGTCATTGTCTCGATATTTTGTTACAATGGATTTAAATAAATTAATTTGTACGAGTTTGAAGATATCGACGTGGCGATTCAAAATAGCATGGTGAAAAATGGAATATCCCTCATCATCACAAGTAAATAGGATATCAGGATGTGTGGCAATTACAATGGATAGGAACTCATAGCTCCCGTGTTTTGCTGCTTCTAATATAAAACTGTCCCCTCTACCGTTAAGCTTTTCAACTTTTTCTTCATCTGATGCTAGACTTTCCCACAACAGCCGGATTAGCGCAATTCCATTTTTGTACATATGCCTTTTATTCATGCGTGCATGGATCTTCTTGAAGTACTCATGCCTACGAACTTGAAGTATAAAATTTTTTTAGGCTTAATACATGTACTTGACCCAAAGGGCCTACTGCCCTCCTAAACTTACAAAGTATCCGATTGTCTCTTTCAACTTCGAAAAACCAACACAATTTCCACCTAAGTCCTACTAAACCAGCGTTTTTGACACACGCGTTTTGAAAAGTCATACATGAGACAACCAATAAATGATTGACATGTGACAGCAATGGGCCAAACTAGATCACGTTTTCAAAGTTTAGGGGCAAACTGGACTAACACAAAGTTTCGGAGCACTTGTGATACTAGGGGCAAGTTCAGGGAGATTCCGATGTATTAGACCATTTTTTTTTTATAAAAAAACATCATCAGTTGTTCGAATACATAATATCATTATAATTCAAAAAACATATTTTTCAAATTTAAAAAAAAAAAATTGCTATGTGTTTTTATTTATGAGTTCACTCTCTACCTTTGTTTTTTTTTTTTTTTTTTTAATCAACATTAACTTTGTAATTAGTTTTTATAGGGGAAAGTTCAAAAACTACTTATGTGGTTTCAATGTATAAAAATTTTATTTTTATTTTTATTCTTTTTAATAACATTGTCCTTGTTTTGTTAATAAATGGAACCACATGGTAATTTTTAAACATTCACCTTCTTATAATGCTTCTTTTGTTAAAAGTTTCTTGTCATTTATGTAAATTTTGTACTAAGTAGCAATGTTATCAAAAGTGGACTAATTAGTACGATCGCTTCAACTGTAAATCGGTTATTAGTCCTTTAAATTTGATATAAAAAAGTAATTTTAAAAAACTGATCAGTTCAATTAAGAAAATTGGTCGAATTGACCAGTTTTCAACATCGTTTTGAAGTTGAAAAAACAATTAACATTTAATAGATTTATTTGAATATTAAAAATATAAAACTTGTGTTTGATGAATTTTTAAAATTTTTTATGAATATGTTTCATGACTTGCTTTAACTTATACGAATATTTGTGATTTATATTTGTTTATTTATATTGATGCTTGATGAAAGGTTTTATTTATATATGTATTTTTATGTAATAATATTTATAGTTAATTAAATAACATTTTCTAAATGAATAAAAAAAATTTAGTTAAACTTCCAATGAATTATGAACCCAAAAATTTATAGATTTGTTCTCGGATCTAGTTTCAATGACATTTTAGTAGCTATTTCCATTGAATGTTCGCAGTTACAAACTAATTAACATCCATTTAGCCTAAAATCAATTAGAATGAATCATTAACCTCATTTCCGTACGGCTTATATCCTTTATATCGGTTTCCATGCGTCATTTACATTTTTTTTTCAATTGAAACATTGATGTAGGGGAGAGCAAAAAACCTAAAAAATCGAATGAACCAAACTTAACCAAATAAATTAGGTTTGGGTCTCGGTCTTTATAATTTAGGTTTTAGGTTCGGTTTGGTTTACTTGTGAAGAACCGACAACTGAACCTAATAAAAAAAATAATAATAATAATCAAGTATGATTTGTTATTTTGGTTTTTTAAATATTGTATTTCAAGTTTGATAATAATTAAAATATTAAATTGTAGTTTCAAACTTTTTAGTGGTGTTTTTTTATACTTTATATTAGATTAAATGACAATTGATATTTTATACTTTACATTATAAATTCAAATATCATAATTAGGTTTTTTTAATCGAATCTAAATATTTTGGTTTTGTTCGGTTCGGACCGAGCCAAATTGTATTAGGTTCGCTATTGGGTTCTCAATATTTTCACTATTAGATTCTAAGTTCAATACGGACCTAACCGACCTTTGCTCTCCCCTACATCGATGCACCGAAACCTTTAAAAAGCCATTTTTTATTAGGCCGGTTATTTTTTTAAATTACATTTTTAACCACAGAAAAAAAAAAAAAAACATAATTAAGTTTTTAACTTTTCAATATTACAAGTTATACCCCCATATATAACTTGGGCCTCATGAGGGGAATAACTGGCTCTTTATCCGGCCCAAGTTAATCAGTTATAAATTTTATACCATTTTCAATAATTTTTCAATTTTTTTTTTTTTTTTTTTCAGTTATAAATTTTTTTTCAATAATAACCTCAGAAACGGGTAGCCACATTGACTTTACTGCTTCTTCTCAACAGGACTGGCGTCGGTTGAGAAAAAAGAACGAAAATAAAACTCACCCCCATATTCCAAAATCGGTTGAAGGAGTTGAAAACCAGCCTAGTTTTAAGTAAAACTTTAAAGAATGGGGGTATAGAAATGTAATTAAAAAAAAAAATGAATGAATTGGAGATATGATACTATTATACTAACATGAATCGTTCCATCTTTTTAGAAATGGTTCAGCATCTAGAAATGGAGTTAGAGGCTTTCGAGCCAATAATTGCAATGCTTCCTCTTCCACTGAATTAGGAGCTCTATCTCCAACAAAGAATCGTTTTGCCAAATCCAATGCAACATCTAGCAATTAAAACCAAGAGAAATTTATATGATCATGTCATCAATATATTGCAATTGATTCAAATAATTCTCTTATACATCGAAATCTTATTTTCCCCAAAAAAAAATAAATAAAATAAAATAAAGATTACCATATATATCAGAGTTGATCAAAGCCAAAAACAATCTGTTGTGATCTTCATATTGATTTGTTGGAGGAGAGTGAAGAGGAGCTGGTAAAGTATGTTGATACAGGTAACTCACCATTTCCCGATATCCTTTTGCAGCTGCTACATCGATTGGAAAAAGCCCTCCTTTATTGTTGACCAGCGCGAGATCAGTACGGCGATCTTTCATAATGGCTTTGGCAATTTTTACATTTCCTGATGTAGCTGCAAAATGAAGGGCTGTATTTTCTTGTTCTAGCGTTTGAATTCTTACATCAGTATCACTCATTTTCGGAATCAGTTTCTCCACAAATTTTGTGTGACCAGCTAAAGCTGCAACATGAAGAGCAGTTTCCCCTCTTGATGTGATTATTGATCCATATCCAATTACTGTTCTGTTGTATATTTTTTCTGCTTCTATCCAGTCATTACTTAGAGCTGCTCTGTACAATTCTAAGTTATTTTCATATTCCACTGTTGAATTCCCAAAAAAAAAAAAAAAAAAAAAAAAAAAAAGAAAAAAGATTGATTAATACCAATTATTTAGCGACAAGTATAATAAATAAACTATGAGGGGATTGTATTTACCACGACACTTTTTTTTATGATTGAGATTGTCATTATTGTCCCTTCGGCTTGACATTTGATGATCGAGCTGATATAGCAGATTCCGATTCGATCTCTGTGAGCTTGCTTGATTCAAAGCTGCTGTTAATCTGGTATCTGAATATGTTATCTCTTCCTCATCACTACTTCTCTTATTATTTCATTCAGATCTGCAACCCAATCAGCTTCACAGTCATCATAATTTATGAAAATGTTGTGAAATGAATTAAAGAAACAAAGGTTAAATGGAGATTATAACAACAAGGAAACTAACTGAGAGGAAATATGAGAATAGGAACTTTTATTACAGAATCTCAGTTATATTGAATAACAAAAATTAGCATCTATTTATAGAAAAAGATGAGGGACAAAAAGGTAATATCATAATAATTAATTAATTAATTAATAATATAAAATTCTTGATGTGGGAATTGGCAATTCCCACGGTAGATGGGAATTGGAATTTCCAATTCCCATAGTACATCAATTTCAAGCACTCCCCTTTTGATGTACATCATTGCGAATGGGACACTACCTCGTTAAAAACCTTACCAAGGAAAAACCCAATGGGACAAAAACTTTGGTCAAGGGAAAAAGAGTACAGTGTTTACTCCCCATGTTCACAATAATACTGAAGATCTTTGAGACGACGCATTCCAACACCATAAACCAATTTCTTGAAAGTTGCAGTTGGTAATGCTTTGGTAAACAAATCTGCTAGGTTATCGTAAGAACGGATTTTTTGAATACTGATTTTACCATTCTTTTGCAAATCATGAGTAAAGAAAAATTTTAGTAAAATATGCTTTATTTTGTCTCCTTTAATGTAGCCTTCTTTCAATTGAGCAATACAAGCAGCATTATCTTCATATATTATTGTTGGAGTTTCTTTACCAGATGATCTTCCACATGTCTCTCGTATATGCTTGTTTAATGTTCTTAGCCAAACACATTCTCGACTAGCTTTATGAATAGCTATTAACTCCGCATGATTGGAAGATGCAGCAGTAATTGTTTGCTTTGTTTAATACCAAGATATAGTTGTACCTCCGTATATGAATAAATAACCTGTCTGAGATCGGGCTTTATGTGGATCAGATAAATAGCCCGCATTCGCTTATCCAACAAATTCAGATTTGGATTCATATGAGCAAAACAAACCCAAATCAATAGTTCCTTGAAGATAGCGGAATATATTAATTATGTTCCAATGTCTTCGCGTAGGTGCGGAACTATATCTTGATGATAAATTAACAGAAAAAGCAATGTTGGGCCTCGTATTATTAGCAAGATATATTAGTGCACCAATTGCACTTAGATGTGGTACTTCAGGACCAAGTAGTTCTTCACAATCATCTCGAGGATGAAAAATATCCTTATTTACATCAAGAGAGCGAACAACCATTGGATTACTCAATGGATGTGCTTTATTCATATTAAATCGTTTAAGGATCTTTTCTGTATAATTTGATTGATGAACCAAAATTCCCTTCTCTAGACGATCAATTTGTAAACCAATACAGAATTTCGTTTTTCCAAGATCCTTCATCTCAAATTCTTTTTTCAAAGAATCTACTGCTTTTAGAATATCTTCGGTAGTTCCAATGATATTCAAATCATCCATATAAATAGAGATAATAATAAATCTGGATTCCAATTTCTTTATAAAATCACATGGACAGATTGGATTATTTTTGTAATCCTCTCTTATTAAAAAGTCACTAAGGCGATTGTACCACATGCGCCCAAACTGTTACGGAATAAAGTTCACATTTTCCATTTTTTTTGGAAGTTTAAATCGTTCTGGGATTTTTATACTGTTGGATATGCCCTAGTCCCAAGGCTTTGGTCCTTGTATTTGTATTATATATTTATACTAAGTTATTGGATTTACGTATTATATAATTTGTGTTATTAAATAAAGGCATCAATCTATTTATTATATATCTTGCGCTATGATTTAAATAGAGTATCCAATGGATATATCCATATCCATGTTGACAAGTGTCATGCATTTGGCAGTAAGACCATAGATAGAGAAAATGATATGATCATAAAGAGATCCGTAGTCTATTCCAGTCATGGGAATGAACGGAACTAAAGACTATCATTAGCTTCGTTGTATGGCGGTGTCTTACCTGCCATTGGACATAGGATGTCAACCAAGCTAATGGGTACATGCAAAAGGGGCATTGTACTGGATAGATCCACTAAACGAGAAATCCACAATATAGTATCACAAGTGATTCTCGAGTTGTACTTGTATGGATCCTTTGACCTAACCATATCATAGTGCTGCAAGTGAACTCACATACTTTGGTGTACGCTTAAAAGGCCTGTAACAGGGTGCCAACTATGGGTACGTTCGGTTATGTCAGTGAGCATGGCAATGCTATGGATATGCAGAAGGGAATGTCACTTAGTAGTCCACTCAGAAGATATCACCGGCCTCTTGATGAATGCAACTGATAAGAGTGTGGCCACACCCAAACAAGTTGGAACTTGTTTGTGAGCATCAATCCATTTGGGATCAAGTAAATGTCCGGACACAAAAGAGGGTGATCAATCCATGCCTCTATGTTGAACACCAATATTAATGACATGGGATGTACAAGTTTAAACTACAGGGTCACGATTACAGTTGGACTGCTATCTCGATCTTAATTGGGGGCTGCAGTGGCTTGCTAGAACCCGCATGCAATATGTGGGCCAAAGGGCCACTGCCGACATAAAGATGGGCCCACAGGATCGTACACATTGAACATCTGAACTTGAACTAAAAGGATTAACTGTATACTTAGAGTATACACACCGGAGAGAGAGGATTGTATTAATTATATTATATAGGTCAATTGGACTGATGAAAATAATATAATAAATATTTGTATTGGCCTTCTCATAATTAATTCAAAGAATCGATTTATGAGATTATTTCCAGGTGGAAATATTTCACATGTATAGGTTTACATGTATTTAATTTTATGAAAGTCTAATTTAATTCCTAGGTTAAAATTAATTCGTCAAATTAATTTTAATTTAAATGTATTTAACATATTATATGGTATAATATATTGACATACATGTTGGATTAAAATTACATTTGAAATTAAATTGGACCTAGAGAACTAAATAGGACTTGGGCTTAAAAAGAAGCAAAGCCCACATAAAATAAAGGAGAAAATCAGGCCTAAAGTTGCTTGGAGGAATTTGGCCAACTAGGTTAAAATTCCTAGTGAAAATTTTGGCCAAGGTGAGCTTGAAAGAGCAGAAAATTTCTAGCCACCAAACTCTTCCTTCTGGCCGATCTTGCCGCTAGCACGAGTTGAGTTCTATAGCCATTCGTGTACGTGAACATGGAGGAAGTCTTTCTTGATTTCTGTAGCCATCTTTAGAATAGATATCCCGAGTGAGAATCTTATTTTCTTTTTATTTGTTTTGTTATTTTTTATTTCCACATCAATTACTCCAAGGCACAGATTTGAGGAAATCAACACGTTCTTCCGCTTTAATCGGTTGATTTCCGGTGAAAAATCCCAACACATATAAATATCGTTATCAAGTGAACCATACAAATAAGCTGTAACTACATCCATTAGATGCATATTTAAATATTCTTGTACAGCAAAACTAATAAGATATCGAAAAGTTATTGCATCCACCACAGGAGAATATGTCTCTTCATAATCAATCCCAGGTCTTTGGGAAAAACCTTGTGCAACAAGCCTTGCTTTATATCTTATGATTTCATTTTTCTCATTGCTCTTTCTCACAAATACCCATTTGCATCCAATAGGTTGTACATCTTGTGGAGTTTGGACTATTGGTCTAAAAACTTCACGTTTTTTAAGAGAATTTAATTCGCTTGAATTGCATCTTTTCATTTTTGCTAATCATCTCTAGTTTGACATTCTTGAATAGATCGTGGTTCATGATCCATATTTTCATCGATAATATTCATTGCCACATTATATGCAAATATATGGTCCACAACTATTTCATCTTGATTCCATCTTTTTCTGGTACTAACATAATTTATTTGAACTTCTTCACTTTTAGTAACTTCAGGTACTTGTACTTCTTCAAGAAGTGTATTTATATTAGTAACTTCTTCCTCGATAGGATCATCTTTATCATCGACCCCTTCATCCTCAATAGAATCATCTTTATCATCGACCCCTTCATCCTCAATAAAATCATTTGTATTATTAATACCTTTTCTTTTTCGAGGATTTTTATCCTTAGAGCCAATAGGTCTCCCACGCTTCAGGCATGCTTGAGAACTATTATTAGATTGTTCTTCAGGAATTTCAATACGTATTGGCGCATTTACTGCTAGTATATGCGACTTTGTTACTCGTGTTAGATCAGCAAGTGCATCTGGCAACTGATTTGCTAAGCTTTGAATATGAATTATCTTTTGAACTTCTTGTTCATAAAGCTTTGACTTAGGATCCAAATAAGGAAGTGATGGAACTTTCCATGTGATTGTCTTTTCCACATTTACAACATTATTTTTAATAATCTCCCCCTAATTTTGGAAATGTAGTTTCATCAAAATGATAATTTGTAAATCTTGCAGAAAACATATCACCTGTTAATGGTTAAGATATTTAATTATTAAAGGAGATTCATATCCAACATAAATTCCTAATCTCCTTTGAGGACCCATTTTCGTATGTTGTGGTGGAGCAATAGGAACATATACTACACAACCAAAAACTCTTAGATGAGAAATAGTTGCTCATGACCAAAAGCTAGTTGTAATGGGAATACTAATGATAGCTTATTGGTCTAATACATATAAGTGATGCTATATGCAAAATTGCATATCCTCAAACAGAGGTTGGAAGATTAGTTCTCATAAGTAACAGTCTAGCAATTAAAGGCAAACGCTTAATAAGTAATTCTGCTAGACCATTTTGTGCATGAATATATGCTACAAGATGTTCAACTTTTATCCCAATTGACATACAATAGTCATTAAAAGTTTAGGATGTAAATTCAGCAGTATTATCAAGACGAATTATCTTAATCGGATAATCAGGAAATGTGCTCGTAACCGAATAATTTGAGCAATAATCTCGCAAAAGCCATATTGCGAGATGATAATAAACATACATGTGACCATCTAGTAGAAGCATCTATCAAAACCATAAAATACCTAAATGGTCCACATGGTGTCCACATATATTGCCTTGAATGCGCTCTAAAATGTTGGTGATTCAATTCCAACCTTAGCCTTCGATGGTCTTATAATTAATTTTCCTTGTGAACAAGCAGCACAGAAAAATTCATTATTGTGAAGAAACTTCTGGTTCATCGATGGATGCCCATTTGCATTTTTTGTAATTTTTCTCATCATTATTGATCATGCCAAATTTTATAAGTATTTGCATCTGTAAACTACTGGTTTACAGTAAAATTTGCTTCTATCACATTTTCAAATGTGTATTACAATCTAGATGGAAGAACATTAAGTTTTTCAAGTACACATGTCTTCCCTAAATTGATTCTTGTAATGTGAAGATATTCATTATTATCTTCACTTGTAGTCTCAATATGATATCCATTTCTGTGAAGATCTTTAAAACTTAATAAATTTCAATGATACTTTGGGGAAAATAATGCATTATCAATAATAAATTTCATTTCCCTTGGCAAAATTATATTAGCGCTTCCAGAGCCTTCACTTATTTTTGGGCTACCAGATATTGTAGTAACAACTGCTTCGCCCATTCTTAAAGCAGAAAAATATTTTGCATCTTTGAGGATGGTATGTGTGGTGGTACTATCCACGATACATATATTTGCTTTATTGAAGTCAGTTAAAACCGGGGAAGAATTTATGTTCTTCGTTAAAAGAAATAATATATTATTATTAATTTGAAGTAGAAAATTACATAAAAATTTGGAATAAAAGAGAATAAACTTAGAAAATAACAAAATAACATTAATTGTCATGTACAATTTCCTTTCCATTGGTACTGGGTGCGAACAAATCAACCATATCCAAATGGGTAATATCAATAGGATCATCACTATTAAAAACACAATTTGTTTCCATACCAATGTCTTTATTGTATGATGTTTGATAAATATCAACTAAATGTTTTGTCGTATGACAGGTACATGACTAGTGACCAGTCATACCACAATGGTAGCATATATCTTCATTATTGTTTGAATTCTGACTATTTTTCCTTTTTTCAACTCTTCTAGTTGGATTTTTCCACTTCTTGTGGAAATTATCATTATTATTCTGGCTACCATGACCATATCCATATCCATGACCACGGCCACAACCACGTCCACGTCTATGTCCACGACCGCAACCGCAGCTATATTCATGCTTATTAAAACTTTCATTATTATTATACGACGTTGCATTCACTTCAGGGAATGTAGCCGATCTAGTTGGACGTGCTTCATGGTTTTTCAATAAAAGCTCATTATTTTTCTTAGCCACAAGAAGGCAAGAAATTAAATCAGAGTATTTTTCAAAACCCTTTTCTCTGTAGTGCTGGTGCAGCAACACATTGGATGCATGAAAAGTAGAGAAAGTTTTTTCCATCATATCTTTATTAGTGACTTTTACTCCACATAACTTTAATTTAGATGTAATTCTAAACATAACAGAATTATATTCACTTATAGATTTATGATCTTGTAACCGCATGTGCATCCATTCATAAGGACCCTTAGGTAAAATAACAATTTTCTAGTGGTCATGCCTTTCTTTCAAATTGTTCCATAAGATATATGCATCGTTAATAGTCAGATACTCAGTTTTTAACACCTCATCAAGATGACGACTGAGCAAAATCATGGATTTTTCTTTTAGTTGCAATGAAGCATCATTATTCTAGTGGATCGTTTTTCCAAGACCCATAGCATCTAAGTGTATGTCAGCATCCAGTACACATGAAAGATAATTCTTCCTGGTCACTTAAAGTGCCACAAATTCAATATTTGCAAGATTTGACATATCTAAAAAAAATAGTTTTGTTAGATATATATACATATATATATATATATATATATAAGAAATAAAAATTAGAATTCCAACTTACTTTGGACAAATTTGATGGATAACCGAGTGGTCTTGATCCTATGAGCAAACTTGTGCTGATAACATGCTGTGAAATGACTTAAAGAAATAGAGATTATATGGAAATTATAACAACAAGGAAACTAACTTAGAGGAAATATGAGAATAGAAACTTTTATTACTAAATCTCAGTTATGTTGAGGAACAAAAACTAGCATCTATTTATAGGAAAAGATGAGGGGTAAAAAGGTAATATCATAGAAAATAATTAATTACTCCCTCCGGTTTCAAATATTAGTCACTTAAGGTTATTCATCAAAATCAATAAATTATTAATTGTGTTATTAAAATGAGTAATCTACCCTTAATAATTTTGTACTAAAACTCTACTTTCTATGTTAAAATTCTCTTCCTTCTTAATTATTAAGACTTATTTATATTAAATGTTGAACTTCTCTCATACTTTTAATGCGGGTGAATATGAGAAAATATTGCAAAAAATGCATTAATAATCTAAAATGACATATAAAAAAAAACAAAGTAAAAATTAAAAAGTGACTAATATTTGAAATCGAAGTAAGTAATAAATAATATACAATTGTTGTTGTGGGAATTAGAACAGTACTTCAATTTCCAACAGAAAAAACTTTTTTACAAAGTTTTGGGAAGGTGGACCCCGGGGTTCCCTTTGGATCCATCTTGTGATTTATGATAAAAAATAAAATAAAATAAAATTGACTCCAGTAAACTAGGAGAAAAAAAATTGAATCCAAAGTAAACAAATTAATGAAACATCATGTAAAAAAAAATTAGAGGGACTTTTTTTTATGAAAACAAAAAAATATATATATGTTACTGTTGGCACTGGGTTAGAAGCACTAATGGTTCTCGAATGAATAAATCAAATTTAATTAATAAGGTCATAACATTTAATTTGTGTCCAATTAAAAAACTTATACTTAATTAATTTCACAAAAATATTAAATTAATCATGCTATATAAGTCCGATTCGTTTTATCTCATAAATGTTAGAGATCCAATATCGGATATAAATGAGAACAAAGAGTGGTGTATATATAAACATTATAGGTTTGTGCTATTTGCATTGTTTTTTTAAATTGAATCGTTGATTCCTATTTTAAGAGCTTGAAAATATTATTTTTGTAAGCAATTAATATGTGATAGAGGCTGATGAGGAAAATAGTAAAAAAGATGTTTAGCAAATTAAAATATGGGAGTTAAAAAAAATACACTTAATCTAATAGCATTAATTTATAACTTTATAGGAGTTCAAAATGATAAATTAAATTGTGAGGACTTCAATAGTGATAGGGACTCCTATGTATCAATGTATTTAATTGTATATATTTAGGAAGATTGGTGTAATTATGTAATTAACCATACACAGTATATATATCAACTGACTCTTCTCATCCACGTTAGATTGAGAGATTCACAACCCTAATTTGTGTTTTATGGTATCAGAGCCTCTAAGGGCATAACAGCCGACTTTTTCTGTCTCCACAATGTCCACCGATTCCGACATCATCACCACCACCGTTCCTTCAGTCATGGCCGGTGCTACAGGAGCCTTGCTGTCCGTCTCCCATCAACTCCCATTAAAGTTAGATTCCAACAATTATGTTTTGTGGAGGACTTTTATTATTCCAATGTTGGCTATGTTTGATCTCATCAAACATGTAGATGGAACAGCAGCTATTCCGACAGAGAAGCTGGAGAACGAAACCCCAAATTTGGCGTAACAATTGTGGCATAGCCAGGATCAACAGGTATTGAGTTGGTTACTCAATCCATCTCTCCTTCTATTCTTCCGCAAGTTATTGGGGTTAGATCGGTTAGAGAAGCCTGGGTTAAGTTGGAAAGCGCCTATGCATCTGGTTCAAGGGCGCAAATTCGGGAATTGAAGCAACAATTGCATTCTTTGGTAAAAAGCGATAGTGAGTCGATTATTGATTTTATACAGTGGGCCAAATTAATTGCTGACCGATTGGTTTCGCTATAATATCCGGTTTCGGATGAGGATTTGGTTGATGCGATTTTGGACTGCCTTCGGGGTCCATTCTGGGATTTCTATAGAAGTTTAGGATCTAAGGTGATCTCTTATGATGATTGTATGGCTTGCTCTTGATGGAGGAGCGTCACATTCGAAGGGAAAAGTCAGTTGCGGAAGACGTTAACGTGCCAACGGCACATTTTACAACCAAACAGCCTACTGCCGGCAGTAGAAGCAGAGGCCGAGGAAGATTTCAGGGACAGCAGCGTTCGTTCCAGTATGGCCAGTGATTACAGGCTGCATCTGGCTATTCTCCAGCTTCGGGACAAGCTGGTTTCTGCCCCCCACAAGGGCAGTTCGCTCAATCTTCTCCAGCAAACGTTGCAGGCGTCACTTGCCATAACTGCCGCAGTTTTGGTCATTATGCGAGGTAGTGCCCATCGCCGAAATTAAAGAGCTCAATTCTACCCGTAATCCAACCACACAGTAATAACCCCCTGGACTCAACTTGGATCATGGACAGTGGGGCTACACACCATCTCACCTCGGATTTGGGACACCTCAACTTACACTCTGAGTACTCTAGACCTGAAGAGGTTCATCTAGGTAACGGGTCTTCCTTTTCCATCAAAAATATTGGTTCTTCGTGTATTCCTATCAAGAGTAATAGTGCACTTAAATTATCGCAAGTATTACATGTTCCTGAATCAAAATCAAACTTGATTTCCATAAGTGCATTAACCCGTTCTAATGATGTCTCTGTTGAATTTTTTGACAAATTTTTTGTGGTGAATGACCTGAATTCCAAGCAGGTACTACTTCAAGGCCCGAAAAGGAATGGACTTTATGCTATGGCCACAGTGCTGGCCACTCCTGTCAAGTCACATCTCACCTCCTTGTCCACCTGGCATAATAGGCTTGGACATTCGGTGTCGTCTGTAGTTAGTCAGATTTTAAGAAATAATCAGATTCAATTTTCTAGTAAAACTGATTCCCATATTTGTTCTAGTTGTATAGTCAGTAAGAGTCATCGTTTACCATTTGAACTTTCTGAGTCTGTTGTTGATGGTCCTTTGGATTTGATTTGTTCAGATGTTTGGGGTCCAGCCCCAGTTAATTCTCATGACGATTTTTCATATTATCTATGGTTTTATAACCATTACAGCTAGTATGTTGGATTTATTTCTTGCATTATAAATCTGAAGTGCTGAATATGTTCATTACGTCCCATTCTGTGGTTGAAAAATATTTTGGTCGACCTATCAAGGTTTTCTAATCTGATGGAGGAGGGGAATTTGTTGCCATGAAAAATTATCTATCCCAAAATGGCATCCAACATAGAATGTCATGTTCGTATACCCTAGAACAAAATGGGGCAACAGAGAGAAAACACCATCATGTGGTTGAACCGGGTCTTGCGTTACTTAATCGTGCAAAATTGCCAATGTCTTTCTAGTCCAATGCTTTTGAAACCACCATCTATCTTATTAATCGCATGCCATCTCCTGTTCTAAATAATATTTCTCCTTATCTTTGTTTATTTGGCTGCCAACCTGATTATTTGTTGCTTCGTGTCTTTGGTTGCTTGTGTTATCCGTGGTTGCATCCATAAAATTAGCACAAACTAAATCACCGCTCTTGTAAATGTGTGTTTCTAGGCTATAGCAAAATACATAAGGCCTATCGTTGTTTTGATCCCGTGTCTAGAAAATTCTATGTCTCACGCCATGTCCTCTTTGATGAACAGGTGTTTCCAAATCCGAAGTTGTGCCAATCTGTTGTCTCAGATCCAAGTTCGGCTCCTTCCTCGCTTCCCACTATACATATTATACCAGCCCATCCTACATAGCCATAATGTCCAGCAACCCCAGCCCCACTGCTAACTGACACTGAAACCTCTCCTACACAGCCCTCTCTACAAAACGCCCCTACTGCTCCCTCATCGGAATAAAACCAGCCGTCCCCACCTGAAATGCCCATCCTGTCTCCTTTAGCACCAGATACTGCTCCCTCTTCACCTAAATCAACTTCACCTGGGTTCTCTTTAGTGGTTGACTTACAATAATATCCTGTAGCTGAAAATAGCGCACAACAAGTTGAAAATAGCGCACAACCAGCTCCTCATGGTAAAAAGTGAGCTATTGTTCTAGCCTCTGAGAAACGAATGGTAACACAGCAAATGATGGGTAAGCTGCCTCCTCGCTCCTTTATGGTATCCATGGCTCCCCAAGACCCGACTTGTTACAGTGAAGCTGTCAAAAGTCTATATTGGTGGTAGGCAATGGAAGAAAAGTTTTCTGCACTCATTTCAAATGGTACTTGGGAGCTTGTGCCACCATCTCAGGCAACTAATGTTATTGGCTGTAAGTGGGTGTTCAAGATGAAATTGAAGCCAGATGGGTTGATTGAGCACTATAAAGCACAACTAGTTGCAAAGGGTTTCCATCAAAGACCGAGTATAGATTTTCATGATACCTTTAGTCCTGTGGTCAAACCTACGACTATCCGATTATTGTTATCTCCTGCTGTCTCCTTTAACTGGTTTGTCACTCATCTGGATGTGTCAAATGCATTTTTACACAGTGATTTGGATGAACCCGTTTTCATGGCTCAACCAACTGGCTTTGTTGATCAAAATTATCCGAAGTATGTTTACCGTCTCTGCAAGTCCTTATATGGATTGAAACAGTCCCTCAGGATGTGGCATAAACGCCTTACACAGGCCTTAATTACTTTTGGGTTTCGGTGTTCCCCGGCTGATGTCTCTCTTTACTTTATGTGCAAGGGCTCCTTGGTACGTTTCTGCTTAATTTATGTGGATGATTTACTAGTACTGGGCAATGATTTGGCATTAGCTACTACTCTAATTCGACATTTACAGTCTTAATTTGCCATCAAAGATCTGGGTCCTGTCAAGTATTTTCTTGGTGTTGAAATCATTTGGCAGAAGAATTGTATGTATTTAACGCAGTGGAAGTATATACATGAGTTAATGGCTCGGTCACATATGCTAGAATCCAAACCCGTTACCACTCCAGCGAGTTCGACTGATAACCTGTCTGTTAAGGGTGGTTCTTTACTTGATGATGCCTCTCTTTATCAGAGTCTGGTTGGGGGACTACAGTATCCCACTATTACTCGCCTGGATATTGCCTTTGCTGTTCATCGGGTGGTGCAATTTATGCGCACCCCCTCTACTCTCCACTAGCAGGCCCTGAAACGTATCCTCAGGTACTTACAAGCTACAACCTCTTTTGGTCTGCGCGACCAGCCCCAACATTCACTTACGTTGCATGCTTTTTCTGATTCAGACTGCGGGGGTGATGTTGATGATTGTCGCTCCACCTCTAGTTTTGGTGTGTTCCATGGCACCAATTTGGTTTCCTGGGCCTCTCAGAAAGAGAGAATTGTGTCTCATTCATCCACTTAAGCAGAGTATAGAGCACTAGCCACCACTATGTCTGAATTATCTTGGCTTGAAATGTTGTTACTTGAGATTGGTTTTCATTTACCTGGGGCTCCAACGTTGTGGTGTGATAACCTTAGCGCCACATATCTCACGGTGAATCATGTCTTCCATACCCTCACCAAGCACTTAGAATTGGATTTCCATTTTGTTCAGGAAAAGGTGGCTTCGAAGCAGTTACGTGTTTGATATATTTCTACTGATGATCAAGCTGCTGATATTCTTGCCAAACCTCTGCATAAAACTAGGTTTCAGCTGCTGCGAGACAAGTTGGCTGTGGTCTCCACCCCAGCTCAACTTGAGGGGCAGTGATAGGGACTCCTATGTATCAATGTATTTAATTTTATATATTTAGGAAGATTGGTGTAATTATGTAATTAACCATACATAGTTAAGATAGTTTTGCTATTGTGTGCCCTTGTTGAAAATGCAAATACTAATATGGTGATAGAACTGCTACATAACAATGTGTGTATAAATTCCATGGCATTTTATAATGAAGTCACTAAGTGACTACACAGCTAAAATATTTGTATCAAAGGCAAAATTAAAATAAGTAATATGGCATACCATATGTTCTACTTTCAAAATGCACACAGAAGCCATGAGAAAGAAAGTTTTATGTTATTTTCCATCAAATAAATTTAAGACTTTCATAAGATTACACTTAGTTCAAGTTAAAAAGAACACACAAGTACATTTAAATGGGCCGGACTAATATCGTTATAAAATTAGTTATTAAAAGAATTTTTCAAACTTGGGAAGGTTTTGAAAATTTTCAAATAACTAATTACAAATTAAATACATTTATCTGATGCGTTCAAAATATTATCTTTTGCAAATAAAGTTTTCTTAAAATAGAATCTCTCCAAATTCTTTTAAGAAAATACGTCAGGAGATCATGACTTCAGCAGGAGCTTATTTCATGCTAAATATTCAGCAGGAGCTTATTTCGTGCTAAATAAAACCATCCAGAAATTTAATTTTTTATCTCTTCAAAAATTCACAAGATATAATAAGGTTGTCATCATCAAAAAGGGAGAGATTGTTGAACCTTGTTTTGATGAAAACAACTTTTATATTTGAAGAAGATAATAATCAAATAAATACTTTAATAATTAATTAAAGATAAATACATTTTTGATTAATTAATTAAAGTATGAAGATGAAGACTTTTTACAAGGACATTGGCAGAGTTATACACAAATATAACAAGCTTGGAGAAATAAAGAAATATCTTGCTTCACAAGGCTAAAGGTTTAAGAAATTTATTTATATATCTTCAGAGACCTGAAGCAATCAAGTTCCAATCTTCAGATACCTGAACAATGTATAACGGCTACATTCAGAGATCTGAAGAAATCAATCTCAAATCTTGAGATACCTGAACACTGTATACCGGCTACATTCAGAGACCTGAAGAAATCAAGCTCAAATCTTGAGATACCTGAACACTATATAACGGCTACATTCAGAGACCTGAAGAAATCAAATTTAAATCTTCATATACCTGAACACTATATAACAGCTACATTCAGAGACCTTAAGAAATCAAATTCAAATCTTCAGATACCTGAACACTGTATAACGACTATATTCAGAGACCTGAAAAAATGAAATTCAAATTTTCAGAGACCTAAACACTGTATAATGGATACATTCAGAGACCTGAAGAAAGTTCATTACTAAACTTCAGAAGGCTAAACACTGTGCAACGGCTAGTTTCAGAGACCTGAAAGAAATCAAAACTAAAACTTAAGAAGGCTGAATACACTATACGGCTAGTTTCAGAGAAAAGAATTTGATTCTCTTCTCCAAACCACTTCTCCAATGCCTGTAAATAGAAGACAAATGCAAGCATCTCAAAATGGGAAGACAAATTACAAAGTTTACAATACATACAAAGCATTCTTGAGTAGTCTTTCCAACGATCTTCAAAGAGAGCAATCTAGTCTTCATCAAAGGAATTCACATTCTTTCAAATACAAAATTTTGAGTGAATTGTTGATAGATAGCATAATTCGCATAATTTAGTTGAATTTTATGAATTTATTTCGTTATGTTTTGTGTGATTTTCGTTTGTTTGTGCTCTAATTAGTGTTTTGAATGTTTTTAGTGGTTTATGGCAGTTTTTAGTGATTTAAGGGTTTATTTTCATATTTTTCGGGTTATGCTTTATTGTGGACAAATACCGTGGTGCCGCTATGTGTTTCGTGTTTGTTTTGGATAGGTATTTGGACCCGAACCAAGAACCAGAGTGGAAAGGTGCTTGAAAAGCTTGAAGTGCTGGAAATTCAATGTGGCATGGCATGCCAAATTTGAAGCAAGAAGTTCCATTTCCAGAGACTCGGCACGTTTCCATGCCAAGCCAACACGCCGGCGTGCCAACATCCAATGCCAACAGCACCAGCTGCACTATTTTGGCATTTGCCGGAGTTCCGACCGTTGGATTGCCTTGAAATTTGAATAGCATCTTCCTTACATCCATGTCTCAAATCTGAACGGTGGAGATCGTTGTTAAAGATCCAGAAGGCATTTTTTATCTAAAGGCAGATTGGGTGTAATTGTTGCAGCAATTCAGCCATGCCAAGCCCACCAAACTCACGATTTCATGCGTTTATTAGCTGTAATTATTAGCTTTAAACAAAGGTGTTTCTCCTTGACAAACTTACATGGATATTAATTGGGAATTAAATAACAAATTTAAATGGAGAATAAATAACAAACGTAAGTGGTTACTACAACATTTTATTGTAAAAGCTGGCTTTTTTTTTGCAGCTATAAAAAGGGCCATCAAGGGGAGAACAAAATATATATATCATAATAAAGAGAAGCCTTTTGGCAGCTGAAAAACATTTATTGTGGGCTGCAACTTTCTTTCATTTATTTCTTTATAAGTTTTTCATGTCTTCTATGCTTTCAATTGGTGTTATGTCTAGCTAGTTTCTTATTCTCTACCTAAGGAATTCAAGGCTTGGAAGCACTTGATTGTGAGATTGTTCTTATACTTTAATGCTATTTAATTGTTTCATATTCTTGTTTTTGCTTCAAGGGAGGGACCCTCTCTTTTTATTACTTTGTGGTTTAATTTCTTGGCCAGCTATTTTACTTGCAATCTAATAAATTGTTTCAATGAATCGTATCCGTGATCGATTCATTGAGTTAGAACACTAAAGGAAACAAGGCTAGAAAAAGAAGCAGAATTTGACACCGAAGATCCAGCTGATTCTTCGAGTGAATCTGAGCAAGGAGCCATGGCTGAGTTGACACTAAGGGAGCTTCACAATCCACCTTTACAACAGCAACCTCTTTGCATCGTTTATCCAGAAACGGATGCAAATTTCGAGCTAAAATCAGGGCTAATTCATCTCTTACCCAAATTCCATGGTATGGAAAGTGAAAATCCTCATATGCATTTAAAAGAATTTCATGTTGTGTGTTCAGGGATGAAGCCACATGGAATCAATGAAGAAGCACTCAAATTGAAGGCTTTTCCATTCTCATTGGCTGACAATGCTAAGTCTTGGCTGTTCTATTTACCATCGGGATCGGTTACTACATGGACGGACATGGCGAGGCTGTTTTTAGAGAGATTCTTTCCAGCTTCTAAGGCTGCCACACTCCGCAGAGAAATCAGTGGCATCCGACAAAAGGATGTGGAGTCACTTTATGACTATTGGGAGCGTTTTAAACGCTTATGTGAAAGTTGTCCGCAACATGGAATGACTGATCAAGCCTTGGTGCAGTATTTCTACCAAGGAATGTTGCCTATGGAGAGGAGAATGATTGATGCATCTAGTGGAGGATGTTTGATCAACAAAACACCTGCTGCTGCTCGGGAGTTGATTAGAAGTATAGCAGAGAATTCTAGACAGTTTGAGAGTCCCTCCGAACCCACTCGGAGAGTGCATGAGGTGAGCACCAGCACTCATTCATTGGAGGACAAAATCAATTCATTGACTACCCTCGTGAGAAGTTTGGTGACTGGAGGAGGAGCTCAAGCTGCAGTTTGTGGTATTTGTGCACTTACGGGACACACGACTGATTCATGTCCAACTCTTGGGGTGGAATCGGAGCAAGTTAATGCTGCAATGGGTTACTTTAATCAAAATCAGAGGCGATATGACCCAACTTCCCAAACATATAATCCGGGATGGCGCGACCATCCTAACTTCAGTTATGGGAATCGTCCTCAACAGCAATTCCCTCCCCAATACCAACTGAGAAACCAACAACCTTCTTCCTTAACACAAAAACCTGCAATGTCTCTAGATGAGATTGTTCATTCGTTGGCAACCAACATGCAACAACATCAACAAGAAACTAAGGCAAGCATTCAGAACTTAGAGAAACAAATCAACCAAATAGCTACATCAATGAGTGCCTTAGAATCCAAGGGTAAATTGCCTTCGCAAACAATTGACAACCCTCGACAAAATGCAAGTGCAATAACCCTTCGAAGTGGAAAAGAGTTGCCAACAGCTGTTGAAGAAAAGAGAAGGATAGCGGAGAAGGAATTGGAGATCAAGAAGGGTGAAGAAGCTGAGAATTTGGAGAAGAACAAGGAAGAAGAGTTGCTTAAGGGTAAAGATGCAAGAGAATGGCCTCCTATAATCATTCCTCCACCTTTTCCCGAGAGATTGGCGAAATCAAAGAAGATGAAGGAAGAAAAGGACATACTAGAGACCTTTCGAAAGGTTGAGGTAAATATTCCCTTACTTGATGCTATTAAACAAATTCCTAGATATGCTAAATTTTTAAAGGAATTATGTGTTAATAAGTCTAAGTTAAAGGGAGTAGAAAAAGTAGTGGTAGGAGCCAATGTTTCGGCTGTCCTACAGAAAAATTTGCCTCAAAAATGCCAAGATAAAGGGATGTTTGCTATTTCATGTCGAATAGGGAACACTAGTATTAAGAGAGCCATGTGTGACTTAGGAGCGTCAATAAATGTCATGCCCAAGTCAATTTATGATTCTTTAGGTGCTGGTCCCCTAGAAGAAACGAGAATAGTAATCCAGTTAGCTAATCGTGCACTTGTCTATCCTAAGGGAGTTTTGGAAGATGTGTTGTTCCAGGTTGATAATTTAATATTTCCAGCAGATTTTTATGTTTTGGACATGGATGATGATAACTCTCCCGAATCATCTGAAATCTTGTTAGGAAGACCTTTCCTTACCACTGCTAGGACGAAAATAGATGTGCATAAAGGGGTTTTATCTATGGAGTTTGATGGAAAGAGAATTCAATTTAATGTTTATGATGCTATGAAATATCCAAATGATGTATCTTCTGTTTGTGGCATTGATGTGATTGATCCATTGACTCAAAATTTTTTCCAAGCTAGTGGTGATGATAGATTGCAGGTCTTCTTAAGTGAAAGTGTGCAGGAGGAGGCAAATGAAGACATTGAGCAGGAAGATTTACTTGAAATTGCAAAAGACATGGACGTTTCACCAATTCAAGTAAGTACAGCTGCTAATCTAAAAATTTCAGAATCTAATGAAAAGCAATTGCCCTCTGTTTTGCAGCCCCCTAACCTTGAATTAAAAGAGCTACCTCAACATCTGAAGTATGCATTCCTAGGGGAAAATAAGACACTACCGGTGATCATCTCGAATAAGTTGGCACCCGAAGAGGAGGAACGATTAGTGAATACATTAAAAGGGTATAAGTCAGCTATTGGATGGACTATCGCTGACATTAAAGGGCTGAGTCCAACCACTTGCATGCACAAAATCCATTTGGAGGATGATACGGTGCCTAAGCGACAAGCTCAGCGACGTTTGAACCCCACATTAATGGAAGTGGTAAAGAAGGAGATCCAAAAGATGCTGGATGCTAACGTGATATTTCCAATATCTGATAGTGAATGGGTGAGCCCAGTTCAAGTGGTTCCCAAGAAAACGGGAGTAACAGTGATCCAGAACGAAAAGGGAGAGATGGTTCCAACACGGGTTCAGAATGGTTGGAGAGTGTGCATCGACTATCGGAAACTAAACTCATGCACTCGGAAAGACCATTTCCCGTTGCCGTTTCTCGATCAGATGTTGGAACGATTAGCTGGTAAAGGCTTCTACTGTTGCCTTGATGGATATTCCGGCTTCTACCAAATACCCATCGCTCCGGGAGATCAAGACAAGACCACCTTTACATGCCCATTTGGTACGTTCGCTTTCAGAAGGATGCCGTTTGGTCTTTGTAATGCACCAGCCACATTTCAGCGCTGTATGGTAAGTATTTTTTCTGACTATGTGGAAAATATAATTGAGGTTTTCATGGATGACTTTACTATTTATGGGGATTCTTTCTCCGAATGTTTAGCAAACCTTGAATTAATTTTAAGAAGGTGTCTAGAGTCTAATTTGGTGCTAAATTATGAGAAGTGTCATTTTATGGTTGATAGAGGATTGATTCTAGGACACATTGTTTCTTCTAAAGGTATAGAGGTTGACCAAGCTAAAATTGATATTATACAATCTTTACCTTACCCCCGAAATGTTCGGGAAGTTCGTTCTTTTCTTGGTCATGCAGGTTTTTACAGGAGGTTCATCCAAGGATTCTCTAAGATTACACAACCTCTATGTAGATTGCTACAAAAGGATGTTGCTTTTAAGTTCGATCAAGTGAGTCGAGATGCTTTCGACATGATTAAGGAAAAGTTGACGACATCTCCAATACTTGCATCACCCGATTGGAAGCACCCTTTTGAGATCATGTGTGATGCGAGCAACTATGCTGTTGGAGCTGTTCTAGGACAGAGAATTGAAAAAAAGCCTCATGTCATATACTACGCCTCACGGACACTTGACAGTCATCAAGTTAACTACTCCACCACGGAGAAAGAGCTTTTAGCCGTGGTGTTTGCTTTGGAAAAGTTCCGTTCTTATCTGCTGGGAGCAAAAGTCATAGTGTATTCCGATCACTCAGCATTGAGGTATTTATTGACAAAGAAGGAAGCGAAACCACGCTTAATAAGATGGATACTCCTACTCCAGGAATTTGATCTCGAAATTAGAGACAAGAAGGGCTCTGAAAACTTGGTGGCTGACCACCTCAGTCGTTTAGTTCGAGAACCCGAAACAGAACCACTAAGAGAAGAGTTTCCAGATGAAAGGTTATTCCAAATTAATACCCTCATTCCATGGTACGCGGACTTGGTGAATTTTCTTGTTACAGGTGTTGTTCCCGATGACATGTCACGATCGGAAAAGGACAAACTTAGGAGGGATGCAAGGTACTACACTTGGGATGAACCGTACCTTTGGAGATATTGTTCAGATCAGATTATCAGACAATGTATCCCAGATGATGAGGTTCAATCCGTGTTGAGATTCTGCCACACCGAAGCATGCGGGGGACACTTTGGTCCCAAACGTACTTCACGGAAAGTGTTAGAATGTGGGTTGTTTTGGCCAACTATATTCCGGGATGCCTACCTCTACTGTAAGTCTTGTGCCAATTGTCAAAAGTTCGGAAATTTGAGCCATAAGGATCAACTGCCCCTTACCTCAATCATATCATGTGAGATATTTGATATTTGGGGGATTGATTTCATGGGACCCTTTCCCAGCTCCTATGGCAATCTTTACATCATATTAGCGGTAGACTATGTTTCGAAGTGGGTAGAGGCGAAGGCAACGAAGAAATATGACTCCCACACGGTGGTTCAGTTTATAAAATCCAACATTTTTAACCGTTATGGAACGCCAAGGGTCCTAATCAGTGATAGAGGTACTCATTTTTGTAACCCGGTCCTAGCAACATTATTAAAGAAGTATGGAGTGCATCATAAGGTCTCCACCGCTTATCACCCACAAACTAACGGGCAGGCTGAAGTTTCCAATCGGGAATTGAAGTCTATTTTGAGCAAGACGGTGAACTTGTCAAGGAAAGACTGGAGCGCTAAGTTAGAAGATGCGCTGTGGGCCTATAGGACTGCTTACAAAACTCCAATCGGAATGTCTCCGTATCGGTTGGTCTTTGGAAAAGCATGCCACCTTCCGGTGGAGTTGGAACACAAAGCCTTTTGGGCTATTAAAAAGTGCAATGCGTCCTATGAAGCTGCTGGAGAAGAAAGGAAGTTGGAGCTAATGGAGTTGGAAGAGTTGAGGAATGAGGCCTATGAGAGCTCCAAGATATATAAGGATCGGACTAAGAAATTCCACGACAAGATGCTAAGCAGGAAGCAATTTGAGGTTGGGCAAAAGGTTCTACTCTTTCAATCTCGTTTGAGGTTGTTTCCGGGCAAATTACGTTCCAAGTGGATTGGTCCGTTTTTGGTTGTTCGGGTTCATGACCACGGAGCAGTTGAGATACAAAGCCTTACTACCGGAAAGTTGTTCAAAGTTAATGGCCACCGACTCAAACCGTTTTACGAGGGCGTTGAGCCGGCATATGATCATGAGGAACACTTAGAAGATCCCCCTATGGAGTCTTGATCCTAAGGGAATGGAGGTCTGGCCACAGACCGTAAATAGAGGCGCTTCCGGGAGGCAACCCGAGTTATTTTGAGGAATAAGGAAACCAAGGAACGAACCACAACTGAAATGAAGAGCGAAAGAATGAGGCAAGATCTCCAGTTCTTCACTGAATGGCACGCCGCTATTGCTGAGGTACGACACTACACTTGTACTTTCATTTCTATATCTTTTTGTATTGAGTAGCTTGAGGACAAGCTGATGGTGGGTGTGGGGATGCTTTTAAGTTTGCTTTGGTCTGGGTCTTGGATTTGTTTTAGATGCGTTGGTTTTGATTTGGTTTTACAGATACAAATTATGTGAATTGTTACCCATGATGTACCCACACAATTTTGTCATCTGGACTGTGTTTGGATTATTTTCGAACCCTAGAGAATGAGTTTGTTTAGGGTTGTTCTCCGATCCAGAGGTTTAATGTTTCAAGAAATATTGATTTAAAGGGGTTTCTAAACTAGTTGTTACCTAGCTAAGTTGAATTTTAATGTGTACCATGCATAGAGTCTTCTAATTCTCTCTAGACTTTCTGTTATCCAGCCTTAATTCAATATCGAAACAATTAATTTGTTTGCATGAACTATAAAACTTGCCATCTTGCTTATTTTGGGGTTGAGTTTGGGTGCATCCTAGGTAGTCAAATCACGGGTGTTTCTTTGTTAAAAGGGGGAATAAATAATCAATTCCATCACATAAAAAAAATCTGTGATAAATAAATGAATAAATAAATAAATCAATAATTAAATAAATAATTAATTAAATAAGTTTCTTATTCTGTTTTGTTAAATAACGGTTCCGCTGGCCAATGCGCCATGAGCCGAGCTAGTAGCCGCAAGGGTTCGTGTTGCTTGAGTAACCGGGTATATGCGGGTCAGAACCGGGTATCCTCGCGTAAAAAGGGCTCCTACAACCCAAAGTAAGCAAAGATAAATAAATTAAAAGTTAGTTTTTATTGCAATTTATTTTTTTATTTTTATTTTTTTTTTCTTCCTTTTCCTGTTCTCCCCCTCTTTTAGCATAGAAATCATTTGTTTGATAGACTCTAAGGATTGTTTTCGGCTTGGTTCCACGTTTGCAAGATGTCATCTATTAAAGCGAAACCTAATTGATTGTGTGCTAAACTTTGTGGCTTGGTAATGGGAGTTAGGAGTCTTAAAGGCATCTTATGTATTGTTGTATTCTTGGAATGAAGCTTAGTGAGTTTGATGGCTTGGTGTGAGCCAATTTGGATCAATTATTTCTGTTCATTTTTCCTTATGTTTCGGAGGTTAATCTTAGATGAATTGGTCATTAAAAAGGGTTTTGTCTTTATCCTTCCGGCCCATACTTGAGGACAAGTATGAAATGGGTGTAGGGATGTGATAGATAGCATAATTCGCATAATTTAGTTGAATTTTATGAATTTATTTCGTTATGTTTTGTGTGATTTTCGTTTGTTTGTGCTCTAATTAGTGTTTTGAATGTTTTTAGTGGTTTATGGCGGTTTTTAGTGATTTAAGGGTTTATTTTCATATTTTTCGGGTTATGCTTTATTGTGGACAAATACCGTGGTGCCGCTATGTGTTTCGTGTTTGTTTTGGATAGGTATTTGGACCCGAACCAAGAACCAGAGTGGAAAGGTGCTTGAAAAGCTTGAAGTGCTGGAAATTCAATGTGGCATGGCATGCCAAATTTGAAGCAAGAAGTTCCATTTCCAGAGACTCGGCACGTTTCCATGCCAAGCCAACACGCCGGCGTGCCAACATCCAATGCCAACAGCACCAGCTGCACTATTTTGGCATTTGCCGGAGTTCCGACCGTTGGATTGCCTTGAAATTTGAATAGCATCTTCCTTACATCCATGTCTCAAATCTGAACGGTGGAGATCGTTGTTAAAGATCCAGAAGGCATTTTTTATCTAAAGGCAGATTGGGTGTAATTGTTGCAGCAATTCAGCCATGCCAAGCCCACCAAACTCACGATTTCATGCGTTTATTAGCTGTAATTATTAGCTTTAAACAAAGGTGTTTCTCCTTGACAAACTTACATGGATATTAATTGGGAATTAAATAACAAATTTAAATGGAGAATAAATAACAAACGTAAGTGGTTACTACAACATTTTATTGTAAAAGCTGGCTTTTTTTTTGCAGCTATAAAAAGGGCCATCAAGGGGAGAACAAAATATATATATCATAATAAAGAGAAGCCTTTTGGCAGCTGAAAAACATTTATTGTGGGCTGCAACTTTCTTTCATTTATTTCTTTATAAGTTTTTCATGTCTTCTATGCTTTCAATTGGTGTTATGTCTAGCTAGTTTCTTATTCTCTACCTAAGGAATTCAAGGCTTGGAAGCACTTGATTGTGAGATTGTTCTTATACTTTAATGCTATTTAATTGTTTCATATTCTTGTTTTTGCTTCAAGGGAGGGACCCTCTCTTTTCATTATTTTGTGGTTTAATTTCTTGGCCAGCTATTTTACTTGCAATCTAATAAATTGTTTCAATGAATCGTATCCGTGATCGATTCATTGAGTTAGAACACTAAAGGAAACAAGGGTTTAAACTTAAATTGATATCGCTAAGAATTGATTGGTTTAGATTAGGCTTCTCTAGTTTCTAATGCTTTCGGTAAATTAAATTCTGGCCGCTAAGGAAGGGTTGTTTATCGATTAGGTAGTTGTTTGAGCCGTGCTAAGCAATCACATGTTAGGAGAAGTTGGTTCGTATGCGCGAAGCTACGAACTATAACTAATCTGGAATGATTAAATTTTATCCTTGTACAATCTATGATCAATCTCGAATTATTCCAAGTCGAAGAATTACCTTAGGTAGGGGTCTCACTTATTTGATTTTTTCTTTGATCTTAATTCAATTACTTTAAAATTTATAATTATTAGCACTTAATTCTTTATCATTCGAAAAATCATCAATCCCCCCCCCCCCCCCCTTTAATTTTATTTATGTTTGTTCTTGCTGGATCATTAACGAATTAAATCAATTGATAGCTCTCTAGGGTTCGACCTCGATTTACCACTACGCTACTGTTATTGTTATCAGGTGAAACGAGTTTATAAATTGTATTTTTGGCGGAATCGACAACCGACCAATTGTAAAATCACACTAAGAGATATTAGTGTGAGGGGGAGCTTTGTTGTTAGAGTTCTTTGCAACAAATCTTGTACAAAAGTTTTGTTGTTGATATTTGAAAAACAACAAGTTGTAAAAGTTTGGTGTTTTAGTTTGCAAACAAGGTGTCTCGATCCAGACAGAAGAAGGATCACTGTCCTAATCCTAGACAGAAGTAGGATTAATTGTCCCGATCTTGGACAGAAGAAAGATCAAAGTGGTTTAATTCCTACCCTTAAACGAATTATAGTGAAAAATCTCAAGTGGTTCACTTGGGGATAGGAGTTGGACAGTTTGTCCGAACCTGTATAAATCTCTGTGTCGACAATCTTTCTATCCCTATAATTTTTACATTACTGCTATTTATATTCTTGCATTTATTTCACACAATTATAGCTCCTTCGATACTTTACGTTATTTATTCAAGAACAATTAAATTTACAAGTTTTACTAACCTTTTTATTCCGCATTTTTAAGTAAAACTTGTTTCTTGGACAAATAATTTCACACAATTAGATTTGCAGGAAATGTCTATTTTACAGTTTTAAGCGATAAAATCATGTAATTTTTAAATTATTTAGAAATGTTTGTTTCACGGTTCTGTTACTGAACAAAGCGTATTACATATACGTAAAAGATAGATCAATTTTGGGGCTAATAATATTGAAATGAAAATATTAGGTACTCAATGTGTTAAAAAAATTGATAATAGAGCCAATTACAGTTTTGATAAAAGATCAGGGAGCTCAGAATGTGTTTTACCTATTATTATTTTAATTTTCAAGATATTAGCTGCTACCGAAAAGACAATACAATAATACGTATGAATTGAAATTAACTTTGATTAGCTAAAATAACAAATGAACAGAAAATGTGAATGAGAATTAAAAAAATTCTTATTTTAAACAAAATTATTTGTGTAATAATGGTTATGGAAATTCCATTCCCCGTTTCTAAGAATTTCTCATTTCTAACAATAGTCCATTTAAATGAAATTGCTTAAATAGTCAATGTTTACCGAATGAGTGGAAAAGGACTCTTACAACTATACACTAATATGATAAAATTATATTAAGGGAGATATGAAATTCACCATACCAAAATTAATCAAACGCAAACATTTTTCTTAAGTATCTTATTAATTAACTAGACTATAAAATTACTAAGAATCTGCTGGGGTGATTTTACAAGGGATATGGTTTTTGCAACATGTGAACTAGTTTCTACCATGAGACACTGGACGGGAGGCAGAAAATTGAAAGAATATGTTGGTTTCTGAATTGGTAGGAGACGATTAAATAATTAATTATGTAGGAAATGGGTTTTTTTTTTTTTTTAAATGAAGCATACAATACTAATTAGTAATTAAGGGAAAATCTTTTGTTAATTAAAGTTAAAATACAATAAGTAAATATTCAGTACAATAATTCTATATTACTATAAATATAACCATTACCATAATCATTACCATATTCATTATTTCACGTCGGCACTCAGTCAGTAATATAAAACGACAATTACCAAGTCTGCCTTCCTTGGTCATTTTTTTATTATTATTATTTGACCCTTCATTCCAATTTTAATTTCCATGTGCATGTTATCTGACCCTACATTCCAATTATAAAACGACAATTACCAAGTCTGCCTTCCTTGGTCTTTTTTTAATATTATTTGACCCTACATTCCACTTTTAATTTCAATGTGCATGTTATCTGTCCCTACATTCCAATTATAAAACGACAATTACCAAGTCTGCCTTCCTTGGTCTTTTTTTATTATTATTATTTGAGCCTACATTCCTATTTTAATTTCCATGTCTAAAAAACATTTCATAAAGAGAAACACCTCTCTGTATGTTATCGGTGAGAAAATTGGATGGATGTGATAAATAATAATTATTGTCCGCTCATGGTAGAAATTGCTCATCACGTGCTAGTTTAACATCCATTAAGTGATGCATATGATGCTTATACAACAACAATATTATTATGGCAAAACACATGGTGAGCCCTTCGATCTTTTATCAAAACTGTAATTGGTTTCCTAATCAATTTTTTGAATACATTGAGTACATAATCTTTTCATTTTAATATTATTAGCTACAAACTTAATTTTATTTTATGTCTATGTAACAAATACTATTAAGTGATATGATTAATAATATTTTAATACGTAACATAATTTCAGAAAATTGTTTAGATAATCTAATACAGCATGTGAACTGATTTGGAGTAATCTAATACAGCATGTGAACTTTCACAGCTGTCTCTTGCAATATGTGCAATCAACTAATAGTGTATGATGGCCAACCTAATTGGACTAATAATGTATAATGTTTGAGTTGAATAGCACTTGGTCATCGTCGTTTTATAATATTGAAGGCCAACCTAATTGGACTTAAATTTTCCAATTTAATTGTTAATTTGCATTCATAGTAATAAATGGTTTTTTTTTTTTTTTTTTTTTTTATGTAAATGGTACTAGAACGGTGAGGAATATATATCCACCATCCTAATATCCTTGTTTCTTAATATGTCAGGAAATCTCTATCCCCGAAAATGAAATGTGAATAATTTTATCTTCATCCTCATATCTCGGAGAATCTCCATCCTCATCCCATAGAGATCTCCATTTCCCATTAAAAATATTAAAATTTTTAAAAATGTGTTGTATTTATAATAAAAATCAAATTAAAATATTCAACAATAATTATTAATAAAGAAATTCTTTGATTCATAAATAAACTAATGATGAGATAAGATAATAAAAATATATAATGAGAAAATTTCAGAAAATTAAGGGAAATATACGTAGAGATCCCTTTAAAACTAATCGGAGTTGGAGAGGATATTATCGTCCATATCCCCACATTAAGGGTTTTGAGACCAAACTTAATTGCATCCCCATCCGCTTAACTCAGCGATGGATGTCCAAATATAAAAACTTTTTTCATAAAGTTTGGGGAAGGTGGACCCCAGGGTTCCCTTTGGATCCCCACTCAATCCATCTAGTGAAAAGACTTACCTCCACTGAGCGAAACTGGGAGAAAAAAAAAAAAAAAAAAAAAAAAATTTGAATCCAAAGTAAACAAATTAATGAAGTTTTGTCAGTTAGTTACGACATTGGTTTTAACGTTCATTTCACCTATAAAAAATCTATGGATCAATTCTGATTTTCTTGTCTGCCATCAGAAAATTGATCCATAGATTTTTTTATAGGAAGAGCAAAAACAGAAAAGAAGTAATAGCACCACATGGTAAAGGAATATAAAAGTTACCTGAAATTTGTGATCAGAATGGGATGTTATCTAATTATTTAAGGTGCTATTCAACTCTTTAGTTCATGCAACTATGTTTTCATATAAAACTACAAATTTACCATTAGTTATAAGTAAAGTTTTTATTTTTTAGATTAAATTTAATTAAAATAATTCTAATAAAATTTTAATAATATTTATATACGTCACTAATTTTATATTTTTATATGTTAATAATAGTAATTAATATATTATAATTCGTTTTTCAAATTTTTATTATCATTTTCTTTATTACTTTCGTATAATATATTTAAACTGAAAATAAAATTTATTATGAATCTTGACATTATTCTTAAAAAAATTGTTTCAGTATTATCAATAAGGTAGGTAATTAGAGATGGAAAGTTTAGTTTTATAATTTTATATAGTTCTAATTCTAATTTTAAATTTTTTAAAATATTTTTTCATTTATTTGTTTACAAATCAAGCACTAAGATAATAATTTAATGTTCTATAGATATATAAAAGTTAATATATTAATTATGTAAAAAAAAAGTAAAATAAAATAAGAATTGAAATATGTTTGATCATTTTAAAATAAAATAGAGGGCATTTTTACCATTATTTTGTTAAATTTGACTATTAACTTAATAAAAATACTAAAGAATAAATAAAGGCAAAATCTAGAAATTATATAGTTATTTAAAAACAAACGAGGACCGACGGATATAATATATTAATATATTAAAGAATACATCATTTTTTTCTTGTACTTGGCAATAAATGCTTATTGACCCTCTAAATTTACATGAAGTTCACTTTGCTTCTTAATTTGGCAAAACCGACCCACAGCCTTCCTAAATCTGATGTGGCACTAGAATTTAATCTTAACATTACCAAAGCACATGAAAGTAATTTCAGTGCCACATCAAATTTAGGGAGGATTTTGGGTCAATTTTATCAAATTATAGGTGACAAACTGAACTTCATATTGTACGGGGAAAATGATATATTCAACCTATATTAAAACCTAAGGAGCAAGAAATTGTAAACCCTCAAAATAATACAAAAACATGATTTCAAGTACTAAGAGATGCCTACGCAATAAAATAATGGGGATTTTACATAAACACATACCTTTTGGTACCCATTTTCTTTTCCACGTGAACAGGAACCAAAATCGCTTTTAAACTTTTCAAAATTACTTAGATACCTTATTCTACTTTGTCTATATTTCTCTCTCCTCTTTTCATAATTCTAATCTAATTTCGCATTTATCTATCAATCCATTTATTTTTTGGTCATGCGACTTTAGAATTTTTTTTTTTTTAATTCTTTTTCTCTTCGAAACAAGATGCATATGAATATATATTTTTCGACATTTTTTTCACTAAGGTATGATTAATTATACCTTTGTATCTTAAGATATAACTACGGTATAATAATTGTAATAGTGTATCTTAATGTATAACAAATGTATAATTAAGGTATAACTAAGGTATCATCACTATAATAGTGTATCTTAAGGTATGATTATGTAGAGAATTTTCACGGGGAAAAACACGCAGAGCAAAAAATAGTGATTAAAATTTTATCTAAATTCCATGATTCCAAGACTCATGATTTTGACAGAACCAAAGATAGAACAGAAGGAAATTAAATTTCTCACCTTATAGGTCTCTTCTAGAGACTACTGAAGATTGCAAAATCGAATACTGACAACTCTACACAATCAAATACACGAATAACTCAAGATAGAACTAGACTCGTGTTACCGAACGGAGACGAAATGGAACTCAAGAAAATCACCAAAGAAAATTTCAGCTCCTACTTTTAATCCCTTGGCCGAAATATCATTCAGTGGCTCGGGTTAGAGGAATTCCTTTTAAAGCCTCCTATTTATACTCCTTGTATATTTAGGATTTCCTCTTATTATACTCCTTGTATAATTAGGTAATAAATTAACTTCAAGTTAAATTTTAATTTAACTAATTGATTTAATTTATGTCATTGGAATTAAATTAAATTATTTAGTAAAATCCCAATTGACTTAATTAAATCTAATTAATTAAATTTATTCAACCCAAATTTAATTTAACTTGGCTTTAAATAAATACAACTCATGTATTTAATTTTCCACCCGGGAAAATATATTTAATTAATTATTTACATGTTGTAATTAATGAATTAAATATTATCAATTCCCCTTTTATATTAATTGAATTAATGATAATTTTGATAAAACCTATTGTCATTAATTCAATTAACTGAGTTTTCATTTTAAGTACACGCAATATGTATATTTCCGACCATATCCATATCCATGACCACGGCCACAACCACGTCCATGTCCACGTCCACGACCGCGGCTATATTCATGCTTATTAAAACTTTCATTATTATTATACGACGTTGCATTCACTTCAAGGAATGTAGCCGATCTAGTTAGACGTGCTTCATGGTTTTTCAATAAAAGCTCATTATTTTGCTCAGCCATAAGAAAGCAAGAAATTAAATCATAGTATTTTTCAAAACCCTTTTCTCTGTAGTGCTATTGCAGGAGCACATTGGATGCATGAAAAGTAAGGAAAGTTTTTTCCATCATATCTTTATCAGTGACTTTCTCTCCACATAACTTTAATTTAGATGTAATTCTAAACACAACAGAATTATATTCACTTACAGATTTATGATCTTGTAACCGCAAGTGCATCCATTCATAAGGACCTTTAGGTAAAATAACAGTTTTCTGGTGGTCATACCTTTCTTTCAAATTGTTCCACAAGATATATGGATCTTTAATAGTCAGATACTCACTTTTTAACACCTCGTCGAGATGACGACTGAGCAAAATCATGGATTTTGCTTTTAGTTGCAATAAGCATCATTATTCTAGTGGATCGTTTTTCCAAGACCCATAACATCTAAGTGTACGTCAGCATCCAGTATCTATGAAAGATAATTCTTCCTGGTCACTTCAAGTGTCACAAATTCAATATTTGCAAGATTTGACATATCTAAAAACATAGTTTTGTTATATATATGTATATAAGAAATAAAAATTAGAATTCCAACTTACTTTGGACTAATTTGATGGATAACCGAGTGGTCTTGATCCTATGAGCAAACTTCTGCTGATAACGTGTTGTGAAATGACTTAAAGAAACAGAGATTATAGGGAAATTATAACAACAAGGAAACTAACAGAGAGGAAATATGAGAATAGAAACTTTTATTACTGAATCTCAGTTATAATGAGTAACAAAAACTAGCATCTATTTATAGGAAAAGATGAGGGGTAAAAAGGTAATAGCATAGTAAATAATTAATTACTCCCTCCGGTTTCAATTATTAGTCACCAAAGGTTATTCATCATAACCAATAAATTATTAATTGTGTTATTAAAATGACTAATCTACCCTTAATAATTTTGTACTAAAGCTCTAATTTCTATGTTAAAATTATCTTCCTTCTTAATTATTAAGACTTATTTGCATAGTTGAAAACCGGACCGGACCAGCCGGTCGGACTGGATTCGACCAGAACCGGAGGTCAGACCGGTCAATTTCTATTCGGTTTTCACTTTGGTCAAAAACCAATCAACCTTCGGTCGGACTGGCCGGTTGAACCGGAAAACCGTGAACCGGACCGGTTTTTCGGTTCGACCAGAGTGTTTTTTCTTTTAATAAAATATTTGAATATAAAATTTAAATTATTATTTTGAGGTGTTTTTAATTAAAATAAAATATAGTTTGTATTTTTAAATTATTTTAAATTAAATTGACATTTAATTGTAACTATAAAAACTATATTTCATAAATTGAGTTTTTTTAATTACTATATTGTGTTTGAAATGCATAAACTTAAAGAATTATAATAAAATTGTTCAAATTTTCATAAATTATAAAAATAAAAATAAAAATATATTAATATTTTAATATATTTATTAAATCCGGTTCGATTTCGGTTTATTCTGGTTTAATCCAAAATCTATGAATCCATCCCTTCACCGGTTCGATGACCGGTCCGGGTCTGAAAACCATACTTATTTGTATTAAATGTTGAACTTCTCTCATACTTTTAATGGGGGTAAATATGAGAAAATATTACAAAAAATGAATTGATAATCTAAAATAATATATATAAAAAAAAAAACCAAAGTAAAAATTAAAAAGTGACTAATATTTGAAATCGGAGGAAGTAATAAATAATATAAAATTATTGTTGTGGGAATTGGAACAGTACTTCAATTTCCAAAAGAAAAAACTTTTTTACAAAGTTTTGGGAAGGTGGACCCCGGTGTCCCCTTTTGGATCCATCTTGTGATTTATGATATAAAAAAATAAAATAAAATAAAATTGACTCCAGTAAACTCGGAGAAAAAAAATTGAATCCAAAGTAAACAAATTAGTGAAACATCATCTAAAAAAAATTAGAGGGAGTTTTTTTTATGAAAACAAAAAAAAATATGTTACTGTTGGCAGTGGGTTAGTAGTAGGACTAGGCATAAGAACCGGATATATCAGATTGGACCGAATATCCGAGGAAAAAGATCCAGAATTGGACCGAACTGTTGACTTTTTTTAAAAAAAGAACTGGACTGGACTGGACCGTAATTTATCCAGGACCGGACCGAGGACCTGATTGAATTGGATTGGACCGAGGACCGGACTGATAGAACCGAGAATTTATTAGTATTAAATATATATAAAGAGATTATTTAATTTTAAAATTTTATAATATATGTAAAAAAAATTATTTATAATCTTTCTAACCACTGAGTCAACTTAATATATAATATTTAGAAATATATTATTAGAATTTATATTTTTTAGTTGAAATTATATAAGAAAATATCTGTGCTTTTTTATTTTTTATATTAGGATTGGACCGAACTGAATCCCCGGACTCCATAACCGGATAGGACCGGAACCGAATCCCCGAATAACCGAACTGGATTGGACCGAAATTTTCGGAACAATCCAATTCTGCAGATTTATTCCTCCAATCCAATTCTGGAAATTTCTAAATCCCCGGATTGGACCGAACTGTGCCCAGCCTTAGTTAGTAGCACTAATGGTTCTCGAATGAATAAATCAAATTTAATTAATAAGGTCATAACATTTAATTTGTGTCCAATTAAAAAATTTATACTTCAATTAATTTCACAAAAATATTAAATTAATCATGCTATATAACTCCGATTCGTTTCATCTCATAAATGTTAGAGATCCAATATCGGATATAAATGAGAACAAAGAGTGGTGTATATATAAACATTATAGGTTTGTGCTATCTGCATTGTTTTGTTAAATTGAATCATTTATTCCTATTTTAAGAGCTTGAAAATATTATTTTTGTAAGCAATTAATATGACGAGGAAAATAGTAAAAAAGATGTTTAGCAAATTAAAATATGGGAGTTAATAAAAATGCACTTAATCTAATAGCATTAATTCATAACTTTATAGGAGTTCAAAATGATAAATTAAATTGTGAGGACTTCAATAGTGATAGGGACTCCTATGTATCGATGTATTTAATTGTATATATTTAGGAAGATTGGTATAATTATATAATTAACCATACACAATACATATCAATTGACTCTTCTTATCCACGTTGGATTGAGAGATTCACAACCCTAATTTGTGTTTTATGGTATTAGAGCCTCTAAGGGCATAACAGCCAACTTTTTCTGTCTCCACAATGTCTACCGATCCGACATCATCACCACCACCGTTCCTTCAGTCATGGCCGGTGCTACAGAAGCCTTGCCGTCTGTCTGCCATCAGCTCCCATTAAAGTTAGATTCCAGCAATTATGTTTTGTGGAAGACTCTCATTATTCCAATGTTGGCTATGTGTGATCTCGTCAAACATGTAGATGGAACAGCAGCTATTCCGACAGAGAAGCTGGAGAACGAAACCCCAAATCTGGCGTATCAATTGTGGCATAGCCAAGATCAACGGATATTGAGTTGGTTACTCAATCCATCTCTCCTTCTATTCTTCCGCAAGTTATTGGGGTTAGATCGGCTAAAGAAGCCTGGGTTAAGTTGGAAAGTGCCTATGCATCTGGTTCAAAGGCACAAATTCGGGAATTGAAGCAACAATTGCATTCTTTGGTAAAAAGCGATAGTGAGTCGATTACTGATTTTATATAGCGGGCCGAATGAATTGCTGACTTATTGGTTTCGCTATAATATCCGGTTTCGGATGAGGATTTGGTTGATGCGATTTTGGACAGCCTTCGGGGTCCATTCTGGGATTTCTATCGAAGTTTGGGATCTAAGGTGATCTCTTATGATGATTTGTATGGCTTACTCTTGATGGAGGAGTGTCACATTCGAAGGGAAAAGTCAGTTGCAGAAGACGTTAACGTGCCAACGGCACATTTTACAACCAAACAGCCTGCTGTCGGAAGTAGAAGCAGAGGCTGAGGAAGATTTCAGGGACAGCAGCGTTCGTCCCAGTATGGCCAGCGACAACAGGCTACGTCTGGTTATTCTCCAGTTTCGGGACAAGCTGGTTGCCCCCCACAAGTTCGCTCAATCTTCTCCAGCAAACGTTGTAGGCGTCACTTGCCATAACTATCGCGGTTTTGGTTATTATGTGAGGCCGTGCCCATCGCCGAAATTAAACACTCAGAGAGCTCAATCCTACCTGTATTCCAACCACACAGTAATAAACCCCTCGGACTCAACTTGGATCATGGACGGTGGGGCTACACACCATCTCACCTCGGATTTGGGACACCTCAACTTACACTATGAGTACTCTAGACCTGAAGAGGTTCATCTAGGTAACGGGTCTTCCCTTTCCATCAAAAATATTGGTTCTTCTTGTATTCCTATCAATAGTAACAGTGCTATTAAATTATCGTAAGTATTACATGTTCCTGAATCAAAATCAAACTTGATTTCCATAAGTGCATTAACCCGTTCTAATAATGTCTCTGTTGAATTTTTTAACAAATTTTTTCTGGTGAATGACCTGAATTCCAAGCAGGTACTACTTCGAGGCCCCAAAAGGAATGGACTCTATGCTATGCCCACAGTGCTGCCCGCTCCTGTCAAGTCACATCTTACCCCCTTGTCCACCTGGCATAAGAGGCTTGGACATCCGGTGTCTTCTGTAGTTAGTCAGATTTTAAGAAATAATCAGATTCAATTTTCTAGCAAAATAGATCCCCATATTTGTTCTAGTTGTGCGGTCAGTAAGAGTCATCGTTTACCATTTGAACTTTCTGAGTCTGTTGTTGATGGTCCTTTGGATTTGATTTGTTCAGATGTTTGGGGTCCAGCCCTGGTTAATTCTCATGATGGTTTTTAATATTATCTATTGTTTTATGACCATTTTAGCAAGTATTGTTGGATTTATTTCTTGCATTATAAATTTGAAGTGCTGAATATGTTCATTAAGTTCCATTATGTGGTTGAAAAATATTTTGGTCGACCTATCAAGGTTTTCCAATCTGATGGAGGAGGGGAATTTGTTGCCATGAAAAATTATCTATCCCAAAATGGGATCCAACATAGAATGTCGTGTCCGTATACCCCGGAACAAAATGGGGCAGTAGAGAGAAAACACCGTCATGTGGTTGAAATGGGTCTTACGTTACTTAATCGTACAAAATTGCCAATGTCTTTCTGGCCCAATGCTTTTGAAACCTCCATCTATCTTATTAATCGCATGCCATCTCCTGTTCTAAATAATATGTCTCCTTATCTTCGTTTATTTGGCTGCCAACTTGATTATTTGTTGCTTCGTGTCTTTGGTTGCTTGTGTTATCCGTGGTTGGGTCCATATAATTAGCACAAACTAAACTACCGCTCTTGTAAATGTATGTTTCTAGGCTATAGCAAAATACATAAGGCCTATCGTTGTTTTGATCCCGTGTCTGGAAAATTCTATGTCTCACGCCATGTCCTCTTTGATGAACAGGTGTTTCCATATCCGAAGTTGTGCCAATCTGCTGTCTCGGATCCAAGTTCGATTCCTTCCTCGCTTCCCACTATACATATTATATCCACCCATCCTTACCTTGCTCCTACACAGCCACAATGTCAAGCACCTCCAGCCCCATTGCTAACTGACACTGAAACCTCTCTTACACAGCCCTCTCTGCAAAACACCCCTACTACTCCCTTATCAGAATAGAACCAGCCGTCCCCACCTGAAATGCCCATCATGTCTCCTTTAGCACCAGATAATGCTCCCTTTTCACCTAAATCAACTTCACCTGGGCTCTCTTTAGTGGTCGACTTGCAACAATATCCTGTAGCTGAAAATAGCGCATAACAAGCTGAAAATAGCGCATAACCAGCTCCTCATGGTAAAAAGTGAGCTACTGTTCTAGCCTCGGAGAGACGAATGGTAACACAGCAAATGATGGGTAAGCTGCCTTCTTGCTCCTTTATGGTATCCATAGCTCCCTAAGGCCCAACTTGTTACAGTGAAGCTGTCAAAAGTCTACATTGGTGTCAGGCAATGGCAGAAGAGTTTTCTGCGCTCATTTCAAATGGTACTTAGGAGCTTGTGCAACCTTCTCAAGCAACTAATGTTATTGGCTGTAAGTGGATGTTCAAGGTGAAATTGAAGCTAGATGGGTTGATTGAGCACTATAAAGCACACATAGTTGCAAAAGGTTTCCATTAAAGACCGGGTATGGATTTTCATGATACCTTTAGTCCTATGGTCAAGCCTACGACTATCCGATTATTGCTATCTCCTGTTGTCTCCTTTAACTTGTTTGTCACTCATCTAGATGTGTCAAATGCATTTTTACACAGTGATTTGGATGAACCCGTTTTCATGGATCAACCAACTAGCTTTGTTGATCAAAATTATCCGAAGTATGTTTGCCGTCTCTGCAAGTCCTTATATGGATTGAGTCCCCCAGGATGTGGCATAGATGCCTTACACAAGCCTTAATTGCTTTTGGGTTTTGGTGTTCCTGGGCTGATGTCTATCTTTACTTTCTTTGCAAGGGCTTCTTGGTACTATTCTGCTTAATTTATGTGGATGATTTACTAGTATTGGGCAATGATTTGGCATTATCTACTACTCTGATTCGACATTTACAGTCTCAATTTGCCATCAAAGATCTGGGTCCTGTCAAGTATTTTCTTGGTGTTGAAATTATTCGGCAAAAGAATTGTATGTATTTGACACAGCGGAAGTATATACATGAGTTAATGGCTCGGTCACTCATGCTAGAATCCAAACCCGTTACCACTCCAGCGAGTTCAACTGATAAGTTGTCTGTTAGGGGTGGTTCTTTACTTGATGATGCCTCTTTTTATCAGAGTCTGGTTGGGGGACTACAGTATCTCACTATTACTTGCCCGGATATTGCCTTTGCTGTTCATCGGGTGGCGCAATTTATGCACACCCCCTCTACTCTCCATTAGCAGGCCCTGAAACGCATCCTAAAGTACTCACAGGCTACGACCTCTTTTGGTCTGCGCCACCAGCCCCGACATTCACTTACTTTGCATGCTTTTTCTGATTTAGACTACGGGGGTGATGTTGATGATCGTCGCTCCACGTCCAGTTTTGGTGTGTTCCACGACACCAATTTGGTTTCCTGGGCCTCTCGAAAAGAGAGAATTGTGTCTCATTCGTCCACTGAAGCAGAGTATAGAGCACTAGCCACCACTATGTCTGAATTATCTTGGCTTGAAATGTTGTTACTTGAGATTGGTTTTCATTTACCTGGGGCTCCAACGCTATGGTGTGATAACCTTAGCGCCACATATCTCACGGCGAATGATGTCTTCCATACCCTCACCAAGCACTTAGAATTGGATTTCCATTTTGTTCGGGAAAAGGCAGCTTCGAAGCAGTTATATGTTCGATATATTTCTACTGATGATCAAGCTGCTGATATTCTTACCAAACCTCTGCATAAAACTTGGTTTCAGCTGCTACGAGATAAGTTGGCTGTGGTCTCCACCCCAGCTCAACTTGAGGGGGATTGATAGGGACTCCTATGTATCGATGTATTTAATTGTATATATTTAGGAAGATTTGTGTAATTATGTAATTAACCATACACAGTTAAGATAGTTATGCTGTTGTGTGCACTTGTTGAAAATGCAAATACTAGTATGATGATAGAACTGCTACATAACAATGTGTGTATAAATTCCATGGCATTTTATAATGAGGTCACTAAGTGACTACAGAGGTAAAATATTTGCTTATCAAAGGCAAAATTAAAATAAGTAATATGGCATGCCATAAGTTCTACTTTCAAAATGCACACATAAGCCATGAGAAAGGAAGTTTTAAGTTATTTTCCATCAAATAAATTCAAGACTTTCATAAGATTACACTTAGTTCAAGCTAAAAAGAACACACAGGTACATTTAAATGGACCAGACTAATATCGTTATAAAATTAGTTATTAAAAGAATTTTTCAAACTTGGGAAGGTTTTGAAAATATTCAAATAACTAATTACAAATTAAATACATTTATCTGATGAGTTCAAAATATTATCTTTTACAGATAAAGTTTTCTTAAAATAGAATATCTCCAAAATTCTTTTAAGAAAATACGTCAGGAGATCATGACTTCAGAATGAGCTTATTTTGTGCTAAATAAAACCATCCAAAAATTCAATTTTTTATCTCTTTAAAAATTCACAAGATAGAATAAGGTTTTCTCATCAAAAAGGGGGAGATTGTTGAACCTTGTTTTGATGAAAACAACTTTTATATTTGAAGAAGATAATAATTAAATAAATACTTTAATAATTAATTAAAGATAAATACATTTTTAATTAATTAATTAAAGTATGAAGATGAAGACTTTCTACAAGGACATTGGAAGAGTTATACAAAAATATAACAAGCTTGGAGAAATAAAGAAACATCTTGCTTCAGAAGGCTAAAGGTTTAAGAAATTTATTTACATATCTTCAGAGACCTGAAGAAATCAAGTTCCAATATTCAGATGCCTGAACAATGTATAACGGCTACATTTAGATATTTGAAGAAAGCAAGCTCAAATCTTGAGATACCTAAACACTGTATAACGGCTACATTCGGAGAGCTGAAGAAATCAAGCTCAAATCTTGAGATACTGAACACTGTATAAGGGCTACATTTAGAGACCTGAAGAAATCAAATTCAAATCTTCAGATATCTGAACACTGTATAATGGCTACATTCAGAGACCTTAAGAAATTAAATTCAAATCTTCAGATACCTGAACACTGTATAACGGCTACATTCAGAGACCTGAAGAAATCAAATTCAAACTTTCAGAGACCTATTCACTGTATAACGGATACATTCATAGACCTGAAGAAAGTTCATTACTAACCTTCTGAAGGCTAAACACTGTGCAACGGCTAGTTTCAGAGACCTGGAGGAAATCAAAACTAAAACTTCAGAAGGCTGAATACACTGCAACGGCTAGTTTCAGAGACTTGAATTGAACTTGATTCTCTTCTCCAAACCACTTCTCCAATGCCTATAAATAGAAGACAAATGCAAGCATCTCAAAATGGGAAGACAAATTACAAAGTTTACAATACATACAAAGCATTCTTGAGTAGTCTTTCCAACGATCTTCAAAGAGAGCAATCTAGTCTTCATCAAAGGAATTCACATTCTTTCAAATACAAAATTTTGAGTGAATTGTAAAATCACACTAAGAGATATTAGTATGAGGGGGAGCTTTGTTGTTATAGTTCTTTGCAACAAATTTTGTACAAAAGTTTTGTTGTTGATCTTTGAAAAACAACAAGTTGTAAACATTTAGTGTTTTAGCTTGCAAACAAGGTGTCTCAATCCAGACAGAAGAAGGATCACTGTCCTAATCCTAGACAAAAGTAGGATTGATTGTCCCAATCTTGGACAGAAGAAAGATCAAAGTGGTTTAATTCCTACCCTTAAACGAATTATAGTGGAAAATCTTAAGTGGTTCACTTGAGGATAGGAGTTGGACAGTTGGTCCGAACCTGTATAAATCTCTGTGTCGACAATCTTTCTATCCCTATAATTTTTACATTACTGCTATTTATATTCTTGCATTTATTTCACATAGTTATAGCTCCTTCGATACCTTACGTTATTTATTCAAGAACAATTAAATTTACAAGTTTTACTAACATTTTTATTCTGCTTTTTTAAGTAAAACTTGTTTCTTGGACAAAGTTGTTTTTAAATAAAAGGTTTCCACAAAAGAATTTAATTTGGGTATTTACACTATTCACCCCCCTCTAGTGTACCTTATAGCTTATTTGGGACTAACAGTAATTTCAAAAAATTGTTTAGATAAGAAAATAGATTTGCTGGAAGTGTCTATTTTACAGTTTTAAGCGATAAAATCATGTAATTTTTAAATTATTTAGAAATTTTTGTTTCACGGTTCTGTTACTGAACAAAGCGTATTACATATACGTAAAAGATAGATCAATTTTGGGGCTAATAATATTGAAATGAAAAGATTAGGTGCTCAATGTTCTTTCCCCATTTCTAAGAATTTCTCATTTCTAACAATAGTCCATTTAAATGAAATTGCTTAAATAGTCAATGTTTACCGAATGAGTGGAAAAGGACTCTTACACCTGTACACTAATATGATAAAATTATATTAAGTGAGATATGAAATTCTTCGTACCAAAATTAATCAAACGCAAACATTTTTCTTAAGTATCTTATTAATTAACTAGACTATAAAATTACTAAGAATCTGTTGGGGTGATTTTACAAGGGATATGGTTTTTGCAACATGTGAACTAGTTTCTACCATGAGACACTGGGCGGGAGGAAGAAAATTGAAAGAATATGTTGGTTTCTGAATTGGTAGGAGATGATTAATTAATTAATTATGTAGGAAATGGGTTTTTTTTTTTTAAATGAAGCATACAATACTAATTAGTAATTAAGGGAAAATCTTTTGTTAATTAAAGTTAAAATACAATAAGTAAATATTCAGTACAATAATTCTATATTACTATAAATATAACCATTACCATAATCATTACCATATTCATTATTTCACGTCGGCACTCAGTCAGTATTATAAAACGACAATTACCAAGTCTGCCTTCCTTGGTCATTTTTTATTATTATTATTTGACCCTACATTCCAATTTTAATTTCCATGTGCATGTTATCTGACCCTACGTTCCAATTATAAAACGACAATTACCAAGTCTGCCTTCCTTGGTCTTTTTTTATTATTATTATTTTCCTTCGATCTTTTATCAACATTGTAATTGGTTTCCTGATCAATTTTTTGAATACATTGAGTACATAATCTTTTCATTTTAATATTATTAGCTACAAACTCAATTTTATTTTATGTCAATATAACAAATACTATTAAGTGATATGATCAATAATATTTTAATACGTAACGTAATTTCAGAAAATTGTTTAGATAATCTAATACAGCATGTGAACTGATTTGGAGTAATCTGATACAGCATGTGAAATGATTTGGATTTTATCGGGATATTAGATTTAGATAATAACAAAAAAATAATAATACTAATAGTCATATAAATTCATAATAGTATAGAGTGGAAAGAGTTGAACTTTCACGGCTGTCTCTTGCAATATGTGCAATCAACTAATAATGTATGATGACCAACCTAATTGGACTAATAATGTATAATCTATGCATCAATTCTGATTTTCTTGTCTGCCATCAGTTTAAGTTCAAGTGCCCTTAATTGCTCTTTCCTTGTTAATTTGTTTCTTTCTTCTCTTTTTCTCTCTTTAACTATTTGTGTTCTGAAAGTCATATTTCCTTTGGATTCCCTCTCAATCCATCTAGTGAAAAGACTTACCTCCACTGAGCTAAACTGGGAGAAAAAAAAAAAAGAATCCAAAGTAAACAAATTAATGAAGTTTTGTCAGTCAGTTACGACATTGACTTTAATATTCATTTCACCAAGAATGGGATGTTATCTAATTATTTAAGGTTGAACGTAAGATCCATCTCTAAATTGTTTTTTGGTAAAAAATTATGTTACTATTGGCAGTGGTTTAGTAGCACTAATGGTCCTCCAATGAATAGAGATCAAATTTAATTAATGAGGTCATAACATTTAATTCGTGTCCAATTAAAAAACAAATCTTATACTTCAATTAATTTTAAAAAAAATATATATTAAATTAATTAGGCTATATAACTCCGATTGGTTTCATCTCGTCAATGTTAGAGATCTTATATCGGATATAAATGAAAATAAAGAGTGGTACATATATAAAAATAGTAAATTGGGCTTAACATAAGCCAATTGACTTTACATTATATGCGCCAACTCCATTTATGTGCTCACTCATGCAATCAAGCACTTTCAAAACCATAAAATCTATTCAGTAAACATTGCACATTCGTGCTACTGAATTATTAAATTTTTAAATTGTTTCGATTGGTTTCATCTCATAAACATTACAGGTTTGTGCCATCTACTTTGTTTTGTTAAATTGAATCGTTGATTCCCATTTTAAGAGCTTGAAAATATTATTTTTGTAAGCAATTAATATGTGACAGAGGCTGATGAGGAAAATAGTAAAAAAGATGTTTAGCAGATTATAATATGGTAGTTAAACAAAGTACACTTAATCTAATAGCATTAATCTATAACTTTATAGGAATTCAAAATAATAAATTAAATCGTGAGGACTTCAATAGCATAAATAGTTAAATACTAAAACTTCACGCTTTTTCTTTTTGTTTTATCCTTCTCGATTAATATATGTTTTTTTGGTGAGGAGAAGGAATCAATTAATATATTCTTAGATATGGACATTTGACAAAGAAGTTATAAAAATAATAATAGTAAACAATTTGTTAGTCTCTAAGTTTGATACTATTTGATAGAGTACAAGGGTAATTACAATTGTATTCCTAATTAGTCTCTACTTGTATAGTCCTATAAGGACTCTTCTTGTATAGCCTAACCCTAAGTGCATAACCCTAGTATATATATGTAACTTGTGCTCTCATGAATAGTCAATTCATTCAAGTCTTTCATGGTATCAGAGCCTCCCACTTTTTCGAAAAACACTAACCCTAAACCCTAATTTTCCTCCTTGAGACTCATGGCTTCTACTTCTTCAATGTTGTCCGACTCCTCTGTGGTTGCGTCTTCCTCAGCCTCTGTGGCAGCACCTGTTTTCGCCTCCGTGGCTCCTAACGGACAGCTCTTCGGCGTCTCCATCATGACCACACCTCTCACTCATGCTCTCCTCAACACTTCCGATTCCATTGTTCATGCCGCCGACCATCAAATGGGCTTTGTGCCTCCAACGGGTTATGTACCCCAAACGAGCTTTGTGCCTCAAATAATTCCACCTGTGACATTTAATCCTGCCCCTGCTGTTCAGATTTCACAAAAGTTAACTCCGAGCAATTATCTCCTGTGGAAACTTCAGATTCTTCCAATGCTTCATGGTTGTGGTCTCTCTCATCACATTCTTGGTACTTCTCCACCTCCATCAAAATATTTATCCGATGGTTCCGATAATCCAATTTACTTGGCGTGGGAGCAACGTGATCAACAGGTCCTTAGTTGGATCGTTTTGTCTGTGTCACCTTCAATTATGCCTCAAATTGTTGGCTCCAACATCGCTCGTGATGCATGGAATAAATTGACAGCCGCGTATGCCTCGGGTTCCAAGGCTCAAATCCGCAATCTTCATGGCCAATTGCTCTCTCTCTCACAAGGTATGGATGATATTGCTACCTATGTTCAAAAAGCTAAGTCTGTTGGTGATCAATTAGCGGCATTAGGATATTCGATACCGGAAGAAGATTTAATTGATTTTCTGCTTGCTGGTTTGACTGATGATTATCATCTTTTTATTCGCACTCTTGAAACTAAAATGGAGCCGGTTAGTTTTGATGTTTATGGGATGCTTCTATATGAAGAATGTTATTTAAAATGTGCCAAACAACGGTCGAGTGGTGATGGAATTTCACCAACAGCCCACTTTTCCGTCCATAGGTAGCAGCAGCAGTCCACGTTTGGACGTGGTAGGGCACGTGGCCGAGGTGCCAGCCGAGGGCGAGGAGGCCGTTCCTCTCCTCAACAAAGGTATAATCCTTCTTTTTCTGCAGGTTCTCATGGTGATCAGCCCCGTACCGACCGAATTTGTTATAATTGTCGTGGCAATGGACACTTGGCTAATGTTTGTCCCTCACCGAAACAAAAACGCAGCACTGATAACACTTCTCCTAGCTCCTATATGACCACAACCGAACCAGCCCCCACCTCTAATAAATCTTGGATTGTTGATTCGGGAGCAACTCATCATCTTACTAATGATCTTGATAATCTTGCTATTCATTCTGAATATCAGGGTCCCGAAGAAGTCCAACTTGGTTATGGCTCTAAACTCAATATCTCTCGCATTGGTAGTTCGAGTTTTTATTTTGATAATACGTTGCTTCGAGTTCGTCAGATTCTTTATGTTCCTCATACTAATCAAAATTTATTATCTGTTTATGCTTTAACTAACTCTAACCCGGTTTCTATTGAATTTTTTGCCAATTATTTTATCATCAAGAATTTGGCAACGAAGCGGGTTCTGTATCGCGGCCAGAGTAATCAAGGGCTTTACTCCATGTGTCTTACACCACCAATTTCCATTCAAGCTAATTTTGTTTCTTTGTCTACTTGGCATGCTTGCCTAGGCCATGCTGCCAATCCTATTGCTTCTAAAGTTTTACAATCTAATAAAATTTCAGCTAGTTCTATTTCCAATAATTCTTTGTGTCATGCTTGTTGTTCAAGTAAGGTTCGTAGGCAGCCATTTGTTTTATCCACATTTAATGCCACTCAACCTCTGCAACTTGTTTGTTCTGATGTTTGGGGTCCTGCACCTGTTAGTTCCTATGATGGCTATGTCTTCTATGTTTTATTTTATGATCACTACAGCAAATATACATGGTTTTATCCAATGAAACACAAGTCTGAAGTGCTGTCCATTTTTAAGTCTTTTAAGACTCTTGTTGTAAATTATTTTGACACCAAAATTAAGATGTTCCAATCTGATTGGGGTGGTGAGTTTCGAGCCTTAACCAATTTTTTACGAAAGAATGGGATTACACAACGGGTCTCTTGTCCTTATACCCCTGAACAAAATGGGTGTGCGAAAAGAAAACATTGACATATAGTTGAAACTGGTTTTGCTCTCCTCACTTACGCCAAAGTACCCTTGAAATATTGGACTAAAGCCTTTGAATGTGCTGTACATGTCATTAATCGTTTGCCTATGAAACAATTGAATTTTCAGAGTCCCTTTCATCGTTTATTTGCTGCAGATGTTGATTATTTTTCTCTTAAAATATTTGGCTGCTTATGTTATCCTTGGTTGCGTCCATACACTAAGCATAAATTGGAGTCTCGTTCTCTTCCTTGTGTTTTCTTTGGTTATAGTAAAATTCATAAAGTTATCAATGTTATCATATTCCCTCGGGTCGTCTGTATATCTCACGTCATGTTCTTTTTTATGAATAGGTGTTTCCCTTTGCTAAAATTTCTGATGAGTTGCCCCCGGTATCAACAAACTCAGATCCTGAACCCAGTCCTTTTATTTGTTATCCCCTTTCTATACCATCTCAGCTAACCGGAACCAGCTCCCCCAACCCGTGCTCACCACCACGAGTTAAACCGACAGCCATAAACCCAACCAGCCCCCAAACAGGCCTAACGACCCAGACACAAACATAAGTTTACTCACCAAAACGAGAAGAATTGAAAAGTCATAAAATCCATGTGAAATTGGGATCTGAATAGTGCAATTCACCATAACTGTGTATTTTTGTTTTTGATGATGTAAAAAAGCCCTAAACCAGGGGCGTGAACCCCCCCAGAGAGGGCTCAAGTGAAGAGCAAAAACAGAAAAGAAGTAATAGCACCACATGGTAAAGGAATATAAAAGTTACCTGAAATTTGTGATCAGAATGGGATGTTATCTAATTATTTAAGGTACTATTCAACTCTTTAGTTCATGCAACTATGTTTTCATATAAAACTACAAATTTACCATTAGTTATAAGTAAAGTTTTTATTTTTTAGATTAAATTTAATTAAAATAATTCTAATAAAATTTTAATAATATTTATATACATCACTAATTTTATATTTTTATATGTTAATAATAGTAATTAATATATTATAATTCGTTTTTCAAATTTTTATTATCATTTTCTTTATTACTTTCGTATAATATATTTAAACTAAAAATAAAATTTATTATGAATCTTGACATTATTCTTAAAAAAATTGTTTCAGTATTATCAATAAGGTAGGTAATTAGAGATGGAAAGTTTAGTTTTATAATTTTATATAGTTCTAATTGTAATTTTAAATTTTTTAAAATATTTTTTCATTTATTTGTTTACAAATCAAGCACTAAGATAATAATTTAATGTTCTATAGATATATAAAAGTTAATATATTAATTATGCAAAAAAAAAAACATAAAATAAGAATTGAAATATGTTTTATCATTTTAAAATAAAATAGAGGGCATTTTTACCATTATTTTGTTAAATTTGACTATTAACTTAATAAAAATACTAAAGAATAAATAAAGGCAAAATCTAGAAATTATATAGTTATTTAAAAACAAACGAGGACCGACGGATATAATATATTAATATATTAAAGAATACATCATTTTTTTTCTTGTACTTGGCAATAAATGCTTATTGACCCTCTAAACTTACATGAAGTTCACTTTGCTTCTCAATTTGGCAAAACCGACCCACAGCCTTCCTAAATCTGATGTGGCACTAGAATTTAATCTTAACATTACCAAAGCACATGAAAGTAATTTCAGTGCCACATCAAATTTAGGGAGGATTTTGGGTCAATTTTATCAAATTATAGGTGGCAAACTGAACTTCATATTGCACGGGGAAAATATTATATTCAACCTATATTAAAACCTAAGGAGCAAGAAATTGTAAACCCTCAAAATAATACAAAAACATGATTTCATGTACTAAGAGATACCTACGCAATAAAATAATGGGGATTTTACATAAACACATACCTTTTGGTACCCATTTTCTTTTCTACGTGAACAGGAACCAAAATCACTTTTAAACTTTTCAAAATTACTTAGATACCTTATTCTACTTTGTCTATATTTCTCTCTCCTCTTTTCATAATTCTAATCTAATTTCGCATTTATCTATCAATCCGTTTATTTTTTGATCATGCGACTTTAGAATTTTTTTTTCAATTCTTTTTCTCTTCGAAACAAGATGCATATGAATATATATTTTTCGACATTTTTTTCACTAAGGTATGATTAATTATACCTTTGTATCTTAAGATATAACTACGGTATAATCAATGTAATAGTGTATCTTAATGTATAACAAATGTATAATTAAGGTATAACTAAGGTATCATCACTATAATAATGTATCTTAAGGTATGATTATGTAGGAATTTTCACGGGGAAAAACACGCAGAGCAAAAAATAGTGATTAAAATTTTCTCTAAATTTCGTGATTCCAAGACTCATGATTTTGACAGAACCAAAGATAGAACAGAAAGAAATTAAATTTCTCACCTTATAGGTTTCTTCTAGAGACTACTGAAGATTGCAGAATCGAATACCAACAACTCTATACAATCAAATACACGAATAACTCAAGATAGAACTAGACTCGTGTTACCGAAAGGAGACGAAATGGAACTCAAGAAAATCACCAAAGAAAATTTCAACTCCTACTTTTAATCCCTTGGCCGAAATATCATTCAGTGGCTCGGGTTAGAGGAATTCCTTTTAAAGCCTCCTATTTATACTCCTTGTATATTTAGGATTTCCTCTTATTATACTCCTAGTATAATTAGGTATTAAATTAACTTCAAGTTAAATTTTAATTTAACTAATTGATTTAATTTATGTCATTGGAATTAAATTAAATTATTTAGTAAAATCCCAATTGACTAAATTAAATCTAATTAATTAAATTTATTCAACCCAAATTTAATTTAGCTTGGCTTTAAATAAATACAACTCATGTATTTAATTTTCCACCCAGGAAAATATATTTAATTAATTATTTACATTTTGTAATTAATGAATTAAATATTATCAATTCCCCTTTTATATTAATTGAATTAATTTTGATAAAACCTATTGTCATTAATTCAATTAACTGAGTTTTCATTTGAAGCACACGCAATATGTATATTTCTGACCATATCCATATCCATGACCACGGCCACAACCACGTCCATGTCCACGTCCATGACCGCGGCTATATTCATGCTTATTAAAACTTTCATTATTATTATACGATGTTGCATTCACTTCAAGGAATGTGGCCGATCTAGTTAGACGTGCTTCATGGTTTTTCAATAAAAGCTCATTATTTTGCTCAGCCATAAGAAGGCAAGAAATTAAATCATAGTATTTTTCAAAACCCTTTTCTCTGTAGTGCTGTTGCAGGAGCACATTGGATGCATGAAAAGTAAGGAAAGTTTTTTCCATCATATCTTTATCAGTGACTTTCTCTCCACATAACTTTAATTTAGATGTAATTCTAAACACAACAGAATTATATTCACTTACAGATTTATGATCTTGTAACCGCAAGTGCATCCATTCATAAGGACCTTTAGGTAAAATAACAGTTTTCTGGTGGTCATACCTTTCTTTCAAATTGTTCCACAAGATATATGGATCTTTAATAGTCAGATACTCAGTTTTTAACACCTCTCAAGATGACGACTGAGCAAAATCATGGATTTTGCTTTTAGTTGCAATAAGCATCATTATTCTAGCGGATCGTTTTTCCAAGACCCATAACATCTAAGTGTAAGTCAGCATCCAGTATCTATGAAAGATAATTCTTCCTGGTCACTTCAAGTGTCACAAATTCAATATTTGCAAGATTTGACATATCTAAAAAAATAGTTTTGTTATATATATATATATATATATATATAAGAAATAAAAATTAGAATTCCAACTTACTTTGGACTAATTTGATGGATAACTGAGTGGTCTTGATCCTATGAGCAAACTTCTGCTGATAACGTGTTGTGAAATGACTTAAAGAAACAGAGATTATATGGAAATTATAACAACAAGGAAACTAACAGAGAGGAAATATGAGAATAGAAACTTTTATTACTGAATCTCAGTTATATTGAGTAACAAAAACTAGCATCTATTTATAGGAAAAGATGAGGGGTAAAAAGGTAATAACATAGTAAATAATTAATTACTCCCTCCGGTTTCAATTATTAGTCACCAAAGGTTATTCATCATAACTAATAAATTATTAATTATATTATTAAAATGACTAATTTACCCTTAATAATTTTGTACTAAAGCTCTACTTTCTATGTTAAAATTATCTTCCTTCTTAATTATTAAGACTTATTTGCATAGTTGAAAACCGGACCGGACCAGCCGGTCGAACTGGATTCGACAAGAACCGGAGGTCAGACCGGTCGGTTCTATTCGGTTTTCACTTTGGTCAAAAACCGATCAACCTTCGGTCGGACTGGCCGGTCGAACCGGAAAACCGTGAACCGGACCGGTTTTTCGGTTCGACCAGTGTTTTTTCTTTTAAAAAAATATTTGAATATAAAATTTAAATTATTATTTTGAGGTGTTTTTAATTAAAATAAAATATAGTTTGTATTTTTAAATTATTTTAAATTAAATTGACATTTAATTGTAACTATAAAAACTATATTTCATAAATTAAGTTTTTTTAATTACTATATTGTGTTTGAAATGCATAAACTTAAAGAATTATAATAAAATTGTTCAAATTTTCATAAATTATAAAAATAAAAATAAAAATATATTAATATTTTAATATATTTATTAAATCCGGTTCGATTTCGGTTTATTCTGGTTTAATCTAAAATCTATGAATCCATCCCTTCACCGGTTCGATGACCGGTCCGGGTCTGAAAACCATACTTATTTGTATTAAATGTTGAACTTCTCTCATACTTTTAATGAGGGTAAATATGATAAAATATTGTAAAAAATGAATTGGTAATCTAAAATAATATATATATATATAAAAAACCAAAGTAAAAATTAAAAAGTGACTAATATTTGAAATCGGAGGAGGTAATAAATAATATAAAATTATTGTTGTGGGAATTGGAACAGTACTTCAATTTCCAAAAGAAAAAACTTTTATACAAAGTTTTGGGAAGGTGGACGCCGGTGTCCCCTTTTGGATCCATCTTGTGATTTATGATATAAAAAAATAAAATAAAATAAAATTGACTCCAGTAAACTCGGAGAAAAAAAATTGAATCCAAAGTAAACAAATTAGTGAAACATCATCTAAAAAAAATTAGAGGGAGTTTTTTTTTATGAAAACAAAAAAAAAAAATTATGTTACTGTTGGCAGTGGGTTACTAATGGTTCTCGAATGAATAAATCAAATTTAATTAATAAGGTCATAACATTTAATTTGTGTCCAATTAAAAAACTTATACTTCAATTAATTTCACAAAAATATTAAATTAATCATGCTATATAACTCCGATTCGTTTCATCTCATAAATGTTAGAGATCCAATATCGGATATAAATGAGAACAAAGAGTGGTGTATATATAAACATTATAGGTTTGTGCTATCTGCATTGTTTTGTTAAATTGAATCATTTATTCCTATTTTAACAGCTTGAAAATATTATTTTTGTAAGCAATTAATATGACGAGGAAAATAGTAAAAAAGATGTTTAGCAAATTAAAATATGGGAGTTAAAAAAAATACACTTAATCTAATAGCATAAATTTATAACTTTATAGGAGTTCAAAATGATAAATTAAATTGTGAGGACTTCAATAGTGATAGGGACTCCTATGTATCAATGTATTTAATTGTATATATTTAGGAAGATTGGTATAATTATATAATTAACCATACACAATATATATATCAATTGACTCTTCTCATCCACGTTAGATTGAGAGATTCACAACCCTAATTTGTGTTTTATGGTATTAGAGCCTCTAAGGGCATAACAGTCGACTTTTTCTGTCTCCACAATGTCTACCGATCCGACATCATCACCACCACCGTTCCTTCAGTCATGGCCAGTGCTACAGGAGCCTTGTCGTCTGTCTCCCATCAGCTCCCATTAAAGTTAGATTCCAGCAATTATGTTTTGTGGAAGACTCTCATTATTCCAATGTTGGCTATGTGTGATCTCGTCAAACATGTAGATGGAACAGCAGCTATTCCGACAGAGAAGCTGGAGAACGAAACCCCAAATCTGGCGTATCAATTGTGGCATAGCCAAGATCAACGGATATTGAGTTGGTTAAACAATATCTCATTTGCAATAATGGACATTGAGTGTTGTAAATTAATTATCATAAATTAATTTATGATGGATGTCCATACACCATCAACAATGGAGATTAATCAATTATGGTGGATGTCTATACACCAACAATTATGTAATTAACTATATTGAAGGTATATGTAGTTATAGCCACACATTTTGATGGTCTAGTATTATAAATAGGCTAGTTTATTTCATTTGTAGTTGCACTAAATATTAAGGCAATTTTATGCTCTTACAATTCTTCCATGATATTAGTTCTTTCCTTACTATAATCTCTAGTTTTATTAAATCATCATATAATTAATATAAGCTCCATCTAATTAGTTATATTACAACATCTAATTACTTATAATATAATAGCCATTAATTAACAAAATTTAACTTATCTACAATGTACGAAAATGTTTGTTAGGGGAGAAAAGAATTCACATGGGTTGTCTTCATTATTAACTTCATATTTTCTGATTGTATTATAAATTACAGCCACATGTGATATCAATGCTGTGGTACAATTTGTTAATTAATAGAAACCTTCAATTATGTCATTTACTTATCTACAATGTACGAAAATGTTTGTTAGAGGAGACAAGAATTGAGATGGGTTGTCTTCATTATTAACTTCATATTTTCTGATTGTATTATAAATTACAGGCACACGTGATATCAATGCTGTGGTACAATTTGTTAATTAATAGAAACCTTCAATTATGGCATTTGTATTATAAATTACCGCAACATGTGATATGACACAAATATGCAATTAACAGTCAATGGTAACAAGGCAAAGATAATTTCATGGATATAGACACTTATCTATAATTTCATGTATTTATCAATAATCAATTTATATAAACCATGTTTATAATTTCAGACCATGATAAAATATTAAAATATTTACATTTTGAACTCGTAAAATCCTTTTTATAAGAAATATGATATATTATAAAATTATAATAAAGGTTAAATGGTAAGTCATTCGTTTTAATTTTATGAACTAATTTGTTATACTTTCCTTTTAATTAGAAATACAATTACAAAACAATTGCCTGGGCTTTTTTTTTTTTTTAATTTAACTAATGTATTATATATTATAGTTGAATTACGTTTTCGCCACAAATGCCATAATTGAAGGTTTCTATTAATTAACAAAATTTAACTTATCTACAAGGTACGGAAATGTTAATGCCATGACTTTCCAAATAATAAGAATTATGTTTTTTCTTTACAATAATGTTGTGCTCTAATTTACTATGCAAAGTATCCTAGCACTAGGGTCAACAAATAATAAAATGGATTGAAGTTCGAAATGTCATTCCTACAAGGACTGGGTTTAGCATATGTAAGATAGGAACGGTAGTTAACTGGAATAGTTTGTGGCAGAGAAAAGGTTAATTTCATAAGGATTGTATTTTTAAGACTATAACCTATTGGAGTTACAAATCTAAAATTTAAACAACTAAATGAACTAACTTTAATGTCCATCTAGAAAAACAATGTGTGAAAAGTGGAATAAGCACATCATACGACATACGTTTTTCTTTTTTTGGGAACTTTTTAGGAATTTTGTTGCAGCTTTCCTTTTTTTTTTTTTTTGTTAGCATTTTCTTTGAGGGTTTTACTATTTAAGTTGTAATGTTGTCTTTTGAAAGACACTTTTTGAAGTTTAAAAAAATTATTCAATTCCCTATTTCCTATTATTTTCGAAATTCATGCTATAGAAGACTAAGTTTCAGCATAGTATGCGATCAACGGAACTTAGTATTAACTATTCGATTATTACACTGCATCAATTATCCAGGAAATAATCCTATTCCTTAGTTTATACTATATTAATTATAGATTTTTTATTCATGATGTTGATATAAATATATTCTTATTTCTTGTAATATAGCAAACAAATTATAAATTTATATGCAAATGGACTAACATTTTTCTGGACCTTCTTTAGTATTAAATGGGATTCGTTTTGAGCCGACTGAAGTTGTAGATTTTCTTTTAGTGTAATTGAAGCTTAATTTACGTTTCCTTTTTCAGTGTTTGATCAAACAAATTGTAGTTCATCGATCTAATTTATGTTACTTCTTTTAATTTCTCCCAAAATTCCGATTCGGTATAAAGTTATGGGACAATAATAGACTCTTGTTTAATTTAATTGTTTATGCGGATTGCTTTTTGGTTTCCAAATTTCAATTGAGTAGCTAGCAAATATTTACAGAAAGGCAACATTTATACTATTTTACTAATTAATATGACACATTGAGAAATGAGAACATCTACCTATCTTTCTCTCATCAATATTGGCCTCTGGTGGAAGTTCTTCTAACAACTCAATGAATACGAAAAGTACTTATAAATTAATAAAAAAAGACGAAAAGATTAGAGACCTAAAATACTTTTCTTGTTTTCCCATATCTCATTCATAAATATTCTAAAAGTATAAAACCAACGTGACCAAATCCTTTTCACATATATATTTTAATGGGTAATTGTGACCTAAATTACTTTTCTGGTTTTCCTATAAAATATAAAACCAACATCACCAAATCCTTTTACTTTTCTGGTTTTCCCTTTCATGTGAACTCTACCTAAAAAAAAGAACTAAACTTTGGAGGATACGCAAATTAATAAATATGGTAAAAGCTATTGTTGGAATTTTAATTGTTAAACAATTCTTTGAAATAGTGTTAAACTTCATCGACTTAAACATTTTTTTTTTCTAATAAATTTCATACATAATGAAATGAATTCATTTCAATTGAATTCACTTACGAATTGATTTCTTTTATGTAGAAACAATATTCTAATCGAAAGATTTCTATTAGCTTTAATTATTTAAAGTAAATAAATAAACAGTACGTTTATTTTAATTCATTATCTTTACTATTTATGTGGATCTAATTCTTAGAACACCAAAATCAAGTTATCGAAAATAAAAATCATTAAAGCCTAGCCACCCTCTCCTCTCTCTCAAAAGAAAAAACTTTTAAAACTTCTATTTTTGAAGAGGAAGAAGGTCTCCTCCCTATTCCTCATCTTTATTTGTTCGTGTTTTTTGTTTCGTTTTGAGTAATTTTATTGAAAATTTTGTTGAAGATTGATTTATAACTGCTGGATCAACAACTTTGTTTTATAATCTACTTGGTTTACATCCTTTCAAGTCTAACACAACGAGCAGAAGCGTTTCAGTCTGTCAAAGACCTTCGGTCATGGTCAGTGCGTTTTATTAAAACGATTTTTTCATATCTATTTACTTGAAAGGATTATAGTATTGGAGATTTTTTCGTAATTATTATCCTGCAATGGTGGATTGATCGACAATGGCTGGATCTTCTTCAAATTACATTCAATGGTCTAAATTTTTACTTTTTTTTTCTACCCTATGTGGATTTATTTTTTCCTTTTATGGTCTTTTTTTCCCGTTTGTAGAATTTGCTATCAGACTTTAGTTTGGTTTATAATGGAGATATTTTCCTTTCTTTCTTGATGTATTATTTATCTTATTGAATAATACATGCTTTATTATTAAAAATAAAAATAAAAATAAAAATAATTGATACATAGATCTGGTGCTTAGATCACTATTGGTGGGAATTCTAATTCCTTTGAATTTGTTGTTTATTGAAAATACAAAAATTTAATTCTTTTTAGGCTGAATACATTTGGATCCTCCTTAAATTTGGCCCAAAGAGCCAACTGCCACCACCCCCCTTGAAAAACCAACCCAATTTAACCTCTAAGTCACACTAAACCAGTATTTGTGACATACGCGCTTTTAAAAATCAAATGTAAGACAACCAATAAATAATTGAAACGTGGTAGTAAGGGGGAAAATTATGTCACTTTTTCAAAGTTTATGAGGTTAACTGAACAAACACAAAGTTTAATGGGGAACTTTGTGATGTCAAAGACAAGTTCAGGAGGGTTTAGATGTGTTGACTTATATTTTGATGATGACTTATATTTTGATGATCACAAAAGGTTGACATAAAAGAAAATGAAATTCTTCGTGCTTGAATAATAACAATTTTGTTGTAATTAACAAAGAATGAATGAAATTGAAGTCATATGGCAAAGCTTTAAGAGATTAAAAGAGTTCTATATGACAAAGAATTATTTAACAACTTGTGCTTATTAATTCTAATTACTACAAGAAGTATAAGTAAATTCAAGAGCCATAAGCCTTACGACTTAAGGGATATAAATCCCTTCAAGGGCTGCAAATCTCCTTATACACTACAACCAACAACTATATTTTGTTTACAAGATGAAAGTAACTGCTACATTACTTCAGGAGCTCAAAACGGCTATATTCTCCTTTTGTGACATTAGTATAACTGCCACATTTCCTTTTTGTTTCATCAATGAACGGTTATATCTTCATTTCTTGAAGCACTTCAACACTTATATAAAGGAAGGAAGATCAAATGAGCAAATGGGAGACTAAAAGCAATATTCACACTCTTAAGCTATTATTTCTTAAGTCTTCCATAATTTCTACAAGAACTTCAATTTTTGTTCATATATTCAAATATTCATATTTACGGGAATTGTATTTTCACACTAGATTGTGTGAAGGGGGTTTCTTTGATGATAGTGTGATCAACAAAGTTTGTAAAAGTTTGGTGCTTAAGCTTTGAAAAAGCATCAGAAGAGTTTTGTTACTTAAGCTTAAAAAAAGTAACGGTAGAGATTTGATACTTAACCTGCAAAAGTATTGAGTTTTGTTACTTGAACTCGTAAAAAGTAATAGAGGTTTGTTTCCTTCCCGTAAAGGAAACGATAGTGGAAAATTTCAAGTGGTTGGCTTGGGAACTGAACGTATATCAGTTGGGTCAAACCAGTAGAAATCTTTGTATCTTCAATTCTCTATCCTTACACTCTTCAAATTTATTGCTATTTACATTTCCGTAATTTAAATTAATAACATTATTATTTGGAGGCATTTTCATTTAGTCAATTTATATTCACAAGTTTTGCTATTTTATTATTTTCAAATTTTAGTAAAACTCATGCTCAGTGAAAGAAAATTATTTTTCTTCAAAAAGGAATTTTCTAAATTGTTTATAAAAAAGTTTTATTCGGTATATAGTACTATTTACCCCTCCCCTCTGGTACTGTAGCTAGCCTATTTGGGTCTATCAAGATGTATTAAGCCTTCTTTTTAATATAATCCTTACAAACAAGAGAATTAAAATAAATAAGATGAATTGAATTCCTTTAAAATCTAAACCCATTGTAAAAGAATTTGAGTTTTGTTATAAAATGACGTAAATATATTAAGCTTATAATAATAAGAGAACTGGGATAAAGAGAAAATCTACGAATAGAAATTTTCTATTACTTATCTGAGTTGTATGAAATAAAAAAAATAACATATATTTATAGGAAAAATTAAGGGACTAAAGTGTAATTATGCAGCCTTAATAATTTGAGGCTACCGTAGCCCCTATGGGCATCAATAATTTTCAACACTCATCCTTTGATGTCCATTACAAACGGGACACTGCCTCATTAAAAACTTTATCAAGGAAAACTTAGTGGGACAACATTTGGTTAAGAGAAAAAGAATGTTTTTACTTCCCTTATTCACAACATTACTAAAGATCTTTGAGACAACGAATTCCAATACCGTAAACCAACTTTTTGAAAGTTGCAGAAGGTAATGCTTTAGTGAATAAATCTGTCAAATTGTCACTTGAACGAATTTGTTGAATATTGATTTTACCATTTTTTGAAGATCATGAGTAAAGAAAAATTTTGTTAAAATATGCTTTATTTTATTTTCTTTAATGTGTTCCTTCAATTGAGCAGTGCAAGCGCCATTATCTTCATATATTATTGTTAGATTTTCTTTATCTGATGATCTATCACGTGTCTCTTGTATATGCTTGGTTAATGATCTTAGCTAAACACGCTCTCGACTAGCTTCATGAATAGCTATAGTTTACTTCGTTGAGTGCTAAAATATAGTTGTACCTTCATATGTGAATAAATAGCTTGTTTGAGATTGAGCTTTATGTGGATCAGACAAATAACTCGTATCCACATATCCAACTAATTTGGGTGTAGACTCATATTAATGAAATAAACTCAAATCAATAGTTCCTTGAATATAGCGCAGTATATGCTTAATTTCATTCTAATGTCTCCATGTAAGTGTTAAGATATATCTCAATAATAAATTAATAGAAAAGTCAATATCATGTCTCGTATTATTAGCAAGATACAGTATTGCACCAATTGTACTAAGATATGGTACTTCAGGACTAAGAATTTCTTCACTATCTTCTCGAACGCGGAAAGGATCTTTAGTTACATCAAGTGATCGAACAACCATTGGGCTACTCAATGGATATGCTTTGTCCATATTAAATCATTTAAGGATTTTTTCTGTGTAACTTAATTGGTGAACAAAATTTCTCTTGTCTAGGTTCTTAATTTGTAATCTAAGATAAAATTTCATTTTTCCAAGATCCTTCATCTCAAATTCTTCTATTAAAGAATCTGTTGCTTTTGAAATCTCTTCAGAGTTCCAATGATATTCAAATCATCTACAAAAATAGAAATGATAATAAATATGGATTCTAATTTCTTTATAAAAACACGTGGACAAATTTGATCATTTTTGTAACCTTCTTTCATCAAATATTCACTTAGGCGATTGTACCACATACATCCAACTGTTTTACTCATACAAAGACCTTTGCAACTTTATCGAATAGAGTTCATGTTTGCTATATTTTTCTGGCAATTTAAATACTTAAGGAATTTTCATAGAAATGTCATTATCAGTAAACCATATAGAAAAGCTGCAACTACATACATTAGATGCATACTCAAATTTTCTTGTACTCTTAAACTAATGAAATATTGAAAATTTATTCCATATACCATAAGAGAATATGTCTCCTTATAATCAATCTGGGGTCTTTAAAAAAAATCTTGTGCAATAGGTCTCACTTTGTATCTTGTTATTTTATTTTTCTCATTTCTTTTTCTCACAAATACTCATTTACATCCTATAGGTTGTACACCTTGCGATGTTCTGACTATTGGTCCAAAACTTCTTGTTTTTAAGAGAATTTGATTTAGCTTGGATTGCATCTTTCCATTTTAGTCAATCATCTCTAGTTTGACATTCTCGAACAGATTGTGCTTCATGATCCATATTTTCATTAAAAATGTTCGTTGCCACATTATATGTAAAAAATATGGTCCACAACTATTTCATCTCGATTCCATCTTTTTTTCAAAACTAATATAATTTATTTGAATGTTTTCATATTCAACAACTTCAGGTGCTGGTACTTCTTTAGGAAGTATATTCATATTAGTATCTTCTTCCTCAACAAGATCATCATTATTATTCTCACACTTTCTTTTTTGAGGATTTTTATCCTTGAAACCAATAGGTCTACCACGCTTTCAAGCGTGTGTGAGAACTATTATTATGTTGTTCTTTAAGTTTCAATATAAATTGACACATTTAATACTTGTATATGCTATTTTGTTACTCGTTTTAGATCAACAAGTACATCTAGCAACTGATTTGCTAACTTTTGAATATCAATTATCTTTTGAATTTCTTATTTACAATACTTTGACTAAATATCCATATGAAAAAATGATGAAACTTTCCATGTGATTGTCTTTTCCACATTTACATTATTATTTTTATTTTCTCCCACTAATTTTGGAAATATGGTTTCATCAAAATGACAATCTGCAAATCGTTTAGTAGATATGTCTTCCACTAATGGTTCAAGATATTTAGATATTGAAGGACATTCATATCCAACATGAATTTCTAGTCTTCTTTGAGGACCCATTTTAGTAAGTTGTGGTGGAGTAATAGAAACATATACTGCACAACCAAAAACTCCTAAATGAAAAATATTGGTCACATGACCAAAAATTAATTATAATGCGAAATGTTAACGACAGCTTGTTGGTCTGATACATATAAGTGATGCTGCGTGCAAAATTGCATATTCCACATAGAGGTAGGAAGACTATTTCGCATAAGTAATGGTCTAGCAATTAATTCCATACGTTTAATAAGTGATTTTGCTAGACCGTTTTGTATATGAACATGTGATACAAGATGTTCAACTTTTATCTCAATATAGAATAATCATTAAAAGTTTGGGATGTAAATTCAGCAACATTATCAAGACAGATTGTCTTAATTGGATAATCAAGAAATTGTGATTGTAATCTAATAATTTGAGCAAGTAATCTCACACAAGTCATATTGTTTGATGATAATAAACATACATGTGACCATTTAGTAGAAGCATTTAGTAAAACCATAAATTACCTAAATGTCCACATATATTGCCTCAAATACGTTCTGAAAATACTGGTGATTCAATTCCGATCTTAATTTTAATGGCCTTATAATTAATTTTTCTTGCAAAAAAGCAGCACAAAAAAATTTAGGCATAACCCCTGTGCTATTATCAGTTTACCCTTTTAGTCCTTGTCCTATTGATATTGCCCTTTTATCCTTGTGGTATGTAAAATCGCTCAACATATTCCGTCAGATTCCGTTGATAATTTTATTAACAAAATATGATGGAATATACTTTTTAAGAGCCATTTTGGAACGTTTTTGCATACCACAGGGGGTAAATGGGCAATATCAATAGGACATTGGCTAAAAGGGCAAAGTGGTAATAGCACAGAGGCCAAAAATGTATTTAGTCCCAAAATTTATTATTTTGAAAAAATTTCTAGGTCTTCAAGGAATGCCCATATGCAAATTTTTCTATAATTCTTCTCATCATTATCGATCCAGGCTGACCTAGTCGATCATACTAAATTTTATAAGTATCTAAATCTATAAACTTTTGGCTTACAATAAAATTTGCTTCAATCACATTTACAAATGTGTAATACAAACGAGATGGAAGAGTATGAAATTTTTCATATACACATTTCTTCCATGAATTTATTTTTGTAAAATAAAAACATTCTTGATTATTTTCTATTACAGTCTCAATACTATATCAATTTCTATGAATATCTTTAAAACTGAATAAATTTTTGAAAGACTATGGAGAAAATAATGCATTAGTTATGATAAATTTTGTTCCTCTTGGCAAAATTGTACAGGTTCTTCCAAACCCTTCAATTATTTTTGTATTACTACATATTGTAGTAACAACTGCTTCACTCATTGTTTAAAAAAAAAAAAAAAAACAACTTTAAGAATAGTATGTGTTGTAACACTATCAACGATGCATATATTTGTTTCATTTATTTTGAAGTGAATTAAAACTGTGGAATAATTAATGTGCTTCATTAAAAGAAAATGAAAATTAAAGATTACAACTTACTTTGGATAGACAAATCCGGGTTGGTATTAGGGGATGTGCGAACCAGTACTTAAATTAATTGCATTGATAACGTGTTATAAAATGACTTAAATAAATAGAACTTATAATAATAAGGAGATTATAATAATAAGAGCACTGAAATAGAGAGAAAATACAGGAATAGAAATTTTTTATTATTGATTTTGAGTAATGAACAAGAAAAACTAACATCTATTTCTTAGAAAAGTTGAGGGCTTAAATGGGCATCAATAATTCTCAACAAGTTTGAAATTTTGATAATTATTTGACTTTGAATTATCGGCTGAAACTTTTGTAATATATACTATAATTTAGTATAGCAGGCACAGTTGCTCCTTCCTATTTGGAAGAGCAGCCAATGTGCAGGTATATGTACTGTTCTTTTTTGGGTATATCATGCTAATAGTTTAGATATGAAACAGAATAAGTGCAAAGTTCAAAGCTTTTTTTTTTTTTTTTTTGCAGTCATTTGCTGGTATTCTTTCCAATAAATACAGGGTAAAGTCTAAGTTTGTGAAATTGGTTATTTTGTACTTGGTAACAGGGAAATAAAAAATGGTAGCCATAGTAGGCATGTGATTCTATACACAACGCTTAGAGGTGACTGGAAAATTGCTAAACTATACCTTCAGTGGAATCCACATGCAGTACGAGTTGCTACTACTAGGGGATACAAAACAGTCCTTCATGCTGCAGTTGGTGCAAACATGAAATTAGTGAAAAGGATGACAGTGGACGATTTAGCTGTGCAGAATAAGATTGGAAACACAGCCTTGTGGTTTGCAGCTATTTCTCGAATCACAGAAATCGCAGAAGTTTTAGTAAACAATAATAAAAGTTTCCATTAGTTAGAGGAAGTCAAAGAGTAACACCTCTCTATATAGCTGCTCTTTTGGGAAGAAAAGAAACGGTTTGAAATCTTTATTCTGTAAGGGGTGACAAAGATCTTTCGGGAGAGGGTCGTATTGGCCTTCTGCCATAACTTCCATTCTACTTGGTATATGATTTTCTAACTAACCATTTCTAAAATTTGTTTCATAGAAGGAAAAAAAAAAAAAAAAGAACGAATGCAACCAAAGTTAAAGACTTGTTATCCATGAAACATACTCAATTAGCAACTGCAAGAGACGGAAACGGAGAGACAGCTCTTCGTGTGCTGTCAAGAAAGCCAGGTGCATTTTACAGTGGAACTCAACTTGGACTGCGTCAGAGATGCATCTATTCATGTTAGTTGCTGCCGCTAGTATGCTATACTCTTAATTTGGGCTCTATTAATAATCTAATATCGGTTCATGGACAATTAATACTCCAGTTAGTCATTTAATCTGAAAGTGAATGGAGTTACATGTTAGTGACTACACAAAGGTTTGAGATGCTTAAGAAACGAGTTATGGTGTTTTGAAGGTCTCCAGGTTGAATTTCAAAGTGTTTCTTCAAGTTCTACAATGGATAGTTATCAATTTGCCCGACGTATTATTCAATGTTGCTGTTTCTCTTTCTGTTATTTCTGTATATGGTTGTTAAAAAAGCTGTGACAGTTCATATGCATCACTTTGTCTAGCTATCTTATTGCAGCTTTATCAACTATGAAATTGTTAATGTGGAAGAGCTTTGTCTACTTCTGTAAGTTCCAACTATCTGCCTATGAAGTTTAATCAGCTTAGGCTTGCTCTAAAATTTGGACACCTCTTCCAGTTCCAGAAGTTAATTTGATCTATAACATCAAGTTGAGACTTATTCAAGCCATCGAGCTGGTGAAGCAACTGTGGCAGACAATACAGGAGTTAAGCAATTAATTTGGACTCCTAGAAGATTAATCTTCACAGCTGCAGAATTTGGGATTGTCCAGTTCCTAATGATTTCTGTCGCATCCTGATCTTATATGGAAGGTTGATAAGCAAAGTAGAAGTATATTTCATATAGCAGTTTTGTATAGACAGGAAAGGGTTTTTAATCTCATAAACGAGTTAGGAGCACTTAAAGATTTCATAGCCATTTATAAAGACGAGACAACAACAATATGCTGCACTTGACCGGAAAGCTACCACCTCCAAGTCAGCTCAATACAGACTCTGGAGCAGCTCTGCAACCAAGGCATGAGTTCCTATGGTTCAAAGTATGATTCTGTGTTTCCTATACATGACAAGGTATGTAAAAGGGAATTGTAGAGGCGGTAACTAAACTCTGAGCAACAGATGCAGGAAGCGGAGAGACTTGTTCAAACAATGTATACCGAAATGGAAAACTCAGAGAGAATCACTCAGTGTCTCTTTTCAAATGAACATAAGCAAATGAAAAGAGAAGGGAAGAAATGGTGAAGGATACTGCTTCTTCATGCATGGTTGTAGCAACTCTAATTGCAACGGTGATGTTTGCTGCTGCTTTCACTGTGCCAGGAGGAAATAACAATGATACTGGCAGACCTATCTTTCTTCACAGAAGGCCATTTACGGTTTTTGTTATATCAGATGCACTTGCTTTATTCGCTTCATCTACACCAATTCTCTTTTCCTTTCCATCTTGACATCACTATGCAAAAGAAGATTTCCTCCAATTTTTGCCTAACAAGTTAATCATGGGACTAGCAACCCTCTTCATTTCCATAACTACTATGATGGTATCTTTTAGTGCCACATTATTGATCATTGTCCTACATGGAATGGAATGGAATGGGCTACTGTTCACTGTAGCCATTGTTGCTAGCATCCCAGTCTCCATATTTGCCTCCCTGCAATTGTTTTTCACATACTTGGTCGTAGTTACACTCGCTTTCATCATAGTAACATTTCATCATAGTAACAATCATCTGCTGAGCTCACTAGTTTAGATGCTTTCAGCCCTAAAGTTTGATTCCACTAAAGATGCAGAGCAGGTGCAAAATTCAAACTTCCATTATTGTCAAGTAGAATTTTTCCTTTGTCAAGTAGACACCAGACAGTGTTCCAGACATGGCGAGTCATCAGATATAAGACTGGTAAAAATTGCTGAACCGAGTCCACAATGTGTGAAGTTTTGCATACATTGTACTTTCTGTATAATTAGGTAGCAGAATACAAAAAAGTAACAATTTGGGTGTTTTATGCCCAAACAATACAGTACTTGATTTCCTGATTCTTTCCTTTTAGTTTTTTAATAATAACGATGTTTTCAGTCCAAGCCATGAACAATAACCAGAAACTGAAGTTACAAAAGCAGTATAACTTTCTGGACCGAAAATCCAAGTATCTCTATTCTATCCAAAGAGATGTGGCTATTGAAACAGAATAACACCTTATATATTCATGTCAACTAATACATTTTCCTCTCTATTCTAATGATGAGGTGTATGCTTTTGCACTCTTCCTTTTGGCAATGGATAAAAGAAAAATTCCTGTCATCTATACAACAGTCTTGCTTAAGCAATTTAAGAACTAATATCATGTCTAAAGACGTCAGTCAGCTGTTATCTCATGATATAAATGACGTTTACAAGTAGATCATAAACTAGTTTATGAATCAATATACGCATACCGTGTCCATTTCTTAGAAATCCTTTGCTTTATGAATCCCCATTTGCTTCGTGTTTGTGGCTCTCTTCAGCACCTTCCTCAGCCCTGGTATGTTCGGAAACAAGCTTCCCAACCTTGACATATTTTTCCATGAATTTATATTCCCAGTCCTGTAAAACTTCAAGTTCGGATTCACTAAGGCCATCAAGATTTCCAGTCAGGTCTTTAGGGTCAAAAGATAAGAGAGCTAAAGCTCTACTTGCATCCCTTCCAGCAAACTTTGCATATGGACCACCAGGACCATAAAACATCCTGCATACAAAACGAACACAGTCAACATCATTTCAACTCAATACACAATTGATTCAGTAATAGTTGCAGCATAATTACAGAATTTCTCACACATTTTGTTTCAATTAATGGTCAAATTGACCCTTGAATTGACCCAAAATGAGCTTCTGACTTAATTCAAGCCAGTAGTTGTCATTTTCTGTTCAAATTCAGTGGTATAATTAGTATATTTTGGAATTTTCTATATTTTTAAAGCATCAAATTAGTTCCTAAACTTGCCGTACGGGTCAAAGACACTCAAAATTAACATTTTCTCGAATAACTGATTTGCTCCAATTGAATACATTAAAACTCATGTTGTGTCAAATTTGCATCACATAACGACCAATTTCATCCCAAATCCTAATTTATTAACTAGGAAAAGTTCATATCCTATAAAATCTTGTTGTTTGCTTAGTTTAATCTAGTTTTACAATTACTACGACTTTCTGACTCTTTTCAGAGCAAGAACAACAGTTGAAAGGGAAAAAGAATACCTGGAAGAAGAGACATCATAGATCTGACCCTTGATGGCCATTAAAAGAGGTTTATTAGGATCCGAACCATCATAAGCTTTCAATTCTTGCTCTGTAACATCACCCAATTGGACTGGTTCGTGGAGTTTCGGCGTCTGAATATGATTAGAGGTGGAATTGGTGGAGGAAGAGGACTTATTGAACTCTTCGGGATCCACAAACATCCCGCAAACAACTTTGTAAGCCACCACCATAAGAGCTGCTATTGTGAAGAACGCCGCCGGTGACAGCCCCGTGTAAGAGTCGATGGTATCCATCAATGTTGCGTAGATTCCCATTGTATGTTTTCCTCTATTGACGATTAACCTAGAAAGAAGAAACTGTGAAGAAGAAGAAGAAGGAGGAGGAGGCGGAGGTAGAATCGCAGAAGACGGATTGAAGTGATTATAGTCACCTACTCCCAGTCTTCACCCAATACCTTACCTACCGCTTTGACACCTCGAAGCCGCCAACCAACCAACAAAACGATTTTCCGTTTTAAATAAAAACTTTTATATTTTCTTTTATTATATCCTAAATACTGTATTTTTAAGAATCAATAAATAAGTTTTTAAATAATTTAAAATAATGCATATGTATAAGGAAAATAAATATAACAATATTTAAGTTATTAAATTTTGATAATAGTTTATATTAAAAACACAAACAAATATATGATTTTGTTGTTAATATGTTGTCCATTATTTTTTTTACTTGGTTGTATGTGATCTTTATTGATTTGTTATTTTTGGAGTTCACTTTGAGCGAAAATAATTTAATTTGACAACTCATAATCATTATATTAAATTATTTGTAATAAATAATTTCTAATAAATAAATTTAAAATATTATATAAATATTTTAGAAATATAACAATATTTAAGTTATCAAATGTTAAAAACTGTTTATATTAAAAAAAAATACAAACAAAAATATATGATTTTGTTGCTCTACACGATCTTTATTTGTTTCGGTTACGTGTAATCTTTTATTCATTTACTTTTTTTAGAGTTCAATTCGAGTAGAAATGATTTATTTTGACAATTTCTAGTCAGTATATAAATTGTTAGATCTATCTCATTTAAATAGTATTTGTTAAATTTATTTTTTCAAAAGGGTTTTAATAATAAAAATTAGATTGCATTTATGTTTCTACAATTCTAATTTTTTTAGAGATGTTGATATTTCATTTAAGATGTAGTTCATAACTATTTTTTTTATGACTTTTTTTTTTAATTTTGTGAACTTGGTATTGTGTTCATTAATTTTATGATCACTTTTAGCCTAAATTTATGTGAATATTCATTTTATTTTATTTTATTGTTATATATATTTCTTTAATGATATATGTTTTATGAAAAATTTAAATAAATATATGAAGATCTAAATTTTTTTAAAAAAAATAGAAATACAAATATAAACAATATTAAATCATTGATCCGATGAACCAATTAATTTTCGGTTCAAACTTTCAATTGGCAACCCCAATTACCATCTTCTATCTATTTTTCTACCTAATATTACGACAAAAGAACCAACAACTACTAATGAAAGGCAAAATTTACCTTTATTTACGTCATTTGACTCTTTGATTAATGGGTTCCAAAACAAGCTAATATCATAGGTTTGGTTCATTATTATTTTTATTTATATTATTATAAATATTAATTACATATTACCACTATTATTATGAGGGCTTTTCAAGAAAATGCTCCAATTTTCACCCCATTTCTAAAAATACTGTACAAGCTAATTCTACCAAAATATTTCAAAAACTTTTCAAAATTTGAAGAGTACACTTTTGTCTTCTCCCATAGTATTCCCTTTGTTTATCTATTCTCTTTTATAATTTTAATCTATTTTCTTATTTATATCTCAATTCATTCAATTTTTTGTCAGACTTTATAAAGTTTTTTTTATTTCTTTTCTCTTCGAAATAGGATTTATATATATTTATATTTTCCTCTTTTTTTTTTTCTTGGTTTTAGTATCATGAAGGTATAAAAAAGATATAAAGAAAGTACAATAAAATGTATCATGACAGTATATGGCAAAAAATGTATACCTAACACTAAAACATGTATCGACAAAGTATTGGAAATGTATACTGAAGGTATCTCGATAGTATATGACAAATAATTCATATATAACAACAACAAAACACCAAAACATGGTTTAAGAAAGTCTCGTAAAGGTATTAAGAAGGTATAATGATAGTATACGGCAGAAAAAAAGAAAATATAATAACGAACATAAATCCATAAAGTATCACAAATATATAATTAAGGTATCATGACAGTATATGGCAAAAAAACGAATATATAATAATCAAACACCAAAACATGTATCAACAAAGTAACGCAAAGGTATAAAGAAGATATCATGATAGTATATGGTAAAAAAAACGCATATATAACAATAACCAAACACCAAAACATGTATCAACAAAGTATCGTAAAGGTATAATGATAGTATATGACAAAAAAACGCATATATAATAACAAACAAATATCAAAACATTTATCAACAATGTATCACAAAGATACAAAGAAGGTATAATGACAGTATACGACAAAAAAACTCTTATATAACCACAACCAAACAACAAAATATACATCAACACAGTATCACAAACGTATAAAAAAGGTATCATGAAGATATCATGACAGTTCATGACAAAAAAAACTCATATATAATAACAATCAAACACCAAAACACACACCAACAAGAAAGTATCTATGAACACAGGATTTTCCAAAAAAGAAAAAGAGGACAATTGTGTAACTAAAATTTACAGCTGTACGACTGTAGTTCATCACCACGACTGTAATTTGAATTTTTCGATCAAAGTCAAACAAATAACCAAAGATTACAGTCATGCAAATCTCATTACAGTCGTACGACTGTAATTACTAAACATTACAGTCGTACGACTGTAGACTGTTTTCTGACATACCCAATGGGTAGAGGCATGGGCGCACTTCAAAGGCATTAATGCCTCTGATTGCCCCTTTTTTGGGCTATAAAGACCGGAAAAAAAAGGCAGACAAGGGTTCACAAGATTTTTGGATTGAAGAGAGCTCAAAGATGGGCATTGAGAAAAGGATATAGAAGAGAAGAAAACACACTTTCTCCTACTCTATTTTCTTTGAATCTTTGCATTGTGAGGTTAAAATTGGTAGAAATCATAGGCTAATAATCTATCACCTGAACAAATTTAATTCCAGAACTTGAACTTGGCTAAATCCGTAGCTCTTGGAGGTTTTGGACTTTATTTTGGTACCTTGACATACAAAGGAAAGGAGACAATCCGGAGCTAATTCAAGGCGTTTTGCTCAGGCAAATCGACAGTGGATCCGCGTTACAAGGGTAACTACACCTTAAACTTATCTTTTGCTTCATTTTCTAGGTGTTTTTGGTGCATTTTCGAGCATAAAACTACTTTTAACCAAAAATGTAAGTCTGTTGTTTCTAGACAGGATGAACAGCCGTACGGAGATAATTACAGTTGCATGACTGTAAGTACTGTCATACGACTGTAGTTGGCTTCCACGGCCATGAATCCTCCCATCTAAAATCATCTCGGCCTAAAACCCAAAAAAATACAAGTATTTTGGGTCCTGGGTGGGATGAACAACCGTACGGCTATGATTACAGTCGCACGACTGTTCTTGCTTCTCGGCTCTAAATCCTTACCACTTAAATAATTTCAGCCTCTTTTTTGGATCAGAAATGGATTACAGTTGCACGACACAGCCGCAAGACTGTAATTGTGGCAGCACGGCTGTAGTTTCTAGTCAGTAGCAAAAAATCACAAAAAAATTCGAAAAAAATTCAGAAAAATCCCAAAAAAATCAGAAAAATTATAAAAATGCATAAAAATCAGGAAATCATAAAAAACAAACCAAAATAAATTCATCTCATGCATTCACGACCATAGATTTATTCTTCAAGTTGGTGCATTTTAGAACAAAACAACAACGAAGATTCAAATCTCCCGAAAACCGACTCACAGTTGCATGCTAAATGAAAGTAAACCGGAAAAAGAAAATATTTTCAAAAATGTATTTTCTCATGAAACAAAACACAAGAATGTTTCAAAACTGTTTTCCAGGTCTAGTCGGGCAAACTAGCCGAGTTTACCGGACTATCCCCTAAATGCATGTCCCCAAATCCCTCATTTTCCCTATTCTGTCTGTTTGAGTCCAACTTGTTGCATATGTCAATGCTAACATTTGTTTTGCAGGATTTAATTTAATTTATTTTTGTTATTCATTTTAATTTTAATTCATTAGATATTCGTGTAAAGTAGGCGGTTGTACCCCGATCTCCGAATTATACAAATGTATCCCCTAGGATAGTTTTGTTGTGATTCGATTGGGTTGTAATAATTTATTTATTTTTTATTTTTTATCCGCATGTGCGCCGCATGTTTAAGTCAATAAAAATTAACTTTAGAAAAATAAAATGTTATCAATGAACATTGGCCAAATTTATTTTGATTAGACATGAAATAAGGGACTTGTCCGGATCTAGATCTCTGGAAAGTGTAGCCGGTTCAGCGATGCTATAATTTTCCGGTTGAGCTGAGTCGGGTGGCGACTATTATATTTTCTATCGAGATTTAAGTCTCGATTCTTTTATAAAATAAATAACTAATTTTCCAAAACCGAATTTTTATTGATCAAAAACCCACGCGAGGGAGGGTTGCAAAAGGTCTAGGTCTTTTAAGCAAAAGGTCTTGGTTTTGAACTCAACAACACCTTTAAGAGATATACCCAAAAATTGGTCCTAGCATACCCCGAACAAGGATTAATCTAATTATAAATTTATGTTTAAAGAGGTCCGCTGCGACGACCTGCCACAACCTAGGTCACCTTGTGGAATTAAAAAGAAAAAATCAGCCTGGTTAATATTGGAGGATAATGTCCTATTTTGTATGCCATTTAATGTTGGAGGATAATTTCCTATTTTGTATGCTAAAATTTTCAAAAAGAATTGTACATGTACTCACTAAATACATAGCAAAATTATAGGTTTAACAGTATACACATCAAATTCTAATCAGAAATTTATCATCTAAATGGGTACGATGAATCTCTTACCAATTAATCACATTCGAAGAAATTTTTTTTTTTTTTTTTAAGTTAAAACATTTAAACTAAAAAATAACAATTAAATCAATTAAATACGATTAAAAGAGTTAATCATGCATTTCGTCTTCCAAATTGGATACTGTTGTGGATTGATAGAAAGAATAGGAAATAACTTGGACATCGTGAAAGTGAGACGCCATCTATGAGTTCTTTCAGCGTCGGCGAGAGCCTATAACCGGTGGACGTATTTCCCCACACCAGTCCACCGCAATGAGCGACCGTTTCTTCAAAACCCGTCAGCCTAAATCCCCAAAAGCTATTGCCATTTCTTCGATGGCGCGAAAATCCTCTCTTCTCAAACAATCGCTTCTCTTTTTCGGTCTTTTCATCCTATCCATCTACGTTCTTTTCATCACCTTCTTCAACCCTACCACTCCTTCCCCCTCCTTATTCTCCCAGCGTCACTCTCGAGACAATTTCTTTACTTTTTCCGGGGGGGTAAGGGCAAATTACGGCAGCAAGGTCAAGATTTTCATGTATGATTTACCGAAAAAGTTCACTACCGGCATAATCAAGCAACACGCGCTTGCGCGTGGCTCGAAAGACACGGCGAATCTTAAGTACCCCGGCCACCAGCATATGGGAGAGTGGTACTTGTTTTCGGATCTGGACCGACCGGAAGAAGAGAGGATCGGGTCGCCGGTGATTAAAGTTGACGATCCAGACGATGCTGACTTGTTTTATGTTCCTGTGTTTTCTTCTCTGAGCTTGATAGTGAATCCGATTAGGCCTGCCGGAGCTCAGCCTGTTTGGACTCAACATTACAGTGATGAGGAAATGCAGGAGCAGTTGGTTGAGTGGCTGGAGCAGCAGGAGTATTGGAAGAGGAACAACGGGAGGGACCATATTTTGATAGCTGGGGATCCGAATGCGTTGTACCGGGTTATAGATCGTGTGAAGAATGCGATTTTGTTGTTATCTGATTTTGGTCGGGTTAGACCCGACCAAGGATCGCTGGTGAAGGATGTGATCATACCTTACGCTCATAGAATCAATACTTACAATGGGGAAATTGGCGTTAAGGATCGGAAAACTCTCTTGTTTTTCATGGGGAATCGATATAGAAAAGACGTGAGTGGCTCTTTACTTGTTTCCTCTATTGTGATTACTGCTGAAGCTCTCATTGTTGTGGATTGTTTATTTTGATTGTCTTCTTATGCCTTTAGATTCAATATTATAGGGTTTCGGGTCTAACATGAAATATTGATTTTAGCAGTAAATATGCATATAAAATATTGGCATTGGTGATTTCAATACCATGAATGCTTTATCTGTAAAATATTTTTCATTTTTTGTTTGTTGTATTGTACATTGCAGCAGAGTTCCCTTCTTTGAATGAAGAAAAAAGCATATCAACTGACATATATATTTGAGGAGACATTTCTTCCTGCTCTGACATTTGCTTTGAATGCTTGTTTATAGGGAGGAAAGATTCGTGATTTGCTTTTCCAAATGCTTGAAAAGGAAGACGATGTTGTAATAAAACATGGAACACAATCTAGGGAGAATCGTCGTGCAGCTTCACGTGGAATGCACACATCAAAATTTTGTTTAAATCCTGCTGGAGATACTCCTTCAGCTTGCAGGCTTTTTGATTCTATTGTTAGCTTGTGTGTTCCTGTAATTGTGAGTGATAGCATCGAGTTGCCTTTTGAAGACGTCATAGACTACAAAAGGATTGCAATCTTTGTTGAGACAACTGCTTCTCTAAAGCCAGGATATTTAGTTAAGATGCTGAGAGGAGTAACACCAGGGAGGATTCTGGAATATCAGAAAGAGCTGAAAAAGGCAAGGATTATTTTCATAGCTATGAAACTAATTGTTTTGCTTCTATTGACACTCTTTTTAAGCTTTTGTCTCTTTGCTTTTGGTTATTGATGTGTTGCAAAATGTATTTTAGGGAAGATTTCAGCAAAAATGCATAAGCAATTTGGTCTTACTGTTTGTCATTTTTCATGTTGTGAATATGGATTGCATGCAACCTCGTTTAGAAAAATCAAGGCAGGATATAGAAAATAATAGAGTAATGAATAGAAAATTTATTTTGTTACATTACATTCTGTAACTGACAAGCATGCTCTGAAATGGTCTAACGTTAAAAAAAATGGATCTGCTAGTCCCTTTTTTTTTTGGCATATTTTATTCTATCTTCTGGTAGATATAATTGCCTAACCAACAGTAGATTCTGAGTTTTTTTAGAAACTAGCAATTGCTAAAAGCCCAGTTTATGACTCTTTTGGGTTTTGCTAATTGTGCCCTTAATAGTTCTGTTGGTCCCATATTGTTTCAATTAAGCTCTTTTTTTCTTCTTACGTAACCAAACTGTTGTTAAGTTAGTGTCCTGACATGGACTTGATTCCCACAGCTTTGACTACTATTGCACATTTTTAACCCTTTTAGGACTTCCCACAAAAATAGATTTCATCCCTATCCTTATTCACCAACTCGAGAGCCTCCTACCATTCCTCAACATATCCAAACCAAGCTTCACTTTAGATGTCTCTTCCCTCACACTTAAATAATCTGATCCTTCTCCACCATCCTTAGATGACTACATGCTCTATAGTGATGAAAGCGCAACCTCCACTGCCATTTCTCTTCCATTATCCTCTCAAGTGAATTATACTTCTTTGCTATTTGGTAAGAGAAGTGAAGCATACTTTACTGGCTTTCCCAGATATTCCATCTCCCACCATCATCATTGTCCAGAAAATATCATTTCTCATAGGCATTTCTCTCAAATTTCCTTCCTTGTAAACCCCCTTTCATTTGCTTTGTAAATTATGGATTATTTGAAAGGATTAAGACAAACATTCATGTGGTAGCAAGAAAAGTTAATCATTGTTGGTAGCATTTTCTTCCTACGTCTTTACAAGTTTTTTTTTACTATCCTTCGTTGCTTCTTGACTATATGCCACTTGTGGTGGTGTGATGTACTCTTTAATTGTTGCTTGAGTGAGTTAGATTGACCATTTTTTTCACCACAAAGGAACTTCCATTATGATGTTGCAGTTTTCGTTAGAAATCTGTTTGTTATGTTTGGACTTTGCATTTGGTTAGTCATTATATTACTTCTGCCATGGTAAGCTGAAAAGCTGGTGGATTAACTTTGTTGGTTGGATCCTATGTTGTGACTTGTAAAAACGAAACAGACTATCATGCGTTGCAATTCTGCTTCATTCATTTACATATTTGTTTCCTTGAAGTCATCTTTTGAGTGCTGGATTGCTCATCATAAAATACAGTTTTTTAATTGAGATTTTTTGGTTTTAATTGTGTGCTTCAGGTTAGTCCGTATTTCGAATACGGTAATTCAAATGGAACTGTCAATGCAATATGGCATGAGGTTGCACAGAAGCTACCTCTTGTAAGATTAATGATTAATCGTGACAAAAGGATCGTTAGGACAGACTTAACTGAACCAGACTGTTCTTGTTTGTGTACTAATCAGACTGCACTTACTCAGAATTTATGATGCCAACTTCGTCTATTTTTTCGGAGAACGATACTACTTACGCAATGTAGTACATTTGACTCCACACATCTTGGGGGGAAAAAGAGCCTTTCCCTCCCTCAGTTTTTAAAAACTGGAAACACTATCATATGGTTATTTATTCAGAAGCAACACGTACTCCAACTCTAATGAAAATGTAGGTTTTGGCCACCAAATTGTCTCCTTTTTGCATATGTTTGTTGTTGTAGATTTCTCTTTCTTCGCTGCTTTGTAATCTGAGAAGCACAAAATTAGAATTGTGCATAATTCTAATAGTTATAATTCATTTGTATATACTAGAGAATAAATCTTGTGAAGTTATAAATGATTCTTTTAATTTATTATCTTTTTGTAATAACCCGTTAATGTAATGTTTACTGATTATATTATTTGTAATTTTAAACCAATTGCTCAAAGTTTTTATTTAGCTCTATGGAGCTTCTTCAGTATATAGATGATGATGCAAAGAGATTTTGTATGCCCTTTATTTTATATCTGTTTATTGAAATTTTGTAAAGTTAAGATTTTTCAAATTCAGAAGTATATATTTTTGACTATATTGATTTCTTTGTATATTGATAATAGGTTTTTTTTTTTTTTTTTTTTTTAATAAGGTATAAGATAACAAATAATGCTAATGATATGACTGTCTTATATTTCTTCATAATCGGGAGGTTTAGGATTTGAGTTTTTACGAGATCATATGAGTATTTTAGTGAAAAGTATAATTTATTTTTATGGTTTTCATTTATTATTAAATTTAGGTTTAATGCATTTTGAGCCTTTTAACTAGTAACAAAAAAACGTAGCCCCTAACTTGAAAGATTTCACTTTTCATCTCTTCCAAGAGGTTCTAAAAAATCATCTAGCTTTTCCAACTTGAATTAAAAAAACTATTTAGTTTCTCCAACTTGTCGAATATGTATATACCCTCTCTTGTATCCTATGTGGAGGTTCTTAGTCATGTCAGAATCACATGAAACACAAAGGACAGGTATATACATGTTAGACAAGTTAGAGAGGTTAAATGGTTTTTTAATACAAGTTGGAAAGGCGGAATGTTGAATCTTATATTGGGGGAGTTGAGTGGTTTTTTGATACAAGTTGGAGGGATCCAAAATGTATTAAGCCTTAAATTTATTTTGAAATTTCAATAGAATAAAAATAGTAAACCTTAAAGTTACAAGAATATGTTATCATTATTCTTTAACATTATACATGCGTAGTTGAATAATAAAAGCTTTAGTAAGTTCAAACTTATAGATGGAAATTTTGATACTTATAGTTGAAGGATTCAATGGGATAAAATCATAAAATATTATAAATTTAGCAACTTAATAGTTTTTTTTGGCAAAAATAGAAACTATTTTTAGGCTATAAACTAAATACAATTTTATTGTATAAATACAATACACCATTTTTTTTTCTCCTTTATAAATGCAATTTCCAACAATGAAACTCATTCAACTACAAATTTTTCTTATTATGTTTGTGAACTACATATATTTATATTATCAAGTCTTTTAAGTTTAATTTTAATGGTCTTCTTAGAATCTATGAAACCTCCATTTTATTTTTTTCTTGTTTTCAAATCTCAATCATGCACCTTTCCAAGTGTTGCTTTTTCGCTAATATTGGTTGTGTTAAAAAAACTCAACCAACAACTATTGGTTAGAGTGGTAAGAAACTCCTTTCACTAACAGATTCTTAGTTGAAACTATGTAGATGGAAAAAAAAAAAACAGTTGTTACGGAAGTTTACCCTTGTAAAAAGATCCATCATGGCTCAAATCCATGTTGGTTCAGACAAAAGAAAATCAATTGGTTCTAATTGTAAAATTTAGAAGCTTATAGAAAGAAATTTTACGTTAAGAAACTCAATAATACAAATACACAAAGTTTACGAGCAATTTGGAGGGATTTCCAATCAATCAACCAAAATGCAGGAGCTGGCTCCAATTGTAAGAGGGAGTGTGATTTGTGATTAAAAGTGACATTGCATTAAAACCAAATTTAAACATATTCCAGCTTTACACTTTTATAATTAAATCACATCACAGAATCAATCCATTGGGGAATTAATTTCTTACACAAGGCACTGAATCATATGAACAAAAACAATATAACCAAGATTAAAATGATTACATTTACATCATACCAAAATTTGCAAATAGAAGATCCCAAGTCCTAAATATGTAGGCAAGTAAAATTGATATTTGACTCATTGACAGTGGAATTTTTTTTTTAACCTTCAACCCGCTTTTTGATTCACCGCTTTTTTCTATTTGTACATGAGAGGGCCAGATCTTGATACTGCAAATCTTGGCAATGGACTGGGACCTGTCACGCCTGATGTTGAGCCTTCAAATTTACCTCTGCGGCTTGAACTGTAATCCAAGGGTCCAGAACGGCGAACATTACGATGCCTGGTTTCCGTATTGCGTAGATTTCCACTATCAGTATCATAAGGGTGATCCTGGCTAAGGGATGATGATCCCTTGAAGTACCCCGAATCATTAGTACCATACTGAGGCGTTGAGTCTCCGCGAAGCTGCTTAACCACAGGGGACCCGTGTGACAGCGATACAACAGGTGAATGGCGAGGAGATGAATTTAGTAGAGCTAGTGGCATGGAAGGCGAATTTGAGTAATACTGGCTGTAAATTGATCGGAGAATCGCATAAGGAATATGGGCTTCAATGAAACTTCTTGGGAGGTATGGGGAGATCTCGCAGAGTTGGTCCAAGAAGATAAGCTTTGCTACCAGATGAGATCTGCTCAGAATAGAGGAAACTCCATTAACAATTGCTACATACATAGCAAGAAATGAACTAAAAATAAAATTGCAGCAGCAACAGAGGATATAAGTAATTAGAAAAGACAACAAAAATATTTAAAAAAAAAATGAAAAAAAAAAAAGTAAAGAAAGAGCCAGAAACCGTTGTAAATGCATCTATAGAGCTCTACGAAAACATGCGAACTTCACAATTGTCATTTAAATTCGGTTTTGGAATGCCTGAAACATTACACCGTTGATTAATTCTTTCAAAGAGTAAATGCAAACAGGAACATTATCTACATGTCATTTTCAAATAACCTATCTTACAGAAATTTATGACAAAACCTCTCAAAGAAATACAATCAAGAAAACATGCAGCAAAAGGATACAACACTTCTAGCTAGCTTCACATACAGGAGAATATGAATGGATGAAGAGACTATGCAACAGATATGAATGTTTAAATTGTCCAGGTACATTAAGAAACAGGTCCAGACTAGAAATCTAACTCGGCATACTTCTTTCCCTGGTGTAAGGTCCCAGATGATTGTCAGTAAACTAGAGTTAACTGGACGATCAAAGTCTTGTGCTGATTATGCATGTTGAAATGAGATAAAAAGTAACATAACAACGCATTTTTGCGGACAAGTTAAAAGATACAAGTATATGGACACATAAATGTGCATATATAGATGTATAGGTTGATACATTACCTATTCACTTCATTCCAAGAATCTAGCACAGTTCCAGCAGCAAATTTGACAAAAAGCTGCATTGCAGATTTTATGCTTGCTTCTGTTGACGAATGGCTATGTAATTCAGGATCCAAAGCCTCACCAGAATGGCCATTGGACAAAGACTGCCTCTGCTGATGTTCACGTTCCATTCTCACAAATTCACTTCCAGAAATCACAGCACTCATGCACCTGCCAGCAATATTTGAAACCATTGTCTGAGTTCACAAGGAGTAAATACAAGAGCCAAATCAACACTCTGGTTAACAGATGAAACACAGAGAACCTAATGCACATGGCAGCTTCATGTTCGAAATCAGCTGACTGGGCTAATCTTTAGAGCACAAACTGTATGAACTAATACACACAGGAAAAGCCGTTTGGTTTCTTTTCAAGATCAATTTTGGAAGAGATGATGAGTGAATTACAAGAAACACACCGGTAAATTATTGCTTTTCTGAAAAATGATCAAATGGGTCAAACATTTACGACAAATTTCACTTATACTTCTTTTTTCTGAAAATAATTTTCTTTTCTTGTTATTGCTTTTTATTTTGGGAATCCAAGCAAGAAAACAATTTCAAAGCTTCAATTGTGTGATAAAACTTCAGGGCATAATAAACTCACTTATAGGCGGAGAACTAAACAAAAATTAATTTACTTTAAAAAGATAAGAGATCAAAGTGTCTATTTCTCCAAAAGATAAGAGATCATAGAGTATGTTTCCAAAAGTCCAGGAGTATCTAGTATACTCTTGAAAATTCATCACATTCACATTTTCTAATTTACCCAAGATTGAAATAATTAGATGGTAAGAAACAGGCATGAGAGCAGACCAGTGGACAATTAACATATATGACATAATTTTTTTTCCAACCTTCAAGGAAGTGCTGAAAATTCTTAATCAAGTTATATCATGCAAACCCAAAACCAACCTTGCCAAACAATGGATATTGTTGTTGAAGCCCCCTGTGTCAACGTTGAAGCCAGTGGTATTCCAGATATTTGATGTCATAAAAGTGGCAAATAAATACGGCAGCAAGGTCCATGAACCATCATTTGCACCCCCAACCTCTTCCAGAATTGATCGTACCCACTCAGAATCATGATTGGCAACTGCACCAACACTATTTGCCACACTCCTTATCCTCCTAATTTCTCTCTTTTCAGGCATTTCTTCAGGTATATGCTTAACTACCCCAGCAAGTAGTGAATATATCAAGGGTGCACCTTCTTCGAGAACAATCCCAGCAGCCTCAGCTAAAAGCTGATCAAATGCAAGTGCTTGCCCTGCCTCAATACAAAATCCAATTACCGTGTCTAAGTCCACAATCTGCTTTGAAGCTGCCTCTCTCTCTATTCGATCACCAGAATGCATGCTACCAGCAACAGCCTCCAAGACTTCACGGTTCGAACGTAAGGATGTGTCAATGCAATTTAAGAGTGCAGCAGTGTGTTCTTTCATCATCCTGTCTAGCCTATCAACTCCATAGCCACCAAAAATACGAACAAAGGCTTTCAATTCTCTGAGATCAGTAACTGACTCTGCAAAATATCCACCAACAGGCCTTGTGCTTTTGAAACATTTGTGCATTGGAGTAAACAAGATTCCAGCACCTGATACATCTTTGACAATGTTTTCTATGTACCAGTTGCATACAACTTCAGCGGCTGATCCAGAGAGCTGTTCTGATGGTTTTTCAAACAATTGTAGAAAAGCAACAGGTCCTGAAAAGGCCTCTGTGAGAAGAACTTCTCGAATACCATGGGTTAGGTCCATGCTTATGTGCTGCTCCGCTAGATGCATTATGGTCATGTGCCTATGAATTAGAGACTCTAAGACGGAAGGCCGTTGGAGATCATTGTCAGTTTTTAGCACTGAAAACAACCTTCTTCTGAAGTTCCCTAAGAAGCACTCTCTCATATACTGCATATAACTTAGCTGTTATAACAATATCCCAAGAAATGGATGCTTGCATCTTGTAGATAAAGGATGCAGTGCACATAGATTGTTCAACAGAGGATAAAGAACAAACTCTTACCACAAAAAAGATGAAAAAGCAAAAGGATAAGTTTCTAGAGTACATGGACATAGTACGCATGGTCCAGTCAAGGCCTCCCCAAATATTACCTCATGACCAATATTCATTTTATTTTTCAATTAAACATCAGTTTAGCTTTAAACTTGAAGCCAATATTTAATTTAGTCCACAATGAACTTTTTGGCTCAGTTTAGTAGTTAACGTGGCATTTATGGAAAATTACCCATTCTCTTAAACATAAACTAGAATATTAAGAAAAAAATAATAATAATATGATACAATGAATCATTTAATTAAAACAGTTCAATACCTTACTTGAACTTGTCAAAGAACTACTCAAATTAAAATCTTAAACTTGTAAAGAAAGGCCCTGGAGTAGTTTAACAAACTTAAAACATTCCTTGCACACAAATGCTCCTTGAGCTAGAACTGTGAATAAGAACAAGCACACCTTTATCTGATGCTGAAATTATTAATCTTGAACTAAATTAGCCATTTATAATGACACAAATCTTGTTATTTTGTGAGATATTGAACTAAATTACCTAAAAACAAAATGCCAAGTTGCGTTTCCAATTGGGCCCAAAAGTTGATTTTGAGTAACTTGAACATGATTGACAAATTCAAGAATCAAGCTAATATTTGATCTTTTTTCTTCTTCTTCTTTTTTTTTTTTTTTTTTTTTTTTTTCATTCTTCAATCTTGTAAAAGAGTTTTAAGTTAGAAGATTCTTTTCTCTATCCTCCAAAATTTTACAGTTAACTTGTCAACTATAAATTATTAAACAAATTTTAAGTAGACATTAAAATACTCCTTTATTCTTTCTTAAAAGATTAAATTAACATAAAGTGAGACAGTGAAAGGAAAATGATCTTCAACTAGCATAGGAAACAAAAAATAAAAATAAAATTGGCAAATTGACTAGTATCCTCCCGTGTCATTTATTCCTGATCCGTATCAGTCCAAAATTTTCAGCCTTAAACGTCAGATTACATAGGAGACCTAAGATTATATTTGTTCCTATACAAGTTTCATGTCTGCTTGCCATTCTATTTTCCTGCTACCAATTTTCCTCTTTCTCGCACAGGATAACATTTATAATTATATTTTACATGGCCTTCTACTTTCTTTTTTTTTTTTTTTTTTTTTTGTTTGCAGTTTGTTATCCTGGTTTCATATTAAATTAGGTTGATGCGGATATTGTCTAAGATTTCTTTTATGGTTTTCCATAATTTCATGTTCGTTCCTAATTTTGTAAATTTTAACCCATTCTAAAACTTCACCTGCTGCAAGTATAGCAGATACCGTCAAGCACTTTTTTAACTGTTTTAACATTATATACCTTTTGTTATACTGTTTGGTCAAAAAAGATTTTAGTAGTTATTGTATGTCTTTTGGTATCTTGATACGTTATAAATTATTACTAAGTTCCTAATATATAAGAAAAAATGTAGAGAGCTTTGAATATGCTGATGCCAGATTCTGTTATCATATAATAAAATGAGGTAAAAAGACCGTAATTGAACGGAAGAGAAATTGCAAGCCTCACCTCTCTCAAAACAAATACGTGGTTTAGAACACATATTGGCTCCATGTCGTTCAGTACTGAACACAAGTTCGTCAACCTTTGCATAGCAGCTTCTAACCTGAAATAACACTAAAATGAAGACCCAACTCTAGCTTGAAATCAACACGTAATTCGACACCTAACTGTAGCTTTTGTAGTGTTACACCATTATAGGTTAAAATTGTCTTACATTTTTATAGAACTGTTATTTTCAGGATAACTCTCATGCCCAGGCAGAGGATAACCAACTGTTCCTCTGGGAGATTTTGTTGATGGAATTGAAACTCTAGATGTGTTGTTCAAATAAAAAGCTGCCTGTTCTGGAAGAAGCTGAAATTTACAGAAAATAGAAAGAAGAAAATCAGCAAAGCCTCAACTAAAATTTCTTTATACAATATAGCAATTATTGAAGGTAACAACCTGACCCTCCAAGGCACCAAATCCTCCTTCAGAATCAAGAATATTGATCAAACCCTCCAATCCTCCCATGATAGATTCAATAAGCGATTCAACATATAGGACTGCATCTCGCCCAATTTTAGTAACCTGGTAGCAGTAAATAGTAAATATCAGATCATTTTTGTTTCTCTGTCCTTCTGAAGAGAGAAACTTTGTGGCATCTATTTGTTTTCTGGAGGATGGATTGAGAATTGAAAAGGGAAAAGCGAACTTATGTTCCATCAAAGATACATTTCGCTAATATTGACAGACCATGACATATTTCATGAATGGCATAATATATTTTATTGATGTAACAAAGCTAATGGAAAAAAAATTATTTATTATCAGTAATATATCCTTCTGGTTAAACAATAAAGTCCATAAAATAATTAACTTTCCATAGGAAATAATAAAGAGATTATAATCCTTGTACACAAAAAGGTTATAATCTCAAAAATCCCCAATTATCATTGTACTCAAGACCTAAAATTCTATTTTTTTTCCTATATCATTCTCAATCACAAGGAAAACAGAGATTAAAGAGGTTCTGGTATGTGCGAAACCTCCAGTCTCTTTTGCAGGGACAAGAATAAAAACATTAGATATCATGATTAAAAGAACTTGGCAACTAAGTTGAGGATAATAGTTTATCTATTTTATAGGATTAGTTGAGTGGGATTTCACTATATTGTTGGTAAATCTACAATCCACTATGGTCACATCTTAGAGAGTTTTCATCCCATAATTAAATTTGAAATACATCATTAGTTTACATTTTCTATATATTAAATGACTTTTCTTCATACAAAACTACCAAACTATCTAAGAATAAAGAACATTTGATGCGGAGAAAATAAGCGACCGAACTATGCAAAAAATATAGAACATTTTTCATAGGCTACGTTAATTGGCTATGAAGTTCATAGATAGATGAGTATACATGGTTGAAAAATAGCAGAGTGTGTTAGATTGAAGATCTGAAAGGAGCTTGTGACAAAAAAGCTTATGCTTATGATAGCATGAAAAGTATCTGTACACATTTCTGAGAAATTTGTTTGCTTCATCAAATTGTCCTTTCTTGACTTGTAACTTTTGACCCTTTTAAAGTCATTTCATTTAATTTTCGTCAGGTTACATGTTTCGTGTTTTTTTCCCTCTAATTAATCATTACTAATCCACTTCAACACCACCCCATACAATCCATGATAAACAGAGACAAAACGGATCACCTCTTCTGGAACAATTGGAGAAGCACATTCTGGAAAGCTACTAGCAACACCAAGCCATGCACAACAATGTTGGGGACGCCCCTCTGGTCCAAACATAGTGTTCCTGAAAACCTGCATTACTATTATGTGAGCCTATAGTTACATACTGGATGTTTCTTCAGATGCAATAATAAGGCAAGCAACCTACCTATGGAAATGAAACAAAAGGAAGCAAGTAGCAAAGTCAAAGCAACAAAAAATGCATACAAGTTGCAAATTCCATTAACACATAGACTAGACATATATAAATCGGGGAGGTTACCAAACCTTTAAGGGTGTTAACAAGCATAAACTCTGAAACAAATTTAAGATAAACTGGGAAGGTAAACTCACTGCTGTAAGGTGCTGATGGTAGAAATACAGTTTTCTCAGGCTCCCATGCTTTGATAATTGAAACTCAAGTTCATCAATGCATCTGGATTGAAAGATATCCATATGTGTTATTGCTTATATACTTTAAAGTTTTAACATCCTACAAACAGAAAATGGTTCTAACCCAAAGCACGAATAATTGAATTATACAAAATATGGTGCAGAGCAAACATTAAACTCCGATGTAGTTTCAGAACAAGAACTTCCAGAGTGGAACTTTCAGAAAGACCTTTAATATTAATTTCCTAAGATGAGGTTCATATAAAGATAATGATTCTTATTTTTGCACCCAAATCCAAAAAAAAATAACTAGAAAAGAAGCACTAGGCACATGGGAAAAGAGAATCCACAAACAGTACGTGATATGCTAATGTATACAAGCTCTCTACTTCAGTAGTGTAACATTTAAAACAAAAATCTAGACTGATAGCTGCCAAGTGCTAAAGAACCACACAATGTAAAAGCAGAAGCTTGTATGTGAGACCCAATAGCAATGCAAAATTGTATATGCACTTGTACGTGGATCTCTATAGGGTTTTAAACATGGACAAGCATAAACCAAGTTTTATCGTGATGAAACTATAGTGAAGAAGATGGAGCTATTAGAATTTGATTCATGAACCTTTATGTCTAGGATACTCTAATATCATTAAGAGTACCATTCAACATAAGAATATCAAGCATGTAGCTGGTAGATGAAATTGTCTCTTTTTTACTTATCCACAATAAATTTCAAGATTTGTACAGTCAATACTAATAACAACAGTCATAGCAAAAAGAAGTTCATTAATACCTAGACCAGTTATATGCAGCATTTCCTTCTAGTAGTAAACCTTCCTTTCCAGTAGAGACAGTTGCTTTCTCCAAATGTCTTATGTTTATTGATGACCTAGCTGATGTGACAATCATCAATATTGATAACCAATCCTTACGAAATTCCTGCTTAATGACAAAATTCAATGAAATGAACAACATGCTCATAAGGAAGTAATACCAAAATTGATAGAAAAAACAATGAACTTTCATGCATAGTTACTAAATTTATCACTAATTTCAGCAAACTACTAAGTTTTTATCCATATGAGCAAAATTACTCAGATCTGATTTTTGTTTGAATAATAGCAACAGTAACTATTTTGAATTTTTATAAAACTTTAGACTGGACAGCTATGAAAGAGAAAAAAAGAATTAAATATGGTTCTACAAATTACAATTTCACCTCGCACTATCCTAGCAGCAACTGTGAAAACATGACCCAAAGTGGACTCCATCAAAAATAAAGAATCGAGAAAAGAAGACACAAAAATGACACAGAGTCGTTATAGAACAAATTGTACGGGTTTTGGTGATGGCTAACGGGAATATGCATTTAGCAACTCGAGCTCAGAATTCCAAAACATGCGACAAATCCAACTACAGCAAGCACATGCTCCATGACAATGTGGATATAATGTAACAATAAGACTTCAGGTGAACAATAACAAAATTGCTTGAAATACGAATATATGATTAATACATGCACTGCCATTCAATTAAACATTGTTACAGCTAAGCCCCAATACCAGTTACTTAGCTAACTTCTAATTAGGTAAATAACTTTTTGGCTTAAGGTGTCTCTTGCAACAGGAATTTAAGGACCAAGTAAGACTCTCACTTGCTATTTCATAGAATATCTACATTCAGAAATAAGTAAGCTAATTCAAACTTTGCATTGCTGCTGAAAACTCAAATCAGATGATCCAGCAGCAGAAAAAATCATGTGACAATAATCACAACTGCCAAACACCTTAAGTAATAGAGAACAAAACAGAAGCAAATATCAGTGGCCTTCCAAGAGGTATTAAACATTTCCCTGACACATATGTTTGAACCCCTATGCAGAGTCAAAAATAATCAGGTAAAAGCTCCAAAAGACATGACAACAGATGACTCTCTATAAGGCATCGTCTAGTTTAAGTTGGGAGGATAACAACAACAATGATCTCTGTTTATGTTATCTCTTAAAAACGCTAAATGTTTACATATTTTTCGACTATCTTAATTGAGTTTGACTGAGAATTTATAAAGCAAAGTTGACATCTAAATAAAATTATAGTAAGCAAATTCCAAAGTTTAAGATAGTAAGACACCAGCAGAAATCCAGAAATACTTTGGCATAAAAATAGAACTACGAATGGAAAGCATGGTTTAGAAAGACCTCTTACAGATAAATCACATGTGATGGCAGGAACACTTGCACCTTGTGGCTTTGGTATGTTTTCAAGATGCTGAACAATCTGCTGTAGAAGCCCCTTTAAGCTAGCATCAAGATCAAGGGCCACCATTCCAGGAGTTCCCAATAAAAAACGGATTCTACCAGCACATGAAGAAAGGTATGATAATGCATAACCTCGAACAGCTGCATTTACATGTGAAATATGCTTCAGGATTTTCATCCATATTAGTGATCTGTGAATGGAGAGAAGAGCATTGGAGTATATATGGCACCTTCGCAGTCAAGTTCATACGGCCAATGTTTGAGATGAATAATAGCAGCGAACACAAACAAAAAAATAATTTTTAATGAGATCTGTACGTCTCTATCTAGCAAAAATTGATTGACATTCTCTGTCTATCTAAAGTGGGATTAGAATTAGTAGACATGAATAATGCCATTATTGGTTTTCAGCTTGTTTGACAACATTTACTTAAAATTTCAGTTAAGTCAATGAATCAATTAATCTAATAGTCAGTTTAACTTTTAAGTTGAACACTGCTAATAATTATATTCTAAAAATTTATATAAAATAAATTTTATATGCCCTTCAAATGTATTATTATTACCATTTCTCATAAATCAAAAACATTTTCTATATGTCAAAAAATCTGAATGTCAATATCTTTAAATTCAATACTTTATTTCTAGTATTTATCAAAAACTACATCATATAACAATTTCAGCATCTATAATATTCAACACTAAAGTTCAATACTTGTTTTTTCAGCACTTAATTTTCAATTTTATCCAACAGCACCTAAACTCAGTTACAATAATCTAAAAGAAAGAATCAACCAATGATAATTTCTACATTAGCAATTGCATCATTAATAGATTTTGCATCAATGTTCAGCCATTATGTTACTTGGATATGAGAACTCGTCAAAAGGTCCAAGGCCATTCACCAAGAGATCAATTCTGCAAAGAACTGCAGCATTTCAATCTCCATCGGTCGATTAAAAAAATTCCCACTAACAACACAACACAAAAAGAACCAGACAACAGGAAAACTAAACTAGTGGGAGAGAACTCGCACACTTTTTCATGCGCATTTAACAATTTTATATGTTAGGATTTCATGTAGGCCAGAGAATTCGAAACGAACACAGAATATATCACTTGTGGAAAAGAACAAGATTTTTTTTATATCAAGACCATTCTAACCTGCAATATATTTGCGCACTAAACAAGATAAACGATCCATTCCATCAAGCAAAAAACCAATAGTAGGGTCACTTGGATCCTGCAGCAAAAAGAAAGATCAAAATTTAGGTTCAAAGTTTTACAAGTTAAATGACAGTCATATTACTTAACAACTCAACTAAGTTTCAATTCTAAACCGAGTTGGGCTTGCGTGCACACCCAGTCCGACCATTCAAATTTTGCAGATGTTAGCAAGGGTAATTAGATTAATGATAGAATTGTTGGTCAGAGTTGTGAGCAATAGACAGAAGAATCTGACATACTATGTCTACTGGCACCATTCGAGCAGCTTTAGATTTCGATGATACAATTCCTACATGCTGAAAATGCCAGATGACTTCAGATTGAGCCAAAGCCAATGCAGAAAATATCATCTGTAAGAAATACCATAAAATTGAAGAAAATAAGTAACATTATTCCACGCAATTTTTGGTTGACATGCGCAAAAATTAATTTCTGAAGATATAGGAAAAAATCAAATGAAAAATAATAGCAACATATTCTCATTTATTATTTACATTTACATTCCCCTTCTATCCTAGATCAGGTTTCTTGTTTCAAAATCAACCTTTTCAATTGGTACAAACATAACACACACAGCCGCACAAGAACACAGGCAACATGCCACAAAATTAATTGAAAATATTAGTGATGACAAAGTTTTCACCAGCTAGACAGGTCAAAGTCGTCCTCAGAACTGGCAAAAAAAAATTAAAAGAACAGAATTGGTACCAAATTCAGTTATTATCATGTTAGGTGATTATCTACTTTTTGGTTTTACTTGTGGAAGCTGTAAGATAAAAGACAGAATGGAGCTGTATTTCTGGAATTCAGATATGATTGGTTCTCTCCTAGATGTTCAAGTTACCTCACAGGGCAATATAGAAACACAATCTTTCAAGCGGTCCTTTTTCTTTGATGTTCAATTGGATCACTCAAGAAAAGGACCACAAACTCCAATTTGTAACAGAAGTCCTAATGCATTTAATAGCCTAACCACAATATTCCTTCTAAATGAACAGAAGCTTCACACAACACACAACATGTGGGTATACAGTTCTATCCAGAAATAGCATTGAACATGTTGCTCAATCAAGCTTACATCATTTCCTCTATAAAATAAAACAAAATAAAGAAAAAAAAAAAGGAGATTCCCTCGCTTTTCCAAATAGTTCAAGGATTTTAAGCCCACATCTCAAAAGAATTTTTAAGTATTGCTAGCTGGTTGGCTACATAATTAATGAAAGTTATCTAAAAGCATGCAAGCAATATGTAAATTTCTGAAAGCTTCTTTAAATGCAATATTAAGTAATCACAAGGAAGAGCAACCACTATCCACTATATACAAAGTCTTTGAGACGCAAATGTATAGCCTTACTTGGATGTTTGGAGCCAACAAACTAGGCTGATCAGTGAAAAAGAGCACCATTCTTCCAATTTCTTGCTTCAACAATATCCTCCTTTCATGGTGAATGGCATCACATGATAAAAGGGCCTGTTCATGGACTTCACTGCAAAAATTTAACAATTCCCTTATCATACTAGCACTCAAGTAGCCACATACCATTCAGTTAATATAATAGTGCACCAGTTATCAAATCCATGCTTTTCCTCAACAATTTAACATGGAAAATTATCCATGTGCGAACATTGAGCATTTACTTGCTTTGGAATCAGCAATCGCAGTATTTTTGAGAAACTCTGTACTTTAATACAATGTCTCATTCTAGAACTTATCGGACTTTGTTAAGCAACAACATGTTTAGCTTTTAACATCAAAGTTATCCAATCCAAACTCAGTTACCTTATCATTTTCTCAACCTGTTTTGCCACACTGTATTCCAAGTCTGCTTCTTTTTGCTTAGTACGTCCAGATTTAGCCATTTTCTTCGATTCTAATATCCGTGGTAAAACATATAACTGGTAATCCTCATGTAATAACACATACTGCAGATTCAAGTTTCCAATGAAATTTAGATACTGCCAATGCGTAATGCAGTTTTTACAACAAAAAGCACCACTCACCTCATCCCTGAATAATGTGAGGATCAAATTTTCCTTCAGCACAACCTGAAGACCATTTTGCAAATATGAAGCCATATCAAAAAAAAAAAAAAAAAAAAAAAACACATTGTGCGAGATGTTATGAAGAAATATCACATTCCTTAATGACCAGCAGATAATACTTTTACTGGGATGAAAATAAATAAATAAAATAAAGAATGAAGCATTTAAAGAACAATGGCACATTTGAACGTTCTAGCAAATTCACCCTTAAGTAATTAGTTTCTTTTCTCAAAAACACAACTGAAAAGCTTTAATTTAAAAGAAACTGAAGAAAAAAGAAACATCTGAACAAGAATCGGTGCCTTATTGCATTAGTCAACCACTATTTTACTAGCATCAACATTGGAAGAAGACCAGTTCAAGGAACATACCAGAGCAATATCAATGCTAGTTACACGAAGCAGCTCATCAGGACAAACAAGATATCCAAGTAGCACCCAATCCTTGTAAGATGTAACATTTGCTAGATCTTGGGCCCGCTAGAGTACAATAAGAAATCAGGAATTGTAATTGCAATTATCCGAAAGTGTTAAAGTTATTTATGATAAAAATAGTGGAAATATGGTATGTACCATCGGGTGTGCAGAATTTGTAAGTATATCTGGATATCGAGGATGATATGGACTTAGAAATCCTTCATTTCTGAGCTTTCGTGTATCGGTTGATAAGAAAATAATGGGACCCACAGCCTCTAATACCTGGATAACAAATTGAGATCATTGGATTAATTCTGAAAAGAAACTGCCAAAAGGAATAAATTCCCACAGCAAAGAGAATTAGCTATCCAAGCCAATGCTATCTGTCCAAATAACATGCAATCAAACATTTTATTTATCATGTAATGAAGCAAAACATATCGCGCATTAGAATGATTTCCAATCGCCTTCACCTACAAATTATATGCTTTTGCAATATTGGTTCTCAAAACAACAATTTGACACAATCGAAAACTTCATGTAATGTAAAAATATATCTTCTGGGGTCTCATTTGTCAATCTGTGGTGTTGACCCAAAACTTCAATGAAGTAATTAGTCCATTGTGCTTAAATGTTGGAGCAATAAAGTGCAAGCGAACTGACCATTGACTTTAACGATGTGTTAAATCCCTTTTCACCAATTTATGACCCTCTACACACATGGACCTGGCTAACAGAGCATATTGCCTTTTTTTGGCAAGTGGGAAGTAAGATGATTGAACTCAAACGCAGGACTCCCACCCTCCTGCTCTAATTAACTACTACACCTTGTAAATATCTCTTTCATATCGATCCCTTGTTGACAAGACCAAAATGTCACAACAACATGTATTTTAATACTTCAAAGTACACATGAACTTGAAATGTTTTTAATTCACATCTCAACTCAACATTAGAGAATATCACAAGTGTCTAGAAGGTAGAAGTTTCTAGTAGTCTTCTCTTATGTGCCATATCTGTTATGTGATATTTGATGTTAATGTGCCTGTTATGTGGTCTGGTATTTGGCTAGTTTGAAACGAAAGCTATCATACTCAAAGTAGCTAGTTATCTACAGTTACCAGGCAGCTATTTGTTGGTTATGTCTAGATAAGATTATTTGTTGGTTATGTCTAGGCAGTCACTTGTAACATTGGTATTTAAGCAATAAAAAATCTACAAATGGAGTGTGCAGTCAATTTGAAAAGACCGAGGGTCCTCTTCATTTGATAATTTTACTTTTTCTGCCCCTCAAAGTACACATGAATCAAACTGTTAATGTAAGATCTAGACTCAAAAACGATAAGTAGCTCAGGCATCTGGAAGGTAAAATTTTTTACCATGTGTATCATCAGAAATCACTTGATTGCATGAAATTGTTGTTTCGGAACTTCATTGTAAAGATCAAGTTTATACCCAATTTCCAACATGCGAACGCATGGACCACAGCCATCTTAACTAAGCTTCTCTTTTTCTTTTCCCAACCCCTAGGGTTTGGCAAACAGGCTTAGAGACTCACATGTCACGATGCCTTAATTAGTTTCGTAAATGGAATAAATAAATAGAACATTTGGTAATCAAGAGAAACACTTCATATATCTTTGAGTTATCAGTCATCAATAAATATCTCTTCCACTATATGCCTCAAAAGGCATAAAAAAACAAAATGTATATAGTAAGCCATAAATTTCATACTTGAATTCCTTACCATATGCTGCTAAAATCTGACCCAAAAGATGATGATAATGATGATGAATATATTATTTCGGCAAAAAGAGAGATTAACAAGAAAAAAGAAAAACAACAACCTCTCCAATGCGTGGACTGACGAAATTGAGATCTTCTTGTAATCCTTTCAATGGTGGATCATAGGAATCTATAAACTGAACCAGCCTAAGATACAAATAAAACATAAATGGAATAACATTAATTGGTTTGAAGATAAAAAAATCAATTACATGATAGAGTTCCTTTAAAAGAAACCAAAACAACTATGCAAGAAAGAAATTACAGAATGACGATGTGCAAATATGAAATCGCATCTCACATAACTCTCCATCTCTAAAGACTTCATTTGGTAGAAATTAGAATTGTACAAGTTCTACTAGGAAGAAATTTATTTGGCTGACTTTACAATTAAACTCATTTCCTACAATTCATCATGTTTCTCCACAGATTCACTTTTCTTCAATTTTACCAACTTGGGACCAACTAAACAAACGGAAACAGTATAATTGAAACAGACCAAATCAATCAATAGTGTTGTGAATTTTGTTTTATTTAGACAACTGAAAATTACAACACAAAAGTCATACACAATAACAAATTTGGCTTATGTTATTGAAATGTTACCAAATTATAGCTAGGATTACCTATAAATTGTCAATAAATGATTACAAATGGTACAGATGGAGCATGGCAAGCTATTTTCGTTTGGATTAGTTAATTATAGTGAGACAAAAACTACGGCAATGCTAGTGATCAGTGCCAATTTTGCATCTTGCACCCACTTTGGTGCCTTTGTACCTAGGCACATGCCTCACAGAGAGAATCTGGCTTTTGGAGGCTAAGGCAACAAGCATGCAGCCTCATCACCGACCTATTCCATCACCCATGAAGAAATGAAGGGAGCGATTCATGAAAATGAAATACTATTTAATTATTCCTTTTCCCTCATTTCCCCAATGAAATATTATTTTCCTTAATTTCTTAGCCTCCAATTTTTCCCTCTTGCTTTTATTCCTCACTTTTTTCCAAATCGGGTGAATATTGATTGTTTTGGACTTTGGACTGTTAATCATAGGACTTAATGTTAGGATGTTTTAGGAGATTTATAGAAGGATAGAAGTTGGATACACAACAGAAACCACACAAATGCCAAATATATAATGATAAGTGGTAACGGCTAGTTTGCGGCATTTGGCAATAAAAGTGCTGTTTTCATTGGGACTCACATTGTGGTTTATCAGTGTCAAGTTAATCAAACATAATCATTAACTAAAACATCAGCACCCTTCTGAAACTCTGTAGGTTTAGGTGAAACCTGGTTCTGAATTTTATTCCATACAGTAGATTTTATTATTGAGCTTCTATAGTAGCAATTAGCAAACCCAGAGCAATTCAGAACACCTGTCTCGTAAAATAGTTGCAACCAGATGCATGCTCATCCTAGCACACAGTCATTAAGAAAAAACACCAAAGACTCCTAACACTACCAGAAAAGCTTTCTTACATGTTAGCTTCCGTAACCTATATTATACTTGTGAGCCCCAATCCTACGACAGCTAAAAACATAGCAACTTTGCTCGAGTACACTGCTAATGGTTCTTAATATAAAGACTCTAGTCAGCTAAAAATAAATGAAATAATTGGTTAAACATTAGTATTTGACTAGCATAAGAAAACATATACAATGAATTTGCAGAGAAAGCAATCCAGGTGATTGCGATCAAAACTCAAAGTATTCACATCACTCATCAGAATTAACTTCTCTTTTCCCTTGTAACATAAGCAGTAAAATGAATGTAATCACACATATATCACAAGAGTTTTAGCCAAAGCACAAATTGCTCTGGATTGAAATCAAATTTCATAATGTTAATGACATCATTATTTGCAAATCAAAGAGGTAAGGGCTTGATACATAATTAATATCTTTTAAATTTATAATATTATCTCCATTAATCAATACCGTGAAAAGGAGCAAAAGTTGCAAGCAGGAATTAATGAAGATATGGAAAGGAGCATGTGCAGTTTCATTACAAATATCCCATCTCCGAGAACAAGCAGAGATAACTCCTTAATCATAAGTTATCCATACCGATGATAGAAATCACAATCTCTGTCATTTCTTGTCATAGCATGCAGAAGATTATACAGCTGTAGCATCATTTTCCTAGGCATCTGCATGACAGCTTTGAAATTTCAGTGTCAAATTTCCATGTAAGTTCTCAAATAAAGGATAAAGCCAGAATAATATAGGAGAAAGTTGACTTGCCTTCTCAGATAAAAGGTTAACACGGACAAAGGAACAAAACAGATCCATAAATGCATGTAGTATAAGTGAGTTCTGATGGGGCTGCAAAATTCCACAACCATTATGTTTCTGTCACTCTACAGTGGAAACAACAAATAAAAGAAAAAGGCTGGGTGTGTGACGAAGGAGGTCAAGTAATCTCTTCATGGGTTCCATGCACAATCATAACTGTATAGAGACTAATCAGAAGGCAAATTTTTACACAAATTCACTGGTTCTTACGACTTGTTTTGTACTGCAGAACGATTAAATATATTATGCATGACAATTGAGAAAGCAGTTTTTTTATACTCACCAGCAAAGTGATGACTGTGCTACTAAGATCCAATATAAGACGCAGAGCTTGTTCTCGAAATGCCATCAAGTCAATAAGCAGCTGGTTCGCATAAAAAAAGCAATTACTCACTAGACATGACTTTGATACGTGTCTTCACAATGGTTAGAAAGAAAGCAATATCCACCCAGTCCTCATCATGAATAAAGAATAGTCCACATCTGCTTCCAAACAATAAGTTATGAACCTTGTACCTTCCTTACGGGATACCCATGGTAGCTATCAACCCAACAGGAAAGGTAATAAAGATAATGCAATCTAGGATTATATATGTTAACAAAAGAATATCTTTCCAGATCATAGTGTATCAATAATGAGCATGAATCGAGATGCATTCTAGATTATTAATCAAAATGAATTTGGCTGGCATTTGGCCACACAGCAGTGTTCTTTTTTTCTGAAGAACATGAAAGGTACCTATCTGCACTTGTTAGGACTCAGTATCATCTTGATTTCTAATCAAAATGTTCCTTCATCATGCTTCATCTGTTCGTAAGTAAAGTAACGCTTATCAAATAATTCACATCTCTCAACTTTTGAGATATGATACTTGTGCATGGACAAAAGGGATTCATTCTATTAAGGTACATTAATAAAAATTTATCACCACTAATCAATGTTGCTGCAGGAAGACCAAATGTAGCTCCATGAAAGCACTGTCATTAGCAATGTCATGAAAGAATTGCATGGAAATCTAGTATCTCAAAAGAATATGAAGCAAGAATGGCATAAAATCATACTATCTTCAAACTTCTCAAGAAAAGGTCCAGTAGACTCAAGAAGCATGCAATAGCAGTGGGCAAGTGAATCCTTTCTGGAACAAGACCAGCAAATAGCCTTAACAAGCTTTCATATTTAACTTGAAGAAAGCTTAATTTTCTTTTTTTTTTTTTTAAAAAAAAAGGCTCTGGTAATTTGCTCTAGTTTTTATATTCTTTTTTTATTATTATAGGCTCTTTTTTTCCAACAAGTAATGAACTTATTAAATACTTTGTAAAATATTAAAGAAAAAAAAAAAAAAAGCAACGTCAGCATCATCATTAGCCTATTCCAGCAACAGCATTGGACCCTTCCGAATTTATAGACGACTAAGCCATATCATAACTAGTTACATACATGTGATGCATGCACTGAGCCTCATCCACAAAAAGGGTTTGAAGTTTCTATGAGGAACATGAAATCATAGAACAAAAATTCAAGGTTTTAACATGATAAAACTGCTATTTGTTGTGAAGATAACAGCAAAGACAGTAACTCCCAAAATGCGAGGGTCATTATTCTGAATCGAGACGACCATATCCACAGCATTCCTGAGGCTTAAAACAATTATAACATAATTGAAAAATACTATAGCAAACTTGAAAGACAACAAAAAGCAGTTCTCTCACTTAGATGGAAACATTTGCTATAGCTAAACATAATGCATTTCTCTATAAATTTAGAAATGATAAATCATTGTTAAATTGAAGTGATAACTACTCAGCTTAGGAAGCCCAGCCACAAAATTGTTGATGAGACAAGCTTGTACAGGATGCTCAGAGCTGAAATGCCAAACCAAGCTGCAACATGATATTAGGCCATTCTCTCTATTTTTTGCAATAATTCAAGTTTCGGGAATTAAATGATCAACTCAGCAGTTGGCTTACAGCCTTAGCTTCTAGGTCACGTATCTGAGCTCTAAACCTAAAGGTATCTGATAGGGAACAATTATCAACTAATCCAAGCACGTGTACATATGAATTATAAAATGTGAATGTGATAGTGATAACAACTGTTGAAATCGAATTTGGCTATTGAAAATAAAAATTTTTCCTAAGACTTGGCTGCACTCATAAAGTAACCTTCAACTAAGGTGCAAATTAAGCAAAATGGATTAGAAAATATACTGAGTCCTAGAAAATATATTATAAATAATGGATTCGATACATTGAATGCAAAATGGGGCATAATGTTTTCGTGGACACAGATAAACATGTTAAGCTAAAAAGAACGAGAAAGCAAAAAAAATTAATAACAAGCTATACAAATAATGATTGCATATGAAGAAGAAACATAGTTGACTAGCCAAAAAATACATCCATACCTGGACCCATTGCTCTAAGCTCTGCAAATGAACTTCTGCACTATCGTTCAGAGCATCCAAAGCAACCTTGTCTACCTGCATCAATCCTTCCTGAGTTAGAGAATTCATCCATTTTCCTCCAAAGGCACCATGGAAAAGGAATATGTGTATCTGTAAAAGATTAAGGGCAATTCTTACTCGTTCAAGCTGCAATTTGCTAAAATGCTCAGGGAACTTCTTTGACAACAATAAGCAGATTCTCGGATGGTTTGGGAACACTCCAGCTTTCCAAAATGCTTCTGAGAAAACATGATTAACTGGATCCGGATAATCAAGGATTTGATTCAATCTATACATTTTGGCCATAAGTCCTTCAGCTACATCAGTAAGTTGTACAACCCACTGCAAATTCAAACCCTTATGAGACCCACCCGAACTCTGAAACTGTCCATCAGGACCCTGACCTCTATTCCTAGAAGGCCTAAATGTGACTGGAGAAGTCATATCAGGACCCAAATACTCAGTCCATCTTGATGGACCCTCCAATTCCCTCGATCTTGCAGATGTAGGTGACAGGGATGCGTCATGGGCTGCAAAATCTTGCCGTTGCTTCGCCATCAATTGACTACTTCACTGAAACCTCAGCGAATCGCGTTTTGAATAAGAGACTGCTTTTCACGAACTTAAACACACACCTCCTTCGATGGCAACGATAAGCACCTTAACTTACATTTGCCTTTCCATTTTCAGAGTTTCTCCCGCTGTTGTAGAAATGGTAAACCAAATGAAGTAGTTTCCGTTAGACAATGAATCAGAATTAGGCATCGGAAAAGGGAATTCACCCATAAAATGGAGATAACATTACATTAATCAACGATAATAAACACTGGGTAGCAATGCAACTTATCCAGAGAAGAGAGTAAATTAAATTCTCATGAGAAGAAACCATTCATTATCGATTTGATCTAGAGAGAGCAAACACATATTCAATCCTAAAAAGGTAACAAATAGCAAGAAATAACAAGACCCATTACCAATGCATTCTGAATTCCAACGAAAACCATCTTCGTTTTAGGAAATAGTTGACAGAGGAAGATTTGAAATCAAACGATTTTGGTTTTTTTTGTATTTAGAAAAAAAATAAAAAAAATAAAAACCATGATTGCTCAAGACCACCACCTACTTCATTGCAGTTTCAACAATTGTACTCCTCAAGAAAGTGCAAAAAGAAAAGATAATGGAAGTTGAGCTTCTCTGCTTGGGGAGTGAGCTTCAATACATGAAACAGTATTTGCTAAAACCATTGTCAAAATCTAATACCCGGCTATTTTCTCCGGTCGAAATATTTTTTTTTTTTTCACAATATATATATATATATATATAATTTAATTATATTTTGTTGTTTGAATTAAAATATTAAAATTACAATATATTTATATATATATAATGCAATTTTTTAAATGTACTTTAAACTTCCAATTGATGTATAACTAAACTTATATGGAGTATAATTTTGATATATTTTCATAACTAAGAATTGGAGATCATGGATTTAAAATTCAAACCTTTCAAATAGTAACGAATAATAATAAATACAATTAACTTGCCAGTAAAAATATTGTTAAATTTAATAATAAATAAAGACAAATATAAAATAAGTAAAAGAAAATATACTTTGATGAAGCATTAGACTAACGAAGTCACTTATCAAAAAAAAAAAAACTAAGCATATCAAATTAATGACTAGTTTGTATAAATTTAAATGAAATGTACATTACGTTACGATGTTTAGATGAAATTTTCGACATAACTTATAACATAATATAAAATTGTTATTTTAACTTTTATTCTTTTAAACATGTAATAAGAAAAATATTCAATATTTTATATAATTTTTTTTATAAATATTTCCGATTACTCGTTTCGGTATCCTTTGTTATTATTTTCATCCTACGTGTATGAATAGTTTACATATAAATCATAAAGTAAAATGGTTTTTTTTTTTTTTTTTAATGTTTGTGAACATAAATTATAAACAAATAAATTGACTGCTGGCCTAATCTTTCAATTCAATAAGCAAACCACTGAGATGTATCAAATGCATAGAAGTCAGAACTCAAAAGAGAAGTGAGTGGAGGACGTGTTGAAGTTAGTTGTTGGGCAGTTGATGCCAAATCAATAAAATATTGGGTTTTTTCCTATTAACTATTTTAAATTACATGCTTCACTTCCACATTAAGTCAACATCATGAATCATTGACCCTTTTTTTTTTTTTTTTTTTCTTAGGAAAAAATAAAATATTAGTTTGCATTAAAAGAAAAAACATTTGGAGGGCTTATGATCTTTTGAGATTTATGCCGTTTGAATTTCAAATATTGAGTTTATTGATAAATTATAAACATATACATTAAACATCTAATTCGAGATATATTTAGATATATTGATGACATATTGAGATTCGGGTTATATCATACCCGCAAAAGAGTTATTAGATTGTATTGAATAGTCCAACACTGGCATAAAACTAGATATCTCAATCAAATGAATCGAATGAATCAACTGGTTCCTAAAATGATAAAAATAATACTTCGTATTCTTATGAATGAATAACGGTTGTATATAGAGAATTCGTTTCACTTAAAGGAATCTACCTAGTATTGGAGTTCTAGTTGAACTACAACTACTTCGCCTGCATAAGGGGCATACCCCCCTCGGATTTTGAGATATCTTACATAGTTTATACATTGAATTGATACTTCTCAAAAACTTCTGCTAACTTAGGCATTAAAGTATTTTCGCAAATTACCGGTGTCACATTGATCTTTTCTTGCAAAAATCCGGATCGAATCACCATTAGGAGATTCGACTAGAGTATCAAAACCCATATTATTTTCATAATTCATCATATATGAATATCAAATTTAGTTTAAAATAAATTTTTATCCATATCCTAAAAAAAACTCAACTCATTTTTATCCACATCCTACTGTGGAGATGGCACATGTCATAGAAAAAAAAATTGTCCCGTGCTAATTAATGAAGTTTGTAGTCAATACATGATGAAGTTGTTAAGTCTAAATTAAGTACTATTAAAACAAATAGATCTTATGTGTTGAAAAAATCAGGAAAGCAGTTATAAAAAACACGAAAATTCTAAACTCCAAGACTCGAAAAGCGTATAATGAAATTGATGTCTATCAATGCATGCAAACAATAGTTTAAATATAAGAAAAAGGAAGCATTTCAAGAGTTTTGAACTTTCTTTCTCTATATTCACAAAGATTTATAATTTATTCATTTACTTATTGATTCATCGCTAACACATAATTAGACACATTTTATCATTTAACACTTTGAAGGTTTAATTGGACTTATCACGCGCCTTATATAGGCCATTTTATAATTTTAGCACTCAACAATTATATATTTATATTTCATTGTTGGCACGTGTATGACACGCTCCATTAATATATAAAATAACGAATAAAATATTAACGGTTGGCAAATATGCAAACGGATAAGTAAAATAACGTATCTAACCTAAATTCTTCAAATCACTGCTTTTCCAAATTCATGTTATTTCTTGATTTATTGGTAAGTTTTTGTTGTCACTCATGATATTGTGTGAGTTTTTTTTTTTTTTTTTAATTTTTTGCATTTTATTTATGATGTATTAGACATTTTTGAAAAAACAAATAAATTTATTGGGATTAATGAGAAATGCCTCCTATCTATATAGTTAATCTATCTATCTAAAAAAAAAGCTCAACTCAAATAGCCCTTTTTAGGCATGCCAACTCAGCATTTGATGATGTGTCAATACCACATAATTTCTAAAATTTGAAAAATTTTGTAGTTTTTTTTTTCCCAAACTCTATTCCTATCTCATTTAATTTTCATTTTCTTTGTCTTTTAGTTTTCATTTGCTAATTATTCAGGTCTCTCTTTTAATATTTCTTACTTAAATCTTACTCTTATGGTTATTATTATTTTTTTCCTTTCATTTTTTCTTAACCCATGTACCAAACCTACCCTTAGTTTATATGCAATTCTAAGCAATAATAATAGGCCTATAGTTAAAATAGAAAATTGCCTTTGATATTCATTAACTAAAGGTCAAATACACAGATACCCTTCTGAACTTGTCCAAAAACATTTACTGCTCTCCTGAACTTTTAAAATATCCTAATGTGCCCTTGAACTTTGAAAAAGTGCCACAGTTTGCCTCCTTACTGTCACATGTCATTCAATTATTAGTTGTCTCATGTTTAACTTTTCAAAGTAAACTCTAATTTTTATGGGATTTAGGGGGCAAATTGGGCTAATTTTAAGAAATTCAGGGGAGCATTAGATCACTTTTAATAAGTTCAGGGAGACATTAGGACATTTTCAAAATTTAGGGGCAGTAGATGTTTTTGGTTAAGTTCAGAGGGTATCTATGTATTCCGCATTAACTAATTACACAAACTAAAACTTAAATTAATTAATTTATACGTGTACATTATTTCAAAAAATAAATTAAAATGATAATTAATCTATTTATGACAAAGTTGCTCTATAGGAGTCAAACTTTTTGATTTAATTCTTTGATATTAAATTCATTTAGTTTTCAAATTAATTGGTTTGACTTCGAGTGGGGGAAATTATACAATGGACCAGGTCCATGTGTACCTTTCCAATGAAAAATTGACACATAAGCGTTTTTAATTTTTAAAAGGGTTATATTGCTTACGTATCAGTTTTTCAGTGGAATGGTTCACATGGATTTGGTCCACTATAAAATTTCTCCTTCGAGAGGAAATTATACAATGGATCAGGTCCATGTGAACCTTTCCAATGAAAAATTGACACATAAGTGTTTTTAATTTTTAAAAGGGTTATATTGCTTACATGTCAGTGGTAAAAATAAAATTTCATATTTACATAATAAATAATTAATATGTGTTTAGCCAACATTTGTACCCGATTAATGAGATACATTTGGAAAGAAAATTTAATTATTTGAGTGTAACGTATTCTATGAATGAACAATTATAACATATTAGTAAAGTAATTTTATTTAAATCATCTAATGGAATTTGCACTCAACCAAGACTAGTGGTGTAATTATCCCAACAACTCTTTTTTCACTTGTAATACGTGAATCTATACATTATTGTAAGTAGAGGTAGTAATTCGAGTTATTATGTCATAATCATTTATATTATAAAATGTATTTTACATGATAATTTATAATACAAATGCAACAAATTATATTTGTATCAAATCAGTCACGTTATTTAGAGTGTTTTATAAATTGTATTGTCATGTCACAGATTGTCAACTCTAACTTAGGGAGAAATAATTTCTTATTGTTGGTTAATATTTAGTAATTACTTGTAAATATGATTAGACTATTTACTAATAATTTAAACTCCATTTTTTTCATAGAAATAATTTTTCTTCTTAAAATATTTTCCATAAAAAATATTTTCATAGAAAATTAAATATTTTTTTACATATAATATAAAAATTATATCGTAGAATAATTATGACAAGTGAATAATATATTAAAATTTATATGTCTTCTTTTTCTTTTGGAAAATAATTTTCTACTTCCCAAAATTTTTAAAAATTTTCGTTCACTATCAAAATATTTTCCAGAATAATTTTCTCAAAACACAAAAGTCTTAAAATCTAATTTTATATATTTTTTATACTTTTTTTTTTCTCTTTTCTGGGTGAAATCGTTGCTTTAAAAAAAATCTAATTTTGTATTAGTTGATTTTTCTAACTGGAATTTTGTCTTTTGATTTAATTATTTGATATTAAATTCATTTAGTTTCTAAATTAATTGGTTTGGCTTGGAGTGGTAAAAATCAAATTTCATATTTACAGAATAAATAATTAGTATGCAACATTGGTACCCAATTAACGAGATACCTTAAAAAAAAAATTATTTGACTGTAATATATTTTCTCAATGAATTATAAAATATTAGTAAATTAATTTTATTTAAATTATCTAATTGAATTTGTACTCGACCAGAAATAGGTGGTATAATTATTTTAACACTTGTTTTTATATTCATAAAACGCGAATCAAATACATTACTTTGGACAAGAATAGTAATTGGGATTATCATGTTATAATCATATTATATTATAAAATATATTTTTATATGATCATTTATGATTAAATAGCAACAAATTATATTCATGTCAAATCAAGTCGTGTTAATTAGAATGTTTTTATAAATTGTATCATCGTATTAGAAATTGTCAACTCTAACTTAGAAAGTTGTTTAATATGTACCAATTACTCGTAAATTTTATAATTAAAGAATTCATAAATAATTTAATTTTTCTTCATAAAATATTTTCCATAATGAATGTTTTTATAGAAAATTAAACATCTTTTTTTTTTTTATTTAGCATGTAAAATAAAAATTTATAAAATAAAAATTATGCCGTAGAATAATTATGCCGAGCCTCGAAGTAAAATCGTTGCTTTAAAAAGAAAAAAAAAAAAATTATAATTTTGCATTAATTACGAAGAAAATTCATAAAACTCAGTTAACCAAACAGGCCTGAAAGTGAAATCTGTTTCGTAAATTGGTTCGATCTTTTATTTAGATTCAACCCCATTCTGATCTGTGTGAACTGTCTCAAACAAAATTCATTCATTCCTCTCTTCTTCTTCTTCTTCTTCTTGGAATTTTTCAGGATCTAGGTTTCTTCCTCTTTGCTTACAGGAAAGCCTATCTTGGTTGGTATTTCAGATCTACTATCTCATCAATTTCACCCTCAGTTTTCCATCTCTCATAACTTGTATTATTTAAAGTACTAACTGGAATTTTGTCTTGCAGTGTTCAATCGATTTTTCTGACTGATCAAAATGGTAAAACTATTATTACTAATATTATTTAAAAAATTTCTTCAACTTCAGTTCTCCTCCTCTACAAGTTCGTGAACTTAATTTTCTTTTGTTTTGTTTGGTTCTGGGAACAGGTCGTGCTCGCTGCTTCCATTGTCAGCAAGTCCGGGAAAGGTTTGTCTTTACAATGTAGATAATTTTGTTTCGTATTTTTGTGTCTGGATCAAAGTACCCTGTAATTTTTGTTTTCTGATTTCATTTTCTAAACTCGAATGAAGGTTCCCATCAATTCATTGCAAGTATAAATATAGTCGGTAGTAAGATCTGTATATATTGTCTGTGTCATTCAATAATTAACTTTCTGCAATAAGGTAATGCGCAAAAATTTTCTTGGAATCTATCTCCTTTTTCCTTTGAGGATTTTTTTTTTTCCGTCAATCTACATGAATGAATATGTTGTCTCGAAGATTTATGAAGTAGTAGTCATCTTGGTCTGGTGTTTTGGTGCCTTTATTATGTTTAATCTGAATCAATGTAGTAAGACAATTGAAGTACATTTGCTTGATATTTTGGCTTTCAATGCAGTGCTTGTTTCCAGGCAGTTTGTGGACATGTCTCGTATGAGGATCGAAGGTCTTCTTGCAGCTTTTCCCAAGTTGATAGGAACTGCAAAGCAGCATACTTATGTTGAAACTGAGAATGTGCGATATGTTTACCAGCCAATAGAGGCTTTGTACTTGTTACTGGTCACAAACAAACAAAGCAACATTGTTGAAGATTTGGAGACTTTGAGGCTGCTCTCAAAGCTTGTATCCTTCCTCTTTTGGCCTATGATTACCTATCATGTTCTTGAAGGGCTTTTTTTAAATTTATCTACAATGTATGGATCTTCAGAGCACCATTGATTATCTTCCTTTCTTTTCCGCCTAGTTGCGCTCTTGCTTATGAACCTTTTATCTGTTGTTTATTGGAATTTGCTGCATATTCCTCACTGTAGTGTAACCAATAAACATTTGAAGCATTAGTTGCACAGTACGATATTTTTGTTTTTTTACTGATCTGTGATATTCAGTGAATTCCTTAAGTGGTTCCAGGTCCCTGAATACTCTGTGTCTCTTGACGAAGAGGGTATATGCAGGACAGCTTTTGAGTTGATTTTTGCATTCGATGAGGTCATCTCCCTTGGGCACAAGGAAAATGTGACTGTTGCCCAGGTTAAGCAGTACTGTGAGATGGAGAGTCATGAAGAGAAATTGCATAAACTGGTACTTCAGAGCAAGATCAATGAGACCAAGGATGTCATGAAGCGCAAAGCTAGTGAGATTGACAAAAGCAAGGTATCTATTCAAGGTTCTGGATGTGAATTGAAGGACTTGAAGAGGATTTATGTTTGTATATCCTTAGTGATATGTTTCATTCATTGCAGATTGAAAAGAATAGAGGTGACAAAGGGGGATTTATGTCCTTACAGTCCATGGGCTCTGGAATAATTGAGAATAAGTTTAGTGATATGAGCATTTCTAGCGGTGAAGGTGGTTTTGGAAGTGGTTCTGGGTTTGGATTGACAACTGATATTGACTCCTTTTCTATCAAATCTAAAGGTTTGTCCATTTTTATCTGAAGGAATTCCTACTACAAATATGCTTGGTTTTCATAACTTTTAGGATTATTGATAGACAGCAGATGCTCAAAAATCATCTGAACTACCTATAAACTTAAGTTAGTAACCTGTGGAATTTTTAATGAATTTACAATTGCATTCTGGAATTTTATGAAATGTTGATGGAGGAGACGGAAAAAAATTATCGGGAATTTTCTTTTGATTTAATGATTTAATGATTTGGGTTTAACATGCCATTTTGACTTCATATTGGTTGTCTTCTGTTTGTTATGCTATTGTTTAATCATTTTAGGGCCTTAGGCATAATTCATATATATCCATTGTGGTTTTGTGCCTACGCCTATTCAGCCAAAGGGCGTTTTGAAGTTTTGGAAATAGGTATTAAAATAACTTCAATGTAAGTTTTGCTTCGTTTCTTCTACTTTCTTGCATCTCTATCTTCTTCTTATTTTTGATTAATGGCACTGTTGTCCTTCAACCGTAATTTTAGGTTATCAGCTCACAAATTCGGCTGGTTTCTCTTCTTATTTTCATTTGTTATCATTGTTAGCATATTTCATTTTTTTTTTCTTTTAAATTAATTAGAGACAAACTATACCTATCTCAGGTCGTCAACCTTCATCTGCTAGTGCACCACCCAAAGGTCTTGGCATGAAACTTGGTAAAACCCAGAGGGCAAACCAGTTTTTGGAATCACTGAAAGCAGAAGGTGAAGAAATTCATGAGGATGTGCAGCCAAAGGCAGGCCATTCCAGATCAGTTGCCCCACCAACTGATCCTGTCACGTTGACTGTTGAGGAGAAACTCAATGTGACTTTAAAACGAGATGGTGGGATGAGTAACTTTGATGTTCAAGGACAGTTGTCGCTTCAGATTCTTAACCAAGAAGATGGGCTAATTCAAGTTCAGGTTCATCTCCTCCCCTCTCTTCTTTCTATTATAGGTTCTTAATTTTGGTATTAATTGTATATGTTTTTGTTCGTTTCGAGATAATGAAGCTAGTATGAGCCAAGTAGCTGAAATTTTATATATTTATGCCCATGTGATTATGACTTTTAGTTCAAGGAACATTAGTTTTGCCTATACACTCTAATCAACTAAAAGAGAAAGCATTTTCTTGAGGAACTCTTAACTGTTGTTGACTTTTAATTGTTAATATGCTGCTGTTTTGTCCCTCTGCAACTTGTATTTTGTAGTATTCCTATTTTGCGATTTGTAATTAATATCACTACAAATGTAGATGAAATAGTATAGTGCTAGGTCTTTTGGGTAAGCTTTATGATGTTTAATAAAGCTGGCTACAACGGTACAACTACAATAAAAAAAATGGGTAAACAGTTGAGCAGATTAAGTATCAAATGGGTCTTTGAACTTGATAGGCATAGTCAAGTAATGTTTAAGGTTAAATTGGCCTAGAACATGCCATTTTTGGCTCAAATCAATCCAACATGACACATCTCGATCACAACTTGTTTTGTACAAAAGAGTGAATAACATAGTACAACATATTGTTTTGGACTGATCTAACCATGTCTGCCATGTTTGGCAATCAATTTGACTACAGCATATATTTTTGACCTACTTGGCCCTACTTGCCAATTTTAGTGTGCCAATATGATACTTTCTCTGGATTGACCCTTTGGTTACTTGTGGTAGGTTCTGTAAACTGTAAATACTACAGTGATGAGATATATTTCACTGCATTAGTAAATTGTTTTCCGTCAATTATTTGCTGTTAAATAGTTCTTTTGTTTGCAAATTAGCTTTTCCAATGTGAATGCAAAAGTTATAGAGAACTTTACTCAGAACTGATTAGAGTGTTTTTGACCCTATCACTTATTTTCTCTCTGATAGAGGTACTGATGTATTTAATTATTATACTGAGTTCTTATTTCCTTTTCCAGATTGAAACTGGAGGAAATCCTGGCATTCTTTTCAAGTCACACCCCAACATGAATAAAGAATTATTTGCCAATGAAAATATTCTAGGTTTGAAGGATCCAAATAGACCTTTCCCCACTGGTCAAACCGGGGATGCAGCAGGTGTTGGTCTTTTGAAGTGGAGAATGCAAAGTTCAGATGAATCAATAGTACCATTGACAAGTGGGTATATGATTTTTGCAGCTAATCTTGTTATTATGTTGTTACTGGTTTGTGTGTGCGCTAATGATTGACTGGACCTGTGCGTTTTGTAGTCAATTGCTGGCCCTCTGTTTCTGGAAGTGACACTTACGTTAATATTGAATATGAAGCTTCTTCCATGTTTGATCTGCGAAATGTTGTGATCTCAGTACCCCTTCCCGCTCTTCGAGAAGCACCAGTTGTTAAGCAGATTGATGGAGAATGGAGGTGAGAAATTTTTTTTTTTTCTTTAGGAAGCTACTTTCTTTTTCTTTTTGAAGTTGGCAGGATTTTTGGACACCGGAGGTTTCTTTGCGACCTTTGATTCGTTTTGCGCTTCTCCTGGCAACTTCAGCCAATAATGGAATTAGGTGTTGCTTTTGCGCATTTTATCTTTTCAAAATGTTAAGTTAAATGGAACAGTGCAAGTTGTGCATTCTGGGTCAAAGGACAGCAACCGAGTGTCCCGTGTTACAACCAATGTTTTACTCTGTTACCAGTAATAATTTGTTGGAGCTGAGATTTCAGCAAACATATAGGAAGTGAACGTATATGATTCATTTATCATTATGCTACGAAGAGTTAGCTCTGCTATTCAAGATCTTTACACAGTTTCATCCCAGCAAAGCAAGAATTAATATTGTTTGTCTCTTCAAATCTGCAGATATGACTTGAGAAATTCTGCGCTGGAGTGGTCAATTCTTCTTATTGATAACTCAAATCGCAGGTATGCAGGTTGTTGGTGTACTATTTAAGATGATATATACTTAATAAAGAAGTTACACTCATGTATTTTGCTACGCTTGTTGGCAGTGGATCCTTGGAGTTTGTTGTGCCTCCAGCAGATTCATCAGTATTTTTCCCTATTAATGTTCTCTTTTCAGCTGCTAGCACATACAGTGAACTAAAGGTTTTTCTTCTTTTCTTGTGTTTGTTTCATACAAACAATTTACTGAATAAGTACATAGTTTCTTTCTACTTATCAAATAAGTAAATAGTTTCTTTCTACTTATCAAATATTTTTGCTGATGAAGTACGGGAAATGGAAGCATGAAAAAACATGGTAAAACATAGATTTAAAGCACAAAACTTGGGTGTAGTTAATAAAATTCACTTGGAGTATGAAGATATTTGCAATATCCATACTTTTTGGAAGCGGAAACACTGCCATGTTATTGCTCCACAACGAATTTCATATCAGTTTGCTTTTATACCATAGCAATTTGAGAAGAGAACTTATGTTATTCTTTGACAAGGGAAGAGAAGTAGAGGACATAATTTATGCTAACATAGTTTCATCTCTATGGTATAGTTAATCTTTAACTTGGAATCAACTTTTCAGGTTGTTAATGTCATCCCTCTGAAAGGCGGACCTCCTCCAAAGTTTGCACAGAGAACCCAACTAGTAACTGAGAATTACCAAGTAGTCTGAGTTGCAATTTTTTACAAAAAAATTTTGTGGGACCTCAAGTTGACTTGAATGCATTTGTTCAGTTTTCTATTGCATTGATAGTTTTATAGGAATTTCTACATTACTTTGCCTAGTACTACTTGAATATGGTGTAGAGAATCATCCCATTTGGGTTGCCTATGATGTAACCCTTTATTTGTGTCATTTAAAATTTTAATGAACCTTTGCAAATAACCACAGAAATCAAATTGTGAAATAATGTTTTCTATATACTTTGGTTATGGTTTCAGCATTTTCTTTTCTAGTTCTTACTAAATGTGTCATGTAGAAATACAGAATATATTGAAATTCATAAGGTAAAATGGATGCATAGCAAATCTGTTTATTTAGTGAACGATAACTAGTGTATATTATGTAAGATTCCCAATATTGCCTTCATTATTGTTGATAAATTACTGGAGAAATAATTTGTTGAATGAAAATAAGTATGAATTTGTCACCTCAACCTCACCCAAATTGGGTCGTCTTACGTTATAACCTAAACGTATGCCCATCCCATTTGGTTGAACGTGCACATATAAGATGAGAAGTGCTTCATTTGGTCAAATCGTCCAAACTGTACCGTGCTTGGACTGCAGCTTTGTATTAGAATAAAGACGGATAAACTTGTGAAACATCGATGAAAAATCTCCATACTTTTTTGGTCGTTGAACTTGTCCATAAACTGAATTGTTTGTTAAAGTTTGGGACGAAAGTAGCAAATGGCAAAATGCAATCAGATTTTTTTCTCATAAGTTGATTATGGATGATACTGCACCACCATAACAGACACCTTAAAACCCCGAATACACATCTAGACTAATTGGAGGATCCAGTGTTTTTTATATATACAAGACTCAAACTCAGGACCATGCTTAAATGACCTAAATCCCCAACCATAAGATCATATCCTAATCATTGAAAGAAAAACAGTTATGATTCTTACAAAAGGCCCTCATTGATGGCATCAAAATAGATGCAGACAGGGAACGCTCTATAAAATCACCAGGCTCTCATACACAAAATGACCACATATCAAAGTTATTTCAAAAAATCCAATACCATATCATTTATCTTCGTGAATAGCCGCAAAAACCTAAAGGTAATAGATCAAGCATATAGCCATTTAGGGAGCCCGAGACACCAGAAGAACAAAAATGGCATCAAACTGCATCATTTTGAGAAGAACCTGGATAAGATGACATTTCCACAACTCAACTAGGGTTCTTCAAATGAGCTTTTCTTAGATCGTCCACTCACTCCAAACCTTCTGTCTCAGGCTTGAAAACCTGGTTCGGAACTGAAGCAAAAACACTTTCGTCAGGTTCTTTTTGCCCTAAGGCGTAATCCCAGGAACTTGAGGGATAAGCGGCTTGGGCTGCTTTGTTTTCTCAACCAATATGGCTTCAGTCGTTAGAACTAATCCAGCAATTGAGACTGCACTTTCAAGTGCGCACCGTGAAACCTTACTAGGATCTATAACACCTGCATCTAATAGATCTTCGTATTTGTCTGTCATTGCATTGAAACCAGTTCTCCAATCCCTAGATCGAATTTTATCCACCACAATTGCTCCATCAACCCCAGCATTCGTAGCAATTGTTTCCGCAGGTGCAAGAAGTGCCTGCAAAACAGCATCTTAAATGTTACTTGTAGGAAGGAATTTTCTTCAAATCATCAGTTCATGCGATTATTGGAAACTAGAAAACATAGGCACCTCCTGCTGTAGAATTTTTCAGAATTTTACATTGGCCCGTTTGGACAAGTACTTTTGCATATACAACAACCAACACACACACACAAAGTTATACTTCACAATTTCGAACACAAAAGGTGAACAATGATTCACTCAAAGACAAACCCGTCTTTGATTTGGAATCCAAGAGGTACTGATCTGGAAAAGAAAAGGCAACAGCGGTATGTCCACAAATCCAAGCAGGAAAAATATTGTCAATTTGATCTAGAAAGAGCATTTATTTTAGCAAATCCTTTGGAGCAATTCAATAACAGAAACAAACTTATTAGAAAAGAATAAGAAACAAGATGAGAACATGCCTTTGCCACAATATCAGTACCAATCTGCTCATTTTCATCTTCAAAATTTAATTGGGTAGAGATCTGCTCAGAGAGATGTACATACGAAGCACCTCCACCAGGTACTATCCCTTCACCAATAGCAGCATATGTTGCATTCTTTGCATCCTCAATCCTGAGTTTCTTATCTTCAAGTTCTGTCTCTGTGTGAGCACCAACCTGATTTGTGTATTGAATTATTAAAATTACGGCAAGTATCTAATTGAAATTAAACTAAAATACCAAAATCTGATTTTAATTTTCTATCATATTTTTCCTTTGATCATATTGAATGCAAAACACACTCCATACAATTAAAAATAAAACCATATTAAAATATAACTACCTACTGAAAGAAATAACACCTTACTGAAAAAAATAAGTATCCATGTCCTATGTTCAATACACGAAAGAAGAAGGCAAATCAAGATTGATAAGACACAATGACAACTATTTTTAGGAAGTGTCTTTCCTACCAATTATTGATCATCACAAGTGCATTATATTATTAGTGCAAAATCATCATAGTAAATTCCACCAGATAAAACTGTAATTCAGAAGTTGCAAATGAAACAAAAATTATCCCTTCAGCAGAAAGAGAGCCACAATATTGCCAAATAAATTAAGAAAAGCATGAATTTTCAAAAAAGAATACTCTTCAGTTACAAACCTTGATCACTGCCACACCACCAGATAATTTGGCAATTCTTTCAGCAAGTTTTCTTGATAGGTATGCATTATCTGTTTCCGCAAGATCCTTCTTCATCTGCAGAATTCTTGCCTGAATCTCAGCTTTGGTAGAAGGGTCAGCAATTATTGTTGTTGAATTACTTGTTATGGTAACTTTCTCCGCAACCCCAAGTTCATCTGATGTTACACCCATGAGAGAAAGACCAAAATCCCCCGAAATGAAATCAGCACCTGAAAATATTAGATAACATCTATTATAGTCATAGAAGGTTAGAAAAACCGCAATTTACATAAATATGAAATTTTTTTCATTTGTCTTCAGATTTATGAATAGATTGTATGTTCCCTATGCACAATATGGTGAAAATTTTACAAATAACAGCAGAAGTATAGAGTTATGACTGCAAGAAAATTCAGAGGAGATGAGGCATGATGTGGACAAGATGTGCTGACTGAAGATGTTCCTTTTTCACATGAAGAATTAGAGTACAGGAGTAAGATCTTAAGGCCTTGTTTGGTTGAGGAAAGTATATTTTGGTTTAACGTCACTGTTCAAGATCCTTTACCATGATGATTTTATGTAGTTTTTTTTTTAATATATATATAAAACAAACTCTAATCAGTTTTAACCTCTGTGTAATGAAATGGTAAAGTATAATTCTACCACATGGAAGATAACAGAGAGAAAATGAATTTAGCACAAAGCAACTGAAGAAAGCAACCCAACAATGTGGTCTGCCAAAAGGACTATTCAACATAAATTAATATGAAGTACAAGATACCATATCATTACAAAACAACTAAGCCTAGCAAGAACTGTCATTGGGCCGGAAAAATTCCATAGTTTCCACTCACCTATGACGAAGCCAAAAAACTAAATGACTTTCTTTAAATTGTTAAAGTGAACTTGAAAAATTTTGAAAATCACTTCCAAAATTTAGAGTTAGAATTTTCTGAAAAATAAACACAAAACCCTAAACCATAATTTCCTTGCCAATAATCAAGGATTATTTCCACTAGTACAACTAAATTTCTTAAAAAGTAGCTAGTATCTCAAGAAGGAAGTCATGCTTCACAAGAAATTAAGTATTGATAACAATCCATTGGCCGCATAATAATCAAAGAATTTTAAAAGTTCAATCACAAGAAAGATATGATGAAAATCTTGCATTTAACCATAACAAGAAACCGATGAACAGATAAAAGCAAAGTCAAAGAAGAGAGCTAGAGCGGTAGAGCCTGACATCCTACCACAAATACCAACTAACAAAAGAAAAGTATACCAAGATATAATTCCCACATATCAATCTATAAGATTAATTACCAATACGAAAAAGCTGCTTCCGTGAAAAACCCAAGAGCATAAACCTCCACAAGTAATCGTTTGTTATAGAATGCATTTCTTAAGTTATTACCAAACAGGGAAAATATTCTTAGGATTAAAGTCAACGTCATGAACCATCCTCATACTGAAGCGCAAGCACATCACAGAGACAAAAGCACAATCAATGTAACATGCATATCCACACACTAATGCCTACACCTATATAGAGGTAAACAAACTAACAAAGGTAGACTAACTATAATGTTATTAACATAAATTTGAGATCAAGAACGATATAAATTCACCTGTCATAAGGGCAATGTCTTGCAATAAAGCTTTTTTTCCTTCTCCAAATCCAGGACATTTGACAACAGCAACATTCAGCAAACCTTGCATTTTGTTCACAACTAATGTTTCCAAAACCTGCTTTGAAATATCCTCGGCAAAGATCAACAGGGGGACACTCAATTGCATAGTCTTTTCCAGCAAAGTAACAATTTCTTTCACAGTCGCAATACGTTGATCAGTTACTAGTACTCTAGGTTTGTCAAACTCTACCAGAGACTTCACCTGATTTGTTATGAATTGGGGCGACATGTAACCCTTGTCAAGCTGAAGAGAAATGATGGAAGAAATGTAATTAGGTACGAAAATATATGACGAAAATATATGAGTCATGCATATGGAGATAAATCATACTTCGAAAGTATCATAGTGGGTTACATTGGAAAAGACTTATAAGTGACAAATGGAATCAGCTCTCAACAGCTAAATCAAACTACAGTTGGAAAGGCTTTTCAGTTTAAATTGTAGAACGAACTTTCTATTTACAGCTTAATAGTATAAAAAATTATTCAAAAAGTCAGTTCTGACCTAAGCTAGTTTTAGTGGATGTCCTTATGCAGATTGCCTTGTTGGTACACAAATGTAGTACAGAAGCCATTTGCAACCAAACAATTATTCAAATCATTCACCACAAAAATTCCTATGTTATGCGCATTCATGCTCTTGGAGAGTAAGAGTTTTTGACACTAGAAGCACGACTGAAACATGTAATAAGATCAAAAGCTTTGGCCAACCCAAGATTATAGTGCCCAATTTCCAGCAAATTGTCTTGCAAAATATGCAAACAAATTTCAAAACCAGAGCTAGTCTAATCACCTTCATTCCTTCTTCTATTATTACATAGGTTTCAGAGGTTGGCGATGATTCGATGGAGATTACTCCATCATAGCCAATTTTGTCTATAGTCTCAGCAATTAAGTTCCCAATAAATTCGTCATTCCCAGCAGAAACTGAAGCAACCGCTGCAGAAAAAAAACGAGAAGTTTCAAGAACCTTTAAAGAAAATCCAAACCGTATCCAAAATATTCATCTAAAAGAGAAACATTGACCTCTGATATTATCCTTTCCTATCACTGGAAGACTTTTCTCTTTCAAGATTTTGACTAATTCTTTTACAGTCATGTCCATTCCTCTCTTTATGGAAACAGGGTTGGCCCCTAAAGCAACTGCTAGGAGGCCCATTTTGATCATTGCACGAGCCAAAATAATTGCTGTGGTGGTGCCATCACCAGCCAAGTCATTCATTTTACTTCCAACCTGCAAACAAGCACTTCATTTTACAAATTACCGTTGACTTCTATCATGTAATATATAAATACAAATTAAGGAAGGGATTATGTAGCAACCATGAATGACCTCTTGGATTAGAATTGCTCCAACATTCTCCATAGTATCTGGAAGCTCTATGGCTCGAGCTACTGTTACACCATCATTTACTACTTTTAATGTCTTCGAATCTGAAAGAATGACATTAAGTCCTGCAAAAATTTTCAAAGACCTTCTCAGCATAAAAAATCTAAACAACCTGAATATTGATTAGACTGGTAAAGGAATGGGTCAATGGCCAGAGGGTAAGCAGGCTTCTTTTAATCTAGAACAGCATCTGATTCTAATGATGTGGTCTATTATGAACTAATTGTATCCAAAGCTAAAATTCCCTTAGGTGATGCTGTAGCCGTCACTTGTAACCCAAAAGTATCCTCATTCCATATATCAGTGGTAATTATTTAAGTTTAGTGATCATGGTTACATATGGCCACATCATGTCCTAAAAGGGAATTTTAGACCTTGCTACAGCTCAAACTGAAATGTTGAATATACAAGATTATAACGCACTTCCAAAGAAATGGGAGTAAAATTTTTTGGCTGAAGCTACTGTGTATATATACGTAAAGAAAACTTAGCCCTAAAAGGACCTAAACAATCAATAGTTCCAAGTTTGAAATAAAGAGAGGTTAAACACCATAATAGGTTAAGCTCTTCCTGATTATTATTTAATTTGTATCACAGTTTGTTTGTTTCAATTAGTGGTAGTAGTCCTAATTTCTCCTATTGAATACCTGCTTTCAGTTTTCCAACATAAGTTAACAAATATATTATTTTTCTATTTTGTTATTATGAGAACAAAGAAAGTTTTCATCATCCAGTAACCATGAGTTGCAGAGGACATAAATATCTACAGATAATTTTCACACAATGGCATGTGTATGAATATTGCACACAAGTGCAAGCTTTCTACAGTAAAATATAAACCAAAAAAAATAAAAGAAATAGTACCTTTAGGTCCGCAGGTTAGAGAAACAGCATCGGCAAGCTTATCAATTCCAGCTAGCAAGGCTCGCCTACACTCTTTCCCATAAGAAATTCTTTTAGGGCCAGCTCTCACCACCAATCTAATCGTCCTCTTCTTCTCATCAAATTTCTGCAACATTATACGAATACCTCAAACACTAGTAAAGAAAAGAAAAACCATCCATATTAATGAAAATCAGCAAAAAACATGAAGAGAGACTTACAGGGGCAAGGGGTTTTTGAAAGAAGACACACGGTTTGAAGGAGGAGGCGGCGAGAAAGGACATCCTCTGCTGTTCAGTATTGAAAATTTCGAGATTTCGACTCCAATTGACGCAGTTGAAAGTTGCGAGCAGGGGTGAGTGAGGCTAGCGATGGCGGTGCAGACTGCAAACTTCTCGAATGGAAAATCGACAGACGATAGAGGGAGAAATTCGAAATATGGGTGTCGTTTAATTCGATTCTGTGTCGTTTAATATTTAGAAACATTAAAAACTTATTATATAAATGAAACTTCTAGAAAAATTATTAAAAACAAAATTCGTAGTTTTATTTTTTTATTTATATCATTAGTTGGGTTGAGATTTCTCAAACACCTACTTTTCTTCATGTGGTTTTTTCTCAATTCTTTTACTTAAATGTATTAAAAATTAAAATCAAAATATAATTTTTTTTCTCAATTCTTTTACTTACATACATGTATTAAAAATTATAATTTAAATGAGTAAAAATTCTTGTTATTAAAATCAAATTATGATCAATAAATAGCATTTGCTTTTGATTATAATTTTTAGACCTGCTTTTTAAAAGGATAAATTTTGAATTAAAAAAAAAATAAAGAAAACCCAATTGATGTGCATTTTATAGTTATTTTTATGTTTAAATGAGCTAAAAATAAAGTCATGAATAATGTTGCATAAATTTTTTATTTAAATACTACATAATTTACACTAAAAATGATATTTTTATAATAGGGCCAGAGTGTACAATATGGCCATATAGCAAAGAATCAACACAGGCCCAAACTCTGTAAACAATGGGGCAAACTTGGTTATATGGTTAGTCATGATACCTATTTTATAGGCAGATGACATATATTGAATATATTATACGTTTTTGAATACTTTTAGAACCAATTACTGGTGGTCTAGTTATGTGTAATTGCTGTAAATTTGTATGTTGATATAGAAATTTCATAAATTTTTACAATTACTATATTTTTTTTAATTAATATAATTAATTAATTTGAAACTCGTCCAACATTCTCTAACGGGGGGGGTGTTTGGTATTTGATGGAGATGGGGATGGGGATGGGGATGGGGATAAAAGATTGAGATAGGGATAGGGATAAAGGTTAGGATTGGGATTGGGATTGTGATAATATAAGATATGTTTGGTATTTGGATAAGGATAGGGATAAAACAATATAATTCACCTTATTATCCCTAAACATGTTAAAAATAATAAAATGTATTTAATAGGACATATGGGTCTTTTTTTTTTTTTTTTTTTGATAAATGAGTAGTCAATTCTAACACAGTAATAATTATCCCACTCTTATAACAGGAGGGTGATGGGATAAAATTAGTGGGATAAAATAGGGTTGGGATTTCTTATTACATCCCACCACTCTTATAACAAACATGGGATAAGAGGGGGATTGGTATAAAAATCCTTATTCCACAAAACAAACAGGTTCCAAGTAAATCTTCATGTAATTATAATATGTTACGTACCTCAAGACTTCAATTCGAAATCTCTAAATTAAATAGTTGTTACAATTATGAGTTCTGTTATACGGAAAGAATCATAATTAGTTTGTCAAATATTTTTTAATCATATAAATTAAAATAACATAACCTACTGTATATATTTAGAGAAAACAAAGGAACCATGATATGAGAAGATTACTCGAAAATGAAGTCAAACTATAGCATTTCCTCGTTTATTTAATATATTGTGTTAATATAAAGATGTTGGTGAGGAGTGGTTTATTAGGTTGGATTTTTCTGCTTGAACAAAGAAACGTCGGTTGTCCTAATTTGAGACATTCCAATTTCTAAGTTAATAACGAATTTAAGAGAAATCACAAATAAAGTATGTAAAAATTATATGAATTAAATCTGAGAACTAACTCTTTTTAAACATAAATGAGTGACTCACAATTCCACCGAAACAAGGACATCGTCGTTTGGTTATATAAGAGTAAGATTCCTACTTAGAATGCAATTCTAACATATATAACATACGTTTAGAAATTAATATTCTAATTAGATAATTTTCAAAAAATCATATGCTTCATCCTTTTTTTTAAGAAATAGTTACATTTTCCGGTCTGTTAAAGATAAATAGCTGAAGGATCGAATTTCCGTACAAGACAGTGTTTGAACTGGATATACATCCATTCAATGTTCGACAATACTTGTAATCTCAAATTTTATTTTTTATTTTTTTGAAATATATATGCTATAGATCGGAAATAGCTGCACCCACCTTCCAGGAACCTGGTGGAGTAATTAAAGTATTAATGTACATGGGTCAATTTATTAAAATTCAAATATTTATATATGCACACGAGTTCTCTAGTACTAAACTATATATATATTCTGTTTTATTGTAATACTTAGATCCAAAAAATGAAATTTTAATAGGTAGATGCATGCACAGGATCACTGAAAAGATATTTTTCTCGTTCTTTTCAATAATAAAATTGGTAATGATAGGAACTGGGAAGTTGAGAATGAATGGAATCTCTTAATTAGCATACAAAAATAATTAATAAAGAAATAGGAGGAGAAGGATGGTGGATAGTGCAAGCTGCAGCAGTGTCGGTCAGAAGACACAGTCTGTGTGTTCGGATGGTGGCGCTCAATGATCCGCCTTTCTCTCTATGCACATTTTTATAGCGTTGTCTCCCGGCTGTATTTTGTTTACTGCTTTTTCTTGTCTATTTTTTTTTTTTATTAAACGTGCTTTAAAGCTCAAATTTAACTATATATTTTTATACTTATTAACATTATTCTTATGATATCTCAACAAATATAAATATATATATATACATATATGATATTTTATGTTAGGTAGATCAATTAAATTAAAAGTTTAAATCGATAGATAAGGACAAATAATAATTTTTATTACTTTCCTTATATTTTTTAGTTTGCACACGAATAACCCTTGGATTTAAAGTATGTACAACATATGTTTACTTTATCATATGTTAAAATTTAATCAACAAATTGACCGCCCGACTTTGAACCATCGATCTCTACATATAAACTTCTTTGATACCATATCATGAAACTAGAATTGCAAATGAGGCGAGGAGGGGATGAGGACTGCTCTTCCTCGTCTAAATAGGCATTTTCTGTCCTCATTCTCATTTATAAATTGGGAAAAAAAATTGTTCACATCCCCATTTTCATGGGATTATTAGGATCTTCGTGGGGATCCTATTTCCATTCACAAATTTATTTACTAAAAACATAATGTTTTTGGTGAAACTTAAAACTTTTGCAATGAATGAAATCTTCCATATATGATAAAAAAAAACATATTATATAACTACTTGATGCAAAGAATGCATCGATCATAATTGACAAGGTATAAAATCAATCCACTGAATATATAAATAAATTACAATTATGCAAATATAAAAATAAATTTTAAAAATCTATATTCATTGTGTAATGCACGTAACATATTAATTTCATCAAACATAGTATTCGATTACTACTCCAAAATATTTTAATTTTATGAAATTTTTAATAGAATAGAGATAATTTAAATATATATAATATATTTTTTATTATTCCCTATGGGAATAGGGATGGGGATTCCCATGGAGTGGGAGAGAGATTTCCATCCCCGTCTCTAGGGAATTTCCTTTCCCATTCCCACCCCGTGGAAATCAAATGGCAATATTCTCATTATTGTGAATCCCTACTGAACCAAATTTTTTCCACTAATAACATACAATAATAGCTTTTATTATTTCTCACACATGAATTTTGTTGATTAATTATTTAATATGATTAGTCGATCTCTTTGGATTTCTTTTTTCTATCAAAAAAAATTATAAACTACAATAACAACAAATCCTAATAAGTCCAAATTATGTTTTGATGAAATTATATATTGCCAAACAGCCTAACTAATATGCTGCTCAGGATCAAGAATTAAGATTCTTCGATTGGTTTAGGGAACATCAGATTAAGGAAAGAAGATGAGAGATGAATTAATTTTGTGATTATTTTACTTAATCATTACAAATAGTGTGATGTGGCACGACAAAGAATTCTCAAGACTAATTTATTAAAAATATGGTGGGAAAGAATGTGGGTGAAGTTAATTTGAAGTGAAGAAAGTTTTGTATAATATAACCCAAAGTTATAACTTTTGTGGTATAAAATAGAAAGTTCAAGTAAAATCAGTGTTTTAAACGTGACAATTAAAAGCAATACATCTTAGTTTTTGAATTTGACTTATTAAGGGCTTGTTTGGTTCTACTATTGGTATTTGGTATTTGTTGTTACTGGTAGATTTTGCTATTTGCTGTTGGTGAACAACTCCTTTTTGTCTCAGAAATAGCTAATAATAGTTGTCTGGTGATCCTAACCAAACAGTCAAAATCTACTATTTGAAGTGTGAAAAGCAAAAAAACAATTGTCCAGAGAAAACCAAACACCTACTAAATATAAGATTTTTCTAATTTCATATTATTGTACCATAATTTTAACCATTTGTTATCCTCATCACCATAATTTTAATTAAATATCTATTTTATCATCATATAATTACTTATTTATAATTTTTCTCCCTTCATATTTAGTTTGCACACATTCGCTGTTTCCTTTTTTTTTTTTTGCCTAGTACATCTGTTGCTCTCTAAAGTTAACATTAATTGTCTACTGTCATCCTCAGTTTAAGAAATGTCAAATTTGCCCCATCCTCTTGACTAAGCAGATCTATTTTACCTCCTCATCTTGACTAAACCGACTCAGTTTGCCGCAACAAGGTTCACGCTCATTGATTACACTTGCCTAACACGTAACATTAAGGGGGTTATTTGAGTCAGTTTAGCCAATATAAGGGGACGAATTGGGTGTTAACTAAGTTTAGGATAACAATAAATAATTGAGGCTAACTTTAAATAACAACTGATGTAATAGGGTTTTTTTTTTTTTTTTTTTTTTTATTAATGGGACAAACGTTGGCTATTTCACCCATGGGCAATTTAATATTATGACTATCCATATATTTTTTTGTAAAGAAAAAAATCATGTCTTAGATAACCATTTTTATCCAAAGTTCCCTACCAAACAACTAAGACATTCCATTTAATTATTTAATCTTTATTTAAGAAACAAAAAGCCTATCACTTTTTTTTTTTAAAAATGGAAAAAAGCATACTACTAATTGAGAAGACAAAAGAAGAAGCATAATAATTAAAATTAGTTAGGTAATAACATTATTAAAAATAACTAACTCGTAATGATTAAAGCTGTAATTAAACGGAACAAGCAGAATATATAACAAAAAAAAACAGTCAAATCGTTTTATCAAAATATAAAAAAAAATAATCGAATGTTGGGTTGGTGAAGAGAAAATTGAATCTTGTTAATTAGCGAGAATTGCGGTTGATTAATAAAATTTTAAAAAAGGAAATAATTAATTATGGGTGGAGGAGGCGGTGGTGGTGGTCCGACCAGAGTACGTGGAGCCAATGTTTCTATCTAAAATTTTTTTTACCAACCGATTAATTTGGCAGTGTCTTGTCCCCACTTACCCCAGCATGCTTTTATTTATTTTGTCCTTTCTTTTTTATTTTATTTATTTTGTCTTTTTTTTTTTTAAATATGGTCCATGGAATTGTAGATGCAAAAAATAAATTGAAATATTTAATTTTGACTTCGTCGGTGATATGGTGGAAATTTCATAGAAAATAATTAATTCATTCAAATTTTAGATCACTAAATGCTGTCTTTTTTGTATTTATCAATTTAATTACTACTATATAGTACCAATTTTGTGGAGGGTGTACTTATTTTGGTCTTGAAATGCGTGAAATATTTATTTAATTCTATGTTTATGCACTTTTCATCCTCTCTATTTAATTTTAGTGTACTAGAGAAATGTTTGACTTATCCATGAAATAGAGAACTAGAATTTATCTATTTTCAAAGATATATGTTAAAAAGTTTGGAAAAAAATCTAACCACCCGTTCTCTTCTGAAAAAAAAAAAACACATCTAAAGTTTCAATTTTTGAGGAGGAAGAAAGAAACCGGTATTCCTTATTCCTCCTCCATGTTTCTCTTTTTTTTTCTATATTTTTGTCATTTCGTGTTTTTATTTCGTTTTGAGTGATTTGATTGAAAATACCTCGTTAAAGATTGATTTATAATTGTTGGATCAACATCTTTGTTTCACCATTTACTCGATTTACATCATTTTTAGTCTATTACAACGAGCGGAAGTGTTTCTTTTGGTCAAAGACATTCGGTCATGGTCAATGCATTTTATTAAGATAATATTTTAGATCTATTTACTCGGAAGGGTTATAACGTTGGAGATTCTGTTGCAATTGTTATCCTGCAATAGTGGATCGATCGACAATGGCTGGATTTTCTTCAAGTTACATTTTATGGTCTTAGTTTTTAATTTTTTTGTTATTTTTGTCATTTGTGGCCTTTTTTTTCCGGTTTGTGGAATTTATTATCTAGGTTTAGTCTAAATTATGGTGGATATTTTTTCTTTTTTTCCTTTATGTATTATTTCTCTTATTGAAATAAATATATACTTTATTATAAAACAAAAAAAATTATCTATTTCACATTTTTAACACTTATTAAGAATGTAGCAAAAAAAATTATTTTTAACAAACTCCGATTGCAATTTCATTAAATTGTGGCGATAAAATATTTTATCTACAACATCTAAACCTATTTTTAGAGTTTGTTAAAACACATAAATAAAATTTTTATCAAAAAAAGAAAAGGAAAATAATTAGATAAACAAAGAAGTTCTTGCTAATTACAGAAGCCATACTCTAACCAATTTTTATTAAGAAATTGTTCGAGTTAGACATTTTGTGATTGTGTGAAGGGATTGATACCTTTATTAATCAAACCAAAATAGGTGAAATTAACTATTAATAAAGTCAACGCAACATTAATATGTATAAATTATGGTAATTAATTACAGGCTCATATACGGGTGAGAAACCATAGATATAATTAAATTATGAACATAATTATTCCAACAAATCACTTATATTTCACACAAAAAGAAATATTATCAAAAAATAAAAATAAAAACGAAAACACACAATTGAAAAAGTTTAATTTAGCTTGAAGTTTGTTATAAATAATCAGTGGTCAACAAATCATAGCAATTTGATGGGACATATTAGTTTAAATTTGGGACCTATTTGCAATAAATCATATGAAACTTGAAAGAAGAATGAAGTAGGAGAGGACCATCTAAACCCACGCTTGGTTTGGACTTTTTTTCCCATAAAGTAAAAAAAAAAAAAAAAAATTGTTCTTTTTCATCATTTAATTTAATTTAATTTAATTTAATATGTATTATATGATAAGAAAATGCAACTTCTTTACGTTACTTTCATTTTAGGCAACCATATATGCTGCCTTTCCTTTTCATTACTCATATATATGTACTTGTGTTTCTTCAGTCCAACTATTTTTGTTTCTTTTTGATAAATAGAATAAATTGCTCATTTTTTTTTTATATTGACTTCTTGTACTACTATATAAGATTAATGCTAAGCATTAATTAACGAGTCAAACCCTTCAATGTCACTTGATATATAATTTCTATAAGATTATTACAAAAATATGATACAAGTTTCTTGGGTTAATCAAAGGATAAAATTTGCACATCAACAAAAGGTTAAATTATTTTCTTAATAGTGTAATGACGCAATTCTATGAATGACAACTTTTAGATATTATTTTCAAAAAAAAAAAAAAAAAAAAAAAATTAGTATCGATGCAAAAATTTTACTAACAAATTAAACATTTGTTATAGTGTGTAATTATAAAAAAGACATTACAATAAATATATATATCAAATACATAAATCAAATATGTTAAAACTGGAATAAAGTTGCGCCAAGTATGATAGTTAAATACTTAAATATTACCTATTTGTTATCCAGTTTCTTAAAGTGACTACCTGTATAAATGTTTAAAAAAAAAATGTATATTTTGCTTTTTTTCTTTTTTATGAGACTTAAATAGTGTTATTATTTTAAGGGTAAATAATTTAATAGCCCCTAATCTCTTATTTAAAATACTTGCCAGTTCATGTATTATCCAAAATATATTATAAGGTCATTATCTTTCCCTACCATAAAAAACACAACAAAAATAATTATATTCATAGTTCTCCAGCTATCGAAAATGAAAAATTACGATAAAACTTTGATTTATGATACAAAACTCTTCATATTTTGACATTTATCTTTTTGGTCAAAATTCACCAAATCAATTCGTTGAAATTATTGCTAAAATGCTGGATAATTAATTATTTTCCATTCACAATATGAATGAATAGAAGTTTTATGAAAATTGTATTCAATTTCTAATTGTTGAAGGATAACAGATGTAATTGTTTTTATTGATTATTTACAATAGGACTAGATTGTTCAATATAACAAAAAATAGAGATTTTATAATGTATTTTGAATAATATAGAGACTGATTAGTGTGCTAGTTAAAAGCTCAGGAACTAAAAAATTATTTGCCCTTATTTTAGATACCATTTGCAACTCTATTGATTATTATTTTTAAAATGTTGTAAGCAATTTTGTAATTTGTTCAAATTAGATGGCTAACTAAAATTTTTAATGGAAATTTGAAAGTTCATCAAAGAAACAAAGAGAAAATTCTACATTTCTATATATGTATATATAATTTTATTTTATATCCAGGTTGCAGCTCAGTTGTCAAGACCAACCGAATTTGTGGAAGGAGACTCATGTTTGAACCCATTTGATATATTCACGGAGATAACAGAAGGGATGATAAGCTTTAATTGTGAGTAAACCCTGAACATAATTTATCTCAATGAAAATATATATATGATTTTCTTTTAAGATTTTCTAAGGATTCACACCAAACATCTAAATTTTAGTGAAAAGGTAAAAAGCTAGCTAAAATTCGTCAAAAATAAAAATTTATTAGTGTGATATAGCTAGGGATTGGGCATATAATAAATTAAATATTATTATTATCTAAAATTCACGAAGGGATCAATTGTACCTGCAAGACAATCAAATGGTGGTTGAACTCAACATCATTGCATCTGTAACCGTTGAAACTTATGAAAAAATAATAAAAATAAAAGACAAAAAACTTTTCGATTAGTTGAATCCTGTTTCTACATAAAATTTACTTGTCTCCAAAGTTAAAGAAAAGAGTAAAAAGGAGAGGCAATTAGATTCAAATTAGAGCAAATGGGGTAAGCAAAGTGACTTGGCGCAATTCAATTCAAATTCTACTTTTCCAAATTATCTTTTCCCTTTTCTCTTTCAATGAATATCTATAATGGGAAGACATAAATGAGATCATCTTTAAATTAAAATATAGTTTTATAGAATTTTTTTAGAAATAAAACGATAATTCATTAATTAGTTCTATAATTTTTTGGCTGTAACAGAAAACTGGAAACTGGAAAAATTCCACTTTCTACTATAAAAAAATGTAATTTCAGATTTTCGTAGTTAATTTTAGTGACCAGTGTCCCATTATATGTGGCAAATCGGAATATTAACACTTAAGGCTGCGTTAAACAATTTGGAAAGCAGCTTTCAGCTAAAGTAAGGAGAACCTTACTTTAGTTAAAAGCTGTTTTTGGGGCTGCGGAGAGTAGCTTCAAATTCACAATTAGTAAAAGTCAGATTGTATCCAGAAAAATATTGAAAAAACACCTAAAACTACTTTTAAAAAAAGCAATGAAATCTAACTATACGGAAAAACAGTTTCACTAACAGCGATCTCAAACTGACCCTTAGTGATAAATAATAAAAAAAAATTGCTTTTTGCAATAATTAATTTATTTTCTCTTCCGTCACATTTTGAACATTAATTATGTTGGTTGCGATGTTTAATCAGTCTATCGTGATCTAAATCTACATATGTTGGATTTGTATTTATTTTGTAATTAATCCTCTTAAACTATATATAGTGTAATTTCCTTTTTCTAGGGTATCATTAATTCATCAATTACATAACTTTCTACTATGCCCCTGTTAAGTGTTTATGTTTTTATGAACTATAAAATCTTTATTTCTACTTGTTTGATAAACCAAGTACATAAGCTAAATGATCCTATTGGGTTATAGTTAGGTGGCAAAGATATTAATGTTCAAGTCTAATTGAAACCAGATACTACACTCTTAATTAATAATGAAAATAGTAAAAAAAAAAAAAATGCATAAACTAAACGCACATGTTAAAACACGAATTCTAATTACTTCCTAGTTTATTAATTTTATTTTTGTTTTACGTGAGTTGATTAACTTAAAATCTAATCGCAAAAATAACTATTTAGACCTTATCCTAAACACTGAATTTTCATTTGTTTCATGTTATTCTAAATAAACTTGATCTTTGGCCTCTGCCCCTATTGTATATCATTTTGGATTAACGTCAACTAAAACTTGCCTGAAATAACATATTGTTTCAAATCCTAAACTATTAGTTTTGGTTAAGATTGATCTCAAATGATATACGATAAGGGGTTAAAATTGCAAGTTTATAAGAACATTGACCAAACAAACAATTAAAAGATAAAACATAAGCTAAAAGAGTTTTTTTTTTTTTTTTTTTTTGCCACAATTAAAAAATATTTTTTTTTTATACCGAAATGATCTAATGTTATAAATATATGACATATTTCTGAAAAAGTTAATTTTAAAAAGAAAATTAACGTTTAAACATATGAAAAAAACTTATAGTCATATTCACAAACTCTATGTGTAATTTTTTGATATTATACCATTCCATGGTATTAAATAAAATGAATTGATAGTGAAAAGTAGAGACAGATTGAAAACATTATCTGGTAGAAGGAATGGAATGCATAGATAGATAATGTGAATAAATAATAATAATAATGGGGAAATGGTACGTGCAATGTACAGAAATAAGTAATGAAACCGTACTATATATTAAAATTGTATGAGCTGGCAAATAATATTTGTAATTGGTACGGATTTGTTTGACAACTGTGATGGACAAACCAATCGGAACTAACATTTATTAGACTTGTGGTTCTTAAAATCTGAAAAGATCTTTCCACATTTATGACATTTCCCCATTTCTTCACTCCATTTTGCATCTCTTCTAATCCATGTCCAACCCTTGTTATTTAGGTAAGTTTAGGGCAATTTTCAGTAATTCTGAAAACAGTTTTCAGTCAAAATTTGAAAAATTTTACTTTGATTAAAAGCTGTTTTTAGGGCTACAGAAAGCAGCAGTCTCAAATAGACAATTGGTAAAAATAAGATTGTATTTAGGAAAACACTTGAAAAACACTTAAAACTACTTTTAAAGAAAGTAATGAAACCTAATTTTTTCCGACAACACTTTTAATAACAGCAATCCCAAACTGACCTTAGTAATTTATATTTCAGCAATCTGAATTCAAATTAAAAAAACCATTGTTAACTAACAGTGGTGTTCATCTTCTCTTACATGTCATATTGATTTTATTGAGATAATATATTAACTTGTTAAATTAGCTAATGTTTTTTTCTTTAAAGTTGAGTATGTTGTTATTATATATGGAAATTAAATTTACTTTCAGAATAATAATAATAGAAAAAACCCAACAAATAAGCAATTTAATTTAATTTGAGATTAAGAATAAAATGGAGAAAGAGATAAGAATTGTCGACGGGACATGGGAAAGAGGAAGATTAATTTTTGGGCATTTTACATAAATACATACTTTTTGGCACCATATAACATTTTTACCTCAAAAGTAAAACTTTGCATAAATACCTTAAAAACTTTTCAAAATTTCAAAAATACCTAAAACAAAAATTATCCTATTTACGTGATTCATGAACAAATTAAACAACAAAACACAAATCAAAATCTCCAAAATACCTTCTCTATTTTGTCAACGTTTCTCTCTCCTCTTTTTATAATTTTTAATCTAATTTCGCATTTATCTCTCAATCCGTTTATTTTTTTGTCACGTGACTTTAGAAAGTTTTTTTTATTTTTTTTTTTATCTTCGAAACAAAGTCCATATGTATATACTTTTTTCAAAATATTTTTTTCACTAAAGTATAACTAATTATGCCTTTGTATATTAAGGTATAACTAAGGTATAATTAAGGTATAAATAAAGTATAATCACTGTAATAGTGTATCTTAATGTATAACTAATGTATAATTAAGGTATAACTAAGGTATAAACACTGTAATAATGTATCTTAATGTATAATTAAGGTATAACTAATGTATAATCAATGTAATAGTGTATAACTAAGGTATAACTAAGGTATAACTAATGTATAATCACTGTAATAGTGTATCTTAAGTATAACTAAGGTATAATTAAGGTATAATCAATATAATAATGTATCTTGGGGTATAAATAAGGAATAACTAAGGTATAATCACTATAATAATGTATCTTAAGGTATAATTAAGGTATAACTAAGGTATAAAGATTGTATAAACAGTGTATAAACAATGTATAAAGTGTATAAATAATGTATAATAATATATAAGAAGTGTATAATAATGTATAACAATGTATAAATAATATATAAACAATGTATAACAGTGTATAAATAATGTATAAACAGTGTATAATGTATAAACAATGTATAAATAATATATAACAGTGTATAAACAATGTATAAACAGTATATAAAGAGTGTATAACAATGTATAATAAGTGTATAAATATATAACATTGTATAAGAAGTGTATAATGTATAACAATGTATAAGTAGTGTAAAAACAATGCATAAATAATGTATAACTAAGGTATAAAGAGTGTATAAACAATGTATAAATAATGTATAATTAAGGTATAACTAAGGTATAATTAAGGTATAACTAAGGTATAAAGAGTGTATAAACAATGCATAAAAAAGAAGTGTATAATAATGTATAACAAGTGTATAAACAGTGTATAAGAAGTGTATAAACAGTGTATAAACAATGTATAAGCAATGTATAAGAATTATATAAACAGTGTATAAATAATGTATAAACAATGTATAAACAGTGTATAATGTATAAACAGTGTATAAATAATGTATAAACAGTGTATAATAGTATAAAACAGTGTATAAGAAGTGTATAAATAATATATAAACAGTGTATAATGTATAAACGATGTATAAATAATGTATAAACAGTGTATAATAGTATAAAACAGTGTATAAGAAGTGTATAAATAATGTATAAACAGTGTATAAATAATGTATAAACAATGTATAAACAGTGTATAAACAATGTATAAACAATGTATAAATAGTGTATAATGTATAAACAATGTATAAATAATGTATAAACAGTGTATAATAGTATAAAACAGTGTATAAGAAGTGTATAAATAATGTATAAACAGTGTATAAATAATGTATAACAATGTATAAAAAATGTATAAACAATGTATAACAGTGTATAAATAATGTATAAACAGTGTATAATGTATAAACAATGTATAAATAATGTATAAACAATGTATAAACAGTGTATAATAGTATAAAACAGTGTATAAGAAGTGTATAAATAATGTATAAACAGTGTATAAACAATGTATAAACAGTGTATAAGAAGCATATAAACAGTGTATTTTATTGAAGAATAAGTTCAATTTGTCACCAGCTGACAATGATTTTACAAAAGATTAATATTCAACATCAATAGCTAAAGTAAAAAGACCCCTTATATTTGAATACATGGAGGCTCCATGATTGCATGCTGATGTTGAACGCTACTAAACCAAACTGGATCAGAAACCATCCTAGCACGTTCTCCAAACCTACTCAATGCTGATAATGCTCTTCCTTCCAGATTCCAAGAGTTTCGTCCGTTGATATCTCGTGAATGACCAGGCCTATGATAGATTCCAGGCTTTGCGAAGCCGCCAATAGCATGCTCAGAAGATAATTCCGGATCCTTTTCAATATTTGGTGTTTCTCCTCCATGCAGGAGCATCTTATATCCACTATTCCGGAACAATGACAACCTGATCTAGTATCTAGAATGATTAGCTCAGTCTTAATAAAGCTTTGACGCTATGACATGTTCAACAAGAACAATTATGACACGTGATATCAACAAGTGAATATGCTTTATATGATACGTAGAAATTCACTAAGATATACAACCGCGTACCTCAGGTTTCTTTCTAGTTATTTCATCTGGAACTCTTAGACATTGATTAAGATCAAGGCTTCCAACAACAACTCGATCTTCTCCATTGTAATTAAACTACAAAGGAATTGGAATATAATTAATCAGCCTTTCTACAATAGAGAAAAGAATATAAACAGTACATGAATGGTTGGAAAGATATTTATCATGTATCTCCAAGTCAGAATGAATATAAAACTCTAAGTTGTTTATCATGTATCTCCAAAGCTTTAAAATTTAAAACAGATTGATCTCCAACAATGTAATATAAACTCTAAGTTTCATAGAACAGATTGATCGCCTTATCTATCAGACTGTTCTCATTCAGTGTCTTTAAATGCCCAACTTGGGACACCAAATTAGAAAACAACAAAATGGACAATTTAAAAAGTTCATGCTGAAAATGGGAAAAGACCAATCCATAGGAAGTTCTACACAAGTCTCAACTTAGAACTATTTTAAAGTACTGAAATATTAGTTCTAAGAAATTCCAAAGTTTGCCAATAGATGCAACAGTTGTCAAAAGCCAAATACACTTCCAAGCACCTCCACGTTGTCAGGGCTAAACTCAATATCAATGACAGTAGTAGCTATTGAAAGAAACTAAACGGATACATAAAATAGAGTAATGATGAATTAATATTTGATGCCATATTCATAAGCTTTAGTGATACTAGATTAACAAAAACCAGAAACTAATTACTTTCCCAGCAAATTAGCAACTACAAATCATTCCAACGTTATCATGACAACACCAGAGAAAACAAAGTTTAAATCGTGGATTGGCAATTCATTTGCTGCTGGAAGACTCAGTCCTCAGCATTTTAGCTGCTCTATAAATTAGCTCTAATACCTTTGCAACAAGGCATTTAAGAGCAAATTAAATGCTATAAGGAAAAGAATACGGTCAAAGAAAGCAAACAAACCTTACATTCGGCACATAAGTCATCAGATAAGTTTGATACTTGAGATAGTGGGAGGGTTGCATTTATACAAGAAACTCTACTAAAGCCTGTTCTCTTTTCAGCTATACGTTCCTTCGCAGCTCCAAACTCGCGCTCCGCCAAGTACTTTTTATGATCCTAATAAGACTTGACAAACACAGAATACCATCAATTTCATGTTGCAAAGAAAATTGACTCTCATAATCTTAGAATCCCAACTACCCCTGTTTCACTATTCATTTCAGAAACCAGAATTAAGAGCAAAATAAAACAATAAACGAGACTAAATGCTGAATTAAAGTTAAAAGAAAACTCAAAGTGAACCTAATAAGGGTTGAGAAATACAGAATAACATCAATTTCATTTTACGAAGAACATTGACCTCGATAATCATAGAATCTCAATTACCCTAACTTCTCCTATCTGTTTCACTATTCATTTCAGAAACCTTAATTAAGAGAAAAATAAGTCCTGAATTATAGTCATAAGTGAAATTTTGACTAACTTGGACGCCATAAGTGGAAGGCTGAAAATCGTGAAAGGAGCGGACATGGAGACAGGAAGCAGCCCATAGTTGATCCTCCGCCTCCGTTACGGCTATAATCAAGGAAGATTTGTCGACCTTATGTGGAATACAGACATGGGAGGCTGAGATAGGTCGGATTTGAAAGCGACGAGAGGGAGATTGGTAAAAGAGAGAATGGGAATTGAAGTAATAACAGCAATTTGGAGAAGAAAGAAGCCATGAAATGGGAAGAGGAGAAGAAGCAGATGCAGAAGAAGAAGAAACTGCTGCCATTTTCTCTTTTTTCTTTCAAAATTGGATTATCCGTTGCTTGTGTAGTGTAGGCTTCTAATCTCCATTGTTATTATAAAAACGTATAAAGAAGAGAAATATAAATATTAAAGTAATGAATAAAAGAATTAAAAAAAAAAAAGGTAATTTGGTAAATAATGAAAGGTATAGTTTGAAACTAAACTTAATTTTAGGTATAAAACTGATAATTTCCCTTAATTTTTAGGAGGGGGAGATTCCTATTCAATCCCGAAACGTTTTCCATATCTGTCATGCTCCATTGACGGTCAATTTTAGCTAATTATCACTATAATAAATACGAGATTTAGTAGCCAATGAGTATATTTTGCAGCAATATCTAAAAGTTGCTGTCAATAAATACTTTTAGCGGCAACATTATATCAATTTTTTTACTGTAAATAACTACGGTCATAATTTTGTAGCAGCAACTGCTTTTATTGCTGCTAAATGTGCTTTTTGAAAACAACTTTTCGATATTGCTGCTAGATGTGTTCTTTAACAGCAATAAAATAGTTACTGCAAATTGTTGCTATAAAGTTGTGATTGTAGATATTTGTAACAAAAAAATTTATATAATTCTACTGCTAAATGTACTCTTTAGCAGAAAAATTCATTTTCCTGTTAATTCTAATGTTTCTTCTAGTGTATATATACAAATGCATCAAGACTATATGAAAACACACCAGTCATAACATGGATAAAAATGATGGGTATTAACAAAATTCGAACCCTAATCTCTTTTGTTTATTTCCTTTCTTGTAATTTTTTGGCTTTTTTTTTTTTTTTTCTAATACAAGGATGTTTCACAACAAAAATACTTTCACTAACAAGATAAAGTTGAAAAGATCGGAATAATAAGTATCAGAACTTGTCACAATATTGGTCATGGAGATGTAAAACATGCGCAAGTGAATGTGTCCTTTGTCGAAGTATATCACATTAATTTATGGTATTTTGGCTAATTTGTAGTAAATTTGCTAATAAGAATAGTTTAGTGGAATCTTGCTAATTTTTGCATCAAATCTATATGTTTTTTTTAGTATTTAAGTGATAGTGCAAGTTTTGAAAAGAAAGCAAAAAAAAAAAAAAACACTCGTAAAAAATGAGAAAAAAAAAGAAAATGAATTTCAAGTTGTAATATTCATATTAAAATCTTAATTAGAAGACAAATCGTTTAAAAAACATATGAACAACAAAGATTTTATGGTTTGCTTGACACATCATGTTATCCGTATATGCCAACCCAGTAACTCACACTTCAACTAATAAGGATGCATACAATTAATTAATCATTTACTAGTTGATTATTTAAATAAAAAATCTTATTAACTTGTCAATCCCAGCTATAGTTTGGTAGTGAAGGCATCTCTTCCAAAGTGTGAGATCCAAGATTCAAGCTCATTAATACTAGATATTACAATCTTAAAAACAGACGGATCTCAGGTGGTCAAGGAGACTCCATTAACCTTGGAAATGGAAAAATTTATTTATTGACATAAAAATTTCGTAGGTAAAATAATATGCACGGAAATTTGGTTGGTAACTTTGACGAATTTGGAGGGAATATAAAAAAAATTCATCGCAAATGTTGTTAAAAAAACAAAAAGCTTCTATTAATTTTCGGTTGATCATGCATTCTTTAGCTGGCCCTTTTCCCGGTTAAGATCCATGGATTGACTCCCCAGGTATTCTTAAAATTAATCCACAGTAAAAAAAAAAAAAAGAGAGAATGGAAAATGGAGAAGATATATATCGTATTTTGGCAAAAATATTGAGATGTCGGTACAATACACCGTACTAAAAATTGAAAAGGACGAGAGAGAGAGAGAGAGAGTTCAAAAGCCTGCGGACGTAACACCAACCACCACATCTTCTTCTACGTCCCTACTCAGATTTTCTCTCATTTCATTTCACTACCACTGCCAGCTTTCTTTATTTCCTCTCCCTATTTTTTCTTCTTAATTTTTTTTTTCTTTAAAATTCATTTCAACAATAATATAAAAACCATAGTTTGTAATAAAACCATAAGTAATTTGTCTAATTGAAAAGTGTAATTTTCCTTGTAATAACTAGCTAGTTTCAAATTTAATTAATTTTTAAAAATAATAAAAATGTCCAAATAATAAAAAAATATTTTCTAACTTTAATCTTGCTATTCTTTTGTAAAAAAAAAAAAATATATATTGCATGTTGGTTAATTTTTGACTTTGAATTTGGATTTAGTAATTTAATATCTGAATTTTTCATTTTATTATTAATTTAGTTTTTTTATGGATGAATTTGCCTATGCTTAAACACACTACGAGAAATAAAAATGGACTCTTATCCGAACAAAGTTCAAATAAATTTATATCGCTCATGATTTCATTAGTTCGGGCCATTGCTCTTTAAACTCTTTAATTGTCTTTCTTTAATACTTCTACTTTTCAAGAGAATTCCTTCTTTATTATACCAAAGAATGAGTTCCTTTTGAGCAATATATATTATTAATTATATAGTATTAATTGATAATTAAATAATTCAAAATAAATCATAGCCTCTTTATGTGTAAATATTTTAAACAATATAATTTCACAATACAGTCATTATATATAATTAATATAATATGCGCATTAAAAGAAAATGTGCCTTATTATTATATCATGAAATATTTTAGTTATAAAAAAATATAAATTAATTTACGTACGAACGTACGATTTACTTTTCAATCATATTAATTAATTTACTAACTTTCTGCGAAAATAAAAAATTATCATTTTAATTAGTAATAAAAGTAGAAAATAACACTACTGTATTCTATTAAAGAAATTTAAAAACTTACCCGCCACAATAAAATATAGCAGAAATTATATAAAATAAATATAAATAAATTGTTTGATTCATAATTTAATTATGAAGCCACCTTTATCTTTACGTAAAAAAATGTAAAGGAAAAAGAAAACTTGGTGGTGTTCATATAGAGTTGCAAATAATTAAATTAAAAAAATGAAAGCTTTAATTTCCCTCCTCTGGTTATTAGAACAAAAAGTTGAAATTTATTCCTTTTTTGGGTTTCTTTTTTCGAAAAACAATAATTGCACTACGCTACTCATTTTCCCTTTCATTTTAAATACTTAAAATTTGGTTCTGCTCATATATCTTTTAATTAATTAACCCACTATTCAAATAAACAATATAAAGTGTTTTTTTTTTTTTCCTCTTTCTTTCTAGAAGAAAATAATATAAATTAAGCAGCAATATTGTTCTCTTTTAAATAATAGAGTGTTTTATTTATTTATAAAATTGTTTTTATTTTTTAAACATTATATATAGGGTAAATTACAAAAAAAAAAAAAAAAAAAACCTTGTGGTTTCAATTTTTTTGCAAATAAAGGACTATAGTTTTTTTGTTAAAAAAGTAGGATTATGTTTTAAAATGTTAACAAGAAAAGGACAACTAAAATTAAATTATGACGTTACATAATGTATTCTTGTTCATTTTCAATTCAAAATTTTCAAGTTGGTTAATAAAAATATAATAGACATTAATGATAAGTTTTGAAAATTTTTGAAAAGCACAAATATTTTTCTAAATTAAATAATGATAATAAATTTAAAAAAATATAACACATTGAAAAAATTTCGAAAAATATTCAAATCTTGATGTAAAATTTTTAAATAATATACATAAATTATTGGTATGTTAAATAACCAAAAATACCCTCCAATATATCATCATTTTTAACGAAAAAATATTATTTATCATTTTTTTGTTAACATTTTAAAACACAATTCTCATTTTTTTTTAAAAAATGCCATAGTCCTTTATTTGAAGAAAAGTGAAACCAAAAGATTTTTTTTTTTAAATTTGCCCTTATATATATATATATTGCAAAAATGAGTCTTGAACTCTTAATAAGTTTAACATAAGTGAAAATGTTTGTGCCAAGAAACTACTAAACTTACACTTTCAAATTCACTTCTTTTTCAAAACAAATAAATATTTTACATTCATTGTTTTTTTCAGTAATAATACAAAAGAAATCAGTTTTAACGTCAGAAAAGTGCAAATAATTTGGTTGCAGAAAATTCAAAATAAAATATAGAAAAAAATATTTTTAGTTCGATATCTTTGAAGATTTTTTTTTTTTTTTTTTTTTTTTATGGAATCTTGCAAGAGAATTCAATTACAGCACTTTGAGATTTTTTTTTTCCCACTAGATTTGATTAATTTTCTAAATCACCTTTTTAAATTGCCACGTTACGACATCGGCTATATAGGGATGCTAAAAAAAAAAAAAAGTATCCATATAATGCAAATAGTAAAGAAAAAAATGATATATAGTATTTTATATCATGATTTTAGTGCAAATAATGTTTCCTATATATATTTTTTAATTTAAATACTAAATTAATTAATATATGTTTTATTTTGTAATAGAAAAAAAAGTATCACAACAAGAAATAGAAAATTTGAAGGCAAAAGTTGTTGCTGCCGATGGTTTTGGACAACAACAATAAAAGTTGCTACATGTTGCGACAATAAAATTATGGATATATGTATTTAATGGTGAAATCATCTTAATTTTTGTTGCTAAATATATATACTACTCTCTCTATTTTTTATTATATGATGTTTAAGATTGTTTACTAAGACCAATAAAGTATTATTTAGGTTACTAAAATGACTAGTTTACCCCTAATACTTATCTCCCAAACCTCTATTTTCCATACAAAAAATCTCTTTCTTCTTAATTACCAAAGCTTAATGTAGTATTTTTTGCATTAAATAACGAACCTCTCTCATATTTTAAATAAGGGCAAATATGAGAAAACATGGTAAAAAATGCATTGATAATGTAAAGTGTCAAATACAAAAGAACAAAGTGAAAAACCTAAAACATCATATAGTAAAAAACGGATGGGGTATTAATTTCTGAATATCAATACTAATGAATTTTTTAAAGCAAAATTTTAACAATTTTATTCTTATTTTTATGTATTAATAATTTGTAACTGTGCATGCATTTGTTCATTAAATAATCTCCAAAGTAACAACATTGAGTAGCTCCAAATTTAACCACTTGAGGATAAACATGCTTTACTTGTTAATATTGTAATTAGCTGGTGTCTCTATCTCTTTATCTAATTTATTAATTTTTTGTTGACAATAATTTATTAATTCATTTATGTCATTATAATTGTTTTATTAGAAGTTGTCATGCGAAGCTACCTTTTATACTTAAATTCAATAAAGTTTTGCTTCCATAGTTAATTATTTATATATTATCTCAAAAATAATAATGTTATAATTATATAAAAAAAAAAGAAATAAAGAAAATATATTATCGCGTGCTTGATTGCCGATTAATCGCCGAGCAAAAGAGGAATGTTCCACGATGGCCACGTCACTGGGTCGCCAAAATCCACACTATATAAGCCTCCTCAACGTTTCCACATTCTTCATCTTCATCCTCTTCTTCAATTCCTTTTATTGCTAAATTATAAACTCTCAGTCCACAATTTTATTTAAAACTAATTCAATAGTTGCAGAGCAACAATGGCTGCCGTAGTCACTACTCAGTCTGGCTTTGATGTTGACAAGCTCACCTATGAAATCTTCTCCATTCTCGAGAACAAGTTCCTTTTCGGTGGATATGATGATCCCAATCCCAAGGTTGCTCTTTCTCAAAATGATCACCAGATTTCCAGTAAAAATGCTTCTAATGGTAAAGTTAGAGTCCTCTCCATCGATGGCGGCGGCGCTACTTCTGGTATTCTAGCGGCTAAGTCTCTTTCTCATTTGGAGTCTTGCCTCCGCCGAAAATCTGGTAATTCGAGTGCTTCGATTTCAGATTATTTCGATGTTGTAGCTGGCTCTGGAAGTGGAGGCGTTTTAGCTGCTCTTCTTTTCACCCGCGGCAAAGACGGCCGTCCTCTGTTCAGCGCCGACGAAGCCCTTCGTTTTCTAATTGAGAATCGTAAGAAGCTTAACCAGTCAGTCTCTTCGCGAGGGATTCTCCGGCGATTTTGCCGCCCCCGGGGAAAGATGGAGAAGCTGTTACGGTCTGCTTTCGGAGAATGTACTATGAAAGATACGATCAAGTCCGTTTTGATTCCCTGCTATGATCTGTCTACGCGTTCTCCCTTCGTCTTCTCTCGAGCGGATGCTCTGGAAGTGGACAGTTACGATTTCAAGATGAGCGATGTGTGCCTCGCCACGACTGCTGAGCCGCTGGTGAATGGAGCCGTAGAATTGAGCTCCGTCGACAAGAAGACGAAGATCTTCGCCGTGGACGGCGGGATCGCGATGAAAAATCCTACCGCTGCCGCTATTACTCACATTTTGAATAACAAGCAAGAGTTCCCCTTGTGTAATGGCGTTGAGGATCTGCTGGTAGTCTCCCTCGGAGGAGGTGGAGAGTCAGATTTCGGAACTAAAAATTTGAATTCATCACCGACGCGATTCGCGTGGATCGCCGGAGAAGGAGCTTCCGATACGGTGAGGATGCATTTATTGATCCACTTTGACACTTTTGTCGAACTTTTTATTTTTAACAGTTTTTCTGAAACGCACACTTTTTTTCTTAACAAAATAATACCAAGTCTCTATTATTCTAACTTTTTATATGAGTAGTAATTTTTTATTTCTATTATATGAGATTAAAACAATTCCAGTAGAATAATTAATAATAATATATCTTCAGACTGAATGTTTGATTATGATACAGAGATACTCTTCAATCCTTAATCCAATTTTTTGTGCTGGATCTATTTTTTTTTTTTCTTTTAAATTGAAAAAATTACGAATTCTGTTAATTTGAAGGGTAAAATTAATATCTAATATGAATTACAACACTGAAATAATCAAGGATATAAAATTATGGGGATGAATGTGGATTTTTTTCGTTTTGTGCGGTTTGAAGAGAATATATGGTGGGCCGTTGTGTTTGTGAAGAGTAATGGGCATTATAATATGAGCAATGAATGTTGTTTTGTTATGGTAGGTAAAGCTAATTAATTATTAATTATCTTTTTAATTAAATATAGGTTGATCAAGCTGTATCAATGGCGTTTGGTCAGTGTCGGGCAAGCAATTATGTACGCATTCAGGTAAATTACATTCTTTCTTTCACTTTTCTTATTTTCTTTCAATATTTTCTTTCAATCTGTTTTCAATCTGAAATCATGATAATAATATTTGAACTTAATAAAAAATTACAGGCAAATGGCACCATACCAAATGAAAAATCGATCAAAGAAACAGACATATTAGGGATTACAGAGAAGCTGTTGAAGCAGAAGAATGTTGAATCTGTACTGTTTAAAGGGAAGAAATTAGGAGAAAACACAAATTTAGAGAAATTAGAGTCATTTGGTGGAGAGCTAATCAAAGAGCAAGAAAGGAGAAAAACTAGCATTTTACCAATTGTGGCTTTAAAACAGACATCACCATCTCCAAGAACATCATCTGCTACAACTCTTTCATCTCTGTCTTCTTATTAATTGAAAAATGGTTTATTAAGATTAATTATTTACAGAGAGTGAGTAATTAATTTGATTGCCTTCTGCTGCTGCCGCTCGTGATGATGATTCATTCTCAATGGCATCCGAGACAGGGCTGAGCTATGTGAATCTGTGGCTGACCATTTTGCTTTCTGGTCAATTTCTTCTTAATTCACCTTCTAAGTTCATGGCTTATATATATATATTAATTATATATATGTAGTTATATGTATAATTTTGCCTATAAAAATTGTAATATAGCTGGTTTGTGTATAAAGAATTATGAAAACTTCATTTGTATTAATTGGATGCTGAGTGGATTTATTTGGCTCTGTATTTGCTTCCTCAAATAAACAACATATGAAAGATTGGGACATTGGGGTAAGTTTAAGGAAGACAATGCGTTACTAAGGTCTTAAACTCTTTTAACTTTGTTCTAATTAGGCCATTCATATCTACCGAGAAGGTAACAAGACAACAGATTGAATGACGAATTTCGCAGAATTTTTGTTTTTTGGGCTTTCATGGGTGTGTTGAGTCTCCTGCAATACCTTTATTATTATATGATTTAAAGATTCAAAGTACAAAAGAGTTCAGCTAAATTATAGAATAAAAGTTTTCAAATAAAAATAAAAGTATAAAAAGTCAATCGAACAATTTTAAAGAATTCGAAGTTCTATGTTAAGGAGTATTTTAAAAAGTGTTATACTCGCTAAAATCTGATAAGTTCTAGTATGATTTTGGCCACTACACTAAAATAGAATATTTCCTAATTTCTCTATCACTATTTTATTATTATTATTATTATTACTTTTCTCATTTTGGCAAATATGGCTATTCTTGTTGTTCAAAATTCTTATGGATCCAATCATCAAATAAGAGCAAAAGCAAACAAAAAGAACAACTAATAATAAGAAGCATAGCTAGAAAAGAAATTGAATGAACATAAAAAGCAAAGGAAATAACTTGGACACTTTTGAGTTACATTTCTACAAGATAGATTTGCTCAAAGGGATGGTTTAATAAGAATTTAACCAATTCTAGTACAAATCCTATTATGGAGTCATTTAGAACACTGCTTCGCCACCCTATTTTTTTTAAAAGCATTTATAGAAATCCAAAAGAATAAAATTGTTGTCTAAAAGTTAAAATACTGAATTTAGAAGCTTGAAGAAGGATAGTTTCCAATTGTAGGTAAAGTGCCCCTAAAGCCATGCTAATAGGAGAAGTTTTTGTATATTTTCTGATGCAGCAAGTTCGTGTGAAGAAAAAAGGGAATCAATCAACGATTAATTTCCAAACCGAAATTTGTGAAAATTCAAGATGAAAAGTCTTCTATGTTATTGAATAATTCGAAAAACTGCCTTAGAATAGGAAAAAGAAAACCTTATATAGGCTATAGTCCAACCCTAACAAGGAATTCCAACCCTAGTAAGGAAAACACAAAAAAAGGAAAAATTACAAAAATACCCAAAACTTAAAAATGTCGAATTAAGGCCTAAACAACGTTTTTTTGGGCTCAAACGAGACCTGTTACAGTAAACCTATAAAAGTCTTCATAGAATTCAAAAAACACATTCCGGAAACATATTATAATAGACAGACTACTATGCAAAAAGTTACATCCGATTGAAGATTTACCGAAATTAAAATTACTTATTTTCTCTCTTGGGCCTACGATATATTTTCTTTCTTGATTCTCGGTCCAGAAACTCATCCACTACCAGCTCTGCATCATTTTTGGACTATTTAATTTACTGTCATTTGAATATATTTATTTCTTTTAACACTAATGTATTCCTCTTTCAATAGTTGGGTGTGCATATCCCTCCACAGGAATATAGTAAAATCTCTCGTTTTAATTTGTTTTCAATTGAAAAAGGGACCTAATCCAATTCTAATGTTTAGGTCCTAATTCTTTTTCAAGTAATTAATAAAATAATTAGCAAATGTTTGAAAGAGAACATCACCAAAAATGGCATGTTAGCTTTTATAGCTAAAAGTCAGTACCATCTTTTCTCTAAATGCCATGCCCAAGAATGCCAGATTTATTTTCAAAATACCATATTTCTTTCCAAAAGACAAAATTCTGCTATTTCGATACAATTACAAAATTCTGCTATTTCGATACAATTACAAGAAATACCATATATTTGTCATTTTTCGTATTTGTCATTTTTTTTTTTTTTTGAGAAACAACAAACTTGGATTAAGCCTAAAGGCTGGAAGCATCAAAAGATACAAGATCCCAAACTGGGGCAGGGCAATCTTCCATCAAAATACAAAGGGCAAGATAATCGACTGAAACCTGCAATCGATAGCAAGATGAATGCCTTCCAAAATTGCTAAAAGCTCTGCTTCTTTGACCGAGGAACAGGGCTTAGGGCCAGTTTGGGATTGCTGTTAGTGAAAGTGCTGTTAGAGAAAGCTAGGTTTTATTGCTTTATTTAAAAATAATTTTAAATGTTTTTTCAGTGCTTTCCTAAATACAATCTGACTTTTACCAATTGCGCATTTAAGGCTGCTTTCTGCAGCCCCAAAAGCAGCTTTCAGTCAAAGTAAAATTTCCCATATTTTGGCTGAAAGCTGCTTTCGGGACTACTGAAAGCTGCTTTCGGGACTACTGAAAGCTGCCCCAAACTAGCCCTTAATTGAGTCCGTAGTGACCAACCCTACCTCGTATGCAGCACCATTTTCCCCCGTCCAACACAATTTATTTATTTATTGTGACACTACTGGACGGAGGAGGTGACCATGAAGGGAAGAGCCGTTGAGAAAAGTTGCACTGATGGGGGATAGCAGCATTAGAAACGTTGAGCTTCCAACGGTTATAAAGGTCCTAGCTTTTTGGAGAGGAGTTTCCGAGATAAAAGGAACTGTCACCATGCACCAATTTACACATAAACTAATTGATAGGATCCAAGGCTGCAATTTTGTCAATTCGGATGGGCAACTCTGCAATCTTCCAAATTGATTTTGCAGCAGGACAATATTGAAAGATACGGGCAGAATCTTCAAGATAAAAAAAACCACGTGTACGACAACTGCAATCTATAGAAACACTACCCCTTCGTGCCAATGCAGCAAAAGTAGGAAGAATTCCTTTCAATAGTTTTCCACATAAAATGACGAATTTTGGCTGGAACATCTGATTTCCAAAGCCTCTGCCAAATTAAATTGCCATTGAGAGAACAGGTAGCCTTTGATTCCTACAACAATCTGAGTTATTCAGCCAGAAATATCCACATTTAACGCTATAAACCCCCTTTCAAGTACAGCTTATCGTCGAACTCAGAAGGAATTTTTGAAATTGCTAGTGCTTCATCTGGTGCAAGTCCAAAATGTCCATATCCCATTGTTCAAAAATGTCTTTAGCTTTACAAAGAGCATCCCATGATAACCAATGATACTCCAATGCCGCCTCTGGCACCAGTTAAATTAGTACTGCCATTCCAAGAAGAGCAGTCCATGATTACAACACAAAACTAGTTCAAAGATATTGTCCAATTGCTAAAAGTTTGAATTTGCTGCATAGTTAAAGAGGGATGGATTGATTGAATAGATTAAAAAAAAAAACCCTTACATGCTTAACCTCAATCGGCTGAACCCAATAAGAACTTCTAATTAAAAAGATGAAAAATTTGAAACTCCCTTAAAGCATTCGAAGTGAAAAAGCCATCCTAAATTGGCAAATGGCAACACAATTTGAAATAAAATGCAGAAAAAAATATTCTTCCAAACACTTGAGCTTCTTCTTTTACCTATTAGCATTTTCAATATTATTAATAGTTGTCAACTGCCTACTCTGCCACAGCTTCCCAAAAAAAAAACTCAGAATGATTATTTCTTACCGTTGAGGAACAGCATCTATCAACTTTTATCAATGACAACAATGAGAATTCAGAACACAAGAAATATCAAGACAGAAATGTGCTATCATTAAAGCCGACCAAGCAGACGAAAGGAACTACTCTCTTTTTCGACACTGCTTTCAATTCCCACCTGCAAATGTGAACCCACTCAATGCTTCGAGTCTTCTTCTTCACAGAACTTTGAGTACTCGTCTGAGTCCTTCAAGTTCTTTAGCTCACCAGCATCGCTAACTTCAACCTTTATAATCCATCCCTTGTTGTATGGGCTTGAGTTTACCTGCAAAAGAACAGACACAGCATAACTAATGCTAGAACATATAAAAGCAAGACACTTCTTGAAGAATCTCACAGTTAAGGACTATGGTGTGATCTCACAGTTAAGGACTATGGTGATCTCAAGAAAGATATACCCCAAATAGAAATTGTTTACAGTGTAAGGTTGAAAATGGTGTGCAAACAAATATGTTCAGTTTTATTGCAAGTCATCCCTGAACTGTACTAAAATGCATCGATACCATCTGATCACAAAACATAAAATTATCATGACAAATGGAAAACAATAATGATGATTCCATGACTCGTGCTCAAAGATCATCTATGCACACACTTATGAGGGGGGAGACAAATTAGAAGAAACTGAGGCATAAATACCAACATCAGGTTAAATATATAAACATTGAATTGTAGATATCGATGACGGAAAACATTCACAGTAGATCATACATATAGCATCATTCAACTAAATACAATATTTTATGCATGGGAAGTTAAGAGCCTTAGTAGCAATCTTTCAAATGATCTGTGACAAAAGGAATACAGAAAGTAAACTATATTGTTATATGTAGCAATACAATTGAAATGAATTTGAGTGCATGCAAGATAGAAAAGGTCGTTTCATAAAGGAAGTGCATTACCAACAAGTTGAATCCTTTATTTTGCGACACCAGGAATACATGTCTGCGTGGGCAGGCACGCACACGCATTTAAGAGAGAGAAAGAGAGAGAGAGGAGGCAATTTTATTAGGATGTTTCATTAATGCTGTACCTGTTAAACCCATGACTTCCATGTAAAAACCAGAAAAGTATAGCTATTTCAGGAGTTCGAAACATGAAAGGTTTACAATCCTCAACACCTGTTCTTTTAAATTATGAATGCATTAATAATTATTTAGATTGTACCGAAAGTACTTTTTTGAGACTCAGATTGAGTCAAAATTATTTGAACTGGACTCGAATAAGAAAACAGAACAGGACACGAGTTATGACATTCTTAATGAGCACCATTTAGCTTCAGATACAACGATAATGTTTTCCAGGCACTCACTTTCTTCATCCTTCCTGATCATGCCTTCGTTTTTCTTATATTACGGGTAATAATGAGCTTCAGTTTCATATTAAGCTTAGAGAACAGAGTTTCAGTTCCATTAACAAAAATACATATAGTAGAGCCCCAAACCCTTCAACAAAAGGCAATCTATCAATGCAATGCAACTTAACCAGTAGTTTAATATGTTCAACTAATGTGGAAAAAATGAAATTGCACCACAAAAGAATACTAACCAAACCAGGTGAGTTGTTGAGTTCTTCATTGACTTCAACTACTGTCCCTGAAACAGGAGAATTAATATCGCTTGTTGCCTTAACACTTTCGACCGCACCAAAACTGCCACCTTGCTGAACAGAAGCACCCACTTCGGGTAATTCTACATACACAACATCTCCTAAATGATCTTGAGCATGATCAGTTATACCAACAGTTGCAGAATTGCCTTCAACTTTCACCCACTCATGTGTTTCAGCATATTTAAGATCCTTTATCACTGCAGAAGAATTGAAAAGTAAGCAAAAGAAACAAAAGCCCAACTATCAACTATTAAACGAATGGATTTTGTAATGTTGTAGAAAAAAAACACCACTATTATCCAGAGAATAAGGTGCATAGTTAATGTTACTGTATGACACAGATGGAGATGATGGCCAAATGCAAAATCAATGAGAAAAGTCAAAATGCGTGCATCTACTTGGCACAATTTGTTTTTTAGCCCATCTACTTCAATTTTGATATATTCGGCTTTGTACTTTAATTTCTTCCAAAATGTAGCCGTTCATTGATGGTTCCAAAATACATGCACAGTTACACGATTGGAGGAATAAACTGCTAACAAAATTATCTATCAGTAATCAAATTTTGACCAAAAAAAAAAAAAATAATAATGGCTAAGAAAAATATACCCAAGTAAAATAGAGGACGAAGTGATAATTGTGTCAATTACAGGGCCAAATTCTATCTTTTGCCGAAGATCAATATATATGAACAACCTAAGGAGTTCTGCACGATCAACTAGTGGTATACTTCTATTCCATCCATGTCTATTTACCTCTTAAGAATTACCTTCACAAACGATTTTCAATTTTATGCCGCAGCATAAATGAAAAATAAATTAAAAATAATGTGCAAAATGTTCCTGAGCAGACTGACATCATCAAGCCAAAACTAGAATCCAACATTGAAGCCATTTCATGTCAAGTAAATAATAACATTTAAGGACTGAAACAAATATACCAACTTTAACAACCAAACACATCCCCAGTTAGCAAATAGTAAGCTTTCCACTGTCACGTTATAACAAAAACTAAAATCATTACTAAAGAATGCTAAAAATAAACACTATATCAATCGGCGTATGGCAACACAATCATCAATCTGAATACTATAAAACTAACCTGAAAAGGGAAACCAGTGCACAGATCATATAAAACCAAATACAAAAAAGAAAAAAAAAAAAAAAAGAAAGAAAGAAAAATACAAACTTGAATCATGAACTCAAAGCAAACACCAAAACCAAACACAACCCAAATATAAAAATCGAATCTTTCTAAGACAACAGGATCTAACAAATCATTACATCCTATGATCAATATTAGAAAAAAAAAAGTATGAAGAAACATAAGATTTACCAGAAGAGAAACCTCTGTGGAAAACAGAGATCCTTAGGTAAGAAGCAGCCCTTGAAGCCCACAACAAACGGGTAGCCATTTGAGAGTGAAATCCGATGAAACCCTTTTGAGCTACCGCTTGAAAACAAGGTTCAAACACTACAGTCGAAAGTGGAAAAAAAAAAAAGATTTTATATTGGAATCGGATCGGAGGGTTGGTGGGTGTTTTGTGGGTTTTATATAAAATTAAATTGTTGCATAAAAACCAAAGAGAAAGGAAAGGAAATAGGTAGATCGGCAGTGAGTTGATGTGTCAACAAACACATAAAGCAAAAGTTGGTGAATGCTGACTCTCGTTAGTGACTGCAGCCAACTAGGTCCTTATGGACCCCAAAAATGCTAGCGGCATACCCACTCTTGTTTGTTACTATTATTATTATGTTGAGGAAATTTGGACGCAATATCTTTTCGAAAATTTAGAAAAATACTACAATTTTTAACAATTATATGATTATATCAAAAATATGTTCTATTCTGAATCTCTAAAAATTACTCTCAAAATTATGATCAATTCTTGTTACACGCTCCAAGCATTTTTTAATTACTCTATCTTATTTTGTCTTTCATCTTTTATTATTTAAACGTTATTTTTTTATTTATCTCTCAAACTGTTTACTTTTTTTTTTTAACATTCTGCTTTAACAAGTTTTTTTCGTTTCTTTTTTATTTTCGTGTTGATATTCATGTGTATATATTTTTTCTGAATTTTTTTTTCCAATCATCAGTGTTGTATCATAAATGTATCAAAGATACATTTTTTATACTTCTCTGATACATTTTCGATCCATTTTTGATACTTTATATACTGTGTTATGCATTAATTCAATAATAATAAAAGAATTCAGTTTATGTGATTTCTCACTACAGATAAAACATGTGGAATTAATACATAAAACACAATACGCAAAGTATCAGAAATGTATCAGAATTATATAAGAAATGTATCAGAAAATATCAACAAACAGATATTGATACAATATGCTGTATTCTATATTTTTTTCTATGGTTAGCTTTTATTTAGCCCTTATAACAATAATAAAAAAAAAGTTTAGTTCCTCACTACAGATAAAATTAGTTTTGATACGATTCTGATACATTTCTGGAAATAAAAAAAATCCTAAAAATGTATCAGAAATGTATTAAAGATATATTTTTTATACTTCTTCACATTTCTGATACATTTTTGATACATTTGTGATCCATTTCTAATACTTTATGTATTGTGGTATGCATTAATTTCATAACAATAAAAGAAATCAGTTTAGGTGATTACTCACTACAAATAAAACATGTGGAATCAATACATAAAACATAGGACGCAAAGTATCACAAATGTATTAGAATTGTATTAGAAAATATCGACAAACAAACATTGATACAATATACTTTATTCCATATTTTTTTTCTATGGTTAGTTTTTGTTTAGCCTTCATAACAATAAAAAAAAAACTAATTTAGTTCATCACTACAGATAAAATCATTTTTTATACATTTATGATATATTTATGGAAATCCGAAAAAAAATTCGAAAAAGTATATACATATGGATCTTGTTTTGAAGAGAAAAAAAATATAATAAAAATATTTTAAAGTGGCGTGGTAAAAAAAATTAACGGGGTTAAGAGATAAATGACAAAATTAAGATTAAAAATATAAAAGAGGGGAGAAAATCATATTGTGAGAAAGAAAGTGGGTAAAAATAAAATTTACAACTAAATGGGCGTATTTCAAAGAATACCAGAACATAGATATAAAAGAAAAGTCAAAATTGAGGTATTTTTAATAATTTTCTATATCATTTTGATGTGAAATTAGCCCTGATAAAATCTAGAGGCGTGAAAATTAGAAACAGTTTTTCATTTTTTTAATATTAGTTTAGATTTTTTTTGGTGAATATCATTTTTCTTGTTTTATCATAAGCTCGTTATTGTATACTTTTTTTTTTTTTTTTCCTATTCTGAATACTAAGATTTCGATTTTATTTTAGATTTGTGTTTGTTTGTTATTCGATTACATGTGGATTTATTTTGTATGATTACTGATCTTTTTTTGGTTTTGAAATGTGTACGATTGATTTTTTTCTTTTTTTGGGCATTTTGTATGCAAACGGATGGAATTTATGATTTTCTTTTTTTTTTTTTTTTTTTTTTTTTGCTAATTTGTATATCGATTTGTGAATTTTAATGTCCAAAGTTTACTTTTAACCAAATGATTTGGCGTAAGTTTACTGCAAAACAAAATGAACCCACAAAGTCAAATTTACGGGACCAAATGGACTATTACAGGGTGTTTGTTATGGTGGATAAGGAGGTGGAATAGGGATTTCTTATCCCTATCTTACCTCTATCCACCGTTTGGTAGTCCATACTTGAGATAGGGATAAGTTCCCTTATCCCTCTCTTATCCTAAAATCTTATCCCACCCTCCCATGTATAAGCTCGTGGGATAAGAATTTTTTACATTTTGACCCATTTTTCCTTCTCTTTCTCTCCTTCTCTGCTCAATTAATACACTTAAGGGTAATATCATCAATTATATTGATTTATCTCTATCCTTATCCCTATCCAATATACCAAACATATCTTATATTGTCCCTATATCACTTTTAACTTTTATCCCTGTCCATATCCCAATTTTTTTATCCCTATCCCTATCTCCATCCAATACCAAACACCCCGTTAGTCCTTACTTTGGACTCCCTTGGTAAAACATAAAAACTATGACCACAAGCATTCCAAGTGCCTTTGGTCAGATGCATCCTAAATTGGCAACACATACTGAAATAAAATGCAGAAAATAATCGTCTAAAAGCTCGTGCTTCTCCTAATTAGCAATTATAATATGCTTAACAGTAACTGCCAACCAAATACCAACTCAAAATGATTATACCAAAAGAGTTTGTTGCTTCTGACACTGATAAAATGGGGATTCAGAACCCAAAAATATCAAAGGCAGAGATGCAATGTCCAAACAGATATGTCATGCAAGCAGAGGTTAGGAACTACTTTATTTACAACAACTGCTTGCAGTTCGCTGCTGCAACATTATCAACTCACTGCTTTAGGCCTTCCCCTTCCCTACAAGCCATAAAAGTTCTAACCTCAGCTACTGATCCGCTTTCATTTTCAACCTTATATCTAATGCCTCCGACGACCTTCTCTTGTCAGTCGGTCCTCCGAGATGATCTTCATTAACCCATCTCTCATCAGTTGTATCTTCAACGTCCCCATCAACACTTCTTTCATCAGTTGTTTTTATGTCCTCTTCATCAACCAAGCACATATTGGACCCTACGATCCATATCCCATTATCAGACTCCCAACGGTGTTTGAACTTCTATAAAACAAAGAGTGCAACACAACATAACTAAAGCTAGAAGAACAGATTAAACCAAGACACTTATTGTGAAGAACATTACCATTACCATTAATGAAAATGGGGCGACAATAAATATCATTCACAACCAATTAATGTTTGCTTGAGTTAAAAGAGCCTCTAGTTGCTTAAGCTCAATCTCGAGTTCGATTACCAGATCTATAAAATGTTTGATCAACCTCAAATCTGGTTAATTGGATCCAACTATGGGAAAAATAAATATCGTTCAAGATAGGACACATGGATGAGGATCATAATTTACTTGATAACTAAGCATACTTTCAATCTCAACTGTTCATGATTTCTTCTCCCCCAAGCCCCAAAGGTCTTCTAACGCGTATTTTTCTGAGAGAAAAACTTAACCCTTATCTCACAATCCTAGTTAATATAAAATATACTGCCAGAAGAAACTTAGAAATGCATTTACATATATATGGTTGGGTGAACATATTGCACATAGCTATCAATAAATGTTAAAAATGTTAATAAATTAAACATATTGTGCAAACAAAGATACAGTTCGATCATAAAAACAAAGTTATTGTGATGAACAGAAAACAATGATGATGAACAGGTCATCTCTGCATTGCAACTCCTATTTGGGAGGAAGAAATAATACAACGAATTAGGGCAACTCGGAGATTAAAAAAACCGATGAGGAGTTCAACGCATAAACAATAAGCAAAAAAAAAAAAAAAATTCAACGCATATCATAGTGTAGCTTCCATTCAGTTAAATATGATACATAGTGCGTGGGGAAATATTATAACATCACTAACCTTTGCAATGGATTTCTTGTTTGTTGGGCTTGAGTTTACCTGTAAAACAACAAACTAAACATAAATAGAGCTAAAACAGCTCAACCAACACTTTTCTTGATGATTCACATATAGGGAAAATGATGAGGTTCACAATTTACTCGATAACAATGTATACTTTTGATCTCAATTGATGAGGTACATGTTAAATCCATGATTTCCATAAACAGGTATGCTGGAGCCACTCTCTACGAGTCCGAGATACGAAAAACTTAAATTCCTTTACACCTAATTTCTTGTAAATTATTAATGAAATAAGAATTATTTAGAATTCAACTGAAAGTACTCTTTTGACGATCATATTGAGTCAAAATCAATTGAAAGCAAGTGTTTTCCTTTCGATGTTTTGCATAGCAAGGAGAAAGAAAACATAACTGGACATTCTCAAGCAACACCATGTAGATACAGATACAATGATCAGGTTAATCAGCCACTTGCTTTCTTCATCCTTACTGATCATGCATTTTTTTTCCTTACATTACGAGCATATGACAATAGTGAGCTTCAACTTCATATTAAGTATCAGTTCCAATAAAAAAATTTCAGAAAAAGGCACAGTTAGCTGTAGCAAAGCAACTTAACAAGTTAATGTAACATGCTAAAAGTATTGAAGCACATAAGTATACTAACCCCATCAAATAACTCTTCCATTTTTTCCTTGATTTTGGTGTTCATCATATGTTGCTACAACAGGATGGCTTACAACTGCAGAAGAATTTGAAAGTAAAATAAATGAAAGTAGAACAATCAGTATTATCGAACTTGTACAAGTCCAAAATTGAAAAATTCCGATTCAGAAAAAAAAAGCAATGCACTGTAAACAAAACGGTAAAAGATTTACCGGAAGCGAAACGTCGGTGGAAAACAGGGAGTTTGAGCAATGAAGAAGCTCTTGAAGCTAACGGACGAGAAGCCATTTGAAATTGATAGCGATATCCTCAAACCGTTTGAAATGGAGACTGAAATTCAAAGTTTAATGGCAAATAGTGGGATAAAAATCATTAATAGTACATGAACTTTCACCTTACTAACACAATGGTATATGAACTTCAAAATTAGACATAAATGTATATCAACTTAGCAACCAACTAATATGAAAGTTAAAATTACCGTTGACTGTGAAAAATACCGTTGACCACGTCAGGAACCGGTCAAAAACGATGATGTGGCAGTTTTCAAAACAATGACGTGGCAATTTTCACTGAGTTCTAGCGGGGTCAACGGTGTTTTTCATGGTCAACGGTAATTTTGACTTTTATGTTAGCGGGTTGCTAAGTTGATGTACTTTTATGTCTGGTTTTGAAGTTAATGTACCATTATGTTAGTAAGTTGAAAGTTCATATACCATTGATGATTTTAAACAGCAAATAGTCCCAAATATTTTAGGGGTTACCTAAAGTTTATTTTGACCAAATTACCCTTAAAGCTAAATTGAATGACCAAATTAACCTTTATAGCCAAATTGAATGTCCAAATTGATCCTTGGATGAGTTACAAGCTCGTCACCTTTCCTTTGTCCTCACTTGTCATTTCTCTTCCTTCTAAAATGGAGGGATTGGGGAAGCTTAATTAAGTTGATCTATTTAGTTTAGTTAGTTAATGAATTTAGTTACCACTTAACAGTATGCCCTTTGTTATTAATGGTGTGCTTAGAGGTGGCTAAATTGGACCTGAACCGGTCCAATTTGATTTTAATTAATATGTTTATTGAAAAGGGTTGAACCTGAATCGGACCGAACCTGAACCTTATCACACCCTGGTCAAAACCTTATCAAACCCTAAACCGAACCGGACCGAACCGGCGGTTCATCCCTTTTGAAGGTTAAGACTAAGGTTCAAGGATTTCATGAATCTGAACCGGCGGTTCATGAACCGTGACCACCTCTAGGTGTGGTGGATAAAAATTTGGAGGTTAAATGAATTTCAGTAAATTCCAAATATATGAAAGAACGAATTAAATTTATAATAATATAGATGAATTTATTTTGCTAACTAATTTGCTTTACTAAATGATATTCCCTCCATCCTTGCAAATATGTCACTTTAAGTTGCGATACTTATTAAAACGTCTTAATTATATTATTGTTTTACCAAAATATTCCTATAAATTATTTTTGGAAAAAGAATCACTTGTTAATGTAACATTGAATATAGGGATAAATTTGAAAAAAGAGTAATAAATGTTCTTTTGATTTTTTAAAATGATAATTATTTTGGGATTTTCATTTTCTAAAATGACATCTTTTCAAAGACGGAGAGAGTAGCTTTTAGTAAGATAAAATTTGGAAATTAAAATTGAGTTCAAGGACTCGAAATTGGAATGTGATTTGTGAATATGGCAAATGGTACGCTTTAATCAATGAAGGCAATTAATACTTTTTTTTTAAAAAAATTTAGATTCAAGGTAGGATGAAACCACTAACAAAATTTATTAATGAGAATAATTTCATTACATAATATTGAAATTTAATGGATAAATCGAATTAAACTACATTCAAATTTTTTTATATATAAACCATGTATGTTTATTCCATTAAAGAAAATATACAATAAAAATAACCAAGAATAATACGTCCATCTAGCTATAGGCTATTTGCGGGATAACAAAATGCATAAAAACAAAACAAAAACTCCCAACAGGATTATCTAAATGAGGATACCTGTGGTTACCAAAAAAGTACAATCAGCATCTTACAATCCTTCCTAATAAATATATCTAAGAAACATCTTATGAAATAATGCCTTAATCATGATAAAAAAAAAATTATTATCTAGAAATGTTTTCGCTTGTTATACTTGACTTGAAATGATGTAAATTAAAAAGATGATGAAAACAAGTGTGGACCTAACACATGATTGACGCTAAAGAAAAATGCATGGAAGGTAGAGAAGTAGAGAAAACGAGGAAGAAAAGCACTCCTCGAATGATGAACTCTCTAAATAAATTGGATATTGTAAATTAAAACTATGTTATTATAAAATTGATGTTAAATTAAAGTGGTTAACAATGGCAAAATTTGAGAAAAATGTTAATGGGAGTCATAAAGAGACGGGGACAAGGAACTACAAGAACCCTTATATCCAACCTACAAACATGTCTTATTATAAGTAAATTTAATAATTTACAATATTATTACTATGAGTTGTTTTTTTATGGGAAAAATCATTTTATTAAGAATATAGAGCAAGTAACTCTTGGATCGACAAGGGTGGATTAGCTGTCCAAAAACCCTTCCTAAACAAAGAACCGGAAGCTCAGGCTAAAGAATGAGCCACATAATTCGCTAAGCAACGAGTAAAAGAAAAGCTACAATCAGAAAAACAGCTAGCTAAGCGTTTACAATCTTCAATAGTCAATGTAACATAGCAAAAATTGTTATAATTGGGTAAATGTCTAGTTACATTATTTTCCAAGCTTCCTATCGCTTCCCTATTTCATTACAACATCTATTACATTTACATTACACTGAAGAGGCTTCGTAGGCCTTGAGAGTGTTGGGCTTGACTAGATGAGTGAGTACATAAGTGGGTTTGAGCCCATATAACACAAAACCAATTGGCTTGTGTTAAGGCGCAATCTACACCACTTATATACCACTCTTCATTCTTACTTATTTCCAATGTGGGATTTCCCAACATCTCCAACACTCCCCCTCAAGTGCAACTGGGTCTAGACCAGCTGTCACTTGTCAAATATTCCTTGGCCTCTCTCCTTTAAGGTCCAAGGTTATCAACGGGTCTAGTTTTCTCTACTAGCCCAAACTCCACCAGGACTTTAAACATGAGCCCAGGATCTTTTCGGCTGTCAGGCCTTCTTCTGCTCTGATACCATGAAGAGACTCCGTGGGCCTTGAGAGTGTTGGGCTTGACTAGATGAATGAGTCCATAAGTAGGTTTGAACCCATATAACACAAAACCAATTGGCTTGTGTTAAGGCGCAATCTACACCACTTATATATCACCTCTTCATTCGTACTCATTTCCAACGTGGGATTCCCCGACATCTATTACATTTACATTACACTACTACTTTACTTTATGCCAAATTACTCCATACTTTGCAGCCTCTTCGTCCTCAACAGCCTCAAAAACTTTAATACCAAGCACAATTCCATTATCATCAACCACATACCTAATTCCACCAGCAGGCCTTCTCTTATCAATGTTTAATTCTAAGTCCTCTTCATCAACCAAATAGACATTGGACCCTAAAAGCCATTTCCCATCCTCTTGATACTTGAATGTCTGTAAAATAAACAACGCAACACAACATAAATAAAGCTTGAATAATGGATAAAAAACCAAGACACTTCTTGAAGGACATCACCATTAATAAAAAAAATAGGGATAATATATATTATTCACAATCAATTAATGTTGGCTTGAGTGAAAGTTCCAATTGCTTAAACTATGCTTGATCAACCTCAAATCCAATTAATTGGATCCAACTATCATTCCAAGATAGGAAACACGAATGAGGATCATAATTGACTTGATGACTACGTATACTTTCAATCTCAATTGTTTGTAATTTCTTCTCCCCCAGGCCCGCAGTTCTAATGTATATTTTCCGAGAGAAAAACTTAACCTTATCTTGAAACTTTGATGGATGCTGATGAGATTCAATTTTACAATAATTAAAATATAATATAATATCAAAAGAAACTTAGCAATGCATTAGTACAAACATGGCAGTGTGAACATAAGTGCATTTCCATTCTTATAAACTAAAGACACAGCCCCTTGCTTCTGGATGTTGCTCAAAATTTCATTGAGAAAACAAGTAGGAGAAAAATAGAGTGCAAACAAATATGTTTAGTTTATTGCAAGTCATCCCTAAACTGAACCCTTTTGGCCTTTTCATAATCAAGTGAAACGCCATGATATAATTCAATCATGTGATAAAACTGTCATGATATTTAAAAAAAAAAAAAAAATAGTGATGAATACAATGATTCATGCTCACAAGTCATATCTGCATTGCAATTCCTATATGGGAGGAAGAAATCAAATAATAAACAAACCAGGGCAGCCTAGAGATTAACAACTAATACCGATTTTGATTTCATACATAAACATTGAGCGAAAATCAAGCAACGCATATCACATCATAGCTTCCGTTCAACTAAATATGATACATAATGCATGGAATATATTATAGTATCACTAACCTCTATAATGGATTTCTTGTTCTTAATCTTTGGGCTTGAGTTATCCTGTAAAACAACAAATGCAACATAAATAAAGCTAGAACAGATCAAACTGCCACAACACTTCTTAATTCACAGATAGGGAAATCTACGAGGATCATAATTTACTCCAAAACAACGAATACTTTTTGATCCCAATTGTTTGTATTTCATATGTGCTTCTCTGCCTAGCCATACAGTATGAGCATATGTCTATAAGTCAAACAAATTCTACAAATAAATTTGTTTAGTTCATTGCAAGTTATCACAAAAAGGACAGTTCCATTATAAAATTCAGAAAAAAGTGCACTTTAACAAGTGATTTCACATGTTAAAAGAATCGAAGCACATAAGAATACTAACCCCACCGAGTAGCTTTTTCATTTCTTCCTTGAGTTGGTTTTCATCAATTGTTCGTGAAGCAGGATTGCTTACAGCTGCAGAAGAATTTAAAAGTAAAAGAAATGAAAGCCAAACAATCAGTATTACCGAACTTGTAGTCGTCCAAATTTGACAAAACTCCGATTCAAAATAAAGCGATGCACAGTAAATGAAACCGTATAAGATTTACCGGAAGCGAAACGTCGGTGTAAAACAGGGAGTTAGGGCAATGAAGCAGCTCTTGAAGCTAACAGACGAGAAGCCATTTGAAATTGAGAGCGAAATCCGCAAACCCTGTAAAATTGAGACTGCCATTCAAAGTTTTACTGCAAATGGACCCAAAGATGTAGGGGTTGGGGGGGCAAAATTGACTCTTTCAGCCAGATTGAATGACCAAATTAACCCTCGAATGAGTTGCAAGTTCTCTATATTTCCTTTTGTCCTCTTTTGTCATTTCTCCTCCTCCTAGATTGGCGGGATTGGGGAGCTTAATTAGTTAATTTACTTAATTAAGTTAGGTTTAACTTAATCCCCTATGTTGTTAATGGTTTGATGCGGAAAGCAGGTTAAATTCTGAGATTAAAGACCAGTTTGGGATTACTGTCAGGGAAAACTATGTTGCATTATTTTCTTTAAAAGTAGTTTTAAGTGCTTTTTAAATGTTTTCCTGAATACAATCTTACTTTTACTAATTGTGTATTTGACGCAGTTCTCCGCAGCTCTAAAAGCAGCTTTCAGCCAAAGTAAGGTTTCCCATGCTTTGGCTTGGCTGAAAGCTGCATTCGGGACTGCGGAAAGTAACCCTAAACTAGCGTTAAAATTGAGTTGAATGACTCGAAATTGAATTGTGTAGGCCATAGTTTTAGTGGAGGACCATTAGTAAAAATTTACCTAAATATAAATGGTTGGGAATCATTTATGACTATTGAAATTTTAATGATAACTTGAATGAAAATTACATTGTAATAAAAAAAAATATAACAAAAAAAAAAAAAAAATTCAATTATTTACACATTTTGCCTTTGTAAAACTGTCAATATACTATAATTAAAAAGAATTTTAATTGTGTTGCGTACACAAAAATATTCATGTCGATCAAAATACATTAATCAATGAATATGATAAACATATTTGATAATTACAAAATAAAAATAATTTAATTATATTAAAATATATAAATAATACTAACAAAACAATATTATGAAAGAATATTTTTGTAACACGTATTTATATTATATAAATATAAATACATATAAAAGGTACAGTTCACACAATTTTAATAAAAGTCAAATATCGAATCCAGTTTAGTAAATTCAATTTTGAATTTTTCTTATTCCATAATTTAATTTATTTATAATATCCATGCTGAACTCTAATTTCAAACTAAGGTGACAAAATTCAATCAAAATATTTATAGTATGATGTATTGCATAAGTATAAAATTTATTTTTAATCAACTTCAATTTTCTTGTTTGGGCTCGACAAAATAATGTTCAAAATACCATTTCGGATTACTATTATTATCATTGTAGGTTCAATCCTCAACCTCTTCAATATATAATAATTTCAGTAAAAAAAAAATCTTTTATCAAATTAATTCAAAAATAATACTAGTTACTAGCTTTTCTGCCATTGATCAAAAAGGTCAATTTTTTTCAAATATAAAATTGAAAAGTAAAATCAGAATCCAAAAATCCAAAAACCAATTCCAAGTAAATTGATTATGCAAGTAAGCAAAATTGACCCTTTGAACTCTTTTAGGAAAACATAAAATAGCAGTAATCAGAGATTATAAACAAAATGTATGATTAATAGGTTGAGAATAATTGAGAGAGATGAGATGGTGGTAATTATAATCAAACTTTATTCTATTGATAGCAGAAGTAAAATCAGTATTAAGCCTGATTAATTTATTTAGACATAATAAATAAATTTATTTATCCAATTTTAGGGACACGAACAACAACACCATGATCATCCACCCATACCCAAACACGGTCACATCGGTAATCCATAGTCACCGGAGTTCCGTCCTTCAACACTATTGCTTTCACTTTCTTATTCTCTCTTTCTATCGTCTCCGCCGCCGCTTCTCCCTTTTCTCCCACCAGCTCTGGCCACAACTTCTTCCCTGTCAACCAACAATCAAAAATATATACATACAATTCAATCATTCAAACTGTAATTAATTAATTCTACTTGATTGATTTGTTGATTTCCGCCTTACCTCCACACTGCACTTCCATTTTTCTTTCTGCTTCCCGATCTGCAAAAACAAATGCTGTTTTAGTGCTATTTATATAGGTGATGACATACATTTTGTGACTCGCTTTCATTTCTTTCAAACTTGATCACACATGGTGACGTTTACTTTTTTTTTTTTTTTCATTATTTAATTAAATTTTTTAATTAAAACGAAATCTGAAAATATTCATAAGATCTTATGTCGCACGAATACTGTTTATCATGTGTTTTGTATGTTAGGCCTGTTTGATCTCGGTTTCGACATAGCTCGATGTTTTGTACTTTTTTTTTTCTAGTTTAAACCATCTAGTTGAATTTAGATTTGAGTCGAAATGAACCTTTTTACAAAGGGTGAAACAGTACTAGCAACCGTATTCTCTATTCACAATATTCGAACCCGATACCTTACTTAAATGGAAGGAGTTGTTTACCACTCCAACCAAACACCTGTTGGTACGTATATATTACATAAATAATAATACATACATATACATTTTGTATAATTAAAAAATATTAAAGACAAAATTAATCTTTTATGCTCAAGGCTCAAGTCTTATTGGATTATTTAGCCTTAATTAAAAAAAAAAAAAAAAAACCTTGACTTTACGTCCATTATAGCTTCAATATTTAATGTTTTGCCTACGTTATATTTGTTTAAAAAATTAATTCATTTGACTTTTTCGGAAGTTAATTTTGTAGTTTTTTCCATATTCATTTATGGCTATGCATTCGATTCTTAAATTCATATGTTCACATTTGCAAATCGGTTGAGATATGGTTTCTATATTAAAATTGGGATCTTATACTACTGATCATAGTTGCTAGTTAATCCCCGAAATTAATTTTTGTAAACCTTTTAGGACATAATTGGAAGCATCGTCATTAATTAAATTAAAGTTTAAAACTCATTTTTTCATTCATTTTTGAGATCTTTTTGGTTTTCTTTCTTAAAATGTAAGATTAATTTGTTCATGGTAGTCTTGGTCTGCACTTATGATCCTTTGATCTATTCTTTTTCCTTTTCAGCTTCCTACGTAAAAGTTAATAATATTTTCAAAAATTATACAATTAACACGTTAAAAAAATAGTAAAAGTGTTTTATAGCAAAATATAAATTATAATAGTGACATAAATTTATGCATTATATAATTAGTATAATTACAGTATGAAACTAGTATGAAATCAGTTTAACATTAGTAAAAACGTGATATATGTGTGAAAAAACAAAGAAAAGCTAAATAGCCAAAGAAACCAATAAAATCAGTATAAAAGCAGTACATACGTAGTATTTATAGATATTGTGCAATATTGGTGTCAAAAAACGAAGATGAGAAAAAAATAAAAAATATATATTGGTATGAATATCATTTTTGTAGTAATCATAATATAAAATCAGTATGAAATCGGCATAAAGGCAATATATGTGAAAAAAAGAAGAAGAGAAAACCATTATAAAAGTAATATTTGCAGATTGTGTATAATATTAGTGCAAAAAATGAAAATGAAAATGAAAAAAAATATTGATGTACATCTCATTTCGAATGGAAAAAAAAATGAAAAAAAACTTTCTAAAATCGAACAATGAAAAAATAAACTAATAATAATTTCAATTAAAGAAGAAGAGATAAAAAAAAAAAATTGAGATAAGGGAGAGATGAACCTTTTGGAGGAAGGGAGAAACAACATATTGGAGGCAAATGCCATAAATGCAATTTGTGAAAAACATTGACTTTTTTTTTTTTTAATTTTCATTCTTAATTAAGAGTGTAGTCTCTAGTCTTATTGAGACTCGACTCGTAACATAACTTTTAAAAATATGAATTCTTTAATGTGTAAAAATATATTATTTTCTTGTATTTATTTATTCAAAGATAAACATACGGGGTAATTATCTCTTTCTTTTTTACGTACTAGGCTGCTACTACGATCAGGAATAACTATAAGGCCCATTAAGGAGCAGGCCCATGTGAATCCTAGATTTCTAGTTCAAGGAGCTCGGCCCACATTATCAAGTTAAGATTTCAAATAGCCCGGCCCAATTTGTAAAAGGCCCATTTAGCTGGAACCAGAGGCCAAGTGGTGCGTACATCTTCTTCTTAAGGAATTCTTATTCGACAACCTTTTGGCTCGCATGTTGTAGCTTCTTAAGGAATTGATATTTTTAAACATAAAATTACACAAGAATATATATTAAAATGTTCACTTGTTACATAATTTACTTACATTTTAATTTAATTTAGTTTTATGCATACTATTCATGTTCACTTGTAGTCTACATCAATATATATATATATTTTTTTCATTTTCATTTTTTGCACTAATATTACACACAATCTGCAAATACTACGTATATACTGCAAATACTGCGTATATACCATGCATAGATATTATTAACCTAGTATCCGAATAAAACTTGATATTTTATACCATTTAGTATCTCAATAATTAACACACATTATTTAAGAAATTTCAAAAAAGATTTGAACTTTCCACCCTTTTTTTATTTTTCTTGTGATTTTTCCATTTTTTCAAATTATTTAATAACAAAAATAACCACAATTCCTGTAAATTCTCGAGCTTGGTAACCAAGATCCATTGTGTTTTATATTATTAATCTAATGTTATTCGTATCATAGAAATATAAATGTATACAAAAACTTTAGTTCTTTCGGTTCAATACAGTTTGTTACGATTTTTGGTCTAGACATACTAGTAAACCTTTACAGTTGTACTTTATGAATATCAACAGTACAATTCAATTCAATCCTAAAGAAAAAGTAAATGGTTCAATTCCTTCTTTTTATTTGCGGACTTGTTTTCTTTTAATAATTTTTTCATCCTTACATTTCTTTATTAGTTATTTTTTTTTCTTTATTTTTTTAGATTTAGACATTAAACTGCGCAAAGTGTTAAGCAAACTTTACAATGATTGTTTTACTTAACTTAGGATTGATAAGATTAATATTGATTGATAAGTTAGGGATTTAGAGTTGATAAATTAAGAATTTAGTGTTTGAACTTTGATAAATTCATTGGATGATTAATTGATTGTTTGATTTAATTTATTGTTTATACATTAATTGTTTGAATTGAGTTAGAGATATAGAATGAATTTGATTTAATTTATTTCAGGGCTGTAAATTGAATTAAATAATTGGGTATCTTTTTTTTTTGTGTATTAGTATTAGAAAAATTAAATACGGAAAAATTTATTACCTGGAATAAAGGAGATTCGAATTCAACACTTTATTTGTTCAATCTTTTTTTTGATTCGAATCAATAATTTTCTTAATCTATGTGCCAAATTCTTACACGACATCCTTTCAAAAATTGCATAGACTAGTTAACCACATGCTATATATATATATATATATATATATATATATATATATATATATAATGATATCAAGTTAGAAAAGTCCAAAAAAAAAAAAAGATCTCAGCGAATCGATTATACTTGTGAAAACCAAAGGCACAATTGACCCTTTGGTGTACTTTGAACTTCCAACTCTTTACGGAAAAAAAAACATAAAATTATTACTAATAATAGGAAATATGGAAGCCGTGTCCCAACCATTCTGTAGAGTCTAGATTCGCCGCCCAACACTATCAATTATTACGTCAAGCATTCAAAGTCAAAATAGTAGTAATAAAACAGAATTATCTTAATAGGATATTTGTAGATTATATAAAAACGAAATTACAGAACAGAAGTTAAATCAGTATAAGGCTGATTAAATTTATTATTGTAGATCGATAAATAAATTAACCAGTTTTAGGTACACGAATAACAACACCATAATTATCCACCCAAACCCAAACACGGTCGCACCGGTAATCCCTAGTCACCGGAGTTCCGTCCTTTAGCACTATTGCTTTCACTTTTTTATTCTCTCTTTCTATCGTATCCGCCGCCGCTTCTCCCTTTTCTCCTACCAGCTCCGGCCATGACTTCTTCCCTGTCAACAATCACAGTTACATACAATACAATTCAATCAATCGAAGTATAATTAATTAATTAGTTTGATCTTTCCCCTTAATTACCTGGACACTCGATATCCATTTTTCTTTTGCTTCCCGATCTGAAATACAGCCGTTTCAGAGTTATTTATAGAAGTGAATGTGATGATGTCGCCGACATAATTGAATGCTCCTTCCCTCTTTTCAAACTTGATCACACGTTCCCATTGGCTTTTCTTTTTGGCATTATTTAATTAAATTTTTAATTACAAGGATAAGGTATCCGACTTCTTGAATTCTTTTATCAAATAGTATTTGGCAGCTAGACCTATTAATTACGCGACTCAAAATAGTAGTTACACGGTAATACAATTTGTATACATACAAATTTGGCATATCGTTATGTGATTTAGTGTTGAAAATAAGTCGGAATGTTTAATCCGTCCAATAATTACATATTATTATTTTTCAATTGGTGATTAATATATTTTATTATAATTTTATTGGTTTGGTACACGAATAATATGACGTTCCTAGTGTACAATAAAATTTATCCGTTAGTCCCTAATTTTTGTAAACCTTTTAGGACCTAATTGGAAGCATTAAAATTTAAAACTCGTGTTTCATACAATTTGAGATCTTTTTGGTTTTCATTCTTAATTGGAATGTAAGATCAATTTGTTGATGGGATTGGTAGTCTTGATCTGCACTTATGATTATTTTATTTTTCTTTTTGATTTGTTGATGACGAGTAGCTGTAAGGCCCATTAAGGAGCAGGCCCACGTGAATACTAGATTCCTAGTTCAAGGAGCCAGGCCTACATCAGGTAGGCCAGCCCAAAATTCTTAAAAGACCAGTTAGCTAGATCCATAAGGGTATAATCCTAATTACTACACATTTTCACGTTTTATTCTTCTTGTTAATGTAGAATTCTTATTCCACAGGTTGTGACTTTGAGAAGTAAGGCCCAGCAAGATGCCCAAACAGGCAAGATAAGCAGCCGCTCAACCCAGCAAGATAAGCAGGCGCCCAACCCAGCAAGATGCCCAAGCAGGCAAGATAAACAGGCGCCCAAATAAGGAGGCAGGAAAGATGAAATGAAGATTATAAGACAGGAGGCAGAGGCAGGCAAGATAAGCGTCCAAGTAGGATAGGCGTCCAAAGATAGGCGTCCAAGCAAACGTGAGGAATAAGCTGAGGTGGCAAAGTTTGTTATTAGTTTGTTATTTTGCCAAACTAATCTAACTGATTTCCCACCTTTTTCTCTTTCTTTTTCACCTTCATTTTTGCATTTCTCCCTCTATAAATAGAGGTATATTTCAGCTTGTAAATAAATAAGAAGTAATAAGCAATAAAACAAATTATTGTTTCAATTGTCTTCTCATGGTATCAGAGCTATGGCGAGAAGAAATGCAAATCGTTATGAGGTGTTTCATGAAGAAGAAGCTGCTGTAAACAATAATGAAGTAGAACAGAGTAACCGGACTGTGCAGATAAATCAGCCAGAAAATCCAGGTATTTCTCTGGTTAATGCAGTGCTTACAGGAACGAATTATCTGACGTGGAGCAGAGCCATTAGAAGAGCTTTAACAGCTAAAGAGAAGCTAAAATACATTCTTGAAGATAATCTCAAGCCAGAAGCAGACACACCAGAGTATGAAAGATGGGAGAAAATTGACTGCTTAGTATCATCGTGGATTCTCAATTCCATGTCTAAAGAATTATGTGAAGATTTTCTTTATGCAGAAACAGCAAGAGATTTGTGGCAGGAATTAGAACAGCATTTTGGTGACAGCAATGGCCCCCTGCTTTATCAAATAAAGAGAAGTATCAGTCTCTTCACTCAAGGTAACATTTCTGTAATGCAGTATTATACAAAGCTCAAGAGGTTGTGGAATGAGCTAAATTTGTTGAGACCGAATCTTATGTGTCACTGTGGAGTCTCACAGAACTGTGTTTGTAATGCATTTAAGAGGATTTCAGATTTATAGGAAGAAGACAGGCTTATTCAATTTCTGATGGGACTGAATGATAACTACGAGCATGTGAAGAATCAGATTCTCCTTATGGATCCACTGCCTTCTTTAAATAAGGCTTATTCAATGCTCACAAGAGTCAAAAAACAACATGAAGTATCTGCTGATAATGTGATTGAAATTGCTAATCTATCACAGAATCAATTCCATCGATCTAGCTTAAAACTTCCTCAAAGTTTTGGATCTGGTTTCAACAAGAAGAAGAAAGATGATAGAGGAAAAAGGAATGTTACTTGTACACATTGTGATGCTCCTGGTCATACTAGAGAATCGTGTTTCCAATTAATTGGATTTCCAGATTGGTATATGGATTTGAAGAAGAAATAGACTCAGGCGCATATGGCTAAAGCAGACTCAGATTCCACAACCAGTGAAGAAGAACACATTAGTAAAAAGCATATGGCTAACATGATTGAGGAGATGTACAAACAATACAGAGAGAAAGGAAAGGCATCAGGAGAAAAGCATAAACTGAAACAACATTTTGATACACCTATCGACACAACTGATCTTTCAGCTTTTATAGGATCAGCAGGTTTTCTTGAATCAAGGCCTTCAGCAAATTCTAGATCTAGTTCTGGTCAGCATATTTCTGCCTCTTTTTCATTTCACTCTTCTGATACAAGATTGAATGAACGGATTGTGGATAGTGGAGCAAGTTCTCATATGACTTCTCAAATCAACCTGTTTACAAAGAAATCTTATCCAGCTAGAAATCAAGTGGTTTTACTTCCTGATGGATCAAAACAAAATGTGCAGCATCTAGGAGATGTAGTGTTAACATCAAAACTGATTCTAAAGAATGTTCTTCACATTCCTACTTTTCGATACAATTTATTATCTGTTGGGAAATTGCTGGGAGAAGACAATGTGAAAATTATTTTCAGTGCTGACCATTGTTATTTACAGGATCAAAATACCAGTGAATTGTTGGCATTGGTATGGAAGATTGGTGGATTATACAAGCTGGACACAAGATCTTTTGATTCTAATGTGTTACAATCAGCAATTTGTTTCAGTAGTGTAAATGCATTGGAAACAGAATTGAATAAGCCAAATATTTGGCATTTAAGATTAGGCCATGTTTCTTCAAAAACTTTACTTCATATCCCTGAAATACAATTCAAATGTAATAACCATATGTTCAATCTGTCCTGTAGCTACTCAGAGTAGACTTCCTTTTCATCGCAATTGTATTTCTTCTACAAATTCTTTTCAGCTAATACACATTGATCTTTGGGGCCCCTATTCTATTCCTTCTAAGAGTGGAGGAAAATATTTCCTGATAATTGTTGATGACTTTTCTAGATACACTTGGGTTATTATGCTACAACATAAAACACAAAATGCTTCTGCATTGAATATCTTTCTTACTATGATATAGACTCAATTTGAGACACATGTGAAGATAGTTAGATCTGACAATGGAAGTGAGTTTTTGAATCACAATGTTACCAAACTGTTCCATGATAGGGGCATTTTACATCACCAAAGTTGTGTATATACACCACAACAGAATGGTGTAGTGGAAAGAAAGCACAGACACTTGTTGAATGTTGCTAGGTCTGTTTTATTTCAGGCTTCTTTGCCAAATAAATTTTGGGGAGAGGCTATATTATATGCTACTACAGTAATAAATGTTTTACCTAGTAAGGTATTACAATGGCAGACTTCTCATGCCATATTATACCATACTTCTCCAGATTATATAAGGTTTAAAGTTTTTGGATGTCAAAGCTTTTATACCAACACTCAGCCTCACAAAAATAAGTTTGCTCCCAGGGCCTTTTCTAGTGTATTCATGGGTTTTTCCCCAGGACAAAAGGGGTACAAATTATGGGATGTTGCGGCAAACAAGTTTGTAGTGTCCAGAGATGTGCAGTTTTCTGAAGATATTTTTCCCTTTGCTGCTTCATCAGTTACTTTGCCTTTTTCTGCTTCAATTCCTTATTTTACTCTTCCAGCTGTCTCAAGCCCTTCTGATGTTCCTCGCAGGTCTACAAGAATAACTCATCCTCCTCCATGGCTTTCTGATTATTTTACTGCTACTACTCATGCCGTTTCTCATCCATTGCTAGAAATTTCTATTTCTGAGCAACAATTGGCTTTTCTCAGCAATGTTATGCAGGAAAAATTACCTCGCAACTACAAAGAGGCTAGTATGGATGATAGATGGGTTGCTGCAATGCAACAGGAGCTCTCAGCTCTTGAAGCTAATCAGACTTGGTAGCTTACTACTTTACCTCCAGGAAAGCGTGTCTTTGCCTCCAAATGGGTCTATCGTATTAAATATACACCAACAGGGGACATTGACAAGTTCAAAGCCAGGTTGGTTGCTAAAGGCTACAACCAGACTTTTGGCATTGATTATAATGACTGCTTCAGCCCTGTTGCCCACATTGTCACTGTCAGACTTCTCATTGCTATTGCTGCAGCTAAACAGTGGGAAATTCATCAAGTTGATGTCAACAATGCTTATCTCCATGGTTTTCTTGATGAAGAAATATATCTTCAAATACCTGAAGGATATTCTCCTGCTGCCCCTCATCAAGTGTGCAAGCTTACCAAGTCCTTATATGGGCTTAAGCAGGCTGGTCGCCAATGGCATAAGGAACTCACTAGCAAACTTCTTCAATTTGGTTTACAGAGATCCTACCATTGTACTTGTCTTTATGCTATGACTCAGGATGGTCATTTTCTCATGGTAGCAATATATGTTGATGACATCCTCATTTGTAGTTCCAATCCTTTACATATTCAGCAGTTCAAGGATTTTTTGCACAACTTGTACACTATCAAAGATCTTGGCCTCGCCAAATTGTTCCTTGGTTTTGAACTTTCTCGCACAAAAGAGGGTATTTTGCTTTCTCAAACCAAATACATTTTGGATATGCTTAGAGATGTAGGCTACCAAGAGGTTATCTCTGCTTCTAGTCCCTTCTCCTCAGGCATTCTTCTTTCTGATCCTGGCACACCTATTGATGATCCAGAAATATATAGAAGACTTGTGGGCTGTTTACTTTATCTGGGCTTCACTCGTCCAGTTATTTCTTTCATCACACAACAACTTAGCCTGTTTATGCAGATTCCATGCCTGCATCACTTACAGGCAGCTCTTCATGTTCTTCGCTACCTTAAAGGGACTCTGCATTATGGTCTCTTCTATTCTTCTAACTCAAGTTTTCAACTTCAAAGGTACTGTGATTTTGATTGGGCCACTTGCAAAACAAGTAGAAGATCTATCACTGGCTTTTGTGTCTTGTTGGGTTCATCTCTCATTTCATGGAAGACTAAGAAACAGTCCACTGTTAGTCACTCTTCTACCGAAGCCGAATATCGTAGTATAGGGTCAGCAACTTGCGAATTAAAATGGATTACTTATCTTCTCAAAGACCTGCACATTCCAGTTACTCTTCCCATTCCTCTTCATTGTGATAATGTTGCTGCTATTGCTATTGCCAAAGATCCAGTTTTCCATGAGCGCACCAAACACATTGAAATCGATTGCCATCTGGTTCGTAATTGTGTTGACTCTGGTTTTCTTTCTACCCCTTACCTTTCTTCTACAAATCAGTTAGCTGATCTCTTTACCAAAGCCAAAACACACAACAACATGCTCTCAGCTTCATCTCAGTTAGGGCTGGTTTCTATTTGCCACGATGATGCTCCTCGTGAGGTGGGGGATGAGAAGTAAGGCCCAGCAAGATGCCCAAACAGGCAAGATAAGCAGGCGCTCAACCCAGCAAGATAAGTAGGCGCCCAACCCAGCAAGATGCCCAAGCAGGCAAGATAAACAGGCGCCCAAATAAGGAGGCAGGCAAGATGAAATGAAGATTATAAGACAGGAGGTAGAGGTAGGCAAGATAGGCGTCCAAGCAGGATAGGCGTCCAAGCAATCGTGAGGAATAAGCTGAGGTGGCAAAGTTTGTTATTAGTTTGTTATTTTGCCAAACTAATCTAACTGATTTCCCGCCTTTTTCTCTTTCTTTTTCACCTTCATTTTTGCATTTCTTCCTCTATAAATAGAGGTATATTTCAGCTTGTAAATCAATAAGAAGTAATAAGCAATAAAACAAATTATTGTTTCAATTGTCTTCTCAGACTTTCTTCAGTTCATTTAACACTTTTTAAACATAAATTACACAATAATATTACTTATATTTTGTTTATGCATACTATTCATGTGATTGAATAATCCAAAACACATATACCATAGGTGTCGTTAATACGGTCCTCATGCAAAACTCGGCAGCACATTATTTAAGAATTTTTCATAAAGATTTGAACATTTTTCATGTTTTTTTTCTTATGTTTCTTGAAACAACAATCCACCATATCCAAGCTCACCAGTTCTAATTTTGAAGGTTCCCACTGTTTACATTGCACATAGAAATACAAATTTTGAAAAATGTTTTGAGTAGAAGAAATGTCAATATGAGATTGCTTTAATAAGAAATTAAAGTGTATAGTGTACGAAGAGTTATGATACCTTTGGCTTTTTGTCTTTATCAATTAGCATTGCTTTTGGAACCTTGGAAATGTCTAGTATTTAATAACCAAACTCTCAAATAATAATTTAATTAAGATTTTATTAATAATTGTTAAATACATTACCTCATAAAGATCTCTACTAACTATTGATCGTAAGATATTACAAATGATTGTATATTCACGAATAAGACATTGTCTCAAGCTTTGGATTCGTCAATATTAACTTGTAAAGAACATTACATTTAATTCGTTATTAGAATTTGAATTTATTCTCCTTTTTTTTCCATAATAAATAAAGTCTATATGGTGTAGCCCAATAATAAATAAAGTTTAGAATGTACAATTATAAATTTATGAGATTTGATCAAATATAATAGTTCTTCTACGTGTTAATTTTACTTATTAAATTTATATCTCTTTACATTTTGCTTTTATTTCAAATGATGTTTCTCGGTTTGTTTTAATTTCTTTTGTCTTTTCTTGTCAAAATTATTTATATGGCTTATATAATTCATCAACAAGATTATGATTACCCCTCATGTCTCCTATCTACTTCTGATTTCACCATTTATTTCTCTTCTTATATAATGACATAAATCTTTGATGCAAAAACTTTGGCTTAAGTATCTTTTTGTCTCCTGGACTATCTCAAATGTTAATATTTGCCCATTTGATCGACAACTTTTGCCTATTGACCTATCTAATTTGATAAAATTTCATCCAATTTGGACAAGAGGTGTAGTCTTACATGCCCATTAAAATGAGATGCTAGGGATGGAAAATCACATGCTGTTGCATCTAGGTAAGGGAAACTCTCATTTTAATCCTTTAAAATTCCCTTATTTTGAAGAAAAAAAAATCGAATTATCTTACTTCTTTTTTTTTTTAATTGCATCGAATTATCTAACTTGATTTCATCCAAATAATAGATTTCATGGGATATAATGTTTAAATAGTTACCGATCTAAGAGTAATTTTGAGGCTTGTTGGACTTGCTGACTTGATCGATTTAATAGCCACAGTAATCCAAGTTTCTGCTTTATTTTTTGCCTCTTCCTCCTACAATAATCGAAGTTATATCACATGTGATTAATATTCCTAAACACAATTGAGAAAAAATTATTTTCTTTGACAAGGAAAATATGATAGGGTAAGAATTTGTTAAAAATTAATTATGAATAGCCAATTAAAAATTGATGTACAAATAAATATTTAAGTAAAATAAGAGTATTTTTTTTCATACTTACAAGGGCTAATAAAATTATCTCATATCTAATTAAAAAAAAAATTTATCATTCGTTGCAAAAAAAGGAAATTAATTAATTCAAAATATGACAAAATTGAATACATCAAAACTGAAATAAGTTACCTTTTGAAATATGTATATATTTTTTTGTCATACTTGAATTTTAAAATTATATATATAGTGTAATATAGTCAAAAATAAATATATAAATTATATAAATTTGTCATAAAGAATATTATAATGCATATGGAGCTACTTACTTTTGAGAAAACAAAATGTGTTGCCAAGCCGCAGTCAAGCATTTCTGCTCCATCTAATCGAGCTCCCGCGAGTCCCAAATATTCTCCTATATTACAGTAATTAAAATTAAATACTACATCCTTAAAAAGAATAAAAATTACTATATATATAAAAAAAAAAATAGAGAGAAAAAAATTACCAAAATATCCTGGAAGCCTAGAAAGAAAATATGAGGCCCCACAATCTGGGATTAGTCCTAAAACTGCTTCTGGCATAGCAAACACCTATTTACAATTATAAATTAGTCATATATTTGTAGTGTTATATTTTATAATTATCTCATATTTTGATATTTTATTCATAGTGTAATAATATAGTATAATATAATATAAAACAATAACAATAACGAAAACAAGATTATAAACTATAGTATATTAATTATATTATACAAATAACTTCTTTGTTTTATAAATATGATATTCTTTTTTGAAATAAAACCCTCATCTCAGAATAGGAAGTGTACCAACTAGACTATGTCCCTGCGGTTCCACTACAATAACTTGATTATGATAAGGAATAAAATCTTTTTTAAAATCTTTTTTAATATCTCTCTTTCGTTTTGTATATATGCTATAACCCTATGAAATTAAATTTTCTAGCGTAGTCTAGGTACCACGTGAATTGAAACGTTGTAGGATAGACACATCATTATCATTAATGATTTGTTAATCATTCAACGGTGCGTACCACATAATCCATAGACCATAATAGAACCTATCTAATTCTCTTCTGAAATTCAGCTGATCCTTCTCCTTGTATTTCGATCCCATGGTCGGTCTCTCCCTTCTTCCACTATGCTGATTACTCCTCCCTCTCCCTCGTCAATCCCAACAATGGCTCAAACAAACACATCTAACTCTACTCTTCCCACTATCTCCAAAAATCAAATCCTTAAATTTTATGGAAATAAAAAAAAAAAATAGCTTTCTTGATATTTCATTGTAGTTGTTGATATTAATTTTCAAATCCTTAAATTCTAGTTTATGTTAGATTACTTATATTGTTTGAAAGTGTAATGTTTACATTAACTTAAACCTTCCATGCAAAGCCAGTGCAGCACCACCACCCATCACAATGCCGTCGACTAGTGAAACCTTAATTTATTAATTGTTATAAAAAAAAAAAGAAAAAAAATGTTAATAAAGAAGAAAAGTAAAAGTTTTTTTGGTAAAATAAATATATTTATTGTATATAATAAAAAAAATATTAAAATTACCAGGGGTTTTTTATATGTGGCAAGCAAGTAGTCCAAGTTAAACTGTTTTTCGTAAAACCTTGCTCCAAAACTCCAATGTCCTTAACGAATTAATTAACAAAAACAAATGATTAATAAATCTTTAAATTACTAAATTTGATAAGTTAATATGTTCTAATATAACCCTAGCATTGAAATACTGAGATTCTAAGGTCTCATGGACAGGACCTCTCGTGAAGTTGCATAAATAGTACATTGTGGCACACAAAATAATTAACTAATCAGATTGTATTATAGATTTATTTCAGTAATTAACTATTAACAATTATGTTATATATATGTAATAATTAATTTTGCTCAACTTTTCGTAAAAAATAATCCAAATATTACTTAATGCCTACAGATAATGGAAACTAATTAAAAAAAGGCAATTAAATGGTAGAAAAAAATGTCACCTGATACCATAGAATTAACAATTGAAACAACATCGCCACCAGCACAAAATGCTTTTCCATTTGCCTATATATTCTCAACAAAATTAACCAATACCATAGTTCCATATTAGTGAATTAAAATTAATTACTGTAATCATTTATAAGACTTGTACATTAATTATATATCTTTCTTTATATATGAAATACATTATATATATGAATATATTTAAAGAATAAGTTAAGAGGAAAAAAAATTATAGATTTTGAAAAATAAAAATCAACTATTAAAAGAAAAGAAAAACAAAATACGACTTTTTAAAATTTGAATAGATTCGTGAATTGTAATCAACAAAATTCTAATCAATATTAAGGCTTATTATCTTTTTTTTTAATCAACATTTTGAATCCTAATTAAGTAACTCCAACTGACAAGCTACGAATTAAATATTAAAAAATAAATAAGTATCTGGAAAGAGAAGATGGGAAATACAAATAATTTTTGTTACTAATTTAAAGTCTAGTTACAAACCAAGAGATAGTTAATAAAGAGGTTAAGGTACTTTTTCTCACTTAATGGTAAAATTATTACAGATAATATAATAATTTTGTTTTGGGTTGCTTGGATTCAATCTGATTAATTTATTATGTGTTCACACTTATGTATTAGATTCAACAATTTTAAGGCTTAAAGAGTTTTTTCATGGTATCAAAACCAAAGCAAGTCTAACAGTCGCGAAAGGTCTTAGGTTCATATTTAAAGATCTGTTAGAGTTTGAGCTTATAGAGAAGACTAGACCCGTTAATATCTTAGCACTTCAAAAAAGATAGGTAAGAAATGTTTGACAAACAATAACTTTTTCAGGCCTAGTTAGAGAGAATGTTGGGGATCCCACAATGAAAATAAATGACTTGAGAGAGAATTAACGTTGAAGATCACACGTTTGAAATGAATGAGACTGAAGTGTGGCATATAAGTGGTATAGATAAAATCTTCACAAGCTACAAGAATTGAAAACGCAGTAATGTATGCTTGAAGTAGTTATGATAGTAGAGGTAAAGTTTGTAATATTTTTTTTACCTTCAGAATTACAAATTTAATCATAGAATCCATCTCAATATCTCTAAGATTTTTCAACAATTGAGCAACCAGCATGCAGAACAAATATTAAATAAGTAAATGAAATTATGAAGTATTAGATTTCATGTTGAAGACATATCTAAATTATCATAAATAATAATAATTTTAAATATTTATCAGAATAAAACTAGAATTAAATATAATTAAAAAAAATGGATAAAAAAGCTGATCCAAAACATGCATACCATCTCATAATTCAGACTATTTAATTTGTCAGGCCTATTCAATATCACCTTTCTGTGAAATGAATCTCCTTCAAATAATATCTGTTTTCATATTCAAACATTACATATCAAAAATTAATAATCATATTAGTGTGCAATATCAACTTAATTAGAAAAAAAAAAAAAGATTAACCCCAAAATTATGCTATTATTAAATACTAATAATTTCGGTATATATACCTCATTATACTGGCTGTTGACATTGCAATGGGAAGCCATGATGATTTAGAGAAATTGTTTTGCTGGGTTTGAGCTTTTAACTGTATGGTGCTTATTGAGATTATGATACTAATTAGTTGTTTAATTTATCAATTTATAAACAATCAATAATGGAATGGATTATCAATTATCAGATAATAGATAATGGAGCTGATGTGATAATAAATAATGTACTACACGACGCAAATTAAATTTATATATACAAATGGTTAATAAAATTAAATACATACCACATGATCAACCACCGCAAAATTAAATTATTTCAGTACTCAAGTGCTTAAAATTAATATAACAACGTGACATATATATAAAAAAAAAAATTTTTTATTGTTTATAATTTAAGCTAATTATAAACAAAACTCTATAGTTACACCCAATTAAAAAGTGAACACTGTGGTTTTTTTATTTGCAAAACGAGAATTATGGTTTCAATTGTTATAAAAAATAAAAGAATTAAATTTAAATCATGATATTACAAAGGGTATTTTTATTCACTTTGAATAAAAAATTTTCAAGTTGGTTAACTTAGCGATAAATTTTAAAATTTTTTTGAGAAGTACAAATATTTTTCTTAATTAAATAATAATAATAAATTTAAAAAATCACAAAAAAATGAAAAATTTTCAAAAAGTATTCAAGTCTTGATGTATATTTTTTAAATAATATGGGTAAATTATTTGAATGCTAAATAGAGAAAAATAATTGTAGCTACATCATTATTTTTAACGAAAAAATTTTAGTTATCCTTTTTTTTTTTAATATAAGTTGAAACGTCAATTCTTATTTTGCAAATAACTGAAACATAAATTTTAATTAAGCGTAACCACGTGGGTTTTCTTTCTGTAATTAGCCCTTTTATATAATAATATCATCCTTTTAGACCAAGAGGTCTGACATTATCATTATTGTTAATATAATATGAAAAACATATAACATGTTAGGTAATTAAAGGGGAAATGTTAAAATAACTATCATTATCAGAAAATATTTTCATAAAATATGTTTAACAGAATGTGTTAATCATGTGATAATTAAACCAAATAATTAATTAGTTTTGAAGTACTGTTTCAATCTTAGAACATTTTTTACTAAATCCTTACAATCATGTTCTTGATTTGACCCATATTAAATAAACTATTTTTTCGTTTAATGAATTTTGTCATATTCAATTCCTTGAATAATTAAATAAGTATAAATAAAAAAAAAATGTTAGGTAGAGGGAAAATGTTAATATAATTATTGTTAACTGGAAGTTATAGTCCTATGTATTTACATAATATCTCTCAGAATTCAATTTGCATATGCATTAGGACTCAAATTTGAGATCTAAAGCGACTTGAAATCTTTATTCGCTTAGACTTTATTAGTTCATTGTATATTTTTAGGGTAAATTAATAGCATTTTCCTCTATTTTGTTATTTTCACATTTATGCTTATCAATCTCCATGTTTTTAAAAGTAATTAACATAAAATTGTCTTTATAATTAAATTCTTTAGTCTCTCAATCAGATATCCATCTAAAAAATTGTTATCATTGATCAAAATTGGATTAAATCAAAATTTGAATGACAAAATTCCTTTGTACCCTATTGTATAATAAAATTATAAATTTTTCTCTATTTTATGCCTTTCCTTTTTTTTTTTTTTTTTTTTCCTTCAAATCTCCAATATGGATTAAGTAACCAATTTATAATTAATTCTTAAATAGTTATGGAGTTCTAATTTATAACTAGATTCATTAAAAGAAAATGAATGGGCTTCACTAAACAGGTAAATGCAAAATATTATATATAACGATTTTTTTTAATGCCATCTAAATGGAAAAACGTAAATCAAATTAAAGGAAAAAAAGAAGAAGAAGAAATTGAGAATAAAGAAGTAATATAAGTTATCCTTTTTAATTAAAAAAAATATTAGTTATCCTTTTTTTTAATATAAGTTAAAACGTTAATTATTATTTTACAAATAACTGAAACATAAATTTTAATTAAGTGTAACTACGGGGATTTTTTTTTTGAGAATCAAGAAGTAATATAAGTCGTAATGATTGACGGGATTAGTTATATAATTGAAGGGATTAGTTTCAACTTAGCTTTCGGAGTTTGAAAGAGGAAATTTAATCAATCACATTAATTCCCCTATCTATCGTTAATCTTTCAATAATTGCCCCATTAATTCAACCTCTTTGATTAAGCAGAAGGGAAATCAACAGCAAAATATAGAAAGAGAGGGGGGGATTTTTTACTTGGAATTTTAAATTAACTTTAATTGATATCAGATAGTTAATTTTACTTGGAATAATAATAAAAGAAAATAATATTAAAAGAAAATGAATGGGCTTCACTAAACAAGTAAATGCAAAATATTATATACCTAAAACGAACAACAAATTGTTTTATACCTTAATCTTTTGTTAATGGAGAAAAAAAAAATTTTTTGACTAAAAATTTTATACCTTATAATGTATATATATGGACCGCGGATCAATTCTTTATCATTAAGTGATGGGAAATTACAGAAATATGTTAAATTTGAGTTTTATTTTGTATTCTTGAAATACACTTATTTGTTTATAATTTTTATTTTTACCCATTTACTTTCGCTGAAGAAATTCTCTCTCGTCTTTTATATTTTTAACTTTAATATTGTCATTTATCTCTTAATCCGTTAACTTTTTCGCCACGCCACTTTGGAATGTCTTTATCATTTCTGCTTGATCCCATTCTTCAATCAATCAATATCTAAAAATTGAGAAAACTTAGATTTAAAAATTGGAAGGGGAATTAATTAGGCGTGATAATTATTGAATTGATGGAATTAATTGGAAAGGGGAGAAAAGGATCCGTGAAGAACAAAGACTGAATTAGATTTGAAAAGTGAAAATGGAATCAAAAGAGGAAGAGAAAGGGAAAATTGGGATAGAAAGGATAACATTGTAATTTTATTCAGTACCTGGTGTGGTAAATGGTAATTTTTTTGTTCAACGATCATTTTGACTTTTATGTTAGTCAAATATAAAATTAATATGCTTTTATGTCTAGTTTTGAAGTTGATGTATAGTAAATCCCCTCTGGATATTTATTTAGCCTACTATCTCTCCAAAGGATGGTAGCCAATTCATTTCTTTCGGTAGCTGCAAGAAGGTTTGCCAACTAATCATCCGAAAAGAGCTTTTTTAATTTTTTATATTGGGCTGATCATATTTTTTAATTTGATGGTATAAATTTGCAAGATTAATTGTTTCTAAAAAATTCAATTCAATTAAATAAACGTGTCAAATTACCTTTATTATTTATATATAAATGTTGGTTTATATATATGATATGGACAGCATCGTGATAGTAAGGATTTTAAAAAATGTTATTATAAGATGGAACCAGCACTTAAAACTGATTAAGTATTTGTCATTATATTGATAAACATATTTTATTACAATTAGAAAGTCAATAATTGTGGATAAAAAAATCAAAAATTGATTACTCGTTTTTTTTTTGTTCCTATAAAGAAGGGGAAAAACTTGCTCAATTCGTGTGTCTGAAAACGATCTGTTTAATTAGCCTACGATCTCTCTAAGGATGGCACCCAATTCATCTCTTTCAGTAGCTGCAAGAAGGTTTGGTTTTCCAATCATACATATAAATATTTTGAAGGAAATTTTCAAATCTGAAACTTATATTTGATCTCTTACATGTTTAAGATTTTAATTTTGGAAGTTGTCATGTTTCATGTATTTATTGGCTGATCATGTTTAATTTGCTTAATTAACAACTTGATCGTATAAATTTTGTAAAATTAATTGTTGCTTGATGTTATAGATTGGAAGGTAAGGTCGCACTAATTACTGGAGGAGCTACAGCAATTGGTGAGTGCATAGCAAGAAGCTTCTGCAAACATGGTGCTAAAGTGATTATAGCTGATATTCAGGACGGTTTAGGACAATCCGTATGTAATGATCTCGGACACGAATCATCAATCTATGTGCACTGTGATGTAACCCTAGAACTCGACATCGCAAAGGCAGTGGACACCGCAATCTCCACCTTTGGAAAGCTAGATATTATGGTGAATAACGCGGCCATAGCTGATCCGCGAAAACCTAACATCATTGATAATGATGTAGCCGATTTTGAGAGAGTGGTGAAAGTTAACTTAATAGGACCTTTCTTGGGCACCAAACATGCTGCTCGAGTCATGATTCCAATTCGCCAAGGTAGCATTATTACACTTGGCAGTGTTTGCTCCACCGTAGGCGGTGTTGGTTCTCATGCATATACTAGCACAAAACATGGGATCATAGGGCTAGCTAAGAATGCAGCAGCTGAACTTGGTCAATTTGGAATCAGAGTTAATTGCTTGTCGCCTTACTTTATAGAAACTCCATTGACCGCGAATTTCTTTAAGATGGAAGAGGATGGAAAAACTGGTGTATATTCAAATCTTAAAGGGCACAAATTAAGAAATGAAGATGTGGCTGAAGCTGCTATTTTTTTAGCAAGTGATGAATCTAAGTATGTGAGTGGGCATAATCTAGCATTGGATGGAGGTTTTACCACCATTAATCCTGCTTTTGGCCTCTTCTCTTGGTCCAAATGAATTCCATATATGTATAATTAATTAATAAGGATTGTTTTGATGAAAAATTAATAAAGATTGTGTTTAGTGTAAAATGGATGATTCAATTTAAGTTATTTGTAATTGTATACTTATATTATTAACTTTAGTTGGTATACATATAATTAAACTTTCCAATTTGATAAAAAGTAATGCTATCAATTTGTAAAAGATAAATACATCAGTTACCCGTCTTTAACAATATCATTATGCATTCAATTTAAGTTATTATTAACTTATCAGTTTAATTATACTCCATATTTGTAAAATATAAATATATCATTCACCCGTCTTTAACAATATCATTGTGCATTCAATTTAAGTTACTTATCATTGTATACTTATATTATTAACTTTAGTTGGTATACATATAATTAAACTTTTCAATTTGATAAAAAGTAATGCTATCAATTTGTAAGAGATAAACACATGATTCACGCGTCTTTAAATATATCATTATGCATTCAATTTAAGTTATTATTAACTTATCAGTTTAATTATACTCCATATTTGTAAAAGATAAATATATCATTCACCCGTCTTTAACAATATCATGATGCATTCAATTTAAGTTATTTATCATTGTATACTTATATTAACTTTAGTTGGTATACATATAATTAAACTTTTCAATTTGATAAAACGTAATGCTATCAATTTTCTTTCATTGTCCATGATCCATCCTCACCTGCTCCTACTTCCACATTCACAATTCCCCCGTCACCTTTATTATTGCCCTTCAATCAAACCCCTACTATTGCCATTACTGCACCGAACCTATCCAACCCATCCATTAGCTCTTCTTCACCAAATACAGCCCCTCCATAACCGTTACACACAACAGCAACCCCCACTTCACTTATCTCTCCACAAACCGAACCCATCGAACCAGCTCCCATCCCAACGAACCCAACTAGCCCGTCACCACCTACCCCAACCAGCCCTTCGCCACCTCGATCCCCCTTACCCCAGTTAATAAATGCTCCTATTACTGAACCTCACAACTCAATCGAACCATGCAGCCCAATAACAGTACCCTCACCTGGTCTTCCTCTAGTGGTTGATTTACGGCAATATAGTGACAAACAACCTCGTTGGATGATTACTCAGTCGCTCACTGGAAACAACAGGCCTCGGGTATTAAATACCACAATTGTTGCTCCTACTCCCACGTGTTACACTGAGGCAGCTTAGAGTGTACACTGGAAGAAGGCGATGGAAGACAAATTTAAAGCTCTTATCTCAAATGGGACATGGGAATTAGTTCCCAAATCTGATGCACCTAATATAGTTGGGTGTAAATGGGTTTTCAAGAAGAAATTGAAGGTGGATGGATCTGTTAAGCGCTATAAGGCACGTCTAGTAGCAAAAGGATTTCACCAATGACCTGGTATGGATTTTAAAGATACCTTTAGCCCCGTGATCAAACGAACCACCATTCGACTCCTACTCTCCTTGGTTATTTCGTATGGGTGGCATGTTCTTCATCTTGATGTTTCAAATGCTTTCCTAAACGGTGAGCTGGATGAGCCGGTATTTATGACCCAACCACTAGGTTTTATTGATTCCACCTATCCAACACATGTGTGCCGTCTTTGCAAGTCACCATATGGACTCTAACAATCCCCAAGGATGTGGCATAAGAAGCTTACTCAGTCCCTCATTCAATATGGTTTCATGGGCTCAAAAGATGATGTTACCTTATACATGTTCTGTAACTCTGACTCACTTTTGTTTTGTCTCATCTATATGGATGATTTGCTGATTTTGGGAAATAAAAAGCAAGGGCAGCTCATCTTGTTTATTTTTTGCAGTCCCAATTTGTAATTAAAAATCTTGGGCAAGCCAATTATTTCCTTGGCATTGAACTCTTATGGCATAGCGGCTCTTTGTATTTGTCACAGCGGAAATACATTTTGGACCTGCTCAAATGGTCTAAAATGGATGATTGCAAGGCTGTTCAAACTCCAGCCAGTACCACGGATCAACTCTCACTTCGTGGGGGCTATGGTTTCGATGATCCAACTTTGTATCGGAGTCTTATGGGCGGCCTTCAATACTTGACAATAACCAGGCCTGACATTGCTTATTCGGTCCACAAGGTAGCCCAATTTATGCACGCCCCATCCACTATGCATTGGTAAGCTTTGAAGTGTATTCTCAGGTATCTCCAAGCCACAAGCTCCTTGGGTCTTCGATTTCAACCATAAAGCACTCTCTCATTGAATGGCTTTTGTGACTTGGATTGGGGAGGGGATGTTGATGATAGACGTTCAACATCAAGTTTTGGCATTTTCATTGGGACAAATTTAGTGTCTTGGACATCTAAAAAGCAACGTACGGTGTTTAAATCATCAAATAAAGCTGAGTATCAGGCCTTAGCTACAACCACGTCTGAACTTGCATGGCTAGGTATGCTTCTGATCGAGATCAGTTTCTCAATACCCTGAGCACCCACTCTATGGTGTGACAATCTAAGTGCAACATACTTAATGGCCAACCCAATTTTTCACAGTCACACTAAACACCTAGAACTTGATTTCCATTTTGTTCCGGAACGTGTAGCTGCTAAGACGATCTTTGTGAAATATATTTCTACAACTGATTAGGTGGTTGATATTCTAACAAAGCCTTTGGCTCGCACTCGGTTCTTACCATCACGTGACAAGTTGGCTGTGATCCATACCTCAGCTCAGCTTGTGGGGGAGTGATAGAGTGCCATGTATTACGCCACTAATCATGCACACATTATGCCACTAATCATGTATATTTATTCGTTGTATATTGCTTTCCATATGTAATTAATTGTATCCATCTTGGCTATAAGTATTTACTATAAATACAATACCTAATCTTCTCCAAAGCCCTAAGGGCAGATTATTTTCAAACCGTAGAATCTTGAAATAGTTGCTGCTACAAAGTTTTGGCTGTAGGTATTTGCAACAAAAATTTGATATAATTTTGCTGCTAAATGTGCTTTTTGGTAGCAACTTTTGGATATTGCTGCTAAATATACTCTTTGGCTTTTAACATTTATTTCACTGCTTTTTTTTTTTTTTGCTACTAAATCTAATATTTATTGTAGTGTTCTTTCCTTTTGTAAATATACTTAAGGTTGTAACCCTAGTATAAATGAAAATTTCAACATATCATTCACTCATCTTTAACAATATCATTATGCATTCAATTTAAGTTATTTATCATTGTATACTTATATTATTAACTTTAGTTGGTATACATATAATTAAACTTTTCAATTTGATAAAAAATAATGCTATCAATTTGTAAAGATAAATACATCATTCACCCGTCTTTAACAATATCCTTATGCATTCAATTTAAGTTATTATTAACTTATCAGTTTAATTATACTCCATATTTGTAAAAAATAAATATAGCATTCACCCGTCTTTAACAATATCATTATGCATTCAATTTAAGTTAAAGATAAAGATAAATTTCCATCGTTTCTTTGTAATTTTATAACGATAAATAAATAGGTTGATAAAAGGATGACGTCATAAATATTGGGAAAAAAGTTATTCTCATAAATAGTAAATTTTGGCTTGCAAAATAACTAACTAATAATCAGATTGTAGTATGGATTTATGTTTTATATTAACTATTAATAATTATTTTATAATAATGAATTGCACTCAACTTTTCATAAAAAATATAATCCAAATATTACTTAATGCCTACAGATAAGATAATGGAAAGGAATTCAAAAAGGCAATTAAATGGTAGAAAAAAATGTCACCTGATACCATAGAATTAACAATTGTAACAAGATCGCCTCCAGCACAAAATGCTCTTCCATTTGCCTAATCTATCAGTTTAAACTTTTGGGTCAATTAGTTCCATGATATGATATCAGAGCCAGTCCTCTCCCAACACGGTGTGGTTCGGGGATGAACCAGGCGGAAGCTGGTGGGCCTGTAACCACCCTGTCCTAAGAGGGGCGGCGCTGAGATGGATGGCTTGAGCAAGGAGCGGCCCAGTAAGAGTTGGTGCCGGGGTAGAAAAACCTGAGCAAGGAGCTGCCTTGAAGGATGTCGATGGCGGCAGGAATGAACCGAATCTATTCCAGAAAGAGAGGGTTTCGATACTGTACTGGTATGGGATGGTACGATTAAGAAGGGCTAGATTTCGAGACTGTACTGGTATGAGACGGTACAATTGATAAATGACATAAGAGATTTGATAGGTAAGGCCCAATTATAGTTTTTATTATTATCTCTGACACTGACATGGTATCAGAACCGCTTAGACCTAGAGGTCGAGGGTTCGAATCCTGATAGCTCCATTTGTTAATTAAAAATGCAACACATGTAAGGTGAGCCTGTGTTGTACACGCTTCAAGCCTAAGGGGCATTCGTGTGCAGGGAAGTGTCAGAGATAATAATAAAAACTATAATTGAACCTTACCTATCAGCATAAGCTTTTAGATGAAATGGTTCCATGACAACAACACCATGATCATCCACCCAAACCCAAACACGGTCTCACCGGTAATCCATAGTAATCGGAGTTCCTTCCTTGAACACTATTGCTTTCACCTTTTTATTCTCTCTTTCTATCGTCTCTGCAACCGCTTTTCCCTTTTCTCCCACCAGCTCCGGCCATGACTTCTTCCCTGTCAGCCAATCAAAATATATACATACAATTCAATCATTCAAAATATAATTAATTAATTTGGTTGATTTGTGCCGAACCTGTATGATGAACATGTCCAAAATTCTAGCACCTAAAAGCCATTTTAATTGAATTAAAGTATTAAACCCTTTGATATTTTTAAGAGACTTGTATGAAAATTTGGTGCCAAATATAAGGAAAAATTTGATAATTATAGCCTTAATTGAGACCTTAACTTCACATCCATTTGAATAATTACATATACTAGGGACATTAATTTTTCTCATGGGTTTCAAATTCATGCTTTTACACTACAAAAAAAAAAAAAAAAAAAAAAAAAAATTATTCTAGGGACGACTAAAACCGTTCCCAAATGTATGAAAAATCGCTCCCTATATTTTTGAGGACAATTATTTTGTCCTCAATAATCGTGTCCAAAAGCCCCGTTCCCGATTCTATAGGAGACGGGAAATATGATACCGTTCCCATTTTTAGGGACGACATTTGTCTCTAAAATTATAGACGAATGTCGTCCCTATTATGAGAGACGATTGTCGTCCCTATGCAAAGGAGATAACTTTTGTCCTATATGAGAGGACGATCATTTGTTCTTTAAAAAAAAAAAAAACGATTATAATGGAGACGACTTTTGTTCCTACATTGAGGGACGATCATTTGTCCTCAATGAAAGAGATGGTTGTCGTCCTTATATAATGGAGTTGATTTTTGTCGCTGCATTAGGGGACGATTATTTGTCCTAAAGTTTTGGGATAATCGTTATATCTATGCGAAAGAGACGACTTTTGTCCATAGAATAAAGGGCTATTATTTGTCCTTAATTATTTGACTTATATATATATTACAATTAAAAATGTAAATAAAAGAGAACCTAAAAGATTTTATTTATAATTTAAAAATTAATACAAGAGTCTGCTTCATGCGGTCAAAAAGCCAGCAATATTGATGGACAAAATACAATTACAAGAAAGAAACTTTACAAGAGGAAGTGATTGTTCTATGATAGGATAGGAGGTGCACCAACTGCCAACTCTACTGTTTGAGATACATCTTGTGGTTGATATGTGCAGCAAACAACAGAAATTCAACCTGGTATGAAACCAAATGTATCAAGTATTAGCATGATTCAAAGGATAGGCCAACAAAAAGCATTTTGTATGACTTTGAATCAAAGCATACAATCCAAAACAATGACAGATATCAAACAAATGATAGGCCAAAAACTCACAGCAGACTAAGGTATGTACATCAGTCGACAATTGAAATATATAGAAGATAAATTCAAGTAACCAAATTGGGAGAGATTCACCATTTTCTCTGGAAAGTAGTAATCCAAATCATTCAAGATTGTCGCATAAGCCATCAAATACAATAAAGAGATGTGCTTTAGAGTTTAGAATATTGTCAAGTTGGTATGAAATGATCATAATTAGGCTTTTTATCGTGCAGCATAAGTTTGAAAAAAAATACTCAAGCATATAAAGACTTTACAAATATCATGAAGCATATATGAAAAGTCCAAGAGATATGAAACTGCTCCATATCAGTATGAAAGTACAGAAGCCACACAAGTATCTAATTATAAGTAATTAGTTTATCTGAAGAGTTCAATTTTTCAGAAAAAAACAGTGTTGAGAATCATTCACAATTAGCACCAAATATTTGGATTAAGGACGTGCATACTGATTATTCCAAGAAATATAAGAGACTAGGTCGAAACTGTTACGCATTCAACAAGACTAAGTTTTCTCACAGCTAATCCAACTCTGCTAATTTAGGAAGCTGTTTGAGCAAATCTTGACAACGTGTAACATCAAAGAAGAAACACAACTTATCAGTTATTGAAAAACTAATTTCCACAATTTATTAATCAGCAACAACAAAAAGCGTAGTAGAAACAAACAACTAAATGCTTTAGCAATATCAAAAATACATGTAATGTAGAGAGATGAGATAAAGAGTAGCGGAAAACTGTATAACACATCTTTAGTAAACAAAATTTTAGGTATCGCTTTTATCTGTAATTGGAAAATTGGCACCAAAATTCTTGAGAAGGGAAAGGTCAATTTTGCTGCCATTGATCGAAAAGGTCAATTTTTTCAAATATAACATTGAAAAAACCAATTCCAAGTAAATTGATTATGCAAGTAAGCAGAATTGACCCTTTGAACTCTTTCAAGAAAACATAAAATAGCAGTAATGAGAAATTATAAACAAAATGTATGATTAATAGGTTGAGAATAATTGAGAGAGATGGTGGTGATTATAATCAAACTTTATTCTATTGATAGCAGAAGTAAAATCAGTATGAAGCCTGATTAATTTATTTAGACATAATAAATAAATTTATTTATCCAATTTTAGGGACACGAACAACAACACCATGATCATCCACCCAAACCCAAACACGGTCACATCGGTAATCCATAGTCACCGGAGTTCCGTCCTTCAACACTATTGCTTTCACTTTGTTATTCTCTCGTTCTATCGTCTCCGCCGCCGCTTCTCCCTTTTCTCCCACCAGCTCTGGCCACAACTTCTTCCCTGTCAGCAATCAAAATATATACATACAATTCAATCATTCAAACTGTAATTAATTAATTCCACTTGATTGATTTGTTGATTTCCGCCTTACCTCCACACTCCACTTCCATGTTTCTTTCTGCTTCCCGATCTGCAAAAACAAAAGCTGTTTTAGTGCTATTTATATAGGTGATGACATAACCAATGTTTGGTAGTTCAAATGGTAGATGATGGGTTGAGTTAGGGACCGGACAGATGTTCGAATCCCAGTACATTGGAAGGATCCTGATACCATAATCCACCGAACTATTGTCCCGAAACCAGATTAGTATGCATCCAATGTGGTGTCCGGATACTGGTGGTCGTACAAAAAAAAAAAAATATAGGTGATGACATACATTTTGTGTCTCGCGTTCATTTCTTTCAAACTTGATTACACATGGTGACGTTTACTTTTTTTTTTTCATTATTTTATTTAATTTTTTAATCAAAACGATATCTGAAAATATTCATAAGATCTTGTGGCATGAATACTGTTCATCATGTGATTCGTATGTTAGGCCCGTTTGATCTCGGTTTTGACATTGCTCGATATCGTGTATTTTTTTTTCTAGTCTAAACCATCCAGTTGAATTTAAATTTGAGTCGAAATGAACTTTTTTACATGGAGGAAACTTTCCTAGCAACCGTATTCTCCATTCACAAGATTCGAACCTGATACTTTACTTAAGTGGAAGGAGTTCTTTACCACTCCAACCAACACCTGTTGTTACATGTATATCACATAAATAATAATACATACATATACATTTTGTGTAATAAAAAAATATTAAAGATAAAATAATCTTTTATGTTCAAGGCTAGCGTCTTATTGGATTCATAGATTTAGTAACAAGCCTGATTAGGCCTAGTGTGAATCTCCCTACATTCCTAAAATATTTTAATAACATAAAACCTTTTAATATTCCAAATTGGATCAGTTTGATATGACAATTTGGTGCCAAATATAAGGGAAATTTTGATAATAACAATAATAATAAAAAAAAACCTTAACTTTATGTCCATTATGGCTGCAATATTTAACGTGATATTTGTTTAAAAAAATTAATTTATTTGACTTTTCGGAAGTTCATTTTGTAGTTTTTTTCCATATTCATTTATGGCTATGTATTCGATTCTTAAATTCATATGTTCACATTTGCAAATCGGTTGAGATATGATTTCTATATTAAAATTGGGATCTTATATACTACTGATTATAGTTGCTAGTTAGTCCCCGAAATTAATTTTTGTACACCTTTTAGCAACGTTATGAAAACCGGACCGGACCGACCGGTTCGACCGGTTTTACCTCGAACCGGCTATTGGTCCGGTCGGTTTAATTAAATTTAACGGTTTAGTCAAAAACCAGATTTGATCGGTTCGAACCGTGAAAAACCGGTAAACCGGTTTCTTGACCAATTCTCAGTTGAAATTAAGAAAATGCTGAAAGTAGGATTTGAACCCATGTCCCCTCACTTAAGTTTGACATCTTATACCACTGGGCCATCCTGACTTTACTGATGGGTTTTACTTAAATTTTTAATATATCAATTAAATAAAAATGTATTATAAAGAAAGCATTTTCATGAAATTATTTGCTTATATCAGAAAATAATAAAATCAAAATGACACTTTTCGTCCTTAATCTTGAAAAACGTACATAAATTGAATTTGAATTTATGAATTTTTGTATAGTACAAGAAAACTGAATATTCTATATTAGTTCATTATGTTTTATTGAATCCTACCATTTTGTAAGTTAATTTCTCATTCAAAATCCAGTTTACTATTTGCTTAATCTAGCAGTAGTACCTTTGATTTCTTTAGTATTGCCCTTACTATTACTAGTCTCTGTTTTTGCCCTTGCTATTACTAGTTTATTTTTATTATTTAAGGCTTGTATTTAATTAAGTTTTAAAATATTTTGTGAAGTTATTTTGAATATTTAACATTTAAAACTTATGTTAAATTCTTACACTATATTCTTTCAAGACCGGATAGAATGATTAACGCATATTATATTATATGTAATGATATCAAGTTAGAAAAGTCAAATCAATATAAAAAAAAAAAAAAATTGATTATGCTTGTGCAAAACCAAAGGCGCAATTGACCCTTTGTTGTACTTTGAACTTTCAACTCTCAACGGAAAAAAACATAGAATTATTAGTAATAATAGGGAATATGGAAGTCATGTCCCAACTATTACGTGGACTCTACATTCAGTGTGCCTCCAATTAAAGAACACATGTCGAATAAAGATAACTATTTTTTGGAATCCATTATCGTCATATACGTGCAAAATCGAATCACCTAATCCTTATGCAATAAGCACAGTAATACATGTTATCCAACACATGCTATACATAATGGCCATGGAACACACCTCATATGATAAAGTATAAAAGTCAAAAGTATGGATTTCTGCTACTATCGGCAGGGGCCGTACACCCAGCTGCCTGCCTCTGCCCTCATTATCTATTTCAGGTTAATCACCACCCAACGCTATCAATTACGTCAAGCATTCAAAGAGAAAATAGCAGTAATAAAACAGAATTATCTTAATAGGATATTTGTAGATTATAGAAAGACGAAATTAAGAACAGAAGTAAAATCAGTAAAAGGCTGATTTATTTATTTAGACATAGTAGTTATTGTTGTAGATCGATAAATAAATTAACCAGTTTTAGGGACACGAATAACAACACCATAATTATCCACCCAAACCCAAACACGGTCGCACCGGTAATCCTTAGTCACCGGAGTTCCGTCCTTTAACACTATTGCTTTCACTTTTTTATTCTCTCTTTCTATCGTATCCGCCGCCGCTTCTCCCTTTTCTCCTACCAGCTCCGGCCATGACGTCTTCCCTGCCGACAATCACAGTTACATACAATACAGTTCAATCAATCGAAAGATAATTAATTAATTAGTTTGATCTTTCGCCTTAATTACCTGGACACTCGATCTCCATTTTTCTTTTGCTTCCCGATCTGAAATACAGCTGTTTCAGAGCTATTTATATGAGTGAATGTGATGATGTCGCCGACATAATTGAATGCTCCTTCCCTCTTTTCAAACTTGATCACACGTTCCCATTGGCTTTTCTTTTTAATTTTTTTTTTTTGGCATTATTTAATTAAATTTTCAATTAAAAGGATAAGGTGTCAAATTTGACGTGTCGTCGTGTGATTTGACGTATCGTACGTAAAATTTAATTAAATTTTAACACGTTCCCATTGACTTTTTTTTTTGGCATTATTTAATTAAATTTTTAATTAAAAGGATAAGGTATCAGACTTCTTAAATTCTTTTATCAAATCAAATTTGGCAACTAGACCTATTAATTACAAGACTCGAAATGAGTAGTTACATATTAATATGATTTGTGTATGTATAAGTTTGACGTATCGTTATGCAGTTGGTGTTGAAAATAGGTTAACATGTTTAACCTGTTCAATAAGTAAAGCGTATTAGTTTTGATCTTATAAGTATCACCAAAACAGATTAAAAAGATATAAATATGCTATGACAATCTATTTTGACGCTCCTACGTCTAAAAATACTAGTTTTATTTGAAGCTTAGTTGAACATGGTCCAACGTAAAATCTAAACACAACTTGATAACATACAATTATAATATACAAATAAAATTAATAAAATTCACCCGAAAAATATTAAAAATATTATAATTATTAAATTTTCATGTGGGTGGATGTGAAAGTGGATGTCTAAGGTACGAAGCCAGTCCCAGCCTGCATTTAATAGTATGTCCGATTAGATCTGATCGGAGCCCGCCCCATGAATGAGTATAAAGTTCTGGCTCCTAAGAATCATATTAATTGAATTAAGTACTTTCAACACAAAAAGCATCAATAATTTCAAAAATTATACGATTGATATCTTAAAAAATAAATATTAAAAGTGTTTTATGTCAAAATATTAATTCTTTCCCTTATCTCTCCCTTATCTTTATTTTTCTCTCTCCCTTATCTACTACTTTTTTCTTTCCTCTTATATAATTAAAAACTAATTTCTTCATTTATCTCTATATCTATTCATTTTTTCATTATTCCATTTTAAAATGTCTTTCTTTTTTTTTTTTTCTCTCTCTTCAAAATTATATCCATTTCCATATAAATATATATATATATATATTTTTTTTCTTCATTTTTGGTATTAATATTACACAATATTTATAAAACTGATTGTATACTGCATGTATATTGTAGTTATACTAATATTATATTTTGCAACTTATACAAAGATTATATTAGTTTTATAGTGCAATATACTGCGGGTTATACTGCAAATACTATGATTATACTGGTTTTATACTGCGGTCATACTGCGATTATATTGGTTCTATACTGTGTGCAATATTAGTACAAAAAACGAATATGAAAAAGGAAAATATAAATATACATCTCATTTTGAAAAGAAAAAGAAAATGAAAAAAACTTTCTAAAACGGAATGATGAAAAAATGAACGGATAAAAAAATAAATGAAAAATTAGTTTTTAATTATAAAAGAAGAGAGAGAGGAAAGTGGTGGACAAGGGATGAAGAAATTTGTTGAAAAAGGAAATTAGAATATGTATAAGAGAATATGACTTATTTAACAAAGATGCCATAAATGTAATTTAATAAAAATATTTAAATTAAAAGGGTCTAAAATCATAATTAGGTAAAATTTTAAGTGCTCTATCATGTAAAAGGGAAATACACTTTTGTGTTTATTTACCAACCTAAAGATATATGGGGTATTTTCTGTTGAATTAAACCCTTTAAAGTTCCAAACCGGATCAATTTATCCTTTTAAGAGACTATATAAAAATTTAGTGCCAAATGTATGGGAAAATTTGATAATTTAGCCTTAATTAAAAATCTTAACTTACTTCCATTATGTCAATATTTAATGTTTTTTTTTTTTTTTTTGTGCATACGTTATATTTGGTTTAAAAAAAGTAATTAATTTGATTTACAGTATGAGAAAATTCAAAATACGTTCGTGTATCAAGCAAATAAAATCATATCTTGTAATATATTTTAGCATTTATAAATTAGCTTTTAGGATATATTTTACAATCTAGCTAGAATTTAATTTAAATAATCAACTATTAAATAATTACACATTATCATTTTTCAATTGGTTGATTAGTATATTTTATTAAAATATTATTAGCTTAATAGATGGATGACGTGACGTACCTAGTATACAGTAAAAATTATTTGCTAGTCCCTAATTTTTATAAAACTTTTAGGACCTAATTGGAAGCATTAAAATTTAAAACTCATGTTTTCATTCTTAATTAGAATGTAAGATCAATTTGTTGATGGGATTGGGAGTCTTGATCTGCAATTATGATTATTTGATTCTTTTTTTTTTTTTACTATGTACTAGGCTACATGACGAGGAATAGCTGTGAGGCCCATTAGGGAGAACGCCCACGAGAATACTTGTTCCTAGTTCAAGCCCAAAATTCTTAAAAGCCCAGTTAGCTAGATCCATAAGGGTATAATCCTATTACTACACATTTTCACATTGTTATTCTTCTTGTTACTGTAGAATTCTTATTCCACAGGTTGTGACTTTGAGAAGTAAGGCCCAGCAAGATGCCCAAATAGGCAAGATAAGCAGGCACTCAACCCAGCAAGATAAGCAGGCGCCCAACCCAGCAAGATGCCCAAGCAGGCAAGATAAGCAGGCGCCCAACCCAGCAAGATGCCCAAGCTGGCAAGATAAACAGGTGCCCAAATAAGGAGGCAGGCAAGATAGGCAGGCAAGATGAAATGAAGATTATAAGACTGGAGGCAGAGGCAGGCAAGATAGGCGTCCAAGCAGGATAGGTGTCCAAGCAAACGTGAGGAATAAGCTGAGGTGGCAAAGTTTGTTATTTTGCCAAACTAATCTAACTGATTTCCCGCCTTTTTCTCTTTCTTTTTCACCTTCATTTTTGCATTTCTCCCTCTATAAATAGAGGTATATTTCAGCTTGTAAATCAATAAGAAATAAGCAATAAAACAAATTATTGTTTCAATTGTCTTCTCATGGTATCAGAGCTATGGTGAGAAGAAATGCAAATCGTTATGAGGTGTTTCATGAAGAAGAAGCTGCTGTAAACAATAATGAAGGAGAACAGAGTAACCGGACTGTGCAGATAAATCAGCCGGAAAATCTAGGTATTTCTCTGGTTAATGCAATGCTTACAGGAACGAATTATCTGCCATGGAGCAGAGCCATTAGAAGAGATTTAACAGCTAAAGAGAAGTTAAAATACATTCTTAAAGATAATCTCAAGCCAGAAGCAGACACACCAGAGTATGAAAGATGGGAGAAAATTGACTGCTTAGTATCATCGTGGATTCTCAATTCCATGTCTAAAGAATTATGTGAAGATTTTCTTTATGCAGAAACAGCAAGAGATTTGTGGTAGGAATTAGAACAGCGTTTTGGTGACAGCAATGGCCCCCTGCTTTATCAAATAAAGAGAAGTATCAGTCTCTTCACTCAAGGTAACATGTCTATAATGCAGTATTATACAAAGCTCAAGAGGTTGTGGAATGAGCTAAATTTGTTGAGACCGAATCTTATGTGTCACTGTGGAGTCTCACAGAACTGTGTTTGTAATGCATTTAAGAGGATTTCAGATTTATAGGAAGAAGACAGGCTTATTCAATTTCTGATGGGACTGAATGATAACTACTAGCATGTGAAGAATCAGATTCTCCTTATGGATCCACTGCCTTCTTTAAATAAGGCTTATTCAATGCTCACAAGAGTTGAAAAACAACATGAAGTATCTGCTGATAATGTGATTGAAATTGCTAATCTATCACATAATCAATTCCATCGATCTAGCTTAAAACTTCCTCAAAGTTTTGGATCTGGTTTCAACAATAAGAAGAAAGATGATAGAGGAAAAAGGAATGTTACTTGTACACATTGTGATGCTCCTGGTCATACTAGAGAATCGTGTTTCCAATTAATTGGATATCCGGATTGGTATATGGATTTGAAGAAGAAACAGACTCAGGCACATGTGGCTGAAGCAGACTCAGATTCCACAACCAGTGAAGAAGAATACATTAGTAAAAAGCATATGGCTAACATGATTGAGGAGATGTACAAACAATAGAGAAAGACAGGAAAGGCATCAGGAGAAAAGCATAAACTGAAACAACATTTTGATACACCTATCGACACAACTGATCTTTCAGCTTTTACAGGATCAACAGGTTTTCTTGAATCAAGGCCTTCAGTAAATTCTGGATCTAGTTCTGGTGAGCATATTTCTACCTCTTTTTCTTTTCACTCTTCTGATACAAGATTGAATGAATGGATTGTGGATAGGGGAGCAAGTTCTCATATGACTTCTCAAATCAATCTGTTTACAAAGAAATCTTATCCAACTGGAAATCAAGTGATTTTACTTCCTGATGGATCAAAACAAACTGTGCAGCATCTAGGAGATGTAGTGTTAACATCAAAACTGATTCTAAAGAATGTTCTTCACATTCCTACTTTTTGATACAATTTATTATCTGTTGGGAAATTGCTGGAAGAAGACAATGTGAAAATTATTTTCAGTGCTGACCATTGTTATTTACAGGATCAAAATACCAGTGACTTTTTGGCAGTACGATGGAAGATTGGTGGATTATACAAGCTGGACACAAGATCTTTTGATTCTAATGTGTTACAATCAGCAATTTGTTTCAGTAGTGTAAATGCATTGGAAACAGCATTGAATAAGCCAAATATTTGGCATTTAAGATTAGGCCATGTTTCTTCAAAAACTTTACTTCATATCCCTGAAATACAATTCAAATGTAATAACCATGTACGTTCAATCTGTCCTATAGCTACTCAGAGTAGACTTCCTTTTCATCGCAGTTGTATTTCTTCTACATATTCTTTTCAGCTAATACACATTGATCTTTGGGGCCCCTATTCTATTCCTTCTAAGATTGGAGGAAAATATTTCCTGACAATTGTTGATGACTTTTCTAGATACACTTGGGTTATTATGCTACAACATAAAACACAAACTGCTTCTGCATTGAATATCTTTCTTACTATGATACAGACTCAATTTGAGACAAATGTGAAGATAATTAGATCTGACAATGGAAGTGAGTTTTTGAATCACAATGTTACCAAACTGTTCCATGACAGGGGCATTTTACATCACCGAAGTTGTGTATATACACCACAGCAGAATGGTGTAGTGGAAAGAAAGCACAGACACTTGTTGAATGTTTATTTCAGGCTTCTTTGCCAAATGAATTTTGGGGAGAGGCTATATTATATGTTATTGCAGTAATAAATGTTTTACCTAGTAAGGTATTACAATGGCAGACTCCTCATGCCATATTATACCATACTTCTCCACATTATACAAGGTTTAAAGTTTTTGGATGTCAAAGCTTTTATACCAACACTCAGCCTCACAAAAATAAGTTTTCTCCCAGGGCCTTTTCTGGTGTATTCATGGGTTTTTCCCCAGGACAAAAGGGGTACAAATTATGGGATGTTGCGGCAAACAAGTTTGTAGTGTCCAGAGATGTGCAGTTTTCTGAAGATATTTTTCCTTTGCTGCTTCATCAGTTACTTTGCCTTCTTCTGCTTCAATTCCTTATTTTACTCCTCCTGCTGTCTCAAACCCTTCTGATGTTCCTCGCAGGTCTACAAGAATAACTCATCCTCCTCCATGGCTTTCTGATTATTTTACTGCTACTGCTCATGCTTTTTCTCATCCATTGCCAGAAATTTCTATTTCTGAGCAACAATTGGCTTTTCTCAGCAATGTTATACAGGAAAAATTACCTCGCAACTACAAAGAGGCTAGTATGGATGATAGATGGGTTGCTACAATGCAACAGGAGCTCTCAGCTCTTGAAGCTAATCAGACTTGGCAGCTTACTACTTTACCTCCAGGAAAGCATGCCCTTGCCTCCAAATGGATCTATCGTATTAAATATACACCAACAGGGGACATTGACAAGTTCAAAGCCAGGTTGGTTGCTAAAGGCTACAACCAGACTTTTGGCATTGATTATAATGACTGCTTCAGCCCTGTTGCCCGCATTGTCACTGTCAGACTTCTCATTGCTATTGCTGCAGCTAAACAGTGGGAAATTCATCAAGTTGATGTCAACAATGCTTATCTCCATGGTTTTCTTGATGAAGAAATATATCTTCAAATACCTGAAGGATATTCTCCTGCTGCCCCTCATCAAGTGTGCAAGCTTACCAAGTCCTTATATGGGCTTAAGCAGGCTGGTCGCCAATGGCATAAGGAACTCACTAGCAAACTTCTTCAATTTGGTTTACAGAGATCCTACCATGATACTTGTCTTTATACTATGACTCAGGATGGTCATTTTCTCATGGTAGCAATATATGTTGATGACATCCTCATTTGTGGTTCCAATCCTTTACATATTCAGCAATTCAAGGATTTTTTGCACAACTTGTACACTATCAAAGATCTTGGCCTCACCAAATTTTTCCTTGGTGTTGAACTTTCTTGCACAAAAGAGGGTATTTTGCTTTCTTAAACCAAATACATTCTGGATATGCTTACAGATGTAGGCTACCAAGAGGTTACCTCTGCTTCTAGTCCCTTCTCCTCAGGCATTCTTCTTTTTGATCCTGGCACACCTATTGATGATCCAGAAATATATGGAAAACTTGTGGGCCGTTTACTTTATCTGGGCTTCACTCGTCCAGATATTTCTCTCATCACACAACAACTTAGCCAGTTTATGCAGACTCCATGCCTGCATCACTTACAGGCAGCTCTTCATGTTCTTCGCTACCTTAAAGGGACTCTGCATTATGGTCTCTTCTATTCTTCTAACTCAAGTTTTCAACTTCAAGGGTACTGTGATTCTGATTGGGCCACCTACAAAACAAGTAGAAGATCTATCACTGGCTTTTGTGTCTTGTTGGGTTCATCTCTCATTTCATGGAAGACTAAGAAACAGTCCACTGTTAGTCGCTCTTCTGCCGAAGCCGAATATCGTAGTATAGGGTCAGCAACTTACGAATTAAAATGTATTACTTATCTTCTCAAAGACCTGCACATTCCAGTTACTCTTCCCATTCCTCTTCATTGTGATAATGTTGCTACTATTGCTATTGCCAAAGATCCAGTTTTCCATGAGCGTACCAAACACATTGAAATCGATTGCCATCTGGTTTGTGATTGTGTTGACTCTGGTTTTCTTTCTACCCCTTACCTTTCTTCTACAAATCAGTTAGCTGATCTCTTTACCAAAGCCAAAACACACAACAACATGCTCTCAGCTTTGTCTCAATTAGGGCTGGTTTCTATTTGCCACGATGATGCTCCTCGTGAGGGGGGGATGAGAAGTAAGGCCCAGCAAGATGTCCAAACAGGCAAGATAAGCAGGCGCTCAACCCATCAAGATAAGCAGGCACCCAACCCAGCAAGATGCCCAAGCAGGCAAGATAAGCAGGCGCCCAAGATAAGCAGGCGCCCAACCCAGCAAGATGCCCAAGCAGGCAAGATAAACAGGCGCCCAAATAAGGAGGCAGGCAAGATGAAATGAAGATTATAAGACAGGAGGCAGAGGCGGGCAAGATAGGCGTCCAAGCAGGATAGGCGTCCAAAGATAGGCGTCCAAGCAAACGTGAGGAATAAGCTGAGGTGGCAAAGTTTGTTATTTTGCCAAACTAATCTAACTGATTTCCGGCCTTTTTCTCTTTCTTTTTCACCTTCATTTTTGCATTTCTCCCTCTATAAATAGAGGTATATTTCAGCTTGTAAATCAATAAGAAGTAATAAGCAATAAAACAAATTATTGTTTCAATTGTCTTCTCAGACTTTCTTCAGTTCATTTAACACTTTTTAAACATAAATTACACAATAATATTACTTATATTTTGTTTATGCATACTATTCATGTGATTGAATAATCCAAAACACATATACCATAGGTATCGTTAATACGGTCCTCGTGCAAAACTCTACAGCACATTATTTAAGAATTTTTCATAAAGATTTGAACATTTTTCGTGTTTTTTTTTTCTTATGTTTCTTGTATTTTTTTTCGAAATTATTTTTGTTAAAAAAGTATCCGTGATTCTGGTAAAATCCCGGGCTTCGTTACTAAGGTCCGTTGTATTTTGTTCAACCAACTTGCAAAATTTTCAAGTCAAAATTTAAAGAATTTGATAGTTTTAAGGGGGGCTGATTGAATGGAAGATCCAAAATTATAATATCTTGCATGAATAAAAGACAAGAATTTATTATAAACACATTTATCAATTGTCCCAAAACAACCACTTTACCAACACATAAGTTTTATCGAGTATTTGTGTATTAAAACAGCGTACAAATCAAATTTAAGCAAATTAGTATTTAAAAATAGAAATCAAAGTTTCGACTTATAAACTGCATCATCTTTGAATGCACTTCTAACAGGAAGCTGTAGATATTTCCAATCGTCATCGTCAATGCCAGAGAAACAACAATCCACCATATCCAAGCTCACCAGTTCTAATTTCGAAGGTTCCCACTGTTTACATTGCACATAGAAATACAAATTTTGAAAAATGTTTTGAGTAGAAGAAATGTCAATATGAGATTTCTTTAATAAGAAATTAAAGTGTATAGTGTACGAAGAGTTATGATACCTTTGGCTTTTTGTCTTTATCAATTAGCATTGCTTTTGAACCCTGGAAATGTCTAGTATTTAATAACCAAACTCTCAAATAATAATTTAATTAAGATTTTATTAATAATTGTTAAATACATTACCTCATAAAGATCTCTACTAACTATTGATCGTAAGATATTACAAATGATTGTATATTCACGAATAAGACATTGTCTCAAGCTTTGGATTCGTCCTTCTCTGATCTATTAATCAACATAAATCTCAAAATCAACTATAATATTAACTTATAAAGAACATTACATTTAATTCGTTATTAGAATTAGAATTTATTCTTTTTTTTTTCCCATAATAAATAAAGTCTATATGGTGTAGCACAATAATAAATAAAGTTTAGCATGTACAATTATAAATTTATGAGATTTGATCAAATATAATAGTTCTTCTACGTGTTAATTTTACTTATCTAATTTATATCTCTTTACATTTTGCTTTTATTGCAAATGATGTTTCTCGGTTTGTTTTAATTTCTTTTGTCTTTTCTTGTCAAAATTATTTATATGGCTTATATAATTCATCAACAAGATTATGATTACCCCTCATGTCTCCTATCTACTTCTGATTTCACCATTTATTTCTCTTCTTATATAATGACATAAATCTTTGATGCAAAAACTTTGGCTTAAGTATCTTTTTGTCTCCTGGACTATCTCAAATGTTAATATTTGCCCATTTGATCGACAACTGTTGCCTATTGACCTATCTAATTTGATAAAATTTCATCCAATTTGGACAAGAGGTGTAGTCTTACATGCCCATTAAAATGAGATGCTAGGGATGGAAAATCACATGTTGTTGCATCTAGGTAAGGGAAACTCTCATTTTAATCCTTTAAAATTCCCTTATTTTGAAGAAAAAAAAATCGAATTATCTTACTTTTTTTTTTTTTTAATTGCATCGAATTATCTAACTTGATTTCATCCAAATAATAGATTTCATGGGATATAATGTTTAAATAGTTACCGATAATCATTTATAAGACTTGTACATTAATTATATATCTTTCTTTATATATGAAATACATTATATATATGCCAGTTATAATAAATATAATTTCATTTTTCACATATATTCCTAACTAATTGATCACGGTTTTAAAAAAGAAAAATCAACTATTAAAAGAAAAGAAAAACTAAATACGACTTTTTAAAATTTGAATAAACAAAATTCTAATGAATTCCTTTATTTTCTTCAGGTTAGAGAAAATTTTGAAAAAACTAAAAAAAAAACCATTTTGCCCCTAAATAACAAGAGGGACTTGACTCTTGATCCAAAAGTCTTTTTCATTAGTTTTTGACTTTTCACTTTATGATCTGACGTAAAGCTAATATTAAACAGGAACAAAAAGGAAAGATATTTAACTAATCCAATTAGGGCTTATTGTCTTTTTTTTAATCAACATTTTGAATCCTAATTAAGTAACTTCAACTGACAAGCTACGAATTAAATATTAAAAAAAAAGCATATAATCTTTCACTTATTGAAAAATATATTAATAGCCATTTTATTAAGTAATGTATTACGATGCTTTCAAAGTTTTGTGATTGTTAATTTAATACTTCTCGGTACTTTTTCTCACTTAATGGTAAAATTATTACAGATAATATAATTAATTTTGTTTTGGGTTACTTTGATTCAATCTGATTAATTTATTATGTGTTCATACTTATGCATTAGATTCAATACTCTCAAGATCTATGGAGTTTTTTCATGGTATCAAATCCGAAGAAAGTCTAACAATCACGAAAGGTCTCAGGTTCATATTTAAAGATCTGGTAGAGTTTGAGCTTGTAGAGAAGACTAAACCCGTTTATGACCTAGGACTTCAAAAAAGATAGGCAAGGAATGTTTGACAAGCAATAACTTTTTTAGGCCCAGTTATAATTGAGAGAGTGTTAGAGATCTCATAATGAAAACAAATGACTTAAGAGAGAATTAATTGAAGATCACACGTTTGAAATGAATGAGACTATAGTGTGGGATATAAGTGGTACATATTAGGTCTTTGTACGGGTTCAATTCCACTCATAACAATTGATAATGCAGTAATGTATGCATGAAGTAGTTATGACAGTAAAGGTAAAGTTTGTAATATTTTTCACCTTCAGAATTACAAATTTAATCATAGAATCCATCTCAATATCTCTAAGATTTTTCAACAATTGAGCAACCTGCATGCAAAACAAGTATTAAATAAGTAAATGAATTGTGAAATATTAGATTGCATAAATAATCATAATTTTAAATATTTATCAGAATAAAATTAGAATAAAATATAATTAAAAAAATGGATAAAAAAGAAGATCCAAAACATGCATACCATCTCATAATTCAGACAATTTAATTTGTCAGGTCTATTCAATATCACCTTTCTGTAAAATGAATCTCCTTCAAATAATATCTGTTTTCATATTCAAACATTACACATCAAAAATTAATAATCATATTAGAATGCAATATCATCAACTTAATTAGCCAAAAAAAGATTAACTCCAAAATTATGATATTATTAAGTAATAATAATTTCGGTATATATACCTGATTATACTGTCGGTTGAAATTGCAATGGGCAGCCATGATGATTTGGAGAAATTGTTTTGCTGGGTTTGAGCTTTTAACTGTATGATACTAATTAGTTTTTTAATTTATGAATTTATAGACAATCAACATCATATGTGCCCAAAAGGTAATGGAGCTGATGTGAAAGGAATCCAATCTACTTACCTACCTAACAAGCAAAACTGATTAACTATACTACACGACGCCAATTAAATTAATAAAATTAAATACACAGAACATGATCTACCACCGCAATATTAAATTATTTCAGTGCTTAAAATTAATATAACAACGTGACATATATTGTTTATTGTTTATAATTTAAGCTAATTATAAACAAAACTCTATGGTTACACTCAATTAAAACGAGGATTGTGGTTTCAATTGTTATAAAAAAGAAAAGAATTAAATTTAAATCATGGTATTACAAAGGGTGTTTTTATTCACTTTGAATTGAAAATTTTCAAATTAGTTAATAAAAATACAATAGACTTTAGTAATAAATTTTGAAATTTTTTTGAGAAGCACAAATATTTTTTTTAATTAATTAAATAATAATAATAAATTTAAAAAACATCACAATAAAATGAAAAATTTTCAAAAAGTATTCAAGTCTTGATATAAATTTTTTAAATAATATGGGTAAATTATTTTAATACTAAATAGAGAAAAATAACTTTAGCTACACCATCATTTTTAATAAAAAAATTTTAGTTATCCTTTTTTTTTTAATATAAGTTGAAACATGAATTCTTATTTTGCAAATAACTGAAACATAAATTTTAATTAAGTGTAACCACGTGGATTTTTTTTTTTTTTTTTTTTTTTTTTTTTGTAGTTATCCTTTTTATATAATAATATCATCCTTTTAGACCAAGAGGTCTGACATTATCATTATTGTTAATATAATATGAAAAACATATAAAATGTTTGGTAATTAAAGGGGAAATGTTAAAATAACTATCATTATCAGAAAATATTTTCATAAAATATGTTTAACAGAATGTGTTAACCATGTGATAATTAAACCAAATAATTAATTAGTTTTGAAGTACTGTTTCAATCTTAGAACATTTTTTAGTAAATCCTTACAATCATGGTCTTGATTTGACCCATATTAAATAAACTAATTTTTGTTTAATGAATTTTGTCATACTCATATTCATATTAATATTTCTCTGAATTCAATTTGCATATAATTTGCATAAGCTTTAGGACTCAAATTTGAGATCTAAAACGACTTAAAATCTTTATTCACTCAGACTTTATTACTTCATTGTATTTTTTTTTTAGGGTAAATTAATAGCATGTTCCTCTATTTTGTTATTTTCACATTTATGCTTATCAATCTCCATGTTTTTAAAAGTAATTAACATAAAATTGTCCTTATAATTAAATTCTTTAGTCTCTCAATCAGATATCCATCTAAAAAATTGTTATCATTGATCAAAATTGGATTAAATTAAAATTTGAATGACAAAATTCCTTTTTTATAATAAATTATAATAAAATATAAATTTTTCTCTATTTTATGCCTTTCCTTTTTTTTTTTTTTTCCTCCTTCCACAACCCCTAAATCTCCAATATGAATTAAGTAACCAATTTATAATTAATTCTTAAATAGTTATGGAGTTCTAATTTATAACTAGATTCATTAAAAGAAAATGAATGGGCTTCACTAAACAGGTAAATGCAAAATATTATATATAACGATTTTTTTTAATGCCATCTAAATGGAAAAACGTAAATCAAATTGAAGAAAAAAAAGAAGAAGAAGAAATTGAGAATAAAGAAGTAATATAAGTCGTAATGATTGACGGGATTAGTTATATAATTGAAGGGATTAGTTTCAACTTAGCTTTCGGAGTTTGAAAGAGGAAATTTAACCAATCACATTAATTCCCCTATCTATCGTTAATCTTTCAATAATTGCCCCATTAATTCAACCTCTTTCATTAAGCAGAAGGGAAATCAACAGCAAAATATAGAAAGAGAGGGGGGGATTTTTTACTTGGAATTTTAAATTAACTTTAATTGATATCAGGTAGTTAATTTTACTTGGAATAATAATAAAAGAAAATAATATTTTTTGAATGTTGCAGAACAAAAAATTTTGGTATAAAAAATATTCATCTTTTATATTTTTCACTTTAATTTTGGTATTTATTTTTTAATCCGTTAACTTTTTTGCTTTGGAATGTCTTTATGATTTCTGCTTGATCCCATTCTTCAATCAATCAATATCTAAAAAATTGAGAAAGCTTAGAATTAAAAATTGGAAGGGGAATTAATTAGGCGTGATAATTATTGAATTGATGGAATTAATTGGAAAGGGGAGAACAGGATCCGAGAAGAACAAAGACTGAATTAGATTTGAAAAGTGAAAATGGAATCAAAAGAGGAAGAGAAAGGGAAAATTGGGATAGAAAGGGTAACGTTGTAATTTTATTCAGTACCTGGTGTGGTAAATGGTAATTTTCTTGTTCAACGATCATTTTGACATTTATGTTAGTCAAGTATAAAATTAATATGTTTTATGTCTAGTTTTAAAGTTGATGTACAGTAAATCCCCTCTGGATATTTGTTTAGCCTACTATCTCTCTAAAGGATGGTAGCCAATTCATTTCTTTCAGTAGCTGCAAGAAGGTTTGCCAACTAATCATCCGAAAAGAGAGCTTTTTTTTTTTTTTTTAAATAATATTAGTAAAACTATTATTATTATTATTATTATTATTATGTACTTTTGTCAAATAATTCATAACACTGGTAATTTTTGCATATATATATATATATATATATATATATATATATATATATATATATATATAGAAATAATTAGTCATATATATAAAAATTTTGAAGGATTTTCAAATGTAACACTGATATTTGATCACTTACATGTTTATGATTTTAATTTTTGATGTTGTCATATTTTTTATATTGGGCTGATCATGTTTAATTTGATCAATTAACAGCTTGATGGTATAAATTTGCAAGATTAATTGTTGCTAAAAAATTCAATTCAATTAAATAAACGTGTCAAATTACCTTTATTATTTATATATAAATGTTGGTTTGTAGATATGATATGGACAGCATCGTGATAGTAAGGATTTTTAAAAAATGTTATTATAAGATGGAACCAAATGTTATTAAAAAATGTTATTATACTTAAAACTAATTAAGTATTTGTCATTATATTGATAAACATATTTTATTACAATTAGAAAGTCAATAATTGTGGATAAAAAAATCAAAAATTGATTACTCGTTTTTTTTTTTGTTCCTATAAAGAAGGGGAAAAACTTGCTCAATTCGTGTGTCTGAAAACGATCTCTCTAAGGATGGCAGCCAATTCATCTCTTTCAGTAGCTGCAAGAAGGTTTGGTTTTCCAATCATACATATATTATTATTGTCATACATATAAATATTTTGAAGGAACTTTTCAAATCTGAAACTTATATTTGATCTCTTACATGTTTAAGATTTTAATTTTGGAAGTTGTCATGTTTCATGTATTTATTGGCTGATCATGTTTAATTTGCTTAATTAACAACTTGATCGTATAAATTTTGTAAAATTAATTGTTGCTTGATGTTATAGATTGGAAGGTAAGGTCGCACTAATTACTGGAGGAGCTACAGCAATTGGTGAGTGCATAGCAAGAAGCTTCTGCAAACATGGTGCTAAAGTGATTATGGCTGATATTCAGGATGGTTTAGGACAATCCGTATGTAATGATCTCGGACACGAATCATCAATCTATGTGCACTGTGATGTAATGTTGAGATGTGAGGTAGAAAAGTCCCACATCGGCCAACAATGAGCAAAATAAAGAGCTTATAATTAGAAAGGGTAAACCTATTACTTGACTTAAGTCATGCTAATAGTTAGACTCATCTCATTAAAAAGCAAACTAAAGTGAATTAAGCCACTTGCACTCCTCTCATTAAGACTTGGTCTATATCTAAAATCTTACATGGTATCAGAGCCACGGATTAAAATGGGACCATTAAAATTGGACCATGGACATGAAATGTAGCCAAATGTGCTAGTCCGGTCCACGAACTGTCAAGTGAAATTTCACGTCAAAATTTGGACCATGGGCATGAAATGTAGCCAAATGTGCTAGCCCGGTCCGCGAACTGACAAGTGAAAATTTCACTTGAGGGGGGAGTGTTGAGATGTGAGGTAGAAAAGTCCCACATCGGCCAACAATGAGCAAAATAAAGAGCTTATAATTAGAAAGGGTAAACCTATTACTTGACTTAAGTCATGCTAATAGTTAGACTCATCTCATTAAAAAGCAAACTAAAGTGAATTAAGCCACTTGCACTCCTCTCATTAAGACTTGGTCTATATCTAAAATCTTACATGTAACCCTAGAACTTGACATCGCAAAGGCAGTGGACACCGCAATCTCCACCTTTGGAAAGCTAGATATTATGGTGAATAATGCGGCCATAGCTGATCCGCGAAAACCTAACATCATTGATAATGATGTAGCCGATTTTGAGAGAGTGGTGAAAGTTAACTTAATAGGACCTTTCTTGGGCACCAAACATGCTGCTCGAGTCATGATTCCAATTAGCCAAGGTAGCATTATTACACTTGGCAGTGTTTGCTCCACCGTAGGCGGTGTTGGTTCTCATGCATATACTAGCACAAAACATGGGATCATAGGGCTAGCTAAGAATGCAGCAGCTGAACTTGGTCAATTTGGAATCAGAGTTAATTGCTTGTCTCCTTACTTTATAGAAACTCCATTGACCGCGAATTTCTTTAAGATGGAAGAGGATGGAAAAACTGGTGTATATTCAAATCTTGAAGGGCACAAATTAAGAAATGAAGATGTGACCGAAGCTGCTATTTTTTTAGCAAGTGATGAATCTAAGTATGTGAGTGGGCATAATCTAGCATTGGATGGAGGTTTTACCACCATTAATCCTGCTTTTGGCCTCTTCTCTTGGTCCAAATGAATTCCATATATGTATGATTAATTAATAAGGATTGTTTTGATGAAAAATTAATAAAGATTGTGTTTAGTGTAAAATGGATGATTCAATTTAAGTTATTTGTAATTGTATACTTATATTATTAACTTTAGTTGGTATACATATAATTAAACTTTTCAATTTGATAAAAAGTAATGCTATCAATTTGTAAAAGATAAATACATCATTTACCCGTCTTTAACAATATCATTATGCATTCAATTTAAGTTATTATTAACTTATCAGTTTAATTATACTCCATATTTGTAAAAGATAAATATAGCATTCACCCGTCTTTAACAATATCATTATGCATTCAATGGAAGTTAAAGATAAAGATAAATTTCCATCGTTTCTTTGTAATATGGTTTAGTGAAACATAAACACATGCAAAGAGAGAGGTGAAATGCATAGAGATCGAAAAAGAAACACGAATGCTAAAAATACCCTGTTGGGCCAACATTGATTATGAGAGCTAGGAGAGTGAATGAGATTAAATATCCCAGTAATCCTAGAAAGAAACAGGTAACACCGGCTCTATTGATAATTCCATCAATTATTCGTTTATAAAAAGAAAAACAAAAATCAGCTAATAAAAAGAATCTATGTAACCTCAAATATAATACCAATTATATATCTGATTTATTATTTTGTTCAAAAGAATTTTCTTCGAGCCTATTTTAGTAGACAAATTGAAAGAATTCAAATTTTGTAACGATAAATAAATAGGTTGATAAAAGGATGACGTCATAAATATTGGGAAAAAAGTTATTCTCATAAATAGTACATTGTGGCTTGCAAAATAACTAACTAATAATCAGATTGTAGTATGGATTTATGTTTTATATTAACTATTAATAATTATTTTATAATAATGAATTGCACTCAACTTTTCATAAAAAATACAATCCAAATATTACTTAATGCCTACAGATAAGATAATGGAAAGTAATTAAAAAAGGCAATTAAATGGTAGAAAAAAATGTCACCTGATACCATAGAATTAACAATTGAAACAACATCGAAACCAGCACAAAATGACAATTTTAATCATAGAATCCATCTCAATATCTCTAAGATTTTTCAACAATTGGACAACCTGCATGCAAAACAAATATTAAATAAGTAATTAAACGTATTATGAAGTACTAGATTCATGTTGAAGATATATATTTAAGTTATCAAAAATAACAATTTTTAATTATTTATCAGATTAAAATTAAATATAATTCAAAAACAGATCTAACTAAACATGCATACCATCTCATAGTTCGTACAATTTAACTTGTCGGGTCTATTCAATATCACCTTTCTGCAAAGTGAATCTCCTTCAAACAATATCTGCTTCCATATTCAAACATTATATTTCAACAATTAATAATCATATTAGTATGCAATATCATCAACTTAATTAGCCAAAGAAAGAAATTAAACTCCAAAATTATGTTATTAATAAACCATTATATTCACTCTTTTTCATTTTCATAATTATTCTTCCTTTGCTTGGTTGATGAGAAAAGGAGAAGGAAAATGGAGGATGAGAAAGAATGAAGGAAGAAGAAGAAGAAGAAACAAGAAATGGATGAAGAACTTCATCGGCCGCATGTTTCTTTAAGATGGAAGAGGATGGAAAAAATGTTTTTTATTCAAATCTTGAACGGCACAAATCAAGAAATGAAGATGTGGCTGAGGCTGCTAATTTTTTAGCAAGTGATGAATCCAAGTATGTGAGTGGGCATAACCTAGCATTGGATGGAGGTTTTAGCACCATTAATCCTGCTTTTGGCCTCTTCTCTAGGTCCGGATGAATTCCATACATGTATAATTAATTAATAAAGATTGTGTTTGGTATAAGATGGATGATTAATAGGTTGAGAATAATTGAGAGAGATGATGGAAATCAAACTTTATTTTATTGATAGCAGAAGTAAAATCAGTATTAGCTTGATTAACTTATTTAGACATAATAATTATATTTATTTACCCAGTTTTCGGGACACGAACAACTGTGAGAGATAATAATAAAAACTATAATTGGACCTTACCCATCAGCTTAAGCTTTTGGGTCAAATAATTCCATGATATGGTATCAGAGCCAGCTCTCTCTCAGTACGGTGTGGTTCGGGGACGAACCAAGCGGAAGCTGGTGGCCTGTAAAGATCCGGTCCTAAGAGGGAAGGCGCCGGGGTGGATGGCCTGAGCAAGGAGCGGCCCAGTGAGGGGTGGTGCTGGGGTAGAGAAACCTGAGCAAAGAGCTGCCCTGAAGGATGTCGATGGGGGCAGGAATGAACTGAATCTATACCGCAAAGAGAGGGTTTCGATATTGTGCTGGTATGGGACGGTACGATTAAGAAGGGCTAGATTTCGAGACTGTACTGGTATGAGACGGTACAGTTGATAAATGACATAAGAGATTTGATAGGTAAGGTTCAATTATAGTTTTTATTATTATCTCTGACATTGACATGGTATCAGAACCGCTTACACCTAGAGGTCGAGGGTTCGAATCCTGACAGCTCCATTTGTTAATTAAAAATGCAACACATGTAAGGTGAGCCTGTGTTGTACACGCTTCAAGCCTAAGGGTCATTCGTGTGCAGGGAAGTGTCAGAGATAATAATAAAAACTATCATTGGTCCTTACCTATCAGATTAAACTTTTGGGTCAAATGGTTCCATGACAAGAACAATACCATGATCATCCACCCAAACCCAAACACGATTGCACCTGTAATCCATAGTAATCGGAGTTCCTTCCTTTAACACTATTGCTTTCACCTTTTTATTCTCTCTTTCTATCGTCTCCGCAACCGCTTTTTCCTTTTCTCCCACCAGCTCCGGCCATGACTTCTTCCCTGTCAGCCAATCAAAATATATACATAAAATTCAATCATTCAAAATATAATTAATTAATTTGGTTGATTTGTGCCGAACCTGCCTGATGAACATGCCCAAAATTCTTAGCACCTAAAAGCCATTTTAATTGAATTAAAGTATTAAACCCTTTGATATTTTTAAGAGACTTATATGAAAATTTGTTGCCAAATACAAGGGAAAATTTGGTGCCAAATACAAGGAAAAATTTGATAATTATGGACCTTAACTTCACATCCATTTGAATAATTACATATACTAGGGACATTAATTTTTCTCATGGGTTTCAAATTCATGCTTTTACACTACAAAAAAAAGAAGAATTTTAGGGACGACTAAAATCGTCCCCAAATGTATGAAAAATCGTTCCCTATATTTTTGGGGACAATTATTTTGTTCTCAATAATCGTGCCCAAAAGTCCCGTTTCCAATTCTATAGGAGACGGAAAATATGATACCGTTCCCATTTTTAGGGATGACATTTGTCTCTAAAATTGTAGACGAATGTCATCCCTATTATGAGAGATGATTGTCGTGCCTAAGCAAAGGAGATGACTTTTGTCCTATATTAGAGGATGATCATTTGTTCTTAAAAAAAAAAAGAACGATGATCGTCCCCATGCAAAGGAGACGACTTTTGTCCCCACATTGAGGGACGATCATTTGTCCTCAATGAAAGAGATGGTTGTCGTCCTTATATAATGGAGACGACTTTTGTCGCTGTATTAGGGGACGGTTATTTGTCCTAAAGTTTGGGATAATCGTTATATCTATGTGAAAGAGACGACTTTTGTCCATAGAATAAAGTACGATTATTTGTCCTTAATTATTTGACTTGTATATATATATTACAATTACAAATGTAAATAAAAGAGAACCTAAAAGATTTTATTTATAATGGAAAAATTAATAGAAGAGTCTGCTTCATGCGGTCAAAAAGCCAGCGATGTTGATGGACAAAATACAATTACAAGAAAGAAACTTTACAAGAGGAAGTGATTGTTCTATGATAGTGAGAGAAAGATATGAGCACAGAGCTGATATGAAGTACAGAAATTTTTTGTCACAGAACTAGTGCAGCGATCTTTTAGGTAATTTTCAGTATCTTGTCGCAGAACAAACTAGAAATCTCTCGATTGATTAATTAATTAGGAAAAGAAAGAAGAATAAATTAACAGACCTTTCTTTCTGTGTTAAGTATGCCCAATTGGCTCATCAGATGCATATCCGTTACATAATTTATCAGCATTTTCTCCCACCATTAAACCTGAACATCTAAACGAATTACAAGGCGAATATGAAGATGAAGATGAAGATGAAGAAGACAAACAACCCACGCTAGAACTGTTAGTTATGGCAACAAAAGAAGAAGAAGAAGAAGAAGAAGAAGAAGAATATAGATTTAATTGCACCCCAAAAAGCCTGAAAGTAGTTTCAGTGTTTTTGAAGTTGCAAGTTCTCAATTTGTGACCTATATTTCCACACTGTGAGCATTTCCTTCCCATTGTTTAATTTCTCAGCTCAGACAAAACTAGAAAAATAAATTAAAAGACCAAATACAATTGGATTTTTGTGGCGGATAGAATAATTAACATACAAGAAACCTACGAGAAAGTGATGATTAGAAGCTGGATATATGATGGAAAACTCAGAAAAGCTTATCCTAATAATGGGCTGTAAATTATTGATTATGAGCTACATCTGAAGAAATAATTCAATTTTGTAGCTGAAATTAAACAAAACTCAAGATTAACCTAAATGAATATTGTACCAATCAAAATGCCTCAAGATCAATTGCTTTGATTGTATGTCACATTGCATACCTCAAGCTTTCCACCAAGTTTTTCTCAGTCTGTTAAGTATGAAGCAGCAACATAGTCACAATACTCTCAAATCAAACTAAACCCCTAAACTTTCTCAAAATTCCTAATTTCAAACAAAATTAGAACTAAAATAATAAAGTAACTGAATCAACACAATAAAATACACAATTAACAAAAACCCCAAAATTAATCAAAAGCCCCAAATTATACACCTAAATCTTGAATTTCAAGCAGCAATTAAAACAAATTGGGAATATACCTCAAAAAATTGGAAGGACTCACAACTGCCCCGACCTCCTTGCATCGTCGCCGAAGTAAGAACTCTCTCCTGCCTCGTCGAAGACAAATCACTGCCATTGTAGCCCATGTCAAAGTTTTCTGTCATCGGTTTATGTCAAAAAGCAACAAAAGAAAGGGAATATTGTAGAGGGGTGGCAAGAGAAAAGAACGGCGCCGGATTTCGGTTTTCCTCATTACTTGCCTCGGCACTGTCGCTGCTGCTCAATCGGGTTAGATAGACCAACATTTTTTCGTTGTTACAGGGAAAAAACTAAAAGAAGCTTAGATCGAAGAAATGGAAGAACGAAGAGGGAGGGGTGGGCGGAGTTTTTGGGGGAAGGGACAGAAAAAAATGAGAGAGAAAAGGTGAGAAAGAAGAAGAAAAAGGAGAGAGGAGGTTATGCTCATATGGGCGCAAAATCAAAAGAAGAGAAGGGAGAGTAACGATGAGAAGTGTGGAAAGAATGCCAAAAGTTAACTATAATCTATTTTGACTTTTTTATTTCAAAAATTTGTCCACAAATCTATATTAATGAAGGATTGGGGACCATAAATGTATTGGGAGAGAGTTATAATTGGGGACTATATATGTAAGTTGTCCATTACATTTTGTCCCATAAACCCCTTTTTTTAGTGTTAATTTGGGGTTTTAATTTTTTTTTTTTTAAAATGTGATTTATTGAGTTTAGAATTTAAAAGAGAGATAAAGGGAGGAAGATGATATTATTGAAAGAAAAAAAAAAAAAAAAAAAAGAGAGATGGAGAAAAAAGAAGATGGTGCTATTGAAAGAATAAAAAGGGGGATTTTTTTTTTTTTTGGAATTGTGTAAAGGGTTTTGTGTAATTTTTGTAATAATTGCCACGTGTCAAACTGTGCTTGGATTGATTTTTCAAATTTGATACGTAGTTGCGCATAGAGTACATCCTCTCTTAGTTTATCTAGTTAAGCCAGATACAAGGGACAAATTGAGTCAGTTTAGCCAAAATGAGAAAGCAAACTAGACATTTCTTAAGTTGGGGGTGATAGTAGACGATTGGCATCAAGTTTAGTGGATAACAGATGTATTGGGCCTAACAACAACAACAACAATAATAATAACAACATCAAAATAATAATAATAATATCATTACTCTTATTTTGATAACATTATCATTATCATCATCATTATTATTATTAGGCTAAACAATTGTGTGAAACATATGTATTGTTAACCCGATTTCCATATAAAACTAAACATTTTATATTATTTAGTGGGTGTTTGGTTTTTTCCGAACAGTTATTGTTTGTTTTTTCTACTTTAAACTATAGATTCTAAGTGTTTGGTCAGGATTGTCAAACAGCTGTTATTAGCCGCTTCAGAGGAAAAAAAAAAAAAACATTTGTTTACCAACAACAAATAGCAAAAACTACCAACAACATCAAACAACAACAACAAACATCAACAGCAGAACCAAACAAGCTCTTAGTATATGAAAAATTTACATATATCATTTAAGAATTTTTCATAAAAACTTTAATATTTTTCGGTCTTTTTTATTTTTATTTTTTTTTCATTTTTAATTATTTAATTAAAAGATATTCGATCTTCCCATAAATTCTCAACTTTTGTCACTAAAATCAATTATATTTTTATCTAATAGTGCAATTCGCAGGTGAAATGAATTTATTACAAACATATAGTCGCAATACCATATCAACAAACTAATAAACCAAAAACTTAATCTTATAGGTACAAAAGACCAAAGAATATTATCTCAGGCAAATTACAAAAAAAAAAAAAAAAAACTTGTGGTTTCATTTTTTTGCAAATAAAAAATTGTGGTTTTTTTTTCTTACAAAAGGAGGATTATGTTTTAAAATGTTAACAAAAAGAGGAGAACTAAAATTAAATCATAACATTGTATAGGGTATTCTTGTTCATTTTGAACTCAAAATTTTCATAGATTTTAATAATATATTTTGAAAAATTTCAAAAAACGCAAATATTTTTCTAAATTAAATAATGATAATTAATTTTAAAAAAATCATAATAAATTGAATTTTTTTTGAAAAATATTCAAAACTTGATATAAAATTCTTAAATTGTATGCATAAATTATATAAATGTTAAATAATAAAAAATACCCTCGGCTATATCATCATTTTTGACGTAAAAATATTAGTTGTCCTTTTTTTATTAACATTTTAAAACATAATCATTCTTTTGTAAAAAAAAATAAAAAATCATAATTCTTTATTTGCAAAAAAAGTGAAACCACATGGCTTTTTTTTTTTTTTGCCCTATTATCTCACACAAAATAAATAGTAACTTATTATAAACACATTTATCAATTGTCCTCAACCAAATACATAAGATTTATTGAGTATTTGTATATTAAGAGGGCAAAATACATCCTGAGCCCCCTGATCTTTAATCAAAATTATAATTGGTCCCCTGATCAATTTTTTTAACACATTGAGTACCTGATCTTTTCATTTAAATATTATTAGTCCTAAACTCAATTTTATTTTATGTCTATGTAACAAACACTATTAAGTAACATGATCAATAATATTTTAATACGTAACACAATTTCAGAAATTTGTCTGGATAAAAAAACAGATTTGATGAAAGTGTTTTTTTTACTATTTCAAGTGTTAAAACCATATGATTTTTAAATTATTTAGAAATGTTTGTTTCATAGTTCTTTCACTGAACGAAGCATATTACACATATGCAAAAGATAGGTTGAGTTTGGGGCTAATAATATTGAAATGAAAAGATCACGTACTTAATGTGTTCAAAAAATTGATTAGGAAGCCAATTGCAGTTTTGGTAAAAGATCAGGGGGCTCCGAATATGTTTTGCCTGTTAAGAACTTACATATCAAAATTTGATAGAATAATTTAGTTTTGATGGAAAGAAATTTAAAGTTTCAATCTGCAAATTGCATCATCTAATGTATCACTTCTAATAGGAAGCTGTAGATATTTCCAATTGTCGTCGTCAATGTCAGAGAAACAACAATCCATCATATTCAAGCTCACTAGTTCTAATTTTGAAGGTTCCCACTGTTTGCATTGTTTAGAGAAAGACAAACTTTAAAAAAATATTTTGATTAGAAGAAATGACAATATTAGATACCTTTGGTTTTTTGGCTTTATCAATTAGCATTGCTCTTGAACCCTAGAAAATGTCCAGTATTTAATAGCTAAACTCTCATACAATAACTTAATTAAGATTTTATTAATAATTGTTCCATGCATTACCTCATCAAGATCTCTACTAACTGTTGCTCGAAAGACATTGCAACTAATTGTATATTCACGAATAAGACATTGCCTCAAGCTTTGAATTCATCCTTCTCTGATCTATCAATCAATATAAATTTTAAAATTTTACTGTGTACTGCTAGAGAGCACGTACTCTATTAATTGTAAAAACACAATTTAAGAAATGATAAAAACATGTAAATTTATTTTATGTCTGCACTTTACACACGAGCCATGGTAAGTTGTGCAATTGTTTTCTTATGGCTTAACCAATTGATAGAGTGTAAGGGTATTATTGTATTTAGTTAAGGGTTACTTGTGGTATTATAGATAAAACCTTACCCTAATCTTGTATATATATACACGGTTTTCATTGAACGAATTCATCCTTTCAGCCACTCTATCACCAATTAATGAAATTCATTCAAGACTTCTTTTAAGAAAAATGCATAAATTGATTGAATATGGAAAAAAAAAAAAAAAAAATCAAAAGCTCTGTGTGGAATCCAAATTTTTTGAAATACTTATTCAATTAGAATTTGCCAATGATTCAAATTCCTTTAAAATTTCCTTCTTTCGAAAAAAAAAAAAAATTATTGAATTCTCTTGATTTCACCCAAATATAATTCTCATTGAGAAGGTAATTTTATTTTTCTAAAATTAATCAAATAAAAATTTCCAAAAGTAGAGGTAAACAAAAATATTTAAAGGTTTACCGATCTAAGAGTAATTTGAGTAAGACTTCTTCAATTCTTTTATCAAATAGTATTTGGCACCTAGGCCTATTAATTACGCGACTCAAAATGAGTAGTTACACAGTAATACAATTTGTATACATATAAATTTGATGTATCGTTATATTATTTAGTGTTGAAAATAGATCATAAATTACATAATAATATTACTTATATTTTGTTTATGTATCCTATTCATGTGATAGAATAATCCAAAACACATATACCATAGGTATCATTAATACGGTCCTCGTGCAAAACTCAGCATCTTAAGAATTTTCACACACATTTGAAAATTTTCCATAAAGATTGGACATTTTTCGTGCTTTTTTTTCCTATGTTTCTTGTATTTTTTTTTTTCATTCTTTCCAAATTATTTTATTAAAAAAGTATCTATGATTGTGGTAAATTTCTAAGCTTCGTTACCAAGGTCCATTGTATTTTGTTCAACTAACTTGTAACTTGCATTAAAAAACAACAAGAATTTATTACAAACACATTTATCAATTGTCCCCAACAACCAATTCACCAACACATAAGTTTTATATAGTATTTGTATATTAAAAACATACAAATCAAATTTAAATAATTTAGTTTTTAAAAATATAAATCAAAGTTTCGACCTAGAAACTGCATCATCTTTGAATGTACTTCTAACAGGAAGCTGTAGATATTTCCAATCGTCATCGTCAATGCCAGAGAAACAACAATCCACCATATCCAAGCTCACTAGTTCTAATTTTGAAGGTTCCCACTGTTTGAATTATATATAGAAACACAAATTTTAAAAAATATTTTGGATAGAAGAAATGTCAATATTAGATTTTGCTTGAATAAGAAATTAAAGTGTAAATGAACTTATGAATATGCAAAGTGTACGAAGAGTTATGATACCTTTGGTTTTTTGTCTTTATCAATTAGCATTGCTCTTGAACCCTGGAAAATGTCTAGTATTTAATAGCCAAACTCTCATATAATAACTTAATTAAGATTTTATTAATAATTGTTGAATATATTACCTCATAAACATCTCTACTAACTGTTGAGCGCAAGATATTACAAATGATTGTATATTCACGAATAAGGCATTGCCTCAAGCTTTGGATTCGTCCTTCTCTGATCTATCAATCAATATAAATCTCAAAATCAACTTGTAAAGAGCATTATTTATTTCTTTCTTAGAATTTGAATTTATTCTTCTTTTTTTTATTCCATAATAAATAAAGTTTGGCATAAACAATTATAAATTTTAATTTTACATTCTCTTTACATTTTGCTTTTATTGCAAATGATGTTTCTCGGTTTGTTTTAATTTCTTTTGTCTTTTCTTGTCAAAAATATTTATATGGCTTATATTATTTATTAACAAAACTATCATTACCTCTCATGTCTCCTATTTACTTCTGATTTCACCATTTGATTTCTACTCTGTTCTCATGTAATGAAATAAATCTTTGATGAAAACATGTGCTGCGAAAACTTTGGCTTACATATCTTTTTGTCTCCTGAACTATCTCAAATGTCAATATTTGCCCATTTGATCGACAACTTTTGCCTATTGACCTATCTAATTTGATAAAATTTCATCCAATTTGGACAAGAGGCACAGTCTTACGTGCCCATTAAAATGAGATGCTAGGGATGGAAAATCACATGTTGTTGCATGTAGGTAAGGAAAACTCTCAATTTAATCCTTTTAAATTCCCTTCTTTTGAAATAAAAAAAAAAAAAAATCATTGAATTATCTTACTTGATTTCTAAAATTCATCAAAATAAACATTTATGAAGAGAGATAAATATAAGCTACATAATGTTTAAATAGTTACCGATCTAAGAGTAATTTTAAGGCTTGTTGGACTTGCTGACTTGATCGATTTAATAGCCACAGCAATCCAAGTTTCTGCTTTATGTTTTGCCTCTTTCTCCTACAATAATCGAAGTTATATCACATGTGATTAATATTCCTAAACACAATTGAAAAAAAATTATTTTCTTTGACAAGGAAAAAAATGAGAGGGTAAGAATTTGTTAAAAATTAATTATGAATAGCTAATTAAAAATTGATGTACAAATAAATATTTAAGTAAAATAAGAGTATTTTTTTCATACTTACAAGGGCTAATAAAATTGCTTCAACAGTATCCTTGGAGAAACATTTGTTAATTATCTCATATCTAATTAAAAAAAAAAAAAATTTATCATTCGTTGCAAAAAGAGGAAATTAACTAATTCAAAATATGACAACAAAATGAACAATTACTAAAATAAGTTACCTTTTCACAGGGCTGTTCTCTTTTATAATCGGCTTTTGTGCAAAATTGCTAAGAATTTTGTTTACTGCTTTCATATCGGGTGATTTTAGTGTTTCAAGTGCATTCTCCAACGAAACCAAATCCTAATAAAGTAAAAAATGAAAAAAAAAAAAATATTTTGCCATACTTGAATTTCAAAATTATATATGTAGTATAATATAGTAAAAAAATAAATATAGAAATTATATGAATTTCTGATAAGAATAATAATAATGGAGATGGAGCTAATTACTTTTGAGAAAACAAAATGTGTTGCAAGGCCACATTCAAGCATTTCTGCTCCATCTAATCGAGCTCCTGTGAGTCCCAAATATTCTCCTATATTACAGTAAAATATAAATAAAGTTTAAGCTTGGATTCTTCTAAAAAATTAAATACTACATCCTTAAAAAGAATGAAAATTACTATATAAAAAAATAGAGAGAGTAAAATTACCAAAATATCCTGGAAGCCTAGAAAGAAAATATGAAGCCCCTCGATCTGGTATTAGTCCTATAAATGCTTCTGGCATAGCAAACACCTATTTACAATCATAAATTAGTCCTATATTTATAGTATTATATTTTATAATTATCTCATCACTACCACAAATGCTAGATTTAGCAGTAAAAAAAAAATTTAGCTGTCAAAGAGTACATTTAGTAGCAAAATTATATCAATTTTTTTGTTGCAAATATCTATGGCCACAATTTTATAGCAACAACTTGCAGCAATTATTTGGTTGCTGCTAAAGAGCATATTTAACAGCAATATCCAAAAGTTGCTACCAAAAGCATATTTAGCAGCAATAAAATAGTTACTGCATGTTACTGCTATAAAGTTGTAGCATTAGATATTTGCAACAAAAAAATTAATATAATTTTGTTGCTACTAGGGTTGTAAATGGAGCGGGGCGGGGCAGAGATTGCATTTTCTATCCCTGTCCCTAGACTAATCAGGATCCCTGTCCCCGTCACGTTTATTAATCGGGAACAAATCTCTATCCCATCCCCGATCCCAGCGGGTCCCTGTCCCCGTTTAGCTAGTTTTATATTTTATAAAAAAAACCCTGCAAAATAGCTACTCAAGTTCGAAGCTGACATAATCATTGAAACTTTATCAGCAACCTTTTTATTATAATCAATCTCATGATAATTGTACATATAATTAAAATCGCAATTACCTATTTAATTTGAATTATAGTAGTTAAAATTAGTCTAATTACTTGAAAAAATTTGTGAAGATCACAATCAATATTAATAATAAATAATCAACTAATAATAGCTAAATCAAGAAGTAATAATCACTAAATCAGGAAACAATAACTAAATCCAGTAGCAGGAAAGGTAAATCCTAGACTGAGACAAGGAACTCCCCTTCATCGGCAGAAACAAGCCCAATCAAAGGCTTATCGATCGTTGACGAGGAACTCACAGGCTTATCGGTCGTCGACGAGGAACTCACCTTCGTTGGTAGGAACGAAGCCCACCAACGGTCAATGTCGCGCGGATCCGTAAACTGAGAAGTGCGGCGGAGCGGAAGGAGCGGGAGACGGAGACCAGTGAGAGTTAGGGATTTCAATTTTGAGCAGACAAAGTGAGATGAGAAGAAGCAGAGTAAGAACAGGGCGATTAGTTTATAAAATTAGTTTTATTTACTTTATTTTATAAAATTATAAATAAAAAGTGAGAAGAAAAGAGGAGGTGTAGGAATCGGGTGGATTTAATTTATAAAATTAGTTTTATTTACTTTATTTTATAAAATAAATAATATTAATAATATAATGTAATAATATTAATTAAAGAAATATAAACGGCGATTTGGGTATTTTATCAGGGATTCCCACGGGTTTTAAACGGAGATGAGGATGGGGGCCCGTGGGGCGGGTAGGGCTATTACCATCCCCGTTCCCGATTAATAAACAGGGATAAATTCGTCTCCGTCCCCACCTCGCGGGAATTTAAATCGGGGATTTCCCTTCCTTGTCAGGATCGGCCCCCGCCACCTGATTGACAACCCTAGTTGCTACATGTGTTTTTTGACAGTAACTTTTGGATTTTGATGCTAAATGTGATATTTGACAATAAAATTCATTTTGCCGTTAATTTTTTTCTGCTGAATCTTGCATTTGTTGTAATGTATATTTTGATATTTTATTCATATTGTAATAATATATTATAATATAATACAAAACAAAAACAATAACGAAAACAAGATTACAAAATATAGTACATTAATTATATTATATTTTATCTATATATATATATATATATATATATATATATATATATTAATAATATTTTATGCGCATTCTTTTTATTAAAAGCTATACATTCAAGTTTCTACTCTAGCGATAAATAACTTTTTTTTTTTTCCTTATAAAAATGAGATTCTTTTTTTAAGAGAGTGGAATATGCTCCTTTGTAATATATTTTGGTTGCACTACAAATAATTTGATTATGTTGAGGATAATATCTGCAATTATTTTTCTATTTATTGTTGCAACTTTTTTCTTTTTATCTTTCTTAGTATCTCTCTTTCGTTTTGTATATATGGTAAAGTTATAACCCTATGAAATTAAATTTTCTAGTATAGTCTAGGTACCATTTAAACTGCACCGTTAAATGATAGACACATCATTATCACTGATGATTTATTAATCATCCAACTGTACAGACCACGTAATCCATATACCATAATAGAACCTATGTAATTCTCTTTTGAAATTCAGCTGATCCTTCTCCTTGTATTTCGATCCCATGGCCGGTCTCTCCCTTTCTTCCACTATGCTGATTACTCCTCCCTCTGCCTCATCAATCCCAACTATTGCTCAAACAAACACATCTAACTCTACTCTTCCCACTATCTCCAAAAATCAAATCCTTAAATTTTATGGAAATAAAAAAAATAGCTTTCTTGAGATTTCATTGTAGTTGTTGATATTAATTTTCAAATCCTTAAATTCTAGTTTATGCTGGATTACTTATATTGTTTGAAAGTGTAATTATAGTAACTTACAGCTTTTTCAGTGACTATTTGAAACCTTCCATGCAAAGCCAGTGCAGCACCACCACCCATCACAATGCCGTCGATTAGCGAAAGCTTAATTTATTAGTTGTTATGCAAAAAAAAAAAAAAAAAAAAAAAAAGTTAAGGTGAAAGATTTTAGATATAGACCAAGTCTTAATGAGAGGAGTGCAAGTGGCTTAATTCATTTTAGTTTGCTTTTTAATGAGATGAGTCTAACTATTAGCATGACTTAAGTCAAGTAATAGGTTTACCCTTTCTAATTATAAGCTCTTTATTTTGCTCATTGTTGGCCGATGTGGGACTTTTCTACCTCACATCTCAACACTCCCCCCTCAAGTGAAATTTTCACTTGTCAGTTCGCGGACCGGGCTAGCACATTTGGCTACATTTCATGCCCATGGTCCAAATTTTGACGTGAAATTTCACTTGACAGTTCGTGGACCGGACTAGCACATTTGGCTACATTTCATGTCCATGGTCCAATTTTAATGGTCCCATTTTAATCCGTGGCTCTGATACCATGAAAGATTTTAGATATAGACCAAGTCTTAATGAGAGGAGTGCAAGTGGCTTAATTCATTTTAGTTTGCTTTTTAATGAGATGAGTCTAACTATTAGCATGACTTAAGTCAAGTAATAGGTTTACCCTTTCTAATTATAAGCTCTTTATTTTGCTCATTGTTGGCCGATGTGGGACTTTTCTACCTCACATCTCAACATAAGGTTTTGTGGTAAAATAAATATATTTATTATATATTAGAAAATAAATATTAAAATTACCAGGGGTTTTTTATATGTGGCAACCAAGTAGTCCAAGTTAAACAGTTTTTCGAAATACCTTGCTCCAAAACTCCAATGTCCTTAACGAATTAATTAACAAAAACAAATGATTAATAAATCTTTAAATAACTAAAATTTGGATATATATATGACGGGTTGGATACTTATTTTTCAATTTTTTTTTAATACCAAGAAGTAAGGTATTTAGTTAAGTTTGGTTAAGTTGATAAGGTTTTTAGAAATGAAAAACTGTAGCTTCGCAGCAGATAAAGTATATTTAAAAAAAAAAACACTTTTATTTTATTTTATTTTTATATTATTAATAGTAAAAATGTATTATATTTTTATCAAACATTAACTATCAATCAGCACACAATAGGCAACAAACAACTAGTAACACCAAACACCAAATAACAAAAAACAATGATAAAACTAAACGAGTCCTAAATATATTTCATACTTAGATACATGAATTTTATTTTGTTACATAAAAATACAAGAATTTAATCATATGCAGCCCATATGACCTACTACAACTAGTCATGCTACCACATTACCCCATTGACCATTTCTCAACTCAAAATGTTGACCACCCACTGACAGTGAAAAGACAGTTTTAACCTTAAAATTGATCTCATCCTTTCTCTTACACCTTTTCTCTTCCACCCATTCTCTCTTTATCCTTCTCCTTCAACCTTCCATTTCTTGTGGGTAAGGCCAAAATACAGCTTTTTATTATTATTTCTGATATTAATAGGCATTCCATTACATAGCCTATAACCTTGTACCAAACGGGCTCGTAGCAATTCATCCAAACATGGTAATGGGCCTCTAATTATTCGTTTATAAAAAAAAAAAAACAAAATTCAGCTAATAAAAAGAATCTATGTAACCTCAAATATAAGACCAATTATATATCTGATTTATTGTTTTGTTCAAAAGAATTTTCTTCGAGCTTATTTTAGTAGACGAATTGAAAAAATTCAAATTTTGTAACGATAAATAAATAGGTTGATAAAAGGCTGATGTCATAAATATTCTGAAAAAAAGTTATTCTCGTAAAGGTGCATAAATAGTACATGGGGGCGCACAAAATAACTAACTAATAATCAGATTGTAGTATGGATTTATGTTTTATATTTACTATTAATAATTACGTTATAATAATGAATTGCTCTCAACTTTTCATTAAAATATATATATATATATATAATTCAAATATTACTTAACGCCTATAAATAATGGAAACTAATTAAAAATGGAAATGAAGTGGTAGAACAAAACCTCACCTGATACCATAGAATTAACAGTTGAAACAACATCACCACCAGCACAAAATGCTCTTCCATTTGCCTATATTCTCAACAAAATTAACCAATACCATAATTCCATATTAGTGAATTAAAATTAATTACTGTATCATTTATAAGACTTGTACATTAATTATATATCTTTTATATTTAAAGAATAAGTTAAGAGGAAAAAATTATCATTTCACTTTTCACATATATGCCTGACTAACTAATCACGATTAGAAAATCTTTCAAAAAAGAAAAAAAAAATTACGATTGAAAAAGAAAAAGAAAAATATTAAAAGAAAAGAAAAACAAAATACTACTTTTGAAAATTTGAATAGAGTGGTGGATCGGTTTAATTAATCTACTAATCAACAAACTTCTAATGAATTCCTTTATTTTCTTGAAGTTAATTAAAGAAAAGTTTGAAAGTTGCATTAGTATTAGAAGTTTGAAACTAATAATAAAAAGATAAAGTTTGTGCACTCTCTAAATTCTTCAAAGAAAAAAAAAAATACTTTTTTTAATATAGTATATTTTTAAATTTAGTTGGATCGGTATTTTTATGAGTTCTTCTCATGTTGTTTTTGGTGCAACTCTTTGGATGATTATCAATTGGGAAATTTGGAAAAAAAAATTATAATGATGGTAGAGGTAAAGTTTGTAATATTTTTTTACCTTAAAAATTACAAATTTAATCATAGAATCGATCTCAATATCTCTAAGATTTTTCAACAATTGGACAACCTGCATGCAAAACAAATATTAAATAAGTAATTAAACGTATTATGAAGTACTAGATTCATGTTGAAGATATATATCTAAATTATCGAAAATAATAATTTTTAATTATTTATCAGATTAAGATTAAATATAATTCAAAAACAGATCTAAAACATGCATACCATCTCATAATTCGTACAATTTAACTTGTCGGGTCTATTCAATATCACCTTTCTGCAAAGTGAATCTCCTTCAAACAATATCTGCTTCCATATTCAAACAGAAAGAAATTAAACTCCAAAATTAATTATGCTATTAATAAATAATGATATTGGGTATACCAGATTAAGCTGTCTGTTGAAATTGCAATGGGAAGCCATGGTGATTTGGAAGTCGTTTGGGTGGGTTTCAGCTTTAATTATATATATGGTGCTTATTGAGATTATGATTTGATTCATGAATTTTTAGTCCATCAATAATTCAATTTCACATTTGCCACAAGGGGAAAATTATCAATAAATAATAGACCTAAAAAAAAAAAAAAAAAAAAATTCTGCAAATAATGTCGTGAGGTATTCTACTTTTTAACTTGTCGGGTCTATTCAATATCACCTTTCTGTAAAATGAATCTCCTTCAAATAATATCTGCTTCCATATTCAAACATTATATATCAAAAATTAATAATCATATTAGTATGCAATATCATCAACTTAATTAGCCAAAAAAAAAAAAAAAAATATTAACTCCAAAATTATGCTATTAATAAACATTTATATTCACTCTTTTTCATTTTCATAATTATTCTTCCTTTGTTTGGTTGATGAGAAAAGTAATAGATTTGGGAAATCCCTTAAGTTGTATTACTGAATAATTGGTTTATATATATACATGAGGTGGGGGATAATTACACAAAACCCCAATAGTGAAAAATATATACATTAAGTGGTCCCTCTATAATATATTCCTAACACACCCCCTCAAGTTGAGCATGGAGAGGCAACAATGCTCAACTTGTCCCGAAGAGACCGAAACCGTGTCTTTGCCAAGGGTTTAGTGAGGACGTCGGCAAGCTGAGCATCCGTGGGGAGATACCGAACAAAAAGAGACCGATTGGCCACCCGTTCCCGCACAAAGTGAAAATCGATCTCTAGGTGCTTTGTGCGGGAATGAAAAATCGGATTAGCAGTCAGATATGTGGCACTAAGATTATCACACCAGAGAGTGGGAGCAGTGGACAGTGGAAGACCAATATCACGGAGGAGCATAACCAACCAAGACAGCTCAGAAGTAGTGGTAGCAAGGGCACGATACTCTGCCTCCGTAGAAGACCGAGAAACTGTGCGTTGTTTCCGAGAGACCCATGAAATCAGATTATCACCCAAAAAGATCGCAAAGCCAGTAGTAGACCGCCGATCATCTGGATCACCACCCCAATCAGAATTAGAAAATCCCTGCAGAACAGGATTAGAGGGCGGTTTAAAGTGCAAACCGTAGGTAGATGTGGCCTGAAGATATCTGAGGATACATTTTACTGCTTGCCAATGAAAATCTGTAGGCGCATGCATAAACTGAGCAACTTTATGAACTGCAAAGGTGATGTCAGGACTAGTAATAGTCAAGTATTGCAAGCCACCTACTATACTCCGATACAAAGTCCCATCAGAAAAAGGCTCACCCCCTGCAGCAGATAAGGAGGAGGTGGCAGAGGCAGGGGTGGCTAACGGCTTACAAGAGTCCATCTGAGCCCGCTGGAGTAAATCCTGAACATATTTATGCTGATTAATAAATAGAGAACCACTATGCCAGGTAGTTTCCAGACCAAGGAAATACTATACCCTGCCAAGATTTTTGATGGCAAACTGTGTTTGGAGATATTGGACTAGCCGTGATAACTGAACTGAATCATTACCCAAAAGAAGTAAATCATCCACATAAATGAGGCAAAAAATCAGAACTGCACCCATACGAAGCATATAAAGAGAGACATCCGCCTTTGAACAGCAAAAACCAAACCCAATCAAAGCAGAAGTGAGGCGTTTGTGCCACATACGTGGGGACTATTTCAACCCATACAACGACTTCTTGAGGGAGCACATATGCGTGGGATGAACCGGATCAATAAAGCCAGGAGGCTGGGTTATGAACACATGCTCTTCCAAGTCCCCATGTAAGAAAGCATTAGACACGTCAAGATGGAGAACTTGCCAGGAGTAAGTGACTGCCAAGGACAAGAGGACCCGTCTAGTGGTGGGTTTGACTACCGGGCTGAAGGTATCAGTGAAATCCATGCCAGGGTGTTGATGGTACCCTTTAGCAACAAGCCGTGCTTTATACTTGTCAAGTGACCCATCTGGTTTTCGTTTAGTCTTAAACACCCATTTACAGCCAATAATGTTTGCCTTTGGAGGAGCAGGAACCAATTCCCAAGTGCCATGAGTAAGAAGGGCATAATATTCTTCTGCCATCGCCTGACGCCAGTGAGCATGTTTGACTGCAGCAGAATAAGATGTAGGGTCTGAAGCAATGACTTTCGTGTGCAAAATCCGAGGGCGAGAGGACCCGGTTAAAGACCTTGTAATCATATGCCGAGGAGGCGAAACAGGAGCTGGAGCAGGCTCATGGTCACGGGTTGCAAACCGAGACAAATCAACTATGAGAGGTAGGCCCGGGGAAGTGGTGGGAGCTGGTAGCGGGTTGGGTGGAGGGGAGGTGGAAGCTGCCGGTGAGGCGGGTAAGGGGGCTAAGGCGGTTGGCGAGGGCGAGGAGGCGGGTGGGGACGGTGGGCCGGGGATAGGTTGGGATAGCGGGGCAGTAAGGCGCTGGGCGGGTTGGGATGGCGGGGCAGTAGGGCACTGGGCGGGGTGGGATGGCGGGTTGTGAGCGGGTTGGGGGCTGAAGGTGGCGGTAGTTGGTAGGGTGTGTTGTGGGTGCTGGGCATGTGGTGGGCAGCTGGGACAGGGGGTAAGTGACTGAGGTGCTAGCGGGTGGAAAAGGGGCCGAGACACAGGTGAGCTCCGGATAGGGGAACACCTGTTCATCAAAAATCACATGGCGTGAGATAAAAATTTTGCCAGAAGAAGGGTCAAGGCAACGGTAACCTTTATGAAGGTGACTATAGCCAATGAAGACATAAGGATGAGACCGAATATCAAGTTTGTTAGAATTATAAGGACGAAGCCACGGATAACACAAGCAACCAAATATACGTAAAAAATTATAATCTGGGGCAGCATGCATGAGATATTCAAAAGGAGAGATAAAGTTCAACAGTGGTGTAGGCATTCGATTAATCAAATAAACAGCAGTATCAAAAGCATTGGTCCAAAATTTTTTGTCCAAGCCAGAATGAGCAAGCAAAGCCAAACCAGTCTCAACAATATGGCGGTGTTTCCTCTCCGCACACCCATTTTGTTGTGGGGTGTGAGGATAGGAGACCCGATGAATAATACCATGGGATGACAAATAACATGACATAGGTTGAAATTCGCCACCCCAATCAGACTGAAAGGACTTAATAGAATAATTAAATTGTTTTTCAGCAAGAGTACGGAATTTAATAAAAGCAGACAAAGCTTCAGATTTATACTTGAGAAAATAGATCCAACAGAACTTGCTATAATGATCATAGAACAAAATATAATAGGAAGAATTATCATGGGATAAAATTGGGGAAGGACCCCATAAGTCAGAACAAAACAATTCAAGAGGCCCTTTGGCCTGAAAATTAGATTCAACAAAAGGCAGTCTATGGCTCTTACTTAAAGCACAACTAGAGCAACAAAAATTATTAAATTTATTCGGAGCAAATAAACTATGCTGACTAATGATTTTATTGATAATGGGAAGTGCCACATGACCCAACCCGGCATGCCACGTGGACAATGACGTGACATGTACACACGCTAGAAGAGTTGAAGGAAGCGGCGCAGTGTATAATCCTTGCTTATTCGGCCCTCTGAAAAGAACCTTCTTGGACTTTAGGTCCTTCACCACAAAAAACTTGTTAAAAAACTCAACAGAAACATCATTCTGATTAGTCAAGGCAGAGACAGAAACAAGGTTAGCGTTAGAACTAGGAATATGAAGAACGTTAGATAATTTTAAAAAGCAATCAGAATTGGAAAGAAAAGAATGACCAACATGAAGAATAGGGAGTTTAGCACCATTACCTAAAACCACTTCTTCAGGCCCAGTGTAATCGGAGTGTAGAGCAAGGTTCCCCATGTCCGAAGTAAGATGGTATGTTGCACCCGTGTCCATGATCCAAGGTTGGTAGGAATGATGGCTAAGGGTGGTGTTATTGGCTTGGGGAAAACGGTGGGATTGCTAATTTTGTCTCGGAGACGGACACTGCCTCGCATAGTGACCATTGCCTTTGCAATTATGACATACAACCGTAGAGACATCTGCTGTAGCGGAGGTGCTTTGGTTCTGATTCCACTACTGAAAATTATTATTTTGTTGCCAATGCTGTCCCCCACGGGACTGCTGCTGAAAATTACCCGAATAATACCCAAATTGCTAAAAATTATTATGGTGATGGGGCTGCCTACCACGGCCTTTACCTCGGCCACCACCACACCCTCTCCTGCGGTTTGAAAATGGACTTGATCCATGTCCGGACTACTGCTGTTTGACAGTGACGTTAACAGCAGGAAGGGAGGTTTCCCGCTTTACATGGCAATTTAAATTTCTCTCCTCGGTAACTAACAAACCATACAAGTCATCATACCCAATTTCATCCATACGAATCTCAAGAGAACGACAAATCTCATGAAAAATATCATCTAACCCATCCAAAATAAATTCAACAAAATCATCCTCCCGTACTTCATAACCCAAGGACATTAATTGGTCCCAAATTGATTGAGCCTTTTTCATATACTCATCAATAGATTCATTCCCTTGTTTTAAACTATGTAAATGATGCCTCAATTCTCTTATTTGGGTGCAGGAACCCAAAGCATACACCACATTTAATCTACTCCAAGTTACTCTAGCAGAATCAATTCCAACAACTTGATGAACCAAATATTCAGAGAGAGAGTTAACTATCCAAGAAAGTACCTGTTGATCCCTTCGCTCCCATGTGACAAAGGCTGGATTTTTTGAACCGTCCAATAGCATCATCGGTGGGATGGGTTCCGACCCATCTAGGTGCCCTTCAAGACCACAACCCCTAATCATAGGTAACAATTGGGTTTTCCACAACAAGAAATTGGTTGATGTGAGTTTGGTAACCATTTGAGTGGAGACGTTGGGAAGGGAGAGAGGAAGGGGCTGGATCACATGGTGGTCATTGGTGCCATTGATGGCGTCAGAGTGGAGGTTCTCGCCGGTGGACATGGCTGCTTCTGATCGGCGGCTGCTGTCTTCTTTCCTTTAGGGTTTCGGTCGGCTGCTATCTTCTTTACTTTCTTTTCTTTTCTTGTTTTAGGGTTTTCCTATTTCAGCTCTGATACCATATAGATTTGGGAAATCCCTTAAGTTGTATTACTGAATAATTGGTTTATATATATACATGAGGTGGGGGATAATTACACAAAACCCCAATAGTGGAAAATATATACATTAAGTGGTCCCTTTATAATATATTCCTAACAAAAAGGAGAAGGAAAATGGAGGATGAGAAAGAATGAAGGAAGAAGAAAAAGAAACAAGAATGGATGAAGAAAAAAAAGAAGAAATGGGTCAAATGGAAAAAAAGTTAATATGGTTGACGTGACATTTATGACATATTATAAACACGGTAAAAGGGTAATTTTTTGTGGTTAACCGTTATTTTTGTTAGATGTATATACTTTATGGACTGTTTGATATATTATGTATGTGCTCTTGGGGACTTGTGTAATTAATTTCCCCCCACTTGTAACTATATATACCAGGATTTACATCAATAACAATTAAAGGATTACCAAATCTATTATACTATCATAGCCAAAAATTAAATAATTGTAAAATCAATCCCTAACCCTAATCGTTCTTTTCACTACCATGTCAACTGGTGCAAACACTCAACCAGCAACGACCGGCGTCGTTCTCGACCCTATTCCGGCCGTTGACAATGTACCAGCTCCGATGACAGTCCCCTTGCCCAGCCTCTCAATGCAGATGCCCAACAAATTAACGTCCACCAACTTTCTGCTATGGAAAACACAGCTCGTAGTATTTAGTTTCATCCAAATAATAGATTTCATGGGAGTAGAATTAAAATTTTCTAAAATTCATCAAAATAAACATTTTATAAAGAGAGATAAATATAAGTTATATAATATTTAAATGGTTACCGATCTAAGAGTAATTTTGAGGCTTGTTGGACTTGCTGACTTGGTCGATTTAATAGCCACAACAATCCAAGTTTCTGCTTTATTTTTTGCCTCTTCCTCCTACAATAGTTGAAGTTATATCAAATGTGATTAATATTCCTAAACACAATTGAAAAAAATTATTTTCTTTGACAAGGAAAAAATGAAAGGTAAGAATTTGTTAACAATTAATTATGAATGGCAAACACTTGTATTATTATTAATTAATGAAAGGCATCTAATATAATATAAATAAGAGAATCAGTCATTTCCGTCATCACCCACGTTAATCCCCTTTGATTCCCTATTGGAATCAAACTAGAAACATGCAGCTTAATAGTTATCACCTCACATAATTTTAGAAGTAAAACCTAAAGCTGAAATATCAACTACACCCTAACCTCTAAGTGCTTGCATAACAGTTAACCCTAAAACTAATCACCTGTTATTCATTACAGATTTACAAGTATCCAAATAATGATTTCTCTTTCTTGAATGACCTTTACGTTTGTGAGTCGATGTGATTCAAATAGACTAGGGACATATGCAATTATTATTTTTTTCCTGCTATGGTTATGGAGATAGAAAGGTATGTTGGGGGTATTTTAGTCTTTCCTCAAATGGTTTGTTATAACAAACCAATATCAATTGCTGTATAAAAACAACTTTACCAATAGTCTTTGTAATGTTTTCTTTCAATTGGAATCATTTTTCATTTTACAGCTTCTTTGAAGCTTTCAAGGTATCAGAGCTGAAGGTTCAACTTTAACGAGAATGGTGAAGAAGAGCCGTAAAGCAAAGGTGACAGAGATTCCAGTCGGCGGACGGTTTGATGATGAGGAAGTGTTTCCTGAACAAGAAGGAGAACGCGTTTCACCGACTGCAAATTGAGAATTTTAGGAATTCGATCGCAACATGATTCCCGATTTTTCATCTGGTCTTCCTCAATCACATGATAATATGAGTATTTCTTTTATCAATTTTCAATTGAATGGAAATAATTACATTTCCTGGAGGAGAGCCATGATTTGAGCCCTAAATGTCAAAGAAAAGAGCAATCTGGTGTTGAAGGATACAGATCTACCGAAAGAAACATATCCAGGTTATCAATTATGGCAAAAAACTGATAGTTTGGTTATAGCATGGTTAATTAATAGTATTGAGAAAGATATTGTTGATGGTTTTCAGTACGTCTCATCTGCTCGTGAGTTATGGCTGGAATTGGAGCATCGTTTTGGTATCAGCAATGGTCCTCTGTTGTATAAGATACAAAGGGAAATCACATGGTTGACACAAGGTAATTTGTCTATTTTACAGTATTACAAATTAAGCGATTATGGGACGAATTGAGTTATCTTACTCCAGTTCCAAGCTGTCATTATGGTGTTTCCCGCAATTGTGTTTGTAATGCTTTTCAACTTATGGCAGATTCCATAGAAGAAACTAAATTGATCCAGTTCTTGATGGGGTTACATGAAACATATGACAATGTCAAGAATCAAATACTGTTAATGGATCCTCTACCTGGCCTTAACAAAGCATATTCTATGTCGTTAAAGGTCGAGAAGCACTAGGAAATATCTTTGATACATACGACTGAAATAGCCAGTTTTGTTAAGACTGATAGTAAGAAGTTTTCTTCTTCTCCTTCAGAAGTTAATAAGGATGATTTGAAATGTGACTATTGTGATGGCATTAGAAATGTTCGTGCAACTTGTTTTAAGTTGATTGGGTATCTTGATTGGCATCCCAAGTCCAAAAAGCAGAATTCAAAGCAGAAGAAGAGTTCCCAGCCTTATCGTGCCAATGCAGTACAGGGAGGAACTCAGAAAATGCCAGTTGGAAGCGACTCTGATGAAGATAATCAAAAGGAGGATTTTCAACAAATGGTGCGAGAAGTCTATAAGATGATGAAGGGGAAAAGTTGCATGGTTGATTCACCCTTGCAAAAACCTGATTTTACTCCTTTTCTCAGGTTTTTAGGTAATTCTTCTTCTCCCTCTGGCTTAAATGTTGCACAAGATACATGCTAGATAGTCGACAGTGGTGCCACTTCTCACATGACTTTTGTCTCTAGTCATTTTTTTTCCTACTTCATCTATTCTAGCTAGACAAGTAGTGGCTCTGCCTGATGGTACCTTAAAAACCATAAGGAGTATTGGCACGGTTGAATTATCCCCTACTTTACAATTACATGGGGTTCTTTTTATGCCAAGTTTTCGATACAATCTCTTATCTGTTGGTCAGTTATTGAAGGATAGCAATCTTGAGGTGGTTTTTCATTCTCATTATTGTTATCTGCAACATAAAGATACATATGTGATTAAGGTTGTAGGGTGCCATGTTGATGGTCTCTACCTGTTAGATGCTCACTCATTTTCTGAAGAAGTCATAAATAGGGTTCAACAATTATGTTTGATGACAGTGGTCGTCTCCAGTAATGCAGAACCTCATATTTGGCACAAAGACTTAGACATGCTTCTTTTGATGTTTTGAGTCATGTTAGTAATATCGATATAAAATGTAATTCCTATTCTTGTATTGTTTGCCCTCGTGCTAAACAACACCATTTTCCTTTTACTCGAAGTGAAATAACTACAGAATATTGTTTTGATTTGTTCCACATTGACCTTTGGGGTCCTTATAAAATACAGATTATTACTGGTGCTAGATATTTTTTTTCAACTTGGTTGATGATTATACTAGATATACTTGGGTTATTTTGTTGCAAAATAAGACTCAAGTGGGGCATGCTCTAGCAGTTTTTCTAAACATGGTTCAATGTCAGTTTGATACACGGGTTAAAGTGATTCACATTGACAATGGTACAAAATTTGTCAATCGGTTTTGTACAGAGTTGTTTCAAGCTCGGGGAATTTTGCATCAAAATACTTGTGTGTATACTCCTCAGAAGAATAGGGTGGTTAAGTGAAAACATAGGCATTTATTGGAGGTTGCACGGGCTATTTCGTTTCAGTCCCATTTACCATTGCAGTTTTGGGGTGAAGCCATTTTGATGGCTACTTCTATTATAAATGTTTTGCCTGTTAGAATGTTACTATGGCAAACACCTTTTAACAGATTATTTAAGCGAAAGTCGGATTATGCAAACTATCATGTTCTTGGATGCAGCTACTGTTACATAAATGTGTCTCCTGGTCGAAACAAGTTTTCTCCTCGTGCATCTCTAGGGGTGTTTATAGGGTTTACTCCAGGTAAGAAAGGCTATAAGATTTTTGACTTAGCCACTCAGCAGTTCATTGTTTCCAGAGACGTTCAATTTGCTGAAACTGAGTTTCCTTTTCAACCAGTTGATTCTTCTATGGATTCAGCTCCTCCTACCACTATTTCTTCCCTTGTTGTACCCTTGTCTACTAGTGATGCATCCCAACAGTTAAGAAGATCGGATAAGGTGCGACAGCAATCGCATTGGCTGCAGGATTCTGTAACAGATCATATCAATGCTGTTGTTGATATTCCCCTTCAGCAGAAGGTTTTTCTTGCCAAGATATTACAGATTAAAGAGCCTGTTCATTATCATGAAGCCAAGGTAGCTGCCAACTGGGTTCAGGCTATGAATTCCAAATTGCAGGCTTTAGAAGCTAACAAAACCTAGGAAATTGTGCCTCTTCCTCCTCATATTAAGCCCCTTGATACTAAATGGGTTTATAGGGTGAAATACAAAAGTAATGGTGATGTGGATCGATATAAGGCTTGGTTGGTTGCAAAGGGGTATAATCAAATTTTTGGGTGGATTACCATGACAGTTTAGTCCTGTTGCTCGTACAGTCACAGTCCGGCTGTTTTTGGCAGTAGGAGCGGCTAAGGGGTGGAGTATATAGCAGATTGATGTGAATAACGCCTATCTACAAGGCATGCTTAATGAGAATGTTTATTTGAAGCCCTCGCTTGGATATCAAGCAGTTCCTGCGGGCCATTGTTGCAAGCTTGTGAAGTCCCTTTATGGACTCAAACAAGCCGGATGCCAATGGCATAAAGAGTTATCTACAAAAATGTTAGCCTATGGTTTTATGGGGTCCAGAAATGGCCATTGCTTATTTACTTTGGTGTCTAGCAGTATTGGGTCTTTTTTGGCATTATTGATTTACATTGATGATATCCTAATTATGGGATCACATGCTCATTAGATACATGCCATTAAAGATTACTTGCACAGTCTATTTACTATCAAGGATATGGGGGATGCTAGATATTTTCTAGACATTGAGTTAACACGGACTGCTACTGGTATATATCTTACTCAGACTAAGTATATCAAGGATCTGTTGGATGATGCTGGTTTGTTGCATGCTACTGCTGTGTCTAGTCCTTTACCCGTGGTTCTAATTTGACTCTTTCAGAGAATTATTGCAGGATCCTGCATTGTATAGACGGATGGTTGGCCGATTGTTATATTTAGGTTTTTCTCGCCCTGACATTGCTCATGCTACTAATCAGCTTAGTCAATTTATGCAGAGTCCCTGCAAACATCATCTACAGGCACCAATTCATATGCTGCGGTTTTTGAAAGGCACCATGACAAATAAACTCTTGTATTCGGCTAATTTAGACTTGTCTACTCTCATCACATTCTGCGATGCTGATTGGGCACACTACAAAGATTCTAAGCGCTTTTTAACTGGCTATTGTGTGTTGCTTGGTCACTCTCTCATCTCTTGGAAAACCAAGAAACAGGCCACCATCAGTCGTTCTTCAGCCGAGTCTGAGTATCGTAGTATGGCGATAACCAGCTGTGAACTTAAGTGGATCAGTTATCTTCTAGCTGATTTTCAGTTGCACCCGGTTCTTCCCATTTCTCTTCACTGTGATAGTCAATCAGCTATTGCTATAGCTAAAGATCCGGTTTCTCATAAGAAGATTGGGTATGTTGATATTGATTGTCATGTTATCCGGGAACACATCGCTGCTGGTTTTCTTTCTCCGGTATATACTCATACTTCTTTATAGTTAGCTGTTATGTTTAGTAAACGATTGAGTAAAGCTCAAATGGCTCCTGCCTTGATCAAGCTGAATTTCGTTCCACTGCCTTCACCTTGAGGGGGATATGGAAATAGAAAGGTATGTTGGGGGTATTTTAGTCTTTCCTCAAATGATTTGTTATAATAAATCAATATCAGTTGCTGTATGAAAACAACTTTACCAATAGTCTTTGTAATGTTTTCTGTCAATTGGAATCAGTTTTCATTTTACAGTTTCTTTGAAGCTTTCAATGGTTGAGATTTGTCAATGTCTTAAGAAGTTCTTGATTTTCGTTTTACTTAGTTATTGGTTCTCTCTCTATTACCTATCAGAAACATTGATATAACTTGTAACTAGTTGTGAATTCTCAAAAAAGACTTTGAGATTTAACAATTCCCAGGCAAGTTTGGTAATTGATTTTTTTTTTCTTCTGGGACATTTATCTTTAGGATGGTTTGGAATTTTAGAATTTTAATTTATATTTTTAATGAAGTTTTATTAATAAATTATTTAATTAAACATGTTTAATATATATGATATTTATTCCGATTTCATGAATTAGAAAACTAAATAATTTGAAAGGAAATCGGATTTGGATATTAAACCAAGCATATGAAATAAATAGTGATTCAGATTGTCATTTTCTCACATTTTTATTCCAATTTCGATTCTATAGTTTGAACTTTGAACCAAACGGCCCCTAAATACTATTTTAAAATTAGTAAAAAGTACAAAAATAAACCATGTGGTTACTGGATTTGTAAATAACATCATGTGGTTCGAAACATGACAAACACAGACCTGTAATGTGGTAATGTTAACAAAAGTAGTTTATTGTCCAATATTTTCTCCTAAAAACTCACTTATTCTTCAAAGTTTTGTTTGAAATTTTGCATTGATTGATTAAAATACAATGGATCTTAGTGAAATTTGGAATTTTTTGGGAAGCTCTTATATATTCATTAATTAATAATCCAAAAAATGAAAAAATTAATAAAAAAAATGGCTCTTATTTTTATGAAATGACTGATTCTCATATTTATAGTATGTCATTAATATAATATATCACATGAAATGAATTATTCAAAATAAATATAGAAGTTTTATTAATTTCTCATAAAAGTAATGCTTATGGAGCTAATTACTTTTGGAAAAAGAAAATGTGTTGCCAAACCACATTCAACCATTTCTGCTCCATCTAATCGTGCTCCTGTGAGTCCCAAATATTCTCCTATAATATAGTAAATATAAATAAAGTTAAAAACGTATTGTTAATTTTTTTTTCTGTTGTGTCTAGATAAAATTAAATTAACAAAATAGAAAAAGGTCAATTCAACTATATTATGATGACAAAGTCATCTCTCTCCATACACGGTATAGAGTTCAAGTCTCCTTGAAACGAGATACTACATCCCACAAAGTATCAAAATTACAAAAAAGAATAAATGGAGAAAAGAAGTTACCGAGATATTCAGGAAGCCTAGAAAGAAAATGTGAAGCTCCACAATCTGGAAATGTTCCTATAAACATTTCCGGCATGGAAAATACCTGTTTACATTTATGAATCATTCCTATAATTGTAAATATTTAATATTTTACACTAACATTTTGATATTTTATTCTTTTTTAGTGTTAATGTTATAGATTGGAGGCAGTAAAGATTGTATTGATCATGTAAGTATATATATACAGGGTAACTGACAAAACCCTAATTACAAGAATTCTAGATATATCACACAACTACAGTTTAATTACAAGTATAACGCTACTACCCTCCGTCAAGTTGAGCAGGGGCTGGACAAATGCTCAACTTGCATCGAAAGGGAATGAAACGATCCTTCGGGAGAGCTTTGGTAAGAATGTCAGCCACTTGATCTCGAGTAGGCATATAGTGAACACGTAAAAGTCCTTTGGAAACCCTATCACGGATAAAAAACAACTCAACCTCCAAATGCTTACTCCGTTGATGATAGACTGGATTGAGAGTGAGGTAGGTGGCGGAGAGATTGTCACACCAGAGACGAGGAACTTGAGGAAGCCGAAAACCTACCTCCTGTAACAAGATTTGCAGCCAACCAATTTTAGACGCACCAGTGGCCAAGGCCCTGTATTCGGCTTCAGTTGAGGAGCGGGCAACAGATTGTTATTTCTTGGAACTCCAAGAAACCAGGTTACGGCCGAGATATATTGCATAGCCCGAGGTTGATTTATGGTCATCCAAGCTGCTTGCCCAATCAGCATCAGTGTACCCCTGAAGAGTGAGATCCGAATGGCGATGAAGAAAGAGCCCAAAGTTGCAAGTTTTCTGTAGATAAAGGAGAAGGCGTTTGACGCCCTGCCAGTGTAAGTTTGTAGGAGCATGCATAAACTGAGACAATTTATTCACTGTAAAAGAGATATCCAACCGAGTGAGAGAAAGTTATTGTAAACAACCAAGAGTACCATGGTAAGCAGTAGGGTCCGACAAAAAGATCGCCTAATTCCAACATGAATTTATCTTTAGATCCTATAGGGGTGGCAACACCAGAACAACCCTCCATTTGAGTTTGGCGAAGGAGGTCCTAGATATATTTGGTTTGACACAAAAAAAGGCCATCCTTGCACCAAGTTGCTTCAACGCCTAAAAAATATGACAAGGTACCAAGATTGCGAATAGCAAACTGACACTGAAGTCGGTTAATGAGATGATCAACGGTGAACTAATGACTACCCGATACCAACAAATCATCAACATAGATAAGGCAGAAAAACCCGAACAGACCCTTTATGATAAAAGTAAAGAGACGTATCAGACTTTGAACCAACAAAGCCAAGGGAACACAAAACATCTGTCAACTGACGATGCCACATCTGTGGCGCTTGCTTTAAACCATGCAGAGACTTATGAAGTCTACACACATAAGAAGGAAAGTCGGGGTTTATAAAGCTAGGAGGTTGTTCCATAAACACAGTTTCATCCAGATTGCCATGTAAAAATGCATTACTCACATCAAGTTGGTTTATTGACCAATTCAAAGAGACGGCAACAGCGAGTAATAAATGAATAGTTACAGGCTTGATAACAGGACTGTAGGTCTCAAAGTAATTAATACCTGGCCATTGATGAAACCCTTTTGCTACAAGGCGGGCTTTGTATCGATCAATACTACCATCACCTTTTGTTTCAATATAAACACCTACCGACACCCAATAATATTCTGATCAGGACTGGGAGGCACAAGTGACCATATACCCTTGGCAACAAGAGCATTATATTCTGAAGTCATAGCATCCCGCCACTCGGGAATTTTGGAAGCCTGAAGAAAGGTGGACGACTCCTTGATGTGAAGCAAAGATTTCAGCTTCAGTTTGTCGGTCATTTGGCGAGTGACCATATGCCAGGGAGCCCACGGATCGAGTGTAGTGTCAATGGGTGAGCTGGACAAGGATGACGTCAGGGGGGATGAAGAGGCAGGTGCTAGGCGGCCAAAGGTGGACAGATCAACATATAAATTAACACCCTGAGGGGACATTGTACAGCTAGTGGATGGCAAGGTGGAGGGAGACGGCAACACAGGTGAAGGAGGAGGACGGGTTGGTGAGGGTGCTGCGGGTGGGGTATGGGAAGAGGGTGCTGCTTTGGATGGTTAAGGCAACTGTACAAGGGATGCGTTTAGGAGCACAGGCATGGGAAAGGGAAGATGCAGTGAAGGATTATCAACGGATTGCATCTCCAAGGGCAACACATCATTAATCTTCGAAAAAGGGAAATCCTGTTCATCAAACAAGACATGGCGTGAGATAAAAAATTTAGAAGACACGGGATCAAAACAAATATACCCTTTGTGGAGATGACAATACCCCATGAAAACACACGGATGAGACTTATAATCAAATTTGTTTTTGGCATACGGTTTGAGCCATGGATAGCAACAACATCCAAAAACCCGAAGTGCATGATAATTTGGTCGGTCATGGAAGAGAATTTGATAGGGGTTTCGGTTTTGCATTTGAGCCATAGGGGTATGGTTGATGAGGTAGACAGAGGTGTCAAAGGCATAGGTCCAGTATTTATGAGGCATGTGGGACTGATGGAGGAGAGCAAGGCCATGGTCAATAATGTGGCTGTGTTTGCGTTCAGCGGTGCCATTTTGCTCGGGGGTGTGGGGACAAGACATGCGGTGGGAAATGCCATGGGTGCAAAAAAAGGGCTGTAGGGCTATAAATTCTCTCTCCCCCCCCCCCCCCCCCAAATCGGATTGGAAGGTCTTGATTGATTTCTGCAAAAAGTTTACAACTATGGTGCGGAATTGAACAAATATATCATGCATGTCAGATTTTTTTCCCATAAAATAAATCCAAGAGTATTTGCTAAAATGGTCAACAAACACAACATAATACCGATAGCCATCAACAGAAATAACAGGAGCGGGGCCCCAAACATTAGCACAAATTAATTCTAGGGGTTCCCGCGAAACATTATTAGATAAAGGAAAAGGCAATTTATGACTTTTACTGACACAACAAGAAGAACACACAGATTTACTAGAATCAGAAATTGGAATTTTATTGGAATGAAGTAAATGTTTAATAGTAGAAAAGGATGCATGCCCTAAATGGTCATGCCAAGTACTCAAAGAAGCTACATTAGCACACTTTTTATTCATTGCATCTAAACAAAGCGAGTAAAGTCTGTTGTTACTCCGGCCTCGGTATCGGATCCTCCCCATTGCCAAATCCTTGATAAGAAAGGAATTAGAGAAAAATTCAATAGAAATGGGGTTAGAGTTCCTTAGTGCATAAACAGATAATAAATTATTGGAAGAATTGGGAACAAAGAGCATATTATCCAAATTCAGTGAACAATTATTAACGGAAACAGTGGAATTACCGACACGAACAATAGGGAGTTTAGAACCATTACCAACTGTGACTGAATCAGTCCCTTGATATTCAGAATGGATGTCCAAGTTTCCCATGTTTGAAGTTAAATGATGTGTGGCATAGGAGTCAACAAACCACTAGTTTGGTGGAGGAGTGTGGCTGGTTGCAATGTGAGATGTGGGTTGAATAGGGTTTTGTAATTGAAGTTTGGGCGATGAGCAATCTCGGGCTACATGTCCAAGGCCATAGCAATTGTGACACGTGACGTGTCCCTGTCCAGAAGTGTTGTTGCTGTAAGTGTGCCGTCCCTCATAATTATTTGGACCAGCAAAGTTGTTCTGTCCCCCATAGCTATTCGGACCGCTATAAGTATGCTGGCCCTGGTGGTAGTTATTTCGACCACCACCACCACTGCCACACTGCTGTTTACCACCAGACCTGCCGCCACCACCTCGCTGCTCAGAGTAATGGTCACCACGGTCACTGCTACAGCCTGAATTAGAAGAGTGTGCCGAGTACATAGCTATTGGCGGAATAGCAGAGGAAGTCTTCGATTTTTCACATGCCAAACGGCATTCCTCAGTGAGAAGCATACCCAACAAATCATCAAAAGTAATTTCTTCCTGTTTAGTATCCAAAGTTCTAGCAAACAAACTATAATCATCTCCAAGTCCCATGATAATGACATCTACCAAATCTTCCTAATTCATAGTATAATTCAAAGAAGCAAGCTAATCATAAATTGACTTCGCATGAAATAAATAGGTAGTAATATCATAGTTACCTCTCTCAATAGTCGTTAATTGTTGACGCAAATTCCTGATTTATGCCTTAGAACCCGAGGAATAAGTGCGGATCAAACGGTTCCAAGCAATTGCTGCTGTAACGGAATTAATTATTTGAGGGAGTAGGGAGGTTGAAACCAAGCCCAAAATCCAACTCAAGACTTGCTGGTCCTGTTGTTCCCAAACATCGAACAGTGGATTAGGAATTCCATCTCCTAAAAATTTCACGAGCACCAGATATTTGTCATCAATGTGGTGTGCAAGGCGACACCCATGCAATAGGGTCATCATCTGCCCCTTCCATAACACAAAATTTCTAGAGTCTAATTTATTAGAAATCAAACTGGTGAGATTAGAGAAAGTCGTCGGTTGTAAAACCGGAACTTGTGTAGTAAACGGCAGTCGTCCTCCACTATGACTAACTGGTTGCACTCCAGGAACAAGGGACGGGTTGGCGGTTGGCAAGGTGATGAGAGCATCAGTATTTTGGGTGTGAACGGATTCGAAAAAATCCATGGGGTTGAGATAGCAGGCTGCGGAACGTGAAGGGAGGAGTTGGATGCGGCGGAGTTGACGGCGGGTGGAGGGATCAGTTGTGGAGCTGGAACACCAGCGGTAGGGATAGGTTCGGTCATGTTGGAATTTAGGGTTATAGCTCTGATACTATATAGATTGGAGGCAGTAAAGATTGCATTGATCATGTAAGTATATATATACAGGGATGGTAAGCAAAGGGAAAACGAGAACTTTTGAAAGAGAATATGCTCAAAATTGGATGGTTAAAGAGATAGGGTCAGATTCAAAGTTATGCCATAATTATTATAGGGGAGAATTGTAATACCCTGTTTCGTATAAATTTATATATAAGAGAAAAAAAAAAACAGGGGATAAAGAGCAGAGCAATTCTCTCTTTCCCTTTTCAATTTTTTTTCTTTCTCTCCTCTTCTTCGTGCTTCTCCTCTCTTTGCCTTTCCTTTTCTTTAAAACTCACCCCATACTAAGGCAACCACATCTCATAAATTCCTCCTCAATCATGGTATTTTTCATCCAATTACAACTAATTCTTCCCTAATTAGGCAGATTTAACCATCAATTTGAGGGATTGAAGATTTAATTTCAAGCTTTGGGGGTTTTAATACCCTAAGCTTTTATTCTTCGATTGGACCGATCAATGAGGAGTTAGGACGTGAGACCACCACCATCGAACTCCTGCAGTTGGCACGAATTTCCGACAGCCAGCGGATTGACGCCGACGACTCTTCGGAGACCGGCGACGGTACTCCGGCAAGGTATTTCCGACGTATAAAATTTTCAGAATGTTCTACATAATATGGATGACAAGTTTAATTCTTGGAGTTTGGTCAAAATCTAAATGGATTAATTATTTTGAAATTTTCAAGATTATGGTTTAATTCTTGATGGAAAGTTGAGCAACTTTTTATATATTGTGGTGGTGGTATACTTGAATAAATATTGTTGATATTGAAGTGTTTTATTGTTGGGTATTAGTTGTAGAATGATAGATGGGTTAATTCTAGATATAAATAGGTTGTAGTATTTGGTTGGATAAAAGCTTTGGAGGATTTAGTTAGATAAAGGAAGGAAAGTGCATTAGAGAAGAGTATATTGAGGGTATAAATGTTCAAGTGAATTTAATTATTGCATTACTTTATGAATAGAAGCTATTTGGGAATTATAATATTCGGTAAGGAAAATTAGGCACATAATTATGCATTTTAGTGTTCTTGTAGCATATTAGGCAAATATCTAGTGTATCCTAATTTTGTTATAATAATGTTAGGTGAAGATTTAGCACCCGAGGAAACACGTTAGGGTGTTAAAGCAAGCAAAGGGGAAATCTTTTGGTAACCAGGTGAGTGGATATTTATATAACAATGCTATTTTAGCTATAAAATGTGTATATTTATATATGTGTTTCCTTAAGTGACAATGAATGGTTTATTATGGACTATATTTTGAATATAAAAGTTGGGAACAATTCATGGTAGTTTGTGTTTTCGTATATGTTACTTAAAGATTTATATTCGATGAGCTGGATGAATATAGCATTTATACACTCAATTTATGAACCTATGAGATCATACCCTTGATGACGGGTATTCAAATTATGATGCGACAAATATGATAGCTAGCTCTACGCATGCGCATGACTTAATTGAGTCGTGGAATGCATGGTTTTCCACGCACTCGCTTGGTAATAAAAAAAATGTGGAATGCAGGGTTTTCCACGCAATGTACCATATATTGCTTCAATGGGCTGGTTTGTGTCATCCCTACGTGGTTTCGCCCTTGAAGTTGAGCCTTAGATACATATTTGAGTGTATGATGTTGGTTTCTAATGAATTAAATTTACTACCCTATATGGCTTACTACTTTCTATAAGGTTTTGCTGGTGAAAAATGCTAAGAGCAAGCTTTGAGATGCAGTGGTTTTAGTATTGATTTATCTATATTTAAGAAAAGTTGCGTTTGTGTATGCTTTTGAATCCATATTTGTCCAGCTGCTATGATCTTTATTATGTATATATATATATAAAACATGTATTGTTCCCCTTTGTTATATATTTATCCATTCACTGAGTAAGTGTACTCATCCCCTCTTATTTAAACATTTCAGAGAAGCAGACAAGCTGTAGATTGTAGCAGTAGCGCCTTTCCTGTTTGTTCGTCAAGTTTTAGAAGAGGTTGGGCCAACTTAAATGGATCTTTTGTATATATCTCTGGTGTTAATCTATTATATTGCAAATATAGTAGATATGTTAGAAAAACTGAATGTATATTGATTACAAATGGATGAAAAGTTTTGGTGATATGTGTATATGGATATATGTATCCGATGTGGTTATATGAATATGAATTGACAGGATGGCAAGTTGACAGATTAGTAGATATCCATAATATAGGGGAAATGCTGCCCAATTTTTCATTGAGGAATAATGATATTGGAAAAAGGAATAGGTGTGACGCAACTCCTAGTAATTTCACTATAACTTTGTTCGTACAACTTGGATAAAGTTAATTCTTTTTTCTACTTAAACTAGACACATAAGAAACCAACATATCCAAAATTGAGCAATTTCTAGGTGGTATAATAATTATGGCAAAACTTTGAATCTGACCCTATCTCTTTAACCATCCAATTTTGAGCATATTCTCTTTCAAAAATTCTAGTTTTCCCTTTGCTTACCTAAAAATTTTGAAATTTTGCACAAATATTCCTGAGACATAGATAAACAATTTATTCTCTTATAACTTTTACTGATTTTACCTCTAAGATAAAGAAAATAAGATCACAAAGTATAGAACTGACCTTTCTCTTCTTCATCTCTACTTTTTTTTTTCTCTTCTTCTTTTCCACTTCTCTGTTTCCCAAAAATTCTATAGATTCTTATAGATTTTCTACCTGAGAAGACTAATGATAACTCTTATCATCCTTATCTCTTCCCAATTGATCCATTTGTCTTTAAACCCTAATGTTATTGGATCATTTGTCCACCATTTGACTAAAAATTCTAATAATGATGATGATGATGATGATGATAATAATAATAATAATAATAATAATAATAATATTAATAATAATAATAATAATAATCAGCTGTGGAGATTTTAATCTCTAAAAAAAAATCCCTCCTAAATCACAGTGTAATCCTTTGGTATCTAATTTTATTCGATTATATCTCTAGACATTTAAGAGATATTTAATTTCTAGTATTGTACTTTCGTATAATCAAATAAATACTTTATACATATTTTTACCTTATTTTGATAACATGTATGATGTAAATGTATTCTCTAGTTTATCTAATTGTGACATGTAATGATCGTGTACAAATGTCAAATGAATGCATTAAAAATTGCATGTTACAGTATGTATTTGCAACAAAAATTTTATATAATTTTCCTGCTAAACTTGCTTTTTGGCAGCAACTTTTGGACATTACTGCTAAATATACTCTTTGGCTTTTAGCATTTATTCCACTGCTATTTTTTTTTTAATAAATCTAATATTTATTATATGATCTTTCCTTTTGTATATATACTTAAGGTTGTAACCCAATATAAATGAAAATTTCAACATATAATTCACCCGTCTTTAATAATATCATTATGCATTCAATTTAATTTATTTGTCATTGTATACTTATATTATTAACTTTCGTTGGTATACAAATAATTTAACTTTTCAATTTGATAAAAAGTAATGCTATCAATTTTCTTTCATTGAATTTGTAGATATTATTATCGTAAACACTTGATGATGGATAGCAAAAAATTGAAGTTCAATTACCAGCATAATTTGTGATAAAATTACATAATTTTCGGACAATCATACAATTTATTATAAAATTTACTTTCAGGCCCTGTTTTTGTCCAGTTTTACATAAACAGATCCTAATAATTTCACTATACTTTGTCCGTACAACTTGGAAAGTTAATTCTTTTTTCTGCTTAAACTAGACACATAAGGAAACAACATATCCAAAATTCAGCAATTTCTGGGTGCTATAATAATTATGGCATAAGTTTGAATCTGACCCTATCTCTTTAACCATCCAATTTTCAGCATATTCCCTTTCAAAAGTTCTAGTTTTCCCATTGCTTACCTAAAAATTTTGAAATTTTACACAAATATTAAGTAGACATAGATAAACAATTTATTCTTTTATAACTTTTACTGATTTTACCTCTAAGACCGCAAAAATAAGATCACAAAGTATATAACTTACCTTTCTCTTCTTCTTCTCTACTTCTTTTTTCTTTTTTTTTTTCTCTTCTTCTTTCCCTCTTCTCAATTTCCCAAAAATTCTACAGATTCTTATAGATTTTCTACCAAAGAAGACTAAGGATAAATCTTACCATCCGTATCTCTTCCCAATTGATCCATTTGTCTTTAAACCCTAATGTTATTGGATCATTTGTCCAACATTTGACTAATAATTCTAATTCTAATTCCAATAATAATATTAATCAGCTACAAAGATTTTAATCTCTGAAAAAAAATCCCTCTTAAATCACAATTTAATCCCTTGATTTCTAATTTTATTCTATTATATCCCTAGACATTTAAGAGATATTTAATTTCTAGTGTTGTACTTTCGTATAATCAAATAAATACTTTATACATATTTTTACTTTATTTCATACCATGTATGATGCAAATCAATTATCTAGTTTATCTAATTGTGACATGTAATGATAGTGTACAAATGTCAAATGAATGCATCAAAAATGGGATGTTACAGTACGTATTTGCAACAAAACTTTTATTTAATTTTGCTGCTAAACGTGCTTTTTGGCGGCAGCTTTTGGATATTGCTGCTAAATATACTCTTTGGTCTTTAGCATTTATTTCACTGCTAATTTATTTTTTTTTGCCTACTAAATCTAATATTTATTATAGTGATCTTTTGTTTTGTATATATACTTAAGGTTTCAACCTAATATAAATGAAAATTTCAACATATCATTCACCCATCTTTAACAGTATCATTACGCATTCAATTTAAGTTATTTATCATTGTATACTTATATTATTAACTTTAGTTGGTATACATATAATTAAACTTTTCAATTTGATAAAAAGTAATGCTATCAATTTTCTTTCATTGAATTTGTAGGTATTATTATCGTAAACACTTGATGATGGATAGTACAAAATTGAAGTTCAATTACCAGCATAATTTATAATAAAATCACATAATTTTCGGACTATCATACAATTTATTATAAAATTTACTTTTAGGCCCTGTTTCTGCCAAGTTTTACAGGGACAACTCCAAGTAATTTCACTATAACCTTGTCCGTATAACTTGGATTAAGTTAATTCTTTTTTCACTTAAACTAGACTCATAAGAAAACAACATATCCGAAATTCAGTAATTTCTGGATGCTATAATAATTATGGCATTACTTTGAATCTGACCCTATCTCTTTAACAATCCAATTTTGAGCATATTCTCTTTCAAAAGTTCTAGTTTTCCCTTTTGCTTAACTAAAAATTTTGAAATTATGCACAAATATTCCTGAGATATAGATAAAAAATTTATTCTCTTATAACTTTTACTGATTTTGCCTCTAAGACCACGAAAATAAGATCACAAAGTATATAACTTACCTTTCTCTTCTTCCTCTCTACTTCTATTTTTTTTTTCTCTTCCTCTTTTTCTCTTCTCTGTTTCCCACAAATTCTGTAGATTCTTATAGATTTTCTACCTAAGAAGACTAATGATAACTCTTATCGTCCTTGCCTCTTGCCAATTGATCCATTTGTCACTAAACCCTAATGTTATTGGATCATTTGTCCAACATTTGACTAATAATTCTAATTCTAATTCTAATAATAATAACAATCAGCTGCAGAGATTTTAATCTCTGAAAAAAATATCCCTCTTAAATCACAATTTAATCCCTAGATTTCTAATTTTATTCGATTATATCTCTAGACATTTAAGATTCATTTAATTTCCAGTGTTGTACTTTCGTATAATAAAATAAATATTTTATACATATTTTTACCTTATTTCAGACCATGTATGATCCAAATGTATTCTCTAGTTTATCTAATTGTGACATGTAATGATCGTGTACAAATGTCAAATGAATGCATTAAAAATGGGATGTTACAGTACGTATTTGCAACAAAAATTTTATATAATTTTGCTGCTAAACGTGCTTTTTGGCAGCAACTTTTTAATATTGCTGCTAAATATACTCTTTGGCTTTTAGCATTTATTTCACTGCTTTTTTTTTTTTTTTTGCTACTAAATCTAATATTTATTATAGTGATCTTCCCTTTTGTATATATACTTAAGGTTGTAACCTAATATAAATGAAAATTTCAACATATCATTCACCCATCTTTAACAATATCATTACGCATTCAATTTAAGTTATTTATCATTGTATACTTATATTATTAACTTTAGTTGGTATACATATAATTAAACTTTTCAATTTGATAAAAAGTAATGCTATCAATTTTCTTTCATTGAATTTGTCGGTATTATTATTGTAAAGATTTGATGGTGGATAGTACAAAATTGAAGTTCAATTACCAGCATAATTTATAATAAAATCTCATAATTTTCATACTATCATACAATTTATTAGAAAATTTACTTTCAGGCCCTGTTTCTGTCCATTTTTACATGGACAGCTCTTAGTAATTTCACTATAACTTTGTCCGTACAACTTGGAATAAGTTAATTCTTTTTTCTTCTTAAACTAGACATATAAGGAAACAACATATCCAAAGTATAGCAATTTCTAGGTGCTATAATAATTGTGGCATAACTTTGAATCCGACCCTATGTCTTTAACCATCCAATTTTGGGCATATTCTCTTTCAAAAGTTCTAGTTTTCCCTTTGCTTTCCTAATAATTTTGAAATTTTGCACAAATATTCCTGAGACATAGAAAAACAATTTATTCTCTCATAACTTTTACAGATTTTACCTCTAAGGCCACGAAAATAAGATCACAAAGTATAGAACTTATCTTTCTCTTCTTCTTCTCTACTTCTTTTTTTTTTTCTCTTCTTCTTTTCCTCTTCTCTGTTTCCCACAAATTCTGTTGATTCTTATAGATTTTCTACCTAAGAAGACTAATGATAACTCTTATCATCCTTATCTCTTCCCAATTGATCCATTTGTCTTTAAACCCAAATGTTATTGGATCATTTGTCCAACATTTGACTAATAATTCTAATTCTAATAATAATAATTATTATAATCAGCTGCAGAGATTTTAATCTCTGAAAAAAATATTCCTCCTAAATCACAATTTAATCTCCTGATTTATAATTTTATTCGATTATTTCTCTAGACATTTAAGAGACATTTAATTTCTAGTGTTGTACTTTCGTATAATCAAATAAATATTTTATACATATTTTTACCTTATTTTATAGCATGTATGATGCAAATGTATTCTCTAGTTTATCTAATTGTGACATGTAATGATCGTGTGCAAATATCCAATGAATGCATTAAAAATGGGATGTTACAGTACGTATTTGCAAGAAAAATTTTATATAATTTTGCTGCTAAACGTGCTTTTTTGTAGCAACTTTTGGATATTGCTGCTAAATATACTCTTTGGCTTTTCACATTTATTTCACTGTTTTTTTTTTTTTTGTTTTGCTACTGAATCTAATATTTATTATAGTGATCTTTCCTTTTGTATATATACTTAAGGTTGTAACCTAATATAAATGAAAATTTCAACATATCATTCACCCGTCTTTAACAATATCATTACGCATTCAATTTAAGTGATTTATCATTGTACACTTATATTATTAACTTTAGTTGGTATACATATAATTAAACTTTTCAATTTGACAAAAAGTAATGCTATCAATTTCCTTTCATTGAATTTGTAGGTATTATTATCTTAAACACTTGATAATGGATAGTACAAAATTGAAGTTCAATTACCAGCATAATTTATAATAAAATCACATAATTTTCAGACTATCATACAATCTGTTAAAAAATTTACTTTTCAGGACTTGTTTCTGCCCAGTTTTACATGAACAACTCCTAGTAATTTGACTATAAATTTGTCTGTACAACTTGGATTAAGTTAATTCTTTTTTTTTTTTTGCTTAAATTAGATAAATAAGAAAATAACATATCCAAAATACAGCAATTTCTGGGTGCTATAATAATTATGGTAGAACTTTGAATCTGACCCTAACTCTTTAACCATCAGATTTTGAGCATATTCTATTTCAAAAGTTCTAGTTTTCACTTGGCTTACCTAAAAATTTTGAAATTTTGTACAAATATTCCTGAGACATTGTTAAACAATTTATTCTCTTAAAACTTTTATTGATTTTACCTCTAAGGCTAGGAAAATAAGATCACAAAGTATAGAACTAACCTTTCTCTTTTTTTTCTCTACTTCTTTTTTTTTTTCTTCTTATTTTCCTCTTCTCTGTTCCCACAAATTCTGCAGATTCTTATAGATTTTCTACCTAAGAAGACTAATGATAACTCTTATCATCCTTATCTCTTCCCAATTGATCCATTTGTCATTAAACCCTAATGTTATTGGATCATTTCTCCAACATTTGACTAATAATTCTAATTCTAATAATATTAATAATAATAATCAGCTGCAGAGATATTAATCTCCGAAAAAAAATATCTCTCCTAATTCACAATTTAATCCCTTGATTTCTAATTTTATTCGATTATATCTCTGGACATTTAAGAGACATTTAATTTCTAGTATTATACTTTTGTATAATCAAATAAATACTGTATACCTATTTTTTCCATATTTCATAGCATGTATGATGTAAATGTATTCTCTAGTTTATCTAATTGTGACATGTAATGATCGTGTACAAATGTCAAATGAATGCATTAAAAATGGAATGTTACAGTACGTATTTGCAACAAAAATTTTATATAATTTTGCTGCTAAACGTGCTTTTTGGCAGCCACTTTTGGATATTACTGCTAAATATACTATTTTGCATTTAGCATTTATTCCACTGCTATTTTTTTTTTCTAACTAAATCTAATATTTATTATAATGATCTTTCCATTTGTATATATACTTAAGGTTGTAACCCAATATAAATGAAAATTTTAAACATATCATTCACCCGTCTTTAACAATATCGTTATGCATTCAATTTAAGTTATTTACCGTTGTATACTTATATTATTAACTTTAGCTGGTATACATATAATTAAACTTTTCAATTTGATAAAAAGTAATGCTATCAATTTTCTTTCATTGAATTTGTAGGTATTATTATTGTAAACACTTGATGATGGATGGCAATTACCAGCATAATTTATAATAAAGTTACATAATTTTTGGTCTATCTTACAATTTATTATAAAATTTACTTTTAGGCCCTGTTTCTGCCCAGTTTTACATGAACAACTCCTAGTAATTTTACTATAACTTTGTCCGTCCAACTTGGATTAAGTTAATTCTTCTTTCTACTTAAACTGGACACATAAGGAAATAACATATCCAAAATTCAACAATTTCCGGGTGCTATAATAATGACGACATAACTTTGAATCTGCTATCTCTTTAACCATCCAATTTTGAGCATATTCTCTTTCAAAAGCTATAGTTTTCCCTTTGCCTACCTAAAAATTTTGAAATTATGCACAAATATTCCTAAGACATAGATAAACAATTTATTCTCTTATAACTTTTATTGATTTTAGCTCTAAGACAACAAAAATAAGATCACAATGTATAGAACTGACTTTTCTCTTCTTCGTCCCTACTTTTTTTTTTTTCTCTCTTCTTCTTTTCCTCTTCTCTGTTTCCCAAAAATTCTGCAGATTCCTATAGATTTTCTACTTAAGAAGACTAATGATAACTATTATCGTCCTTATCTTTTCCCAATTGATTCATTTGTCTTTAAGCCCAAATGTTATTGATCAGTTGTCCAACATTTGACTAATAATTCTAATTCTAATAATAATAATAATGATAATAATAATAATAATAATAATAATAATAATAATAATAATAATAATAATAATCAGCTGTAGAGATTTTAATCTCTGAAAAAAGTATCCCTCCTAAATCACAATTTAATCCCTTGATTTCTAATTTTATTCGATTATATCTCTAGACATCTAAGAGACATTTAATTTCTAGTGTTGTACTTTCGTATAATCAAATAAATACTTTATACATATTTTTACCTTATTTCAGAGCATGTATGATGCAAATATATTCTCTCATTTTTCTAATTGTGACATGTAATGATCGTGTACAAATATAAAATGAATGCATTAAAAATGGGATGTTACAGCATGTATTTGCGACAAAAATTTTATATAATTTTGCTGCTAAACGTGCTTTTTGGCAGCAACTTTTGGATATTGTTACTAAATATAATCTTTGGCTTTTAGCATTTATTTCACTGCTAATTTTCTTTTTTTTTTTTTTTTTTTGCTGCTAAATCTAATATTTATTATAGTGATCTTTCATTTTGTATATACACTTAAGGTTGTAACCTAATATAAATGAAAATTTGAACATATCATTCACCCGTCTTTAACAATATCATTATGCATTCAATTTAAGTTATTTATCATTGTATACTTATATTATTAACTTTAGTTCGTATACATATAATTAAACTTTTCAATTTGATAAAAAGTAATGCTATCAAATTTCTTTCATTGAATTTGTACATATTATTATCTTAAACACTTGATAATGGATAGTACAAAATTGAAGTTCAATTATCAGCATAATTTATAATAAAATCACATAATTTTTGGACAAACATACAGTAATAAAATCACATAATTTTTGGACTAACATACAGTCTATTATAAAATTTACCCTTCAGTCCTTTTTTCTGCCCAGTTATACATGGATAACTCCTAGTAATTTCACTATAACTTTGTCCGTACAACTTGGATTAAGTTAATTCTTTTTTTTTGCTTAAACTAAATACATAAGAAAACAACATATCCAAAATTCAGCAATTTCTCGGTGCTATAATAATTATGGTATAACTTTGAATCGGACCCTATATCTTTAACCATCAAATTTTGAGCATATTCTATTTCAAAAGTTCTAGTTTTCCCTTTGCTTACCTAAAAATTTTAAAATTTTGCACAAATATTCCTGAGACATAGATAAACAATTTATTCTCTTATAACTTTTACTGATTTTACCTCTAAGACCACGAAAATAAGATCACAAAGTATAGAACTGACTTTCTATTCTCCTTCTCTACTTCTTTTTTTTTTTCTCTTCTTATTTTCCTCTTCTATGTTTCCCACAAATTCTACAGATTCTTATAGATTTTCTACCTAAGAAGACTAATGATAACTCTTATCATCCTTATCTCTTCCCAATTGATCCATTTGTCTTTAAACCCTAATGTTATTGGATCATTTGTCCAACATTTCACTAATAATTCTAATTCTAATAATATTAATAATAATAATCAGCTGCAGAGATTTTAACATTTGAAAAAAATATCCCTCCTAAATCACAATTTAATCCCTTTATTTCTAATTTTATTCGATTATATCTCTAGACATTTAAGAGACATTTAATTTCTTGTGCTGTACTTTTGTACAATCAAATAAATACTTTATACATATTTTTACCTTATTTCTGTGATAATGAGGCAACCTGAATGTTGAATTGACATAAGAGAATATATATACAGGAGAGGAACCCTAACCCTACAAGGATTCCTGTAAGGATTAGACTTACAAATATACATAAATTTAAATTTACATTTATCACACATCTCTATCTCTATCACCCTCCTGCAACTTGAGCCGGGTGAGAACAAAGGCTCAAATTGTTTCTAAGTAATAAAAATTGGTCCTTGAGCATGGGTTTGGTGAGAATATCGGCCACTTGATCTGAAGTGGGAAGATACCGAACAGTGAGGAGCCCTTTGGAGACGCTATCACGGACAAAGAAAAAATCTACCTCAAAGTGCTTGCTTCGATTGTGAAAAATGGGATTTGCTGTGAGATAGGTGGCAGAGATGTTGTCACACCAAAGTTGAGGAGAACGTGGTATAGAGAAACCAATTTCCCGTAATAAAATCTGTAACCAACCAATTTCAGAGGCTCCTGTGGCCAATGCACGATATTCGGCTTCAGTGGAGGACCTTGCAACTGAATTTTCCTTCTTTGAGCTCCAGGAGATGGGATTGCGGCCAAGATAGATAACATATCCCTTCGTAGACTTCTGGTCATCGAGACTTCCAGCCCAATCAGCATCAGTGAACCCATGGAAAATAGGGCTGGAGTTTCGGTGGAGGTGCAAACCATGGCTGCGGGTTTGATTTAAATACTGAAGAAGGCGTTTAACTGCTTGCCAGTGAGAGACCGTTGGTGCATGCATGAATTGGGACAGCTTGTTAACTGGGAATGCAATGTCTGGCCGAGTGAGACAAAGGTACTGTAGGCTCCCAAGGACACCCCTATATTCAGTAGGATCAGGATGAGGATCACCATCGCCTAATTTCAGCCGTTCCTTGGGACACATGGGAGTGGAAATGCCTTTACAGCCAAGCATGTTGCACCTGGATAAAAGATCAGCAATATATTTTGACTCAGAGAGGAAGAGGCTAGAGGGCTGCCAGGAAGCTTCAATCCCCAGAAAATAAGATAACTGACCCAGATCTTGGATAGCAAACTGCCTTTGTAATTGCTTGATCAAGTTACCAATAAAGGAGGAATCGGACCCCATGAGAAGAATATCATCAACATAAATTAGACAAACCATAAATAAAGCACCATCATGAATAAAATAGAGGCTTGTATCAGATTTGGAGCCCCAAAATCCAAGATAACGGAGAGAGTCTGTCAATCGTTTGTGCCACATTCGAGGAGCCTGCTTGAGACCATAGAGAGATTTTTTTAATTTACAGACATACTCAGGTCGTGAGGGATCAACATACCCGGGTGGTTGAGACATGTACACATCTTCTTCTAAGGACCCATGAAGAAAAGCATTAGAGACATCCAGTTGATGGACATCCAATTCGAAGTAACAACAATAGCAAGAAGAAGTCGGATTGTAGCCGGTTTGATCACAGGACTGTAGGTCTCACAGTAGTCAATACCAGGTCGTTGATGAAATCCTTTGGCCATAAGGCGTGCTTTGTAGCGATCAATACTGCCATCTGCCTTGGTCTTTAAATGGTAGACCCATTTGCAACCAACCACATTTTGATTTTTGTCCGGTGGAACCAATACCCAGGTGCCATTATTGATAAGTGCATTGTATTCCTCAGTCATGGCCTGACGCCATGCTTGTGATTTGTAAGCCTGCCGAAAGGTCAAAGGTTCCAATGGTAGTGTGGAACCAACAAGTGCCTTGGGTTTTAAAGAACCAGTTTGAGATCTGGTGACAATACGCCTTGGAGGACTTTGATCACTGGAGACCAGTGATACCATAGGTGCAGCGGAATTGGACAAGGATGCCGAGGACAAGGGTCCATAGGAGGTGAGATCCACGGTAAAGGAAGGTGCTGTGGGTTCGGTTTCAGGGGATGGAAGGGGTGTCGGGTTGGCGGGGCTGTTGGCGGGTGCTGTTGGTGGTGTGGGTTCAGTTGACGGGTCGGTCTGGATGGAAGTTAGGGTTGCGGCTTTTTCTGGGCTGGTTGACGGTGCGGGTTGACGTGGTGGTGGGGCTGCTAGGTTGGCGGGTTGTATTGGTAAGGTAAGTGTGAGTGTACCAGGGTGCGATTGAGTAGTTGAGGAAGAGTGCCCATCATCATACCACTTGGAATAAGGGAACACCTGTTCATCAACCAAGACATGATGTGAGATAAACAAGCGGCAAGAAATGGGATCAAAGCATTTAAAACCCTTGTGGAGCTTACTATAGCCAAGAAAAATGCATTATGTGGAGCGAGGTTCAAGTTTATTCTTAGTGTAAGGGCGCAACCAAGGGAAACATAAGCATCCAAACACACGAAGGTGCATGTAGTCCGGGGGTGTGCCAAACAGACGTTGATAGGGAGTACAAAAATTAATGGAGGCCGTTTGGAGTCTATTTATTAAGTATGTGGTAGTATCAAAAGCATATGTCCAAAATTTGTGAGGTAAGTGGGCACGTTGTAGGAGTGCAAGGCCATGTTCAACTATGTGTCTATGTTTTCATTCAGCACTACCATTTTGTTCGGGTGTGTAAGGACAAGAGATTTTGTGTGTGTTGCCATGTTCCCGAAAGAATGGTTGTAAAGGCTCTATTGAGGCGGTTCCAAGCCTCAATGGCGGTGGGTGCATCAATGACTTGTGGCAACAAACTGGGGTCAATGGACGCAAATAACCAACTGAGCACCTGCTGATTTTGTTATTCCCATATATCATATAATGGGTTGCGAGTTTGATCTTCAAGAAACTCGGACGGAATAGGATGATTGTCGTCAATGTGGTGCCACATCCGGCATCCTCTCAACATAGTTATGAACTGCGCTTTCCATAAGACGAAGTTGGATAAGTTGAGTTTGCTTGTGATGAAGGTGGACGGATTGGAAAAGCTGATGGAGGAAGAAAGTGATGTGTTTGGACCGCCGGAAATCGTTGAGGTTGCAGTGGCGGAAGGGGAGCTGAAGTTGACGTCGGCCATGGTAGAGGAAGGTGGCGGTGGAGCTGTTAGAGGAGATGGGGCGGAAAAAATTATGTTAGGGTTAGGTTTTTTTTTTCCTCTAATGGCTCTGATACCATGTGATAATGAGGCAACCTGAATGTTGTATTGACATAAGAGAATATATATACAGGAGAGGAACCCTAACCCTACAAGGATTCCTACAAGGATTAGACTTACAAATATACATAAATTGAAATTTACATTTATCACACATCTCTATCTCTATCAATTTCATAGCATGTATGATGCAAATGTATTCTCTAGTTTATCTAATTGTGACATGTAGTGATCGTGTATAAATATCAAACGAATGCATTAAAAATGGGATGTTACAGTATGCATTTGCAACAAAAATTGTATATAATTTGTTGCTAAACGTGTTTTTTGGCAGCAACTTTTGGATATTGCTGCTAAATATAATCTTTGGCTTTTAGCATTTATTTCACTGCTTTTTTTTTTTTTGGCTACTAAATCTAATATTTATTATAGTGATCTTTCATTTTGTATATATACTTAAGGTTGTAACCTAATATAAATGGAAATTTCAACATATCAGTCACCCATCTTTAACAATATAATTATGCATTCAATTTAAGTTTTTTTTATCATTGTATACTTATATTATTAACTTTAGTTCATATACATATAATTAAAGTTTACAATTTCATAAAAAGTAATGCTATCAATTTTCTTTCATTGAATTTGTAGGTATTATTATCTTAAACACTAGATAATGGATAGTACAAAATTGAAGTTCAATTACCAGCATAATTTATAATAAATTCACATAATTTTCTACTTTAGAAGACTAATGATAACTCTTATCATCCATATCTCTTCCCAATTGATCCATTTGTCTTTAAACCCTAATGTTATTGGATCATTTGTCCAACATTTCACTAATAATTCTAATTCTAATAATATTAATAATAATAATCAGCTGTAGAGATTTTAATCTCTGAAAAAAATATCCCTCCTAAATCACAATTTAATCCCTTGATTTCTAATTTTATTCGATTATATCTCTAGGCATTTAAGAGACATTTAATTTTTAGTGTTGTACTTTCGTATAATCAAATAAATACTTTATACATATTTTTACCTTATTTCATAGCATGTATGATGCAAATATATTCTCTCATTTATCTAATTGTGACATGTAATGATCGTGTACAAATATCAAATGAATGCATTAAAAATGGGATGTTACAGTATGCATTTGCGACAAAAATTTTATATAATTTTGCTGCTAAACGTGCTTTTTGGCAGCAACTTTTGGATATTGTTACTAAATATAATCTTTAGCTTTTAGCATTTAATTCACTGCTCTTTTTTTTTTTTTTTTTTTTTTTTTTTTTGCTGCTAAATCTAATATTTATTTTGTATATATACTTAAGGTTGTAACCTAATATAAATGAAAATTTCAACATATCATTCACCCGTCTTTAACAATATCATTATGCATTCAATTTAAGTTATTTATCATTGTATACTTATATTATTAACTTTAGTTCATATACATATAATTAAAGTTTACAATTTGATAAAAAGTAATGCTATCAATTTTCTTTCATTGAATTTGTACATATTATTATCTTAAACACTTGATAATGGATAGTACAAAATTGAAGTACAATTATCAGCATAATTTATAATAAAATCACATAATTTTTGGACAAACATACAGTAATAAAATCACATAATTTTTGGACTAACATACAGTCTATTATAAAATTTACTCTTCAGTCCTTTTTTCTGCCCAGTTATAAATGGATAACTCCTAGTAATTTCACTATAACTTTGTCCGTACAACTTGGATTAAGTTAATTCTTTTTTTTGCTTAAACTAAATACATAAGAAAACAACATATCCAAAATTCAGCAATTTCTCGGTGCTATAATAATTATGGTATAACTTTGAATCGGACCCTATATCTTTAACCATCAAATTTTGAGCATATTCTATTTCAAAAGTTCTAGTTTTCCCTTTTCTTACCTAAAAATTTTAAAATTTTGCACAAATATTCCTGAGACATAGATAAACAATTTATTCTCTTATAACTTTTACTGATTTTACCTCTAAGACCATGAAAATAAGATCACAAAGTATAGAACTGACTTTCCATTCTCCTTCACCCGTCTTTAACAATATCATTATGCATTCAATTTAAGTTATTTATCATTGTATACTTATATTATTAACTTTAGTTCGTATATATATAATTAAAGTTTTCAATTTGATAAAAAATTAATGCTATCAATTTATAAAAGATAAATACATTATTCACCCGTCTTTAACAATATCATTATGCATTCAATTTAAGTTATTATTAACTTATCAGTTTAATTATGCTCCATATTTGTGAAAGATAAATATATCATTCATCCGTGTTTAATAATATCATTATGCTTTCAATTTAAGTTATTATTAACTTATCAGTTTAATTATACTTCATATTTGTGAAAGATAAATATATAATTCACCCGTCTTTAACAAAATCATTATGTTTTCAATTTAAGTTATTATTAACTTATCAGTTTAATTATACTCCACAGTAGTAAAAGATAAATATATCATTCACCCGTCTTTAACAATATCATTATGCTTTCAATTTAAGTTATTATTAAGTTATTAGTTTAATTATACTCCATATTTGTGAAAGATAAATATATCATCCACCCGTCTTTACCAATATCATTCTATTTTGAATTTAAGTTATTATTAACTTATCAGTTTAATTATACTCCGTAGTAGCAAAAGATAAATATATCATTCACCCGTCTTTAACAATATCATTATGCTTTCAATTTAAGTTATTATTAACTTATCAGTTTAATTATACTCCATATTTGTGAAAGATAAATATATCATCCACCCGTCTTTCCCAATATCATTGTATTTTGAATTTAAGTTATTATTAACTTATCAGTTTAATTATACTCCGTAGTAGCAAAAGATAAATATATCATTCACCCGTCTTTAACAATATCATTATGCTTTCAATTTAAGTTATTATTAACTTATCAGTTTAATTATACTCCATATTTGTGAAAGATAAATATATCATCCACCCGTCTTTCCCAATATCATTGTATTTTGAATTTAAGTTATTATTAACTTATCAGTTTAATTATACTCGATATTTGTAAAAGATAAATATATCATTCACCCATCTTTAACAATATCATTATGCATTCAATTTAAGTTATTTATCATTGTATACTTATATTATTAACTTTAGTTGGTATACATATAATTAAACTTTTCAATTTGATAAAAAGTAATGCTATCAATTTTCTTTCATTGAATTTGTGGGTATTATTATCTTAAAGACTTGATAATTGATAGTACAAAATTGAAGTTCAATTACCAGCATATAATTTTTATTATTCATATGTGCAAAATATTTTTTAATGTTATTTTAATATGACAATAAAACTTCAAGGCCCTCAAGTTGAATTTTGTTATACTAAAAAATGAAGTAGACTAGCTTATTATTTTTTTCTTTATTTGAAGAAAACTGATTTAATAAAATTGATTATGTTTAATGTGAAAATATTACTTTTTGCGTAAAAATTAATCGAAACTAATTAAAAAAAGGATGGGTAAATGGTCGAACAAAACCTCACCATACCGTAGAATTAACAATTGAAACAACATCTCCACCAGCACAAAATGAACTTCCATTTGCCTATATATTCTCAACAAAATTAACCAGTACCATATTATGTATTAAAAAAAGATAAACCATTTATTAATTCTTATATTTTTACATATTATATTTTTTAGTTGTTCTGTTTTTAGAATTATTTATATAATTTTTATGTTTTATCTTTATCTACAGTTTAGTCATTTTATTAAGATTAATGGTTGTCAAAGATAATAATAAAAGCTATGATTGAGTCTTACCTATCAGTTTAAGCTTTTGGGTCAATCGCTTGGGCTTGAAGCGTGTACTACACAGGCCCACCTTGCCATGTGTTGAATTTTTAATCAACAAATGAGACTTTTAGGATTCGAACCCTCGACCTCTAGGTTTAAGTGGCTCAGATACCAGGTCATGGAACCATTTGACCTAAAAGTTCAAGCTGATAAGTAAGACCCAATTATAGTTTTTATTATTATCTCTGACAGGTTTCATGATATAGTATTAGAGCCACTTAGACCTAGAGGTCGAGGGTTCAAATCCTGGCAGCTCCATTTGTTGATTAAAAATTCAACACATGGCAAGGTGGGCCTGTGTTGTACATGCTTCAAGCCCAATGGGTGTTCGTATGCAGGCGAATGTTAGAGATAATAATAAAAGCTATAATTGGACCTTACCTATCAACTTAAACTTTTAGGTTAATTGATTCCATGACAATGGTCAAATTAGATTAAATAATGATAAAATTACCTTTTATCCTATTTTCCAATGGTAAAACAGGTTATTTTCATATTTTATGTTTTTTCACATAATTAGAATCTTTTAAATATTGATTAATTGATGTATTAACTTTCAATAATTATAGAATTTTAATTTATCAGTGTAAAAGCTTCGTTAAAAGAATAAATAAAAAATTGTTTCAAAACTTATAAAATTAAGAATACAAATATATAAAATTGTAATTTCATCTTTAATATACCTAGCTTATAGAGAAGATTAAAAAAAATATCATTTCAAAAAATTTATCAGATTCAGAATAATATATATTATTAGTTTAAAGATATTATATTAAATTAAAAAAATAAGAAAATATATAATAAATAAATTTTTATTTTATAATCAATATATACAAGTACAAAAATATTGGTATATATATGCTATAAAAAATTATTAAAAATATTTTAATTAAATTTAAAAACTAAAAGATAAATTTGCACCTAAAACTATGTCTTACTTTGTATTTTTCATATGCAAAAACAAATGAACGAACTATAAAGTTGAATTCAACAACACTCGATCCTTCATAATAGATTAGGTGGCTTCAAAAATTGATTACTCCCTTTTTTTTTTCTCCTATAAAGAAGGGGGAAAACTTGCCTAATTCGTGTGTCTGAAAAAGATCTGTTTAATTAGCCTACAATCTCTCTAAAGGATGGCACCCAATTCATCTCTTTCAGTAGCTGCAAGAAGGTTTGGTTTTCCAATCATACATATATTAGTAAAACTATTATTATTATTATTATTATTATTATTATTATTATTATTATTATTATTATTATGAAACTTATATTTGATCTCTTACATGTTTAAGAGTTTAATTTACGAACTTGTAAGTTTTATATAATTATTTTGAAGAGGGGAGGGGCTGATGATCATGTTTAATTTTCTTGATACTTCATGGTAAAAATTTGTAAAATTAATTATTGGTTAGATAGATAGATTAATCAATTGTCAACCAATAATTTAATCACATAAAATTAATTTAATGTTATAGATTGGAAGGTAAGGTCGCACTGATTACTGGAGGAGCTGGAGCAATTGGTGAGTGCATAGCAAGAAGCTTCTGCAAACATGGTGCTAAAGTGATTATAGTTGATATTCAGGATGATTTAGGACAATCCGTATGTAACGATCTCGGACATGAATCAGCCGTTTACGTGCACTGTGACGTAACCCAAGAAATTGAAGTTGCAAAGGCGGTGGACACCGCAATCTCCACCTTTGGAAAGCTAGATATCATGGTGAATAATGCAGCCACAATAGATCCGCAGAAACCTAACATAACTGATAATGATGTAGCCGATTTTGAGAGAGTGGTGAAGGTTAACCTAATTGGACCTTTCTTGGGCACCAAGCATGCTGCTCGAGTCATGATTCCAGATCGCCAAGGTAGCATTATTACACTTGGCAGTGTTTGCTCTGCCGTAGGCGGTGTTGCTTCTCACGAATATACTAGCACAAAACATGGGATCGTAGGTCTAGCAAAGAATGTAGCAGCCGAACTTGGTCAATTTGGAATCAGAGTTAATTGCTTGTCGCCTTACTTTATAGAAACTCCATCGGCCGTGAGTTTCTTTAAGATGGAAGAGGATGGAAAAAATTGTGTATATTCAAATCTTGAAGGGAACAAATTAAGACAAGAAGATGTGGCTGAAGCTGCTATTTTTTTAGCAAGTGATGAATCCAAGTATGTGAGTGGGCATAATCTAGCATTGGATGGAGGTTTTACCACCATTAATCCTGCTTTTGGCCTCTTCTCTAGGTCCAAATGAATTCCATATATGTATAATTAATTAATAAAGATTGTGTTTAGTATAAAATGGATGATTTAGAGGTTGAGAATAATTGAGAGAGATGATGGAAATCAAACTTTATTTTATTGATAGCAGAAGTAAAAATCAGTATTAGCTTGATTAATTTATTTAGAAATAATAAATATATTTATTTACCCGGTTCTAGGGACACGAACGACAACTCCATGATCATCCACCCAAATCCAAACCCAAACACCATGAGTTCCTTCCTTTAACACTATTGTTTTCACCTTTTTATTCTCTCTTTCTATCGTCTTCCCTCCAGCCATGACTGTTAAGGAAATAAATATATTTTATTTATTGTAATTATTGTAATTATCCTATTTAGGTTTATCTCCTCTTTAGTAGTTATCCTATTCTGTAATTATCCTATTTAGGTTTATCTCCTCTTTAGTAGTTATCCTATTCTATATCTCTATATATACTCTTGTAATCCTCTTTATTCATCAAGGGAAAAGTATTAATTTCTCATCACAATTCTCAACATGGCATCAGAGCGTACCTAGAACTCTTAATGCCAAACCAAGAATCTCTTCTTCTCCTCCAAACCCTAACCTTAATTCGGCCTCCACCGATCTTCAGCAGCCCCAAACCCCACCGCAAATCACCACTTTATTGCCTCTAACCTACCCGTCCAACACTCCTTCAATGGCTGCCAACATCAGTTCCTCAACTCTTCCTATCTCTACCAATCAAATCTTTTCCAATAAACTCAACCATACCAACTATTTTGTTTGGAAAACTAAATTCCCCCCATCCTTCACTGTCGTGATTTAATGAGCCACATAGATGGGACCACGCTACCTCCACCTAGACACATCTCCTCTCCTACAAATCCGACTCAACTTATCGAGAATCCCGCTTATCGTGAATGGTTCTCCAAAGACCATAGTTGCTTTCCTGGATCTTCACTTCTCTCTCTCTTGTGATGTTTTCAAAACTGTTGTTGGACTCACCTCTACACATGCGGCGTAAGAAGCTCTCTCAAAAGCTTATGGCTCAGAACAGCTAGTTACAGATTCAGATGCAACTTCAGGAACTTCACAAAACTGATAGTGACATTGCTGATTATCTTCAGCATTGCCAAGCCTTGGCTGATGAACTTGCTGCTGCCAATGCTCCCTTAAGTGATGCCCAATTCAATGCCGTAATATTCAAAACCCTTGGGATTGAATTGCAATCCATTATGGCCACCCTTTGTGTTATGGATCCTCCTACTGATTTCTTTACCCTATATGGACATCTCACATCCCATGAAATCCTTCTCAAAAATTTTCATGAGACCCCGGTTGCTCTTGTTGCTTAATGCCCAGCCCCCTCCTTTCAGCCACCCTCTTCACCGTCTCCTCACACCACCAACCGGTACTCAGGCCATTGACGTCATCGGGGACCGTGTCAAATCTGTGGCCTCAATAATCACACTGCTGATCGGTGCCGGAGAGTCATCCCCAACCCAAACTTTCAACCACCATGTCACTCGTATGGCCCGCCTACGTTCAGTCAAGCCAACCTGGCCTAGGTTCCTCCTGGCTCGGCTGGTTCGGTTCACCTGCAGCATCAGCATTAGTTTCACAATTCGCCACCTCTTGCCCCGCTTCCGTCTCTTGCCAGACCATGGTATCCAGACGCAGGTGCCACACACCACATGACAGCTGATTACAATCATCTTTAACACATGCAACCATACCATAGGGCGGACCAGATTCGAGTAGGTAATGGTCAGGGTATGAATATCACACACACTGGTTATTCCAAATTTGTAACATCCTAAAAATTTAATAAGTATTAATATTTAAAAAGTGATATTATAATTTGAGGATTTTTATGGAATGGGGTGAAATATTGAGGAAATATAAAAATAGAAAGTTCTAGGGGTAAAAATTATATGCACAGTAAGGATATAATTGAAAGGAATTTAAAATTGTGTGGAGGAATTTAGAAAGTAAAAATATATTATATTAAGGGTTAAAAGGTAATTCTAAAAGAAAGATATTTTTATAATATATGTGAAAAAAAAAACGGACGGTGAGAAGTCTCTGGACGAAATTTATTATATATATATATATAGAACGAAAAAAAAGAAAGGGGGGACGAAGTCCCAGACGAAAGGTTATATATATATATATATATATATATATATATATATATATATATATATATATAATCTTGATAATTGATTGTTTTGCGGTCCAATCGCGATGAAATTTCAGGTACGTGTTTAGAACTAAGTGAATTTCAATATATATGGTTAAGATTTTATTTTGAGGTCAATATGATAGGGTATTTAGAAATGAAATTTTAGAGTATTTTTTGTAAATTAATTCTAAATATGAAGTGATGTCAGAATAAAATTAGTATTTTTGGACTCCTAGCAGTGCTGTGAATCTAGTGATATTCTCCGTCGGAATTATGGGCATTTTTCCGGTGACCGGAATATTTTCCGGCGAGTCTCTGTTAATTTAATATTTTTATATTGATCTATGAATTATTTTGAGCAATATTAATTCTTGGAGTTTTTGATGATTTTGAGTAGATTATTTTATATGAATTTTTGAAGTATTTAGAGGTAAATTAATTATATTATTTGTTAGAAAATTTGTTTAAGTGAGATTTATATGTGAATAGTAACTTGTATCTTTGTATGAATATTAATCGTATAAGTGAATGGTGATAGGGTGATGTGTTATATGGAATAAGTTATAGAGGATAATAATTACGTTATTTTAAGTTTAGAAGAACTATGTGGCTTTGATTCCCAAATCAGAATTTGGGGTACGTAGAAAGCTTGATAATAAATAATTATCAAGTCCAAGCCAAATAAGTATATTAAATTAGATAGATTATATTTAATTTTATTGATGCATTAACATAAGATTATTCTATATAAGGATTTGAAGATTTATGACAACGAGGAATTTATTTGGATATTAAGAATATTTTTGGGTGTTTCGAAAGACGTCAGAAGATGTATTAAGATCAAAATAGTTTGGAGTTGGGTGTCACAAAATTTGCCTCTTTTAAATTAAATGATGTTTTATTCGTTCCCAAAATAACCAAATCATTATTATCTGTCCAAAAATTTGCCTCTGACAATCGTTGCTATTTTGAATTTTGGCCATCTTATTTTTTGGTTAAGGATCAGGTAACGAAGGAAATATTTTTCAGAGGCCCGAGTGATCGGGGCTTGTATTTGTTGCCACCTGATCTGAAGCAAGCGCTGGTTGGAGAAACTGTCTCATTTGATAAGTGGCACGCATGGTTAGGACACCCCCCATAAGAGAGTTACTTCCAAAATTTTTCACGATTCCAATTTACCTTTTATTTCTTCTTCAAATAAATGTATTGCATGTCATATGGGAAAATTACAAAAGAGTGAACTCAAATCCATTAGTTGTCCTAGTACTGCTCCCTTTGAAATTATTTATGGTGATGTTTGGGGTCTGGCTCCCATTGAGTCATATTTAAATCAAAGATATTTTGTTCTTTTCATTGATGAATGCACCCGATTTACTTGGCTATATTGCTTAAAGTTCAAGAGTGATGTGTTAACTGTTTTTCTTGAATTCATTGCCATGATAAAATGCCAATTTAATGCAACAATTTGGCAATTCCATTGTGATTGGTGAATTTCAAAAATTAACATCCTACTTTAAACTGTTGGTGTGCCCTAGTTCTTAGGGCATTGGATTCTTGTATTTTGTAATATACATTAAGACTTATTGTATGAATACATTATTTGTGTTACATTAATAAAGGCAATTAATCTATTTCATTTATATCCTGTGCTATAATATGAGTAGAGTATCCATTGATTGATAATCATAAAACCTATCCCTGGTCTGTTCTAATCGTGGGAACGAATAGAACCACAGACTTGTATATTCGATGACTGTATGGCAGTTCTTAACTAGCCATAGTACTTGTATAGTCAGTCATGAATATAGGTACATGTCGTTGACATGGGACTGGATCGATCCGCATAAAAAAGCCACATGGTTGTCGCATCATAGGTCTTTCTTGAATAGGTCTCTTTTGTCCTCAGACCAGATTTTATTATAATATCAATATGGAATTCGGTTCACTTTGACATACGCCTAATAGGTCTGTAAAATGATGCTAAATACGAGTATGATTGGGTGGACCGGTGAACATGTTGATATTGATGATGAAGTGATGGAATTGCCACTCGGGTAACACTGAGATGATATCATTGGCCACTTGATGAGTGGGACTGATAAGTGTATGGCCTTACCCAAGTAAGTCGGTGCTTATTTGATTAATCAGTCAACTCAAGATCAAGAAATATAATAAACAACAGAAGAGGATGACGGACACCATGCCTCTTATTTATTCATATCTATATCATTAGGCAAAGGACACTATAAGATTACTACCGGTTGAGTGTCTTCTAAAGACTGCTGCATCTCTGTCTTAATTGGGGGCTGTAATGGTTTGCTAGAACCCACTTATAGTCTGTGGGCCTTGAGCCTACTGCCAACATAAGTGCACATAGATCAACTGAGCTGGAACTTATAGAAATTGTACATGTAATGTACATTGGAAGAAATGCTTTAATTAATTAGTTGACATTCGGTGTCAAGGTAATTAATTAACATTGGGTTGAATTTAATTTAATTAATAAGTATACATAATGTAATTAATGAATTTATCAATTAATTGAATTACATAAAGTAAACAATTAATTAAATAATTTTCCTTAGTAGGAAAATTAAATACATGTATTGTATTTATTTAAGTGTGATTTAAGTTTATTTAGGGGTAATTAAATTTAGCCAAATGGAATTAAATTACATAGTATATACTTTTTAATTAAAGTTTATTTATATAATTATAATCCTAGTGGGCTTGGGTTTAATTAACCTAATTAAAACCCAATTAGACAAGGTGTCTATATAAGGGCACACTTAAGGAATAAAACCCTAATTCAACCCTAATTAATTGCTGGAAATTTCAGCCACCAAGAGCAGCCCCAAAACAGCCGAAAATCCCAGCATTAAACATCCATTCCTTCGCGTCTTCGGCTAGCACTGGTTCCTGCTCAATAGTTGATCGTGCACTGGACTTTGGAGATCGCAGTTTCAAGAAACGATTCGGCAACAGTCTCTAGAAGAGACAGATCTGTTGAGTTAATCTCTCTTGATTCAATTTGGTTTTATTCTAATCAATGGTAATTGGACATGATAGGTGGATTCTAGGAAATTTTAAACGGTGTATTTTCCGCTGCGCCATGTTATTTTTCCAATGACGAATCCCAACAGTGGTATCAGAGCCTAGGTTTTGTCCATTAGATTGATTGGAATTGGTTCTTGAAAGCGTTCTTGAAGAAAGTATGGGTTTCAAGTTAGTGATTTTAGGGTTTTTGTTCAATTGGTTTTGGTTTTGGATAAACCCTAGAATTTTGGATTGGGGTTTTTGATTATTTTTCCCCAATTGGTTTCCATCTAAAGTTGTTGTTATATTGATTATTTAATTTTTGATGGATTATTTTATGATTTAATAAGTTTGAATTAAAAAAAAATTATTGTTGGGCTGGATGGAATCGCAATTTGCGATTCCATCCAGCGGCACTGCTGCCCCGCCGGGACAGCAGCGCCGCGCGCGGAGTTTAGGTCCGGTTTCGGATTTTGCGGGCATTTTTTTTATCCCGGGCCCTAATGCAAATTAAATTAAATTTTTTTAAATTAATTTGTATTTAAATTGTTTTATTTTGTTGGCATGTATATTTAATTTAATTGTTTGCATATTAAATTGAATATGGACTTTGTGAAATTCACCCAATAAACTGCGACACCGGTTAAAATTGGGAGAGCTAAATTTTAAATTTGTGACAACCCAAATTCAAGTGGGAGCAAAATTGTTAGTTTTGCATTTATGGATGTTATCCATTGGGCCTTAGTCGCATTTGTTAAAATTGGTGATTTCACCCTAAGTAACTCGACTTAACATTTATATTTATAATTTGGAATGCCATGATCATGCATCATATTGGTATGTATGTGCACGACAGGTATTTTGTTTGAAATGTGATGTTGAGTTCTATGGGCCCAAATTATTATCGGTTGTAATTTAATTTTGGGAAATATGGCCTGCGTGCCATTTTTTTTATTTTGATGTAATTTTAGAATAGATTTTATTTTACAAAATTGTTGTAATTGCATCAAGTATGGAGGAAGGCCCAGATGGAGCAAACCCATGGTGGGAGTCCAAGATGGATTGCAGTCCGACCCATGAAGAATTAGATAGAATATCTAGTTTTTCATTAGGTTGTAATTAAAGGCCCATAGGATCTCATTTATTTTAAATTAAGTATGCTATTGCATTTTTCATATAATATGGATGTATGGATCACCAAATTATTACCCGCGTTTATGCATGCTAAGCCGTATCACTTAATTTTAATCTGGTAATTAAAATATTGAGTCGTTTAAAAGTACTTCCCATATTCACACCTCTTCCTCCCATTGATGCTGCAATGTGCGCCATGCCCTAGCTGGGTACATTGTAGTATTCGATGGGCCGTCAAGGGTTAGGATACTTGGTATGGTTAACATGTGAATGGTGGTTTGACTCAACATGGGTAGCATTAGCTCAGAGCAGGCCCTAAGCACAGATGGGTAAAGTGTCAATAAGCCCATCAAACCAAGAGTCCTTCGTGGAAGGATTGGATAGGTTGTCCTACCAAACGAATCAATGGTTGGTTAGCGAGCCCTAGTTCGGCTAGTCATTGATAAGTTGTGGATCTTGGTCAAGTCAGCCTATTAACATCACCAACAAACAAATTAAAATCGGATTATTAATTTGAATTGGCTTAAAAGTCCTTTATTTCTAACTTAAGCAATGATTTCTTCCATGTAGATAATCCCATTTCACTTAAGCAATTTAAATGGCTACAACAAACAACAACTCACTCTCACTTAGATCACTCTTGGAGAAGGAGAAGCTTTCGGGGACTAACTTTCTGGACTGGGCTAGGAACTTACAAATAGTTCTTAGACAAGAGTCCAAGTAGTATGTACTGAATGCTCCTTTACCAGCTGGCCCTCCCCCAGGTCGAGGCGTCACCACGGCGATGGTGGAGCAGTATGACCGGTAAGTGAGGGATGACCGAGATGTCTCGTGCCTCATGCTGGGTACCATGGCTTCTGATCTTCAAAAGCAGTTCATGGATAAGCATGCTTATGAGATGATGGATCAACTTAAAAAGATGTTCCAAGATTAGGCTCGTCAGGAACGTTACCTGACAACTAAGGCACTTTGCACGACTGTGATGGCAGCTGGGACTTCTGTTAGCACTTATGTGCTAAAGTTGAAGGGGTATATTGATACACTTGCCCACCTTGGCTCGCCAGTTCCATAGGACTTGGCAGCAGACATTATTCTCGGGTCACTTCCTGAGTCTTACAACCAGTTTATCATGAACTATCATATGCAAGGGTTGGATAAATCGGTTGTTGAGCAGCATGGCATGCTCAAGCTTGCGGAGCAGTCTCTTAAGAAGACTCCTAAAGTATTGCTGGTGAACAAGGGCAATACACCCATTGCTAAGGGAAAGGCCAAATCTAAGGCCAAGGCTAAGGCCAAGGCTAAGGGCAAAAAGGTGGTGGCCAAACCTAAAGCAAGGGTTGCTTCTCCTGACGATGTCTGCCATGAGTGTCATGAGAAGGGGCACTGGAAGAGCTCATGTCCAAATCTAAGGGAGCAACTGAAGGGCAAAACTACTGCTTCAGGTATTTATGTTGTTGAGATTAATCTAACTATTTCTACATCTTGGGTCTTAGACACTGGATGTGGATCTCACATTTGTTCAAATGTGCAGGGTCTAAGAAATAGGAGATTACTAGGATCTGGAGAAGTAGATCTTCGAGTCAGAAATGGTGCTCGAGTTCAGGCCATGGAGATCAGAGATTATTTCTTAGATATGCCTAGTGCACTTGTTTTGGAACTAAGAAACTGTTATTTTGTACCTGCAATGCGCAGGAATATTATTTCTGTTTCTTTGTTGGATATTTTTGGTTTCGTATTTAATATTGGACATGGTAGAATTTCTATGCAATGTGGCAATATTATTTATGGAACAGCATTTCTTGAAAATGGCTTATATATCCTTGATCTAAAACGTGAAAGTTCAATCTATAACATAAATACTAAAAGGATTAAACAGAATGAAATTAATCCTACATACATCTGGCACTGTCGACTTGGCCACATAAACGAGAAGCGCATAGCTAAGCTTCACTCTAGTGGAGTGCTAGGGTCATTTGACACCCAGTCTTATGACACATGTGAATCTTGTTTGAGAAGCAAGATGACAAAGGCGCCTTTTAGCAAAACTACTGAAAGGGCCTCAGAGCTATTGGAGCTTATACATTTTGATGTATGCAGCCCAATGAGCACTATTGCTAGATCTGGTTTTCTGTACTTCGTCACCTTCACGGATGACTTCAGCAGATACGGTTACGTGTATCTAATGAAGCATAAGTCTGAGACTCTTCAAAGTTTCAAGGACTTTAAGAATGAAGTAGAAAACCAACTTGGCAAGAAAATAAAAGCACTTCGGTCTGACCAAAGGGGTGAATATTTGAGCCAAGAGTTTGACTCATTTTTGAGAGAGTGTGGGATTGTATCCCAACTCACTCCTCCTGGTACACCCCAGTGGAATGGAGTGTCAGAAAGGAGGAATAGGACCTTGCTAGACATGGTCCGCTCGATGATGAGTCATGCTACACTCCCTGTCTCCTTTTGGGGATATGCTTTAGAGACAGTTGCTTACATTCTTAATAATACACCAAGCAAGGTAGTTGAGGGTACACCGTATGAACTATGGAAGGGCCGAAAGCCCAATGTTTCCTTCTTGAAGATTTAGGGCTGTGATGCACTTGTTAAGAAATTGACAAGTGGCAAACTCGAGTCCAAATCTGTCAAGTGCCAGTTTGTGGGTTACCCTAAGGAAACTAAGGGTTATTACTTCTACGATCCGGCGGAAAACAAAGTTTCATAGCTAGAAATGCAGTCTTCTTGGAGAAGGAATTCCTTTCCAAGAGAGACGGTGGGAGTAATGTTGAACTTTCAGAAGTTCAAGACTCACAAACTCCTGCAGCTACTGCTAAGGATGCTTCAGGAACCAATCTCACAACTCAAGAAATTGAGGAACCAGAATCGGTTACACAGGACCTTAGAAGGTCTGCTAGGACACATCATCAGCCAGAGAGGTATGGCTTTCTCGTGACTGATTATGGGGACCTTATGGTCATTGACCAAAAGGAGCCCAAGAATTATGAGGAGGCTATTAAAAGCCCACACTCAAATCAATGGCTCAAAGCCATGGAGGCTGAGATGCAATATATGCACGATAACCAAGTATGGAACTTGGTGGATCCACCTCCGGGTGCTAAGGTGATAGGTTGTAAGTGGTGTTTCAAGTTAAAGGCTGACAACACCTTCAAGGGGCGATTGGTGGCAAAATGATTCAGGCAAGTTCAAGGAATTGACTATGATGAAACCTTTTCACCAGTTACTATGCTCAAATCCATTAGGATGCTACTAGCCATAGCTGCATGGTACGATTATGAGATATGGCAGATGGGTGTTAAGACCGCTTTCCTTAATGGAAAGCTACTCGAGGATGTGCACATGGCACAACTTGAGGGTTTTATCGATCCAAAGTATCCAAATCGGGTATGCAAGCTTCAAAGATCCATTTATGGATTGAAGCAAGCATCGAGGTCATGGAATCAGAGATTCAATGAGGCCATTACGGAAAAAGGCTTCACACAGAATTCTAATGAGCCCTATGTGTATAAGATGGTTAGTGGGATCGTTTCCACCTTCCTAGTGCTGTATGTTGATGACATCCTTATCATTGGAGGCGACATACCAACACTGCAAGGGGTTAAGCAGTGGTTGAGTATGTGCTTCACAATGAAGGACTTAGGCGAAGCTGAGACGATCTTAGGTATCAGGATCTACAGAGATAGATCTAATCGGCTTCTAGGCCTAAGTCAGGCCATGTACATTGACAAGGTTCTGAAAAGATTCAGCATGAATAAGGCAAAGAAAGGATTCTTGCCTATGCACCATGGGTTGAGGCTGAGTAAGAAAGATGGTCTTAAAACAAAGAAGGACCGGGAGAATATGGAAAAGATCCCTTATGCATCTGCTATTGGATCCATTATGTACTCCATATTATGTACGAGGCCTGATGTCGCGTTTGCACTAAGTATGACTAGCTGGTACTAGTCGGACCCCGGGGAGGAACACTGGAAGGCTGTCAAGGCAATCCTAAAGTACCTTAATCGGACTAAGGATGCTTTCTTAGTGTATGGAGGTCAAGATGAGCTGGTAGTGTCAGGTTACACTGATGCAAGCTTTGAGACTGATGAGGATGAGAACCAATCACAGTCTGGTTATGTTTTTCTCCTGAATGGTGGTGCCATTAGTTGGAGGTCCTCAAAGCAGGCCGCTATTGTTGACTCTACAACGAAAGCTGAGTACATAGCTGCGTGCGAAGCTGCAAAGGAAGCCGTTTGGATCAAGAAATTCATAACCGAGTTGGGAGTAGTACCCACTATCCTAGACCCAGTTGATGTTTTTTGTGACAACAACGGGGCCATCGCACAAGCTAAGGAGCCTCGGTCACACAAAAGATCCAAACATGTGCTCAGAAAGTTTCACCTCATTCGGGAGATCATAAACAGAGGTGACATATCATTGTAGAGGGTTGACACCAAGAATAATGTCGCTGATCCATTGACCAAAGCGCTGCTGCAGACATAGTACAATGATCATACCAGATCTATAGGAATTAGGGCAATGCCCACTTGGAACTAGTGTAAGTGGGAGATTGTTGGTGTGCCCTAGTTCTTAGGGCATTGGATTCTTGTATTTTGTATTATACATTAAGACTCATTATATGAATACATTATTTGTGTCACATTAATAAAGGTAATTAATCTATTTCATTTATATCTTGTGCTATAACATGAGAAGAGTATCCATTGATTGATAATCATAAAACCTTTCCTAGGTTTGTTCTAATCGTGGGAACGAATAGAATCACAGACTTGTATATTCGATAACTGTTCTTAACTAGCCATAGTACTTGTATAGTCAGTCATGAATATAGGTACATGTCATTGACATGGGACTGGATCGATTCGCATAAGAAAGCCATATGGTTGTCGCGTCATAGGTCCTTCTTAAGTAGGTCTCTTTTGTCCTCAGACCAGATTTCATTATAATATCAATATGGAATCCGGTTCACTTTGACATACACCTAACAGGTCTATAAAAGGATGCTAAATACGGGTATGATTGGGTGGACCAGTGAACATGTTGATATTGATGATGAAGTGATGGAATTGCCACTCGGGTAACACCGAGATGATATCATTGGCCACTTGATAAGTGGGACTGATAAGTGTATGGCCATACCCAAGTAAGTCGGTGCTTGTTTGATTAATTAGTCAACTCAAGATCAAGAAATATAATAAACAGTAGAAGAGGATGACGGACACCATGCCTCTTGTTTATTCATGTCGATATCATTAGGCAAAGGACACTATGAGATTACTACCGGGTGAGTGTCTTCTAAAGACTGCTGCATCTCTGTCTTAATTGGGGGCTGTAATGGTTTGCTAGAACCCACTTACAGTCTGTGGGCCTTGGGCCTACTGCCAACATGGAGACAGACCCATAGGATCGTGCACATAGATCAACTGAGCTGAAACTTATAGAAATTATATCTGTAATGTACATTGGAAGGAATGCGTTAATTAATTAGTTGACATTCGGTGTCAAGGTAATTAATTAAGATTGGGTTTAATTTAATTTAATTAATAAGTTTACATAATGTAATTAATTAATTTATCAATTAATTGAATTACATAAAGTAAACAATTAATTAAATAATTTTCCTAAGTAGGAAAATTAAATGCATGTTTTGTATTTACTTAAGTGTGATTTAATTTTATTTAGGGGTAATTAAATTTAGCCAAATGGAATTAAATTACATAGTATATACTTTTTAATTAAAGTTTATTTATGTAATTATAATCCTAGTGGGCTTAGGTTTAATTAACCTAATTAAAACCCAATTAGACAAGGTGTCTATATAAGGGCACACTTAAGGAATAAAACCCTAATTCAACCCTAATTATTTGTTGGAAATTTCAGCCACCAAGAGCAGCCCCAAAACAACCGAAAATCCCAGCATTAAACATCCATTCCTTCACGTCTTCGGCGAGCACTGGTTCCCGCTCAGTAATTGGTCGGGCACTGGACTTTAGAGATCGCAGTTTCAAGAAACGATTCTGCTGCAGTCTCTAGAAGAGACGAATCCGGTGAGTTAATCTCTCTTGATTCAATTTGGTTTTATTTTAATCAATGGTAATTGGACACGATAGGTGGATTCTAGGAAATTTTAAACGGTGTATTTTCCGCTGCGCCACGTTATTTTTCCAATGACGAATCCCAACATAAACAACATGGAATTGCTCACTTCTTGGCTTGCCCTTACACCCATGAACAAAAAGGTATTTCTAAATTGAAAATTCGCCATGTCATTGATACAACACTTACTTTACTTGCTCATGCAAAAGTTCTTTTTTGCTTCTGGAATTATGCTGTCAATCATAGTGTTGAATTAATTAACTGTCTTCCATCTCAGTCTCTTAATAACTCATCTCCCTACAGCCATTTATTTCATAAGTCTCCGGACTACAAAGATTTCAAAATTTTTGGTTGTGAAATTTTTCCTTTAGTTTGGCCCTACAAAAAAAATAAGTTTCAGTTCCGCAGCCACTCTTACGATTTTCTCCGTAAATCAAAATTTCACTCTGGTTTTCTATGTTACAGTCCTCAAAATGATAGGGTCTACATTGCTAAACATGTTAAATATGATGAAGACATATCCCCTTATTGTGTATCTCAACCGTGTACCTCTGCTTCTCCAGTCATGCCTTCCTCGGATCATGTGCAGTGGCACATCCAGGTGCCTAATCCCATTTGCCTCTCCTAGTAAGTCCTCGCACTGAACTTTTCCTTTTTAAATAATGATGTTCTTACTCACACTACCCTCATGGACACTACACCTAGCCCAACGCCTCCTTCTTCAGCCCCCTCTCCCACCTGCAGCGACCCACTCGCTACTAGCAGCCCACCGTCATCTAGCCCAACGTCACCTACACTTGCCTCTTCGCCCGCCCACAGCTCCCCACCCGCTACACCCAGCCCAATGTCACCTCCCCAATCACCTGATTCCTCCTCACCTCTTCCTCTTACATCTCCTGGCCTTAATCTCATTGTTGATCTATCCGACACCACATCTCCCACACACCCTATCCCTCCCGCCTCCTCCACCCACCCCATAAACTTGCGTCCAGCCCATACCTGAAAAACCCCATCTCGTTATGCCCTCTCTCACTCTTTGCTTTCTCCCGACTTTACAATTACCGAACCCTCCACCTATTCCCAAGCCCGAAAATTTCCAGTGTGGCGTGATGCCATGACCTGTGAGTATAATGCTCTTCAAAATACTCATACTTGGATCCTGGTTCCCAAACCAGGTCATGCTAATGTTATTGATTATAAATGGTTGTTTCGTATTAAACGTCACTCTGATGGTAGTATAGATAGATACAAGGCCCGTCTTATGGCAAAGGGGTTTACTCAGTAGGCTAGTATTGACTACAAAGAAACTTTCAGTCCAGTGATCAAGGCTACTTCAATTTGGACTGTCTTGGCTCTTGCTTCTATCCACTCTTGGCCAGTGCATCAACTAGATGTCACAAATGCTTTTCTCCATAGACAGCTAGCCGAAACCATCTATATGAGGCAGCCACTAGGTTTTCTTGACAAAAGTAGACCGGATCATGTGTGTCTTCTTCAGAAATCCTTATATGGTCTCAAGCAGGCTCCGCAGGAATGGTTCAACCGGCTCTGCACATTCCTTATGTCACATGGCTTTTGCAAGTCTCACTCTGACAACTCTTTATTCATTCGATATCAAGGTATAATTTCCACTTACATTCTCTGCTATGTTGATGATATTCTTATCACTGGGACACACTTACCTGCGATTCACAAACCATTCAACTCTTGGAATCAGAATTCCCCATCAAGGACTTGGGCCAAGCTACATATTTTCTCGGCATTGAACTTGATCACACTCCTCATCGGATATTATTACGGCAGACCAAGTATATTGTGGATCTTCTTCAACGGGATAACCTCCAAGATGCCAAACTGTGTCCAACCCCCATGGCTTCCTCTCCCAATCTTTCCAAATCCATGGGCATCCCTCTTACCTCTGGTGAAGAATATCAACGTATTGTTGGCGCTCTCTAATACCTCACTCTTACTCGGCTGGAACTAGCTTTTGCTGTCAATAAATTATGTCAATTTATGCACCAGCCCACTGATGTTCATTGGCAAAGTATCAAACATCTTCTCTGTTACCTAAAAGGCACTCTTCATCTTAGCATTCTCCTCTCTGATTCCTCTCCGATGCACCTCACTACTTTCTCTGATGCGGACTGGGGAGGCTGCCCGGACGACCAGTGATCCACGGGTGGATATGGAATTTTCCTAGGTGACAACTTGGTCTCTTGGTTAGCCCAAAAACTGCCTACCATTGCCCGATAGAGCACTAAGAGTGAGTATAAAGCCATTGCCAATGCTACTGCCAAAACTGTTTGGCTTTACTCCCTCCTTACGGAACTTGGATTCAATATGAAAGGCAAAATACATCTGTGGTGTGACAACATTGGCACTATTTACCTCACCAAAAATCCGGTCTTTCATGCCCGCACTAAGAACATTGCTATTAATTATCATTTTGTTCGGGAGTTGGTCAATAATGGTACTCTCCGCATTCAGTTTTTGGCCTCTAGTGATCAACTTGCGGACATCTTCACCAAGCCTCTTAGTACCTTTCGGTTTTTATACCTTCGCACACAGCTTCGCGTTGAGGGTACCCATCTGCTTGCAGGGGGTGTTAAGGAAATAAATGTATTTTATTTATTGTAATTATTGTAATTATCCTATTTAGGTTTATCTCCTCTTTAGTAGTTATCCTATTCTGTAATTATCCTATTTAGGTTTATCTCTTCTTTAGTAGTTATCCTATTCTGTAATTATCCTATTTAGGTTTATCTCCTCTTTAGTAGTTATCCTATTTTGTATCTCTATATATACTCTTGTAATCCTCTTTATTCATCAAGGGAAAAGTATTATTTTCTCATCATAATTCTCAATAATGACTTCTTCCCTGTCAACCAATTAAAATATATACATACAATTCAATCATTCAAAATATAATTAATTGATTTGGTTGATTTGTGTCGAACCTGCCTGATGAACATGTCTAAAATTCTAGCAACTAAAAGCCATTTTAATTGAATTAAAGTATTAAACCCTTTCACCATAGTTGTCGTGCATCATTACTAAGTAACAAAAGATCATCAACATATATGAGACAAAATCTGACTACAGCACTAGAACGGAACATATACAAGGAAATATCAGCTTTAGATCATCGGAAACCAAAACCAAGGAGTGCAGTGGTAAGAGATTTATGCCACATCCGAAGGGATTGCTTGAGACTGTAAAGGGATTTTCGCAGTGCACAAACATGAGAGGAACGAGTGGGGTCAACAAATCTGGTCGGTTGTTGCATAAACACTTTCTCCTCAAGATCACCATGGAAAAATGCATTAGAGACGTCCAGATGAAGTACTCGCCATGACAGGGAAACTGTTAAGGCCAGAAGAAGTCGAATTGTAGTAGGCTTCACAACAGGGCTGAACGTGACTGTAAAATCCATGCCAGGGCGTTGATGATATCCCTTGGCAACTAGCCTTACTTTGTAGTGATCAACGAAACCATCAGCTTTACGCTTGGTTTTAAAAATCCATTTGCAGCCAATTATGTTGGCATTCGATGGTGGAGGCACCAATTCCCATGTGCCGTTAACAATCAAGGCATTAAACTCATCAGCCATAGCAACTCGCCAACGATGGAACTTGGCTGCCTTAGTATATGTGACTCGATCCATTTCTGCAACTGTCGTATGCAAAGCCCAGGGTCGGGAGGACCCGGTTTGAGAGCAGGTCACCATACGGCGTGGGGCTGGTGCTGGATGTAACTGAGTACTAGCATCAGTGGGCTTAGAAAATTCCGTGAAATCTACAACAAAGGGAAGGGCAGGAGAGGTATCGCTCCTGGTGGGGGTGGGGTTCTGGTTGGGGGGCTAGGCGCCTATGGGTGAGGGCGGGTTAATGTTGGGGGGTTGGGCGCTTGTGCGTGAGGGAGAGGGCGAGTGGTTTGGGTTGTGCGTTTGGGGCGTGTTGTGTAGAGTAGGGCTGGATGGCAGGTTAGGCGCTGGTGGGCGGGCTAGTGGGGGATGTGTTGGGAAGGTGGGGCAAGGGCTGTAACAGGGGCTTATGGCTTTGAGTAGGTGCGGGTGAGCTGGAGAGCATAGGAATTTGCAGCACAGGATTGGTATTGGAAGGTGAGGTTGTGGAATCACAGATCCAAGTCATCTCTGGGTATGGGAACACCTGTTCATAAAAAATGACATGGCGTGAGACAAAAAGTTTACCAGAAGACAAATCCAAACAGCTTTATGTAAATGGTTGTAACCGATAAAAATGCAAGGATGAGAAATATAATCAAGCTTAGATGTGGAATATGGACGAAGCCAAGGATAACACAAACAACCAAAAGCATGAAGAAAAGTATAATCAGGTGGGGAATCCAGCAATTTCTCAACAGGGGATTGAAAATCAAGCAATTTAGTGGGTATCCTGTTAATTAAATAGACAGCAGTATCAAAGGCATGAGTCTAGAAGGATTTGTCTAGCTTAGCATGTGCCAATAACGATAGCCCTGTTTCAACAATATGGCGGTGTTTCCGTTCCGCACATCCATTCTGCTCAGCAGTGTACGTATAGGAAACCCGGTGCTGTATACTATGCTGTGACAAGTGGGATGAAATTGATTGAAATTCCCCACCCGAATTAAATTGAAAGGACTAAATTGTGCATTCAAATTGTTTTTCCACCAAAGAACGAAATCTAATAAAAGCAGAAAGAGCATCAGATTTATACTTCAAGAAATAGATCCAACAGAATTTACTATAATGATCATAGAACAGCACATAATACAAAAAATTATCATAAGATTGCACTGGGGATGGACCCCAAAGATCTGAACAAATAAGTTCTAAAGGCCTTTTGGCCTGAAAAGTAGACTCAACAAACGGTAGTTTATGACTTTTGCTAACAGCACAACTAGAACAACAAAAAGACTCTAATGTATTAGAAACAGGAAGTTTATTCTGACTAAGGACTTTTCTAACGATAGGTAACGCTGCATGTCCTAGCCTTGCATGCCACATGGAGAGGGAAGTGAGGCGAATTCGAGCAGGTGGGGTTGAAATTTTCGGCACAGTATAAAGGCCCCCCTTATTCAGCCCTTGGTAAATGACTTTCCTGGATTTTAGGTCCTTCACAACAAAACAATCATTAAAGAATTCTACAGAAACATCATTATGATTAGTAAGAGCAGAAACATATATAAGATTAAAGTTAGACTGTGGAACATAAAGAATATTAGATAATTTGAGAGACTTATCAGATGTGTGAAACAAAGAATGACCAGTATCAGAAATTTGGAGTTTAGAACCATTACCCAAAATTACTTGTTCCGGTCCTGTATAATCCGAGTGAAGAGCCAGGTTCCTTATATCAGATGTGAGATGATGAGTAGCACTCGTATCCATGATCCATGGTTGAGTAGGGGATGGATGGGGGGCAATGGTGGTGCGGTTGGCTTGGGGGGTTCTGTTTTGGGGAGGGTTGAATCTGGTGAGGGATATTGTCGGGCATAGTGGCCATTTCCCTTACAGTTGTGACATACCACGGTAGCAACATCATACCCTGCAGAAGTAGTGACATTCCCATGCAAATATTGATTGCCATTCTGATAGCCATTACTACGGCTACCACCATAACCAAACGACTAAAACTGCTACTGCTTCCATCCATAGCCTCAGCCGCCACGGCTGTTACTGCACCCTCTGCTGGCGGTAAACTGTCCGGAATAATTCCCTGGCACATTGACTTGCTGCTCATCTTCACATGAGCGGACGAGACTGAATTCTCAAGACTAACACGGTGATTTATCTTCCTTTCTTCGATTTATAACATCCCATACAAATCATCAAACAAAACAGACTCCATATGGAGTTTAAACATCCTCACAAATGCATCAAAATTCTCATGTAACCCTTCAATAACAGCTTCTATTAAATCATCCTCTCTAACATTATAACCCAAAGCTAACAATGAATCATATATAGACTTTGCACGTTGTAAATAAGTAGCAACATCATCATTCCCTTGTTTAAGATTATGCAATCGACTACGTAATTCACGGATTTGGGATCGAGACCCCAACGCATATGAAACATTAACTTTATCCCAAACAGCCCTAGCAGAGGTGACACCTACAAACTGAGGCAAAAGAGATTTCAAAATTGAGTTTAAAATCCAGCAAAGTACCTGCTGATTGCGTCTGTTCCAGAGGACAAAGGCTGGATTTTTCACGCCGCTGTCAAGAAACTTTGCCAGTGCTGGGTTCGAGCCGTCGAGGTGCTCGTCAAGGCCACTGCCCTTAATCATAGGGAGCAGTTGTGTCTTCCACAAAAGAAAGTTGGCACTGGTTAATTTTACCGGCATCTGGGTGGCGAGAGTGGGCAATGGAGGGGAGGCCGTCGCAGTGAGGGCTGGGACGACATCGAAGCTGACGCCGATGAGAGCTACTGCCGTTGACATGGAAGACGGAAGACACGACGGCTAGGGTTAGGGTTCCAATAAAAAAAAAAAAAATCGGCTGTTAGGCCCTTAATTGCTCTGATACCATGAAAGACTTGTGTGAACCCTTGTGTAATATTGATTTCCAAAGGGTATTTATACCCCAATAGTGCAAGTGTAAAATATTTACAATACTCCATGTACAATATATACTAGTGCACTATAAATAGTCCTATCACCATTTATAGCTTTTATTATTATCTCTGACATATGTACTTTACTACACGATACAGCTACAAAAATGATTAATAAATTGAATACCTAGCATAGCTAATTCATCAATCATGGCACTTTAATTATGTCACTCAAAGTGTTTAAAATATAACAACGTAAGATATTTCGGTCAAAAAAAAAAAAAAAAAGAAACAGAATGATATAATCTAATAATATAATTGCAGAATATTGGAAAATAGAGACCAACAAAATTACAGAATAAAAATTGAACATTATTACGAGGAAAATTTTGAAATATTTTTCAACTTTAGAATCGAATCAGAAATGCTGACTCCTAAACTCTGTTCAATTTACGGCATTACCACCATTGTGCGGGTGCACACTTTGAGTTTTCATTATCGATTTGCACCCCTACTATGTACACAAGAGAAAGCCTTTTAATTAGTATAAGTTAATTACTTATAAAGCGATATTCCGTATAAACTAATTATCCACCTTATATTTTTCTTACGTGGGATATTCATTCTTCAATCCATTTCCCATAAAAACATTTGTACATGGCTTATTCCGTATAAACTATTATTATTATTATTATTATTATTATTATTATTATTATTATTATTATTATTATTATATGAAACTTATATTTGATCTCTTACATGTTTAAGATTTTAATTTACGAACTTGTATGCTTTATATAATTATTTTGAAGAGGGGAGGGGCTGATTATCATGTTTAATTTTCTTGATGCTTCATGGTAAAAATTTGTAAAATTAATTATTGGTTAGATAGATAGATTAATCGATTATCAACTAATAATTTAATCACATAAAATTAATTTAATGTTATAGATTGGAAGGTAAGGTCGCACTGATTACTGGAGGAGCTACAGCAATTGGTGAGTGCATAGCAAGAAGCTTCCGCAAACATGGTGCTAAAGTGATTATAGTTGATATTCAGGATGATTTAGGACAATCTGCATGTAACAATCTCGGATATGAATTGGTCGTTTACGTGCACTATGACGTAACCCTAGAAAAAGACGTTGCATAAAGAATGGAGGCAGTAACTGATATCATTGAGATTGCAAGTATTTATACATAGAGTTTGCCTAACCCTAATTACAAGTATTGCACATATAGCACCCATATACAATTAATTACATACATAACATATAAACACTATTACCCTCCCTCAAGTTGAGCAGGGGCTGGACAAATGCTCAACTTGCGTTCGAAATAGAACAAACCGATCTTTTGGTAAGGCCTTGGTGAGAATATCTGCCAATTGGTCTCGAGTTGGCACATAATTAAAGGGCAAGAGATCTTTGGACACTTTGTCGCTAACAAAAAGGAATTCAACCTCCAAATGTTTACTCCTTTGATGATAGACAGAAATTAAAGTGAGAGGGGTGGCCGAGAGATTGTCACACCATAACCGCGGAACTTGAGGAAGTTTAAAACCCACTTCCTGTAACATAATTTGTAGCCAACCGATCTCTGAAGCACCAGTGGCCAATGCCCTGTATTCGGCCTCAGTGGAAGACCTAGCTACGGACTACTGTTTCTTAGAGCCCCACGAGACTAAGTTACGACCAAGATAAATAGCATAGCCAAAGGTAGACTTCCGATCATCTAAGCTCCCTGCCCAATCGGAATCAGTATATCCCTGAAGTGCAAAGTCCGAATCACGGTGAATAAACACCCAAAATTGCTAGTTTTTTGTAAGTAACGGAGTAAGCGTTTGACATCTTGCCAGTATAAAAATGTAGGAGCATGCATAAACTGAGATAATTTATTCACAGCAAAGGAAATGTCTGATCTAGTTAAAGACAGGTACTGTAAGCACCCAAGATCACCACGATATGTAGTTGGGTCCGAAAAAGGATCACCTAATTCCAACATGAACTTAGAGCATCCCTCCATTTGAGTCCGTCGAATTAGGTCTTGGATATACATGGTTTGACACAGAAAAAGGCCATTTTTGCACCAAGTGGCTTCAACCCCCAAAAAATAAGACAAATTACCAGGATTACGAATAGCAAATTGTGATTGAAGCTTCCAAATTAGATCATCGACAATAGACAAATGATTACCCAAAACCAACAAGTCATCAACGTAGATAAAGCAGAATATTCAAACAGAACCTTTGTGATAGAAATAGAGAGAAGTGTCTGATTTTGAGCCTGTAAAGCCAAGAGAGCATAATACATTTGTCAATCAGCGGTGCCACATTCTCGGTAAATGTTTCAACCCATACAGTGACTTATGAAGCCAACATATATACGTTGGAAACTCTGGATTCGCAAAACCAGGAGGTTGCTCAATAAACACGGTCTTATCCAAATGCCCATGCAAAAAGGCATTGCTCACATCCAGTTGAATAATTATCTAATTCAATGAAACAATAAGAGCCAGTAGAATACGAATGGTAGCAGGCTTAATTACAGGGCTGTATGTCTCAAAATAATCAATTCCTGGTCTCTAATGAAACCCCTTGGCTACAAGCCAGGCTTTATACCGATCGATACCACCATCCGCCTTTTGCTTCAATTTAAATACCCACCAACACCCAACAACATTCTGACTAGCACTTAAAGGTATTAGAGACCATGTACCATTGGCAACTAAGGCATTATATTCAGCAGTCATTGCATCCCGCCACTCAAGGATTTTAGATGCCTGAAGAAAGGTTGAAGGCTTTTTAACATGTAAAAGGGATCATGGCTTCAACTTACCTGTCATTTGACGAGTAATCATCCATCAAGGAGCAAGTGGAGTGGTGCCGTAGGGACAACAAAACTGGGCAGTGGTGTCGTTGAAGTGGAGGAGGGAATGGGAGCAAGTTGTCCAAAGGTGGACAAGTCAACGTATAAGTTTATGTCATTAGTGGATGGTGCATGGTTGCTGAACATCGTAGGGGAGGCAGACGGTGATGGGGATGTGGGAAAGGTGAGGTCAGTAGATGGAGCAGGCAGATTGGGCATTTACGAGGTTGTGGGTGTTGGAGCAGGTGGGGAAGTTGCACTTATTGGAGATTTCAGTGGTTGTCCAGGGGATGGATTTGGAATAATAGACTTACGATATGGAGTTCTCAATGGGTCGCGTCTCCAAGGGCAACTCATCATTTGTCTTCGAAAAAAGGAATACCTGTTCATCAAACATGACATGGCGTGAGACAAAAAATTTGGAAGAGACTGGATCAAAGCATTTATACCCTTTATGAAGATGACTATAACTCATGGAGACACAAGGACGAGACTTGTAATCAAATTTATTTTGGGCATACGGTTTGAGCCATGGATAGCAATAGCATCCAAAAATCCAAAGTGCATGATAATTTGGTGGATCATTAAAAAGGATTTGATAGGGGTTTTGGTTATGTAGTTGGGCCATTGGTGTGCGATTTATAAGATAAACTGAGGTGTAAAAGGCATAGGCCTAGTATTTAAAAGGCATCTGAGAACGATGGAGAAGGCAAGACCGTGCTCAACAATGTGGCGATGTTTGCATTCGACAGTTCCATTTTGCTCAGGGGTATGGGGACACGACATTCGATGAGAGATGCCATATGTGCAGAAAAGGGCTGTAGGGCAATAAATTCTCCCCCACCATCGGATTGAAAGGACTTAATGGATTTCTTAAAGTAATTTTCAAAATAATGGTCTGCAATTGAACAAATATATCATGCACATCGGATTTTTTACAAATAAAATAAATCCAGGAATATTTACGAAAGTGATCCACAAACACAATCTAATAATGATATCCATCACAAGAGACTACAAGAGCAAGACCCCAAACATCAGCACAAATCAATTCAAGGGGTTCCCGCGAAGTAGAATTAGACAAGGGAAATGGCAATTTATGACTTTTACTGACACAACATTAGGTACACACTAATTTATTCGAATCAAAAACAGGAATTTTATTAGAGTGAATCAAATGTTCAATAACAGACATAGAAGCATGCCCTAAACGGTCATGCCAGGTACTCAAAGAAGCTAAACTAACATATTTTTTATTCAATGCATCTAAACAAAGCGAATACAGTCTATTGTTACTCCGACCTCTGTATCGTATCGTCCCCGTTGCCAAATCCTTAATAAGAAAAAAATTAGAGAAAAATTCAACAGAAACAGGGTTACAATTCATTAGAGCATAAACAGATAATAAATTATTTGAGGAATTAGGAACAAACGGCATATTATCCAAATTCAATGAACAATTATTAATGGAATCAATTGAATTACCAACACGAACAATAAGGAGTTTAGAACCATTACCAACTGTGACTGAATCAGTTCCCTGATACTCAGAATGAATGTCCAGGTTTCCCATGTCTGAAGTTAAATGGTGTGTAGCACCGGAGACAACAACCCATTGATTTTGTGGTGATGTTTGGCTTGTTGCAATGTTGGATATGGGTTGAACAGAGCTTTGTAAGTTGAGTTTTGGTGAGGAGCAATCTCAGACTACATTTCCCAAGCCATGGCAATTGTGACACATTACATGTTGCCGTCCATGAGGATTTCCATGCATTCTGCCCTGAGTTTATGTCGTGTTTGCCACCACCGCCTTGCTGTTGTTGTCCACTGAATCTGCCCCTGCCACCACGCTGCTGAGATTGTCTCCCACTGCGGCGATTACCTCGGCTAGAATGTTGAGCATGGGCAGAATAAATGGCAGTCGGCGGTATAGCAGTAGAGTTTTTAGATTTTTCCCTCACCAATCGGTGTTCCTCAGTCAAAAGCATGCCCAATAGATCATTATTTCTTCCTGTTTAGTTTCAAAAGTTCTAGCAAACAAACCATACTCATCTCCAAGACCCATTATAATAGCATATATCAAGTCCTTTTCATTTTACGATAATTCAAGGATGCAAGTTGATCATAAATGGATTTTGCTCGAAACAGATACATTGTAATATCAAAATTACCTATCTCAATTGTTGTCAATTGTTGATGCAAATTCTGAATTTGTGCTCTGGACCCCGAGGAATAAGTTCGGATCAAACGATTCCAAGCAATTGCAGCCGTTTTGGAATTGATTATTTGTGGAAGCAATGAAGTCAAAACCAAACCCAAAATCCAGCTTAACACCTGCTGGTTTTGTTGTTCCCAAATGTCAAATAAGGGATTAGAAACTCCATTTTCTAAGGTTCTCTCAGGCACCGGATATTTATCATCAATATGATGCGCAAGGCGGCATCCACGTAGCAGAGTCATCATCTGCCCCTTCCATAGAACAAAATTTTCAGAATCCAATTTGTTTGAGATTAATCCAGTGAGATTAGAAAAGGTTGTCGGTTGCATAACTGGAACTGTCATGGTAAATGGCAATCCTCCTCCACTATGAATGGTCTGCTGCACTCTAACAACAGATGATGGATTAGCCGCTACAGCAGTGATGATGGCATCAGTATTTGGTGTGACAAAGGGGGTTAAAAGGAGCCACAAAGTAGATGTTGCGGGCTGTGATAGAGGGTCGAGAAAGAGAGAGATTGGCCAGGTCCGACGAGGCATCCAGCCGGTGGAGGTAGTGGCTGAGAGACTTGGACACTGGTGGTGGGTGTTGGTTCAGTCATGTTGGAATTTAGGGTAAAGCTCTGATACCATAAAGAATGGAGGCAGTAACTAATATCATTGAGATTGTAAGTATTTATACATAGAGTTTGCCTAACCCTAATTACAAGCATTGCACATATAGCACCCATATACAATTAATTACATACATAACATATAAACACTATTATTGCAAAGGCAATGGACACCGTAATCTCCACCTTTGGAAAGCTAGATATCATGGTGAATAATGCAGCCATAGTAGATCCACGGAAACCTAGCATAATTGATAATGATGTAGCTGATTTTAAGAGAGCAGTGAAGGTTAACCTAATTGGACCTTTCTTGGGCACCAAGCATACTGCTCAAGTCATAATTCTAGTTCGCTAAGATAGCATTATTACACTTGGCAGTGTTTGCTCTGCCATAAGCGTTGTTGCTTCTCACACATATACTAGCACAAAACATGGGATCGTAGGTCTAGCAAAGAATGCAGCAGCCGAACTTGGTCAATTTGGAATCGGAGTTAATTGCTTGTCGCCTTACTTTATACAAACGCCATTGGCCGTGAATTTCTTTAAGATGGAAGAGGATGGAAAAAATGGTGCATATTCAAATCTTGGAGGGCACAAATTGACAAACAAAGATGTGGCTGAAGCTGCTATTTTTTTTAGCAAGTGATGAATCCAAGTATGTGAGTGGGCATAATCTAGCCTTGGATGGAGGTTTTACCACCATTATGTCATGGAACCATTTAACCCAAAAGTTTAAGCTGATAGGTAAGGCCCAATAATAGCTTTTATTATTATCTTTAACACTCCCCCGCATGCAAATGCCTCTTAGGCTTGAAGCGTGTACAACATAGGTCCATCATGCCATGTGTTGAATTTTAATCAACAAATGGAGCTGCCAGGATTCAAACCCTCGACCTCTAGGTCTAAGCGGCTCTAATACCATGTCATGGAACCATTTGACCTAAATACTTAAGCTGATAGCTAAAGCCCAATAATAACTTTTATTATTATCTCTGACACATTAATCCTGCTTTTGGCCTCTTCTCTAGGTCCAAGTGAATTCTATATGTATAATTACTTAATAAAGATTATGTATAATTTGGTTTGCTTTGGTTTTATCAGTAAATTATAGGCACCATCAAGAACATCCTATGGATTTTTGCTTTAACAAAAGCAATAACCAAATGGAATACAACTAATTAATACTATCACACCATTTGAAATAATTACTTTCAAATGAGCTCATATTTGACAGAAAACAATTAATTAATTTGGGTGAATAAAGTCATTGAACTTTCATTTAGGTGTCAATAAAATAACTCCATTGCTAATCCAGCGAAATTTGCCGCCGAAGGATGAGATATACCAAATTTCACTTGTCAATCAAATTGATTTGGCAAGTCAATACAATTTAACATTTTTTGTTAAATTAGTGGCTTAAAAACGTACAATCAAATTAGTGGAAAAATATATGATTGATAACGATTTGATTCATGTCATATATAGATTGACTTGAACACAAATGTCAAATTCAAAAGCCAAATTAATACTAAATATTCACTTTGAGGCAAATTGATGATGTAAGTTAGTTGAACGGCCAAAGTAAGCTTTGGTCATCCATTAATGAAACATAAAACAATCACCTCAAGCATTTAAAGTGCCTTTAGGAAATGGCATCCTATATTGGCAACAAATTTAGAAATAAAACGTAGAAAATAGCCTTCCAATAGCTAGAGAATTTGTAACTATCATAATTTACAATATGATTAATACTAATTGTCAACTGCCTACCAAAAACAAACTCAACGAGTTTTCAAACTTTGTGATTGATAACAAAGAGAATTCAGTACCCAAAAACATCAAAGACAGAAATGTAATATCAATCATTTAGTGAAGTAGTAAGCAGAGGAAAGGCACTACTTTCTTTACACTAACTGCTTTCAATTCTTTGTGTCTATCTACTTCTCGAAAATTTCTAGTATGGTCTCGGTCTCTCAGACCAGTCCTATTTAAGACCATGTTAGAAGTTCTCCTACTTCTCAAACTACCCCAAAGCGATAAACCATAATCATCGTTTTCTTTTCTTCATCGAACTCAATTTTAATGCCCCCTACGAGCCTTCTCTTATTAGGGTTCTTCATGTCCTCTTCTTTATCAGCCTCATAGAGTTTCTGTAAGGGAATTATATTTGTATAAGAATTGTATCTTGGGTATCTCTCCTATTTAGGATAGAACTCTTATTTTACCCTAACTAGGGTTCCATCTCTTGTATATATATACACTTATTGTCAATGTATAGAACACGGCTTCTCATTATTTTCATGGTATCAGAGCTCTAGGGTTTCTTCCCCTCTAACCTAGCTGATTTTTTTTTCTCCCCTTCACTCTATTACCGTCGTTTTCATCATGGCCACCAGCCCATCTTTGAACTCCTCCTCCAACATCTTTACTAATCAATCCGAAAATCCTTCAACTAATGCCCCACTTTTTTCATCTACTATTCCTGCCCCTATCCATCCCAATAATCGATTATCCGCCACTAATTTTTTGATTTGGAAAAGTCTTGTTACTCCCATGCTCAAAGGGTATGGTTTAATGGGGTACGTTGATGGCAGGATTACGCCTTCGACCCAGTTTAATGAAATAGGCGAAGAAACACCTGAATATTCAGCTTGGGAATGCAAGGATCAACAAGTCCTCATTGGCTGCTCAGTTCTATTGGTGACACCCTTCTACCGCAAGTTGTTGGCTCGGCAACTGCCAAGACTGCATGGGATCGTTTGATGGCAGCATACTCAGTTGGGGCATGGCCACAGATCTGGAATCTTCGCCATTAGTTGGCTCATCTTCGTCGTGGTAACGACTCTATTACGACTTATGTTTAATCCGCCAAAAATATTAGTCAATTAGGGGCTTTGGGTTTTCAATTACCTGAGGAGGATTTAGTTGATGCTATTGTTATGGGATTAGGTGAACCCTATGATATATTATGGCTACTAAAACCGATCCGATTACTTTTTCTAATCTTGTGGGTTTACTTCTTACTGAGGAACGACAAATAAAATTCAATGGTACATTATCGGGAATTTCTCCCACTGCACAATATGCTAGTCGCAGTTCAACTCCAACCCGTGGACATGGCGGAGGATGCCACTGTGACATCCCTAACTTTCTTAGCATGCAATGGCGGAAAAACATTACATAAAGTCTAGGACATCATTATAAAAGAAACTTCCAATTATGCCTCTGATTAATACTACACGTGTTCATAAAATACGTACTCCAAAATTTAATTCTAAGTGATAAATAATAATTCAATACGAATAATACTTCAATGACAAAAACCTAAAAGTTTAGAAAATCTGAAAATCTCAATTCTAAAATGTTTATAACAACTATTTAATATCTACTCAAAGCAATCCCTCCACACAATCCCAAGGACAGGCGTCAGGCATCATTCAATCATCACCGGCATAATCTGAAAATATCAACAGCGCCACTTAGTGACGAGTAACTAATAAATCCCAAACATCAATTCAAAGTTCACATAGGAAGATGACAGATCATAAATTTCATATTACATTACTTAAGTATACTTCATCATGATTAATAGAAAGCAAATTTATCAATTTATACAAGCATGCATAATTCTCATAGTAACAATCATGTATCAGGGATCTTACCCTTATTTGTTAGCTGCATCACATACAACATATAAAGTTCAAGTTCAGCATATCACATAATTATCTATTTCAAATAATAGTACAAAACATTCCAAGTGGATAATCAATATCATCAAAATTCAGATTTCCAAGATAAGTCATGTACATACAAATACATACCAACATCCCAAATCAAAGTACTTCATCACAAACTTGACATCAACTCAATTATACCTTAACCTTTATTAATTTTGTGGTATACGCGTATAAATCATTTGTATTGACCTATACACCTATGTCCTTAGAGAGTTCGGCTCAGACGCTTCGGGGAACCACAACGGGACTTACCCCCTTATCAATAAGAAAAGAGTACCACGAAGGGATTTACCTCAGAGTGCCAACGAAGGGACTTACCTCACAGAGTGCCAACGAAGGGACTTACCTCAAAAATAAAATAAATTAGAGTACCACGAAGGGATTTACCTCTCTGAGTGCCAACGAAGGGACTTACCTCGAAACAAAGGGCGCTGTCCTAGTGTCAACCAATCAAACATGGAAAACACTTAGCCAAACTAACCAAGACACCAGAGTATATGCCACTACAAACACCAATTTAATTATCATAATTATATCAATATTCAAAAGGTGCCTTTAACATAGGACTTATCCCAACCAATTCAATAACCATAAGGTGCCATTAAAATAGGACTTACCCCAAAACATAATCTGATACATCAATAAACACATGGTGCCATAAAAAAAATAGGACTTACCCCAAACTCGATTTCATAATTCCAACATGTATTAAATTTACCAAACCATATATGTAATTATTAGATTTCATGTCAAGAGTCCTAGCATAAATTCCTAGAATCAAATTATGCTTTGCACACATTAAAAAAAAATCAGTTCAGGGCCTAAGGTGAAAATTTCAGAATTCATAGTTCATGCCTCAACTTGCATATAATATTCCAGTAGGTTAGACTCAGAATTCAGCATGGCAATACAAAGGTGAATTTAGCCTTACATCTTAGGAACACACGCCAACTTAAATCATGCAATTCGGATTCCTATAGCAAAAGATATTAAGGAAACACTAAAAACATGCAATCTGTAAATTCACTTCAGATCACTGCACATAGTCTGACTTCAACAGACAAAACAGATGTGTTACTCACTGATTTAGCAAAAATAATATAAAGCAACATTGAACATCAGAATTTCAGGAATACATAGAATTTTGTTTCATGGCAAACGGAGCTACAGAGAGAAAATAAAGCCATAATCAACACAAACTGTACAAACTGAAATTCAGCAGTTCCAGGAAATCGGCACAGTGCACATAAGGCAGTTTCAACAGGGAATACGAGCACTTTACTCACAGAATTTGCCAAAATAGTATAAAACAACCTTGTACATTTATGTCTCAGGAAAACACAGAAAGTTGAATCATGCCAATCGGAGTTATATAACGAAAATAAAGCTAAAATTATCACAACCTGTACAATCTGAAATTCAGCAGTTCAAGAAAAATCGGCACAATGCACATAAGGCAGTTTCAATAGGGAATATGAGCACTTTACTCACGGAATTTTCCAAAATAATGTAAAACAACCTTGTAAACCTATATCTCAGGAAAACACAGAAAGTTGAATTATGCCAATCGGAGTTATATAACGGAAGTTATGCCATAATTACCATAAACAGTCAATTCTGAAAATACAGCAGCTTACCAATTTCGACTCAATCACATGTATTTTCATATTTCTACCAATCTTTTAACCTAAAAGCAATTTCTTACACCAATATCATATACATTCATGTCTCAACAATAATTTCAGTAATAATACAACCTAGGATCAAATTCATCTACCATACATCCTATATAAATTTCGAACCGACATTTAGGGTTTAGTTGTTACCTCGATTGCAGTGAGATCGGTCACTAGAATAAAAACAGAAATTAGGAGAGGGTGCTCCTCGATTTAGGTCACGAACTTAATCCGATGATTCCCAAAGAGAAGAAACTTCAGAAAATTACAGAAAAGAACAAAGTTCTTAGCAAGTTTCTAAGGAGTTAAAAGATGGAATAAAACCGATTGGGATTCCTTACCTTCAGAAAGATGAATGATTTCCTCAACTGAGACAATGGAATTTCGGAATTCACAAGAATGATGCAAGGCTGGTTTAAGTGAAAGAGAGAGGAAGAGAAAGAACAAATTTCGGCTAGGGTTAGAGGAATTCTGAAATTTGTAGTGTTAAATAGGAAATAGAAGTTGATTTGATGGAGGAAAGGTAAGTGGGCGAGATTTGCTCCACTAAGTTGGTAGTTTCTGATTTGAATTGGTCAAACTAAATAAAAAGGGATATATGCAATAATAAATTTCGGATTTTATGTCTCCCAAACAAAAATATAAATCCTAAAAAAAATAACCAAATTAAGCTAAGTTGGGTTCGAACTCTAGACCTCTAGTTATTAAACACATCTCTCTACCATTAGGCCAAAGCCTACTAATTGTTATAAGCATACAAAACATCGGTTAAATGCAAAAATGCTCACTCATATGCACACATCACAACATAACTAAGTCAACTTATATCTGGGGCGTTACAGCCACTCTAGCCAAGGAAGAGGCAATGGCTGGTTTGGGCAGCAGCATAGGTTCGGTTCAACCTAGTCCGGCCAGAACCAGTTCGGTCAGTTCCAGTAGCCCTACAGGACACCGGTTTCTCACTCTGTTTCGACTCCAGCTATAGAGGACACTTTGTGCTACAATTGTTGAGGTCTTGGTCATAAAGCTGATGTATGTCCCTCTCCCAAACGCAACCGACATCGTCATTCCACCTCACCATCATCCAATGTTGCCGCTACCATTCGTCAATCGTGGGTTGTTGATATCGGGGCCGCTCATCACCTAACATCAGACATGGAAAACCTGGCTCTACACTTCGAATATAATGGGCCTAAAGAAGTCCAAATTGGCAATGGTAAATTCCTTCCTATTTCTCATGTTGGTTCCAATACTTTTTCAGTTGGCAATTTATCTCTTCAATTTCGTAATATTTTTCGTGTTCCTTCAGCCAACCAAAATTTATTATCTGTTTTTGCACTAACCAATTCTAATCCTATCTCTGTTGAATTTTTTGCTGATCATTTTCTCATTAAGGATCTGGAGTCGAAGGCAACTTTGTTCCGAGGCCAGAGTGATGAAGGACTTCACACCCTATGTTTAAATTCCAAATTCAATAATTCTTCTGTTAGTGCAAATTATGCTACTTTAGATATTTGGCATGCCCGATTAGGGCACCCTTCTTTATCTATTGTGAAACGTACTTTGAGTTCAAATAAAATTCAATTTGTTTCTTCACATGCTTCTTTATGCAATGCTTGTGCCATAAGCAAGAGCCATAAAATGCCTTTTTCTTTATCTGATTCGGTTTCATCTGCTCCTCTTGAATTAATTTGTGCTGATGTATGGGGACCTGCTCCTGTAAAATCTTATGATGGTTATTCATACAATGTGTTATTTTTTTATCATTATTCCAAGTACACATGGTTATATTTCATGAAAAATAAATCCGATGTCTATGATATCTTTGTTCAATTCCGTACTCTTGTTGAAAAATTTTTTGACAAACCAATTAAGATATTTCAGTCTGATGGGGGGACGAGTTCATGAAATTAATACCATATCTTCGAAATAATGGCATATCCCATCGTGTTTCTTGTCCACATTCACCTGAACAGAATGGGAGGGCTGAGAGAAAACACAGACATGTAGTTGAAACAGGTCTTTCTTTACTTCATCATTCTCACATGCCTGTTTGTTATTGGACTGCTGCTTTTGAGTGTGCTGTGTATAACATCAATAGGTTGCCTAAACCTACTTTATCTCATGACAACCCTTTTCATAAACTCTGTGGTGAACATCCTGATTGTGCCTTTTTGAAAGTCTTTGGTTGTTTATGTTACCCCTGGCTGCGTCTTTATACTAAGCACAAATTAGAACTAAGATCCATTCCATGTGTCTTCTTAGGCTACAGTAAAATTCACAAAGGATATAAATGTCTTGATTATCATACTGACAAAATTTTTATCTCATGCCATGTACTGTTTGATGAACAGGTGTTTCCATTTTCTGATGTTTAGGACACTTCAATGACGTCAATATCAACCTCCCATTTTGGTCCACGGCCCTTTATTCCCATAAATCCCCAACCTCTCACCCCACCTGCATCAACCCGTCGCCCAGCCACGCCTGCCATGACCAGACCGAACCCAACCAAGACCCAGCAACCTTGCAACCCACCTGCTATGTCTAGCCTGCACCCAAAACTGAACCAGCGAACTGATGCCGACCCAGAACCAGCAACCGATAATCTAACCAAACCCGAACCAGATTCCTCCACCTAGCCAGAACCAGAAAATTCCGCCTCTGAACCCGAACCAGAGATTGCATCCAGACCTGACCCCTCGACAGTGGTAGCACATAGTTCCGCTGAACTTCAGGATACGTCATCAAGTATCCCTCTAGTTATGGATTTTCAGTAATATTCCACTAATACTTTGCCAACATTAAATACAAATCCTCCTGCTCCTACCGTTACTCGAAGCAAAAGGATAGTAAAGCCACGCCAAATACTCAATCTTTTGGCTACAGCTTCTCCTTCCACAGCAGTAGAGCCCTCCAGCTATAGTCAAGCTATAAAATTTCCCGAATGGCGGAAAGCTATGCAAGAAGAGTTTGATGCCCTCTTAGCTAATGACACGTGGGATCTTGTACCAGCTTCGAAAGGCCAAAATGTCATTGGTTGCAAATGGGTTTATAGGGTGAAACAAAAAAGCAAATGGAACCATAGATCGCTACAAAGCTCGTTTGGTGGCTAAGGGATTTAATCAACGTCCTGGAATTGACTTCCACGACATATACAGCCCCGTGATTAAACCAACTACCATCCGATTATTGTTGCCCTTGGCTGTTACTTTTAATTGGATTACTATTTAACTTGATATTTCTAATGCCTTCTTACATTGTTCTTTGGATGAAATTGTCTACATCACCCAACCGCCTGAGTTTGCAAGCAAGCAGCTCCCTCATCATGTTTGTCGCCTAAAGAAATCCCTCTATGGTCTCAAACAAGCACCTATACAATGGCATCATTGTCTTACAACTACCTTACTCCGCTTTGGCTTCCGTGACTCCAAGTCTGATTCCTCTCTGTATTTTTTTGCCAAGTCCACGATGAAGGTTTTCTGTCTCATCTATGTGGATGACATTTTACTTCTGGGTAACTCTCAACATTTTATGGATCAAGTTGTAGCTTTTCTTCAAAGTCAATTTGCTGTCAAAAATTTGGGTAGTCTTCACTATTTTCTTGGCATTGAAGCTGATTGGAGTTCTAAGGGTCTCTTTCTCCATCAGACCAAATATGTGAATGATTTACTGGTTCGGGCTCAGATGAGTTCGTCCAGCTCCATTGCTTCCCCTATCAACACGAGTCAGAAATTGACCCTCAACGGTAGTGAGTCCTGCTTAGATTCTACATTGTTTTGGTCAATTGTTGGTGGCCTCCAATATTTAACATTCATAAGACCTGATATCTCCTTTGCGGTTAATCGGGTATCTCAGTACATGCACTCACCTACAATTGAGCATTGGAGTGCCGTTAAAAGGATTTTGAGGTATCTTCGGGGTACGGTTAGCCATGGTTTACTTTTGCACCCTGGTAAAGTTGCTCTTAACGGTTTTTCTGATTCTGATTGGGCTAGCTGTCTTAATGATTGTAAGTCGACCACTGGGTTTGTTATTTTTCTTGGCTGTAACGTCATCTCCTGGTCTTCAAAGAAGCAACGGCCTATGTCACATTCTTCGACAGAAGCAGAATATCGTGCACTTGCTTCTGCCACCTCTGAGTTACATTGGCTTCAAACCTTCTTGCATGAAATCGGTTTCACAAAGCTTCCGCTGCCCTCTCTTTTTTGTGACAACTTAAGTGCTACTTATTTGACCCTCAATCCTGTTTATCATAATCGCAGTAAGCATCTTGAAGTTGATTTTCATTTTGTTCGTGATCGTGTATGTCAAGGAGATCTTTGTGTATCATTTGTTTGTTCTGTTAATCAAATTGCTGATGTCTTAACTAAAGGACTCTCTAAGACTCGGTTTCTCTATTTGCGTGACAAGTTGACTGTTCAACCTTTTCCCAGTTCAACTTGAGGGGGAGTGTAAGGGAATTATATTTGTATAAGAATTGTATCTTGGGTATCTCTCCTATTTAGGATAGAACTCTTATTTTACCCTAATTAGGGTTCCATCTCTTGTATATATATACACTTATTGTCAATGTATAGAACATGGGGTCTCATTATTTTCAGTTTCGACCCTATAATCCATATCTCGTCCTTGCGTTGGTGCTTGAATAGTTGTAAAACAAAGCATATGCAACATAACATATTTAAAGCTTCATTGAACAACAGATATAACCAACACACTTGTTCAAGAGCATCGCCATTAATGAAAAATGGGGACAATACACTATTAGAAGAAACTTAGAAGTGCATTTACGCAGAATGGTTGTCTGAACACAACATTTAACTTACAGTTGTTGCTTAAAATTTAGTTGAGAAAATTGTAAGGAGAATTATTTCATTGCAATATAAGGTTGAAAAATGTTAATACAAGGAAATTCGTTTAGTTTATGGCAGTTGTCCCTTTTCATAATTCATTTATATTCAAGTATTCTACGAAGATTGAGAAATCGACATTTTAGATCGAGAAATTGGAGAGAAAGGAAGATTTAAAATCCAGCACCAATCTATGATTAGAGCAAGAAATCGATTAACCATGGAGAAAAAAGCCACTTTTAAATTTTTTTTCATTGAAAATAAGTTGCAGCCGTCCAATCTTGTCCACGATATCAAATTCCAGCCGTTAGATTAATTTTAAAGAACAAAAAAAGCAATCCACGCGTTTGTCTTCTAGGCCATCACACTCTCCTACTAGGTCGGATACGAAGCGGTAAATTGGATCATCTAAGCCACGTTCAGGGGGGCAAATTGGACATTATGGAAGTTCAAGGTGTCATTTGGCGTTTGAAGCCAAGTACAGAGATATTGGATGTATTAGGGCAAAAATATATAATTGGTAACATTTGATTCATGTCATAGATTAACTTGAATACAAAATTGCACATGTCTTTGATGGACACGGTGAAAGGAATATTGCAAATATGCTAATAAAAATATCTCCCAGCTCAGCCAATCAAAAGCAACTCCAAAACTTTATTGGTAAGTCTTTTCTAAAATTAGCAAGCTGCTTTTTGGACCAAAATTCTCCTTAGCTCGCTATGTCATCCGGCCGAAATTTACTGCATACAATGCCCACTTCATGGTTTGACAGACGTCAAAATCTGCTAGAAAGCGAATAATCAAACACGTAATAAGCACTAGAGAACATATTCTTAAGCTGTTTGAAACTAAAATATCATTAGAAACTAAACTTATAAAGGCAGAAATAGGAATATAATTTATCTCAATAACGTGGTTTGCCAAATATACTCTATAACTTCTCCGTTTTCATTCATTAACAAGTTAAGATGGCCCAATATTCTAAAAGGCCTATTTGCCAGGGGCTATATACAGGCCACATGCGCACCTTCTTCTTCTTCTTATTATAGAATTCTTATTCGACAACCTTTGGGCTCACATGTTGTGACTTGTGCTGAGTTTCTTTGATATTTTTTAAACATAAAATTACACAAGAATGTAAATTAAAACTTTCAATTGTTGCATCATTTACTTAACTTTTTCAATTTAATTTAGTTTTATGCATACCAATCCAAAACATATATACTTTATACCACAGGTACCATTAGTTAATTTGGTCCTCATGTAAAACTCAACATTTTGTACCATTAGCATTTCAATAATTTATACACATTATTTAAGATTTTCCCTTAAATATTTGAAAATTTACAGCATTTTTTATTTTTGCAAATTATTTAATTCAAAAATAATTCAAAATTTCCATATATTCTCAAGTTTCATCGCTAAAATCTATTGTATTTTTATCAACCAACATACAAAATTCATAGGTTATGTCTCTAATGTTGCAAATAAGTAAAAAAGAATTTATTACAAACATTTAGTTGCAATATATACGTATCAAGAAACTAATTTCGGATAAAAAGACCAAGAATAGTAAGTAGCTCGTTCAAAACAAACAACAATTTATTACAAACACATTTATCAATTGTCATACACCAATTCACCAACACATAAGTTCTATTGAGTTTTTGCATATTAAAACCTTTAGACTAAATTGGAATAATTTAGTTTTTAACAATAAAAATCAAAGTTTCGACCTGAAAACTGCATAATCTATTGTATCAGTTCTAACTGGAAGCTGTAGATATTCCCAATCATCGTCGTCAATGCCAGAGAAACAACAATCCACCATATCCATGTTCACTAGTTCTAATTTTGAAGGTTCCCACTGCTTACATATAGAAAGACATATTTAATAAAGAATTTGAATAGAAGAAATATCAACATTAAAATTGCTATTTTCTTTGAATCATTCAAATCAACTACAACAAAAAGAAAGTTCTCTTAATTAAATAGGTTGTTTCTGTAATTAATTAGAAAAGTGTAACCGAATATGCATAGTAGACTTATCATACCTTTGGTTTTTTGTCTTTATCAACTAGTGTTGCTCTTGAACCCTGAAATATGTCTACTATGTAAATACCCAAACTCTCACATAATCACTTGATTATTAAGATTTTATTAATAATCGTAAAAAAATTTTCTATAATACATTACCTCATAAAGATCTCTACTAACAGTTGCTCGAAAGATATTACAAATGATTGTATAATCACGAATAAGACATTGCCTCAAGCTTTGGGTTCGTCCTTCTCTGATCTGTTAATCAATATAAATCTCAAAATCAATAATGATATCAACTTGCAAAGAGTCTTACATTTATTTCATTATAGATTTTATATCAACTTGTACTTTCTCCTGTTTTTTTCAAAGTACTTATTCAATTAGAATTTGCCTATGATTCAAATGCCTTTAAAATTTTCTATTAAAAAAAAAAAATCATTGACTTCCTTCTCTTAGTATTTGGTTATAGATTTCATGGGAATATTTTATAAAGAGAGATAAATATAAGTTATATAATAGTTACCGATCTAAGAGTAATTTTGAGGCTTGTTGGACTTGCTGACTTGATCGATTTGATAGCCCCAGTAATCCAAGTTTCTGCTTTATTTTTTGCCTCTTCCTCCTACAATAATCGAAGTTATATCACATGTGATTAATATTCCTAAACACAATTGAAAAAAAAAATATTTTGTTTGACAAGGAAAAAATGAGGGTAAGAACTTGTGAAAAATTAATTATGAATAGCTAATTAAAAATTGATGTACAAATAAATATTTAAGTAAAATAAGAGTATTTTTTTTCATACTTACAAGGGCTAATAAAATTGCTTCAACAGTATCCTTGGAGAAACATTTGTTAATTATCTCATATCTAATTAAAAAAGAAAACAACAAATTTATCATTTTTTGCAAAAGGAGGAAAAAAATAAATATCTAATTAATAAATTCAAAATATAACAATAGTGAAATAATTTACCTTTTGAAAGAGCTCTTTTCCTTTATGATTGGCTTTTGTGCAAATCTGCTAAGGATTTCATTGATTGATTTCATATTTGGTGATTTTAGCGTTTCAAGTGCATTCTCCAACAAAACCAAATCCTAAAAAAATAAAATAAAATAAAATAAAATAAAGTATTTTACCATACTAATTATCTATACTAGCAGGATTTCAGCTGGTCTTAATGCTGTCGTATAAAAACTTGTATTATTATTAATTAATGAAAGGCATCTAATTCTCCTAGTCATTTGTATAGTATGTCATTTGAAGAGGCTCCATGGACCTTGAAAGTACTGGGTTTGACTAGATGAGTGAGCATAAGTGGGGTTGAGCCCATGGAACACAAAACCAATTGGCTTGTTTTAAGGTCCAATCTACTCCACATATATACTACTCTTCATTCTCATTTATTTCTGATGTGAGATTCCCTAACATCTCCAACACTTCTCCTCAAATGCAACTGGGCCTGGATCAGTTGTCACTTGTCAAACATTTCTTGGCCTCTCTCCTTTAAGGCCCAAGTTTATTAACGGATCTAGTTTTCTCCACTAGCCCAAACTCTACCAAGACTTCAAACACGGGCCCATGATCTTTTTGGCTGTCAGCCTTTTTCTACTCTGATACCATGAAGAAACTCCGTGGGCCTTGAGATTACTGGGCTTGACCAGATGACTGAGCACATAACTAGGGTTGAGTCCATGTAATACAAAACCAATTGGCTCGTGTTAAGGACCAATCTACTCCACATGGTTCCATGACATCATTAATATTATATATCACATGAAATGAATTATTCAAAATAAATATAGAAGTTATATTAATATCTTATAAAAATAATGCTTATGGAGCTAATTACTTTTGAAAAAAGAAAATGTGTTGCCAAACCACATTCAATCATTTCTGCTCCATCTAATCGTGCTCCTGTGAGTCCCAAATATTCTCCTATAATATAGTAAATATAAATAAAGTTAAAAACATATTTTTGATTTATTTTTTCTTTTGTGTCTAGATAAAATTAAATTAACAAAATAGAAAATTAATTAAATAGAAAAAGGGCCATTCAACTATATTATGATGTTAAAGTCATCTCTCTCAATATACGGGTTAGAGTTCAAGTCTTCTTGAAATCAGATACTACACCCCCACAAAATATCAAAGTTAAAAAAAAAAAAAAAAAAAAAAAAAAAAAGGAGAAAAAAAATTACCGAGATATCCAGGAAGCCTAGAAAGAAAATGTGAAGCTCCACAATCTGGAAATGTTCCTATAAACACTTCTGGCATGGAAAATACCTGTTTACATTTATGAATTATTTCTATATTTATAAATATTTATTATTTTACACTAACATTTTTATATTTTATTCTTTTTCAGTATTAATATAGGACAATATAATATAAAACTAATAAATAACAAATATTACGCATTATATTATATTATTATTTATATTAATAATATTTAATACGCTTTTTTGATTGATATTTTCTATTTCTATAGTTGTATTCATCTTTTCTTATTTTTCCCACTGTTAGAATTGTTATATTTAGCAGGAAAAAAAAATAACAATGAAATAAATTTTACTATTAAAGGACACATTTAACAACAATATTAAAAAATTGTTGCTTAAAAACATATTTAGCAACAAAATTATATCCAATTTTTGCTGCAAATATTAACAGTCACAACTTTTTAACAGTAACATGTAGCAACTATTTTATTGCTTCCAAAGAGCATATTTAGCAGTAATATCTAAAAGTTTCGGTCAAAAAGCACATTTACAAGCAATAAAATAGTTGCTGCTATAAAGTTTTGGCCATAGGTATTTGCAACAAAAATTTGATATAATTTTACTCCTAAACGTGCTTTTTGAAAGCAACTTTTGGATATTATTACTAAATATACTCTTTGACAGCAACATTTATTTCACTGCTATTTTTTTTCTACTAAATCTAATATTTCTTGTAATGCTTTTTCCTTTTGTATATATACTTAAGGTTGTAACCCTAATATAAATGAAAATTTCTAAACATGGTTTGCATCGTTGGATGATTGATACGTTACTGACGACGTATTAATCATCCATTGATAAGGACCATGTAGTCTTGAGACCATGATGGAAATCTATCTTGTTCTCTTTTCTCTTTTTTTTTTTTTTTTTGAAATATCCCCATCTGCAATGGTTGATCCTTCTCCATCTGACTCATTGTTGGTCTCTTCCTCTTCTTTCTCTACACTGATCACTCCCATTTAGGAGTGAGCAAAACACGGTTCGGTTCAAAAATCAAACCGAACCAAATCGAACCAAAAACCAAAGTAAAAGAAAAGTAAAAACCAAAGCCAAACCAAAGTTCATATGGTTCGGATCAAACCGATCCGAACCGATTCGGTTCGGTTACAGTTTGATTCGGTTAAAACCAAATCAACAAAAATTTTAATTTTTAAATTTTTATTATCATTATTTTTTATAAATTACATATAAAGTATTGCCTAAAAAAGATTTATATTACATGTCTATTACTAAAGTCTCATAAATACAAACTATATAATAATATAAATATATAATATAACAAATAAAATTTATTTATATAAATATACATATTTTTAAAAAATATTTTTTTATTACTGTTCGTTTCGGTTCTGTTTCGGTTATGTCAACAAAAACCGAAAACCGAACCAAAAACCAAACTATTATATTTTATAAAATCAAAACCAAACCAAATAGAGTTTGGTTCAGTTTGGTTCGGTTTGTCAACCTCGGTTCTTTTCTGTTTTTGGTTCGCGGTTTGGTTTTGCTCACCCGTACTCCCATTATGGCTCAAACAAACACATGCATCTAACTCCACTCTTCCACTTGTAAACAAAAGGCTTGACTAACCCCAAAAGATATCTCAAAGGGTTAGAATTGCCTCAACAATATAAGGAGCAATATACTTTCATAGCCAAGCAATCCAGATCCATCTGGCCTTGATCCATCTTAGATGCGTGGAGTTCATATGTGGCCCATCATTAGGGTTGGCCTAACAATATTGCCCACCTAGCTCTAATACTATGTAAACAAAGACCTAACTAACCCCAAAAGATACCTCAAAGGGTTAGGATTGCGTCAATAATATAAGGAACAATATACTCCTATAGCCAAGCAACATGTGATTCCAACGCCACTATCCCAAAAATCCAATCTTCACTATCAAACTTAATCGCACAAACTATTTGCCCTAGAAAATGAAATTCATGCTAATCCGACATAGTCGTCAATTAATGGGCCATGTCGATGGCACCATTGTGACACTGCACGAAAAGCTTCCATTTGAAGCTAATCCTACTTTTTAAATTGATAATCAAGTCCGGTTCAAAAAAGACCATTAACATGGATTTTTGCATCCACTACTAAAGAAGTGTTTTTCTTGTTCAGTTATGATAATATGTCAATTATTCATGAGTGCGTAGGACATGTAGTTTATGGACCGTAATATATAGAACCTATCTTATTCTCCTGTGAATTGACAATTGCAAATCAACACTAAAGCACTACAAGAACTCAAGAAGCTCCCATACCGGTGTATCTCAAGAAGGCAAAAAATCTAGTTGACCAATATCTTGATTATGTGCTTATATTGTTTGAAAGTATAATTACAATAACTTACAGCTTTTTCAGTTACTATTTTAAATCTTCCATGCAAAGTTAGCCCAGCACCACCACCCATTACAACGCCGTCAATAAGTGAAAGCTTAATTTATTAATTTTCATGCAATTAAAAAAAAAAAGATTAGTCAAGGTTTTGCTACAAAATAAATATCTATATTCATAATATAATACAAAATAAATATTGAAATTACCAGGGGTTTTTTATACGTGGCAAGTAAGTAGTCCAAGCTTAGCTGTTTTTGAAAAAACCTTGCTCCAAAACTCCAATGTCCTGAATGAATTAATTAATTAACAAAAACAAATGATTAATATAATCTGTAAATAACTAAATTTGATAAGTTATTAATTATGTTCGAATACAACATACTGAGATTCCTTAGTAAATGTTGAAATTTATAATTAATCATTCACCCTTCTTGAACAATATCATTATGCATTCAATTTAAGTTATTTATCATTGTATACTTATATTATTAACTTTTCAATTTGATAAAAATTAATGCTATCAATTTTCTTTCATTGAACTTGTAGGTATCATTATCTTAAACACTTGATAATGGATAGTACAAAATTGAAGTTCAATTATTATTATTCATATGCGCAAAATATTTTTTGATGTTATGTCAATATGACAATAAAACTTCGAGGCCCTCAAGTTGAATTTCGTTACACTAAAATGAAGTAGAATAGCTATAATTTTTTTTTTTTTTTTTTTTTGAAGAAAACTGATTTAACAAAATTAATTACGTTTAAAGTAAAAATATTAATTTTTGCGTATAAATTAATCGAAACTAATTAAAAAAAGGATGGGTAAATGGTAGAACAAAACCTCACCTGATACCATAGAATTAACAATTGAAACAACATCTCCACCAGCACAAAATGCACTTCCATTTGCCTATATATTCTCAACAAAATTAACCAATAATATTGTTAGTGAATTAAAATTAATTATTGTATCATTTATAAGACTTGTACAGTGTGCAACCACCTATTTAACTTTTTAAGAATTTTTTTTTTCAAATTAAATATTTTAGGAAGTATTATGTATTAAATAGATGATAAACCATTTATTACTTCTTATATTTTTATATATTTTTCCTTTTAGCTGTTCTATTTTTAGAATTAATTATATACTCCTTCTGCCCAACTTTGATAAGCATAATATCTATTTTGGGTGTCCAATAATATAGGTATTTTCCAATTAATTAAGTGATAAATTATCAAAAATACCCTTGTATTTTAAAGTGAGAGCATTTAATTTACTTCACTTTATGTGTACCTAGACAATAAAGTAACAACATTTATTAAGGGTCTTTCAGTAAAATATACATTGTTAACTAATTTTTTTAATTACCGTGCAATAGAAATTATGTATATCAAAATTGGAAGGAGGGAGGAATTTCTAAGTTTTATCTTTATCAACACTTTAGTTATTTTATTAAGATCAATGGTCAAATCAAATTAAATAATAATAAAATTACCCTTTATCTTTTTTTTTCAATGATAAAACAGATTACTTTCATATTTTATTTTTTTTTTTTCACATAATTCGAATCTTTTAAACATTGATTAATTGATGCATTAACTTTCGATAATTATAAAATTTTAATTTATCAATGTAAAAGCTTCATTAAAAGACTAAATGAAAAATTATTTCAAAAACTATAAAATAAAGAGTTAAAATATATTAAATTATAATTTCTATCTTTAATATATCTAGCTTATGGATAAGATCAAAAAAAAAAAATTTCAAAAAATTATTACGATGCAGAACAATATTTATTATTAGATTAAAGATATTCTATTAAATAAAAAATAATAAAAAAATAATAGAAAAATTTTTATTTTTACAATTAATATATACAAGTCTAAAAATATTGACGTATATATACTACAAAAAATTATAAAAAATATTTTAATTAAATTTGAGAACTAATAAATAAATTTTTACTTAAAATCATGGGTAACTTTGAATTTTTATATGTAAAAACAAATGGATAAACTAAAGAGTTGAATTCGACAAAACTCGATCCTTAAAAATAGATTAGGTGGGTTCAATTTTATTTCGAAATGTCGGCCCATGTAATCCAATTTGGATAATTTTGTCATGTACTTTTTTTTGTTTTTTTTTTTTTTTTTTTTTTTTGCCCCTTTAACACATAGATAGCCCCTTTAAAATTGTCCAAAAAAGGATATTGTCCCCCGAACTTTGAAAACAATCCAATAGACCCCTGAACTTACTTAAAATAATATAATTAACTCCCTAAAGTCTGATGTGGCATAAGAAGTGTAAATGATAAAAATGTAGGCATGGAGAGTCATATAAAACAAACAAACAAAGAAAATAATAATAATATATAAAACTCTTTATTCTTGATCTCTCTTTGTTCACTGCCATTTCTGTTTCATAGGGTCTAAACAATCATTTAGTCGTTATTGAATTGAAATTAATTTTGCAAATGCATGGTAAATATTTATCTAAAATCTCAACAAGTTATCAGAAATTATAACGTAGTAATGTATGTTTGAAGTAGTTATGATAGTAGAGGTAAAGTTTATAATTTTTTTCACCTTCAGAATTACATATTTAATCATAGAATCCATCTCAATATCTCTAAGATTTTTCAGCAATTGGAAAATCTGCATGCAAAACAAATATTAAACAAGTAAACGAAGGAAGTATTAATTAGAATATTCATGTTGAAAAATTATCTAAATTATCATAAATGACAATTTTAACTATCCATTAAATTAAAATTTAAAACTAAATATGATTCAAAATGAATACAAAAACATATCTAATTATGTATACATACCATCTCATAATTCAAACAATTTAACTTCTCGGGTCTATTCAATATCACCTTTCTGTAAAATGAATCTCCTTCGAATAATATCTGCTTCCATATTCAAACATTATATATCAAATCTTAATTAACAAAAAAAAAAAAAAAAAAAAAAAAAGAAAAGATTAACTGAAAATTAGGCTATTATTTAAATAATATACCTGATTAAGCTCTGTGTTGAAACTGGAGTGGGAAGCCATGATGATATAGAAGTTGTTTTGATGGGTTTCAGCTTTAATGATATATATGGTGCTTATTGTAATTATTATTCATGTATTTATAGAGCATCACTATCATATTAGCCAAAAGAGAAAAACATATTATCAGTCCTCTGACTTTTTATGAATTTCGCAATTGATTCCCTGATCAATTTTTTCAATCCATATACTGAGTACTAAAACATTTTCTTTTTATAGTACTGGTATCAAACTTGAAATTTTTGTCTCACATAGCTTATAATATATGTTAACTATCACATAACACAATTTAAAAAAAAAAAAAAAAAAAGTTCTAGAGTTCACTGAAAGAATCCGTATCATACTTCCTAGCTAAGTAGTTGCAGGGAGAAAATTTATAATAAACCCAACTCACGTGAATCATTCACTGAAAAATTAACATATGCATTTTATCTAGTTAGGTGATAAGTACAGATGTTAATAATCTCTCTGATTTAGTCTCAAGTGTCTAGTAAAATTATATAATATGTTAGTTAAAGGATATTATAATGCAGGTGAGAAAAATGAATTAAAAGTGGAGTTACTATTATAAAAACAGAAAAATCAGTAAGGAATAATGTGAAAGAGAAAATTAATGAGGGAGTTGTAGTGCGTCTTCCTTGTGGCGGAAACAGAAAACAGGGAAGGATCGAGGCGGCCCACCTGTCTTATCTGTTAAGGAAAGCTCGATGTGAAAGGAATAATCCAATTAATTTACCGACCTAATTGATTAATTAATGTTCCATATGTGCTTTACTACACGACACAGAATGATTAATTAAATTAAATACCTAACATAGCTCGTCATCAATGACGGCACTATTGATTATGTCACTCAAAGTGTTTACAATACAACAACGTGAGATATTTCGGTCAATATATATATATATATATATATATATATATATATATATATATATATATATATATATATTACTGCTAGAAACAGAATAATATAATTGCAGAATATTGGAAAATAGAGATAACAACAAAGATTACAGAATAAAAATTGAACATTATTACAAGGAAAATTTTGAAATATTTTCCAACCTTAGAATCGAATCAGAAATATCGAGGTCTAAACTCGGTTCAATTTACAGCAATTACGTTGTCACCGTTGTGTGGGTGCGCACGTTGAGTTTTCAGGGTTCGATTTACACCCCTCCTATGTGCATAAGACAGGGCCGTCTTAGAAATTTTCGAGGCCCTGGGCGAAAACTAAAAAATGGACCCATACAAAACAAAAATGTGTTCCATTTTTTTGAACAACAAATGTAACGTTTCATTTATAAACTATAAAAAATATTATTACACTTTGACAAATGTATATTTCATTAAACTTACTTCATTATCACTTGAAAATTCTCGTCCTCCGAGCATTTTTTTGAAGCAAATTCATCAATCAAATCCTTACAAGCAACTTTATCCAAAACATCATTCTCGATTGCCACCAAAGCTAGTCCATTAAGCCTTTCCTGTGATATAGAACTACGCAAGTAAGACTTAAGCAATTTTAACTTTGAAAAATTTCTTTCAGCAGTTGCAACTGTTACTGGAATGGTTAGAAATATCCTATATGCAATAATTGCATTAGGAAAACAATCAATACTTTTCAAAAATTTTAAAATAGCAAGAGCTCCCAATTTTTCTTTAAGCAAAAATTCTTGGAGTAATTTCAACTCCACATACAAGTCATAACCATGAATATCACATTTATCACCTTTCTTAAGTGCATCTTTCAAACAGCTACAACAAGACTTTAAATTCGAATCATCTAGTGAATGCAATTTGTCAGAAGCAAATAAAAAACCAAACACATTTTCATATTGTTCATATTGTTCAAACCTCCTATCAAGTGAGACAATTGCTTGATCAATGATGCAATTAAAATAATTAATTCTAAAAGACTCTTCTGCAGATTGTAGACTTTCATCATTTAAAGTCTCATCAAATTGCATTTTTCTTTTAATGCGCCTTTGGGGAAAAATTGGATCAATTTCCATATCAATTGCAAATCCCTTAGCAACTTCAACAGCATTAGAAAAACCATTTTGTCTATAATCCTTAAAAAATGAAATCAATTTTTTCACATTTTCAATAGCAACACAAACAAGCATATCTTTCGATTGTAATTTTTTGCTAACTAAATTAACAGCATACAACAAATCATTCCAAATAACAATAGCCACTATAAACTCAAAATCACCAAGCTCATTATTGGCTAATGATTTAGCTTCGCTTCTTATTTTAGAATCATTATCACTTTCAGCAACTTGAAGCAAAGCTTCTCTTATATCTGAAATTTGAAATCTTATTGCTTTTACACTATCTACACGACTCTCCCAACGAGTAGAAGACAATGATTTAGGAGTTAAATCTTTCACATTATTTTTCAAAATCTGCCATCTTTTTGTGGAATTTGCAAATATAGTGTAAATGCGTTGGATTATACCAAAGAAATCCCTAGCTTTTCCAGATTTGTTGGCCATGTCACACAGCATTAAATTAAGGCTATGGGCACCACAAGGAGTGTAAAAAGCTCTAGGGTTCAAATCTAAAAGTTTTCTTTGCACTCCTTGGCTTTTTCCTTTCATATTTGACCCATTATCATAGCTTTGTCCACGCACATCATCTATATCAAGTTCAAGAACATCTAATTCATGTAACAAAGCATCAAAAAGTCCATGCCCAATTGTGTCATTCACATTCAAAAATCCTAAAAATGATTCCTCTATGCTAACACAATTTGAAGTAACATCCACATATCTTAAAATTAAAGCATTTGCTCTTGGTGGCTAATATCAGGAGTACAATCAAGTATCACAGAAAAATATTTAGCCTCTTTTATTTTTTTAACAATTTCGGATTTCATTGCATATGCAAGCAAAAGAATCAACTCATTTTGGATGTTGTGACCAAAGTAATGAACATGAATCTCATCACAAGTAATACGACGAGCATGATCCAGCATAATAGGATAAAACTCAGCTAACATTTCAATTAATCCCAAGAAATTTCCATTGCTATTTTGATGCAATTTCTCATTAGTACCACGAAATGCTAGATTATGTTTTCCAAGAAACTTTACAACTGAAATAATTCTCAACAAAACATTTTTTCCAATGCTCTTTCTTTTTCTCAAGTTGCTTTTGAGTTATTTTGTCAATAGTTGTATTCTTTTGAAGTTTTAGATGCAAATCATACCAAGTAGCCATATTTTGGACATATTCCATACCAGTTTCATGCTCTCTAATTCTAAAACAAAGATGTGCCCAATCACTAAAACCCTGGTTTGCTAATTGACCTTTACCCGACTCTTTCTTTTTCTTAAATAATTTACAACAAAAACAAAAAACTCGATCAAGTTCTTTTGAATATACAAGCCAATCTCTATCACATTTTTCCCCATTTGGTAGGACTCTAGTATAGAATGAGGCAGAAAATTGTCTTCCGATTTTATCTTTCACACCTTTCACAATAGATAAGTCTCTTTTAGGACCCTTTACCACTAAAATATTAATCATTTCAGAATCTAAAGCATCCCAATTTTTTGGATCAAATATGTCAACTTCATGATTGGCAATGTCATTAAAAACGTCAGCATCATCAACATTAACATCAAAACCATGCACAACATTATAAGGCACAACATCATCACTAGAGGCATTTTTCTCATTCGCATTCACATCATCATCCCCAAAACCATTGTTATCATTTCATTGCACATTATCATCAATATTAACATCATTAGCATTGGAATCACCAACACTAGAATCACCAACATTCTCATTTTCAGACAACACTTGTGGTTCTTTAATAAAAAAATTTATCAAGTGCTTCTCTTTGGGATTGAGTTAACTCATCAATTTTTTTTTCTTTTTACGCTTTTTCCATCCAGATTCATATTTTCTTTTAAACATAATTACAATATCAAAAATAATAACAAGATTAAGAGCAATACAACCTGATTTTGGAGCGAAATTTCCAATTTCGTTGTTCTTCCCAAAATAAAATAATCAACAAAATAGGTTGAAACTGAACAAATAAAACATAAAAAAGATAAATTAGAATAATAATTTAAGCAATTTAATTTTATATTTACATATGTCAAACCCAAACCCTAACTAAAAAAATAAAACAAATAACACGGAAATAAATATAATATATACAAATTGCAAGGAAAAAAATAAAAATTTAAATAAAACTAAAACATACCGATTCAAATGATAATGAAATATTGAAATTCAAAGATTTTGGGTAGCTTTTTAAGAATTAAAGATAATGGACGGGGGGACCAAATAAAGACAATTGGTAGGTATTATAGAGAATGAGTGGAGTGAAGAGTGAGAAAAAGAATAATGGTGGTGGGTAATGGATGGATGGAGGCAGAGGCTGCAATTTGGGAATAAAATAGTCGAAGGTGGCAGGTTTAAGCAATTGGGAATAAACAAGGCAGGTTTTATTTTATTTTATTTTTTTAAACCTAGGCACTAAAACGACGTCTTTTTGGTGCCTAAGTTTTTAAAAAAATTATTTACATAGTGGGTGGGCTTGACCCAACCCGCCCACTGCGTGAATTATTTTTTTTTTTTTAAACCAAGCACCAAAACGACGTCGTTTTGGTGCCTAGGTTAAAAAAAAATTAATTCAAGCAGTGGGTGGGCGTCCATCTTCTTCTTCAAAGAAGAAGAAGATGGAACGGCAACAACAGCAGCTGCTGTTGTTGCCGGAAAACTTGGGGGGCCCCTGAATTTTAGGGCCTTGAGCAGTTGCTCAGGGAGCTCCCCCCAAGAGCCGGCACTGGCATAAGAGAAAGCCTTTTGGCAAGTACAAGTTAACCACTTATAAAGTGATATTCCATATAAACTCATTATCTACTTTATATTTTTCCCACGTGGGATATTGTTTCTTCAATCCATTTCCCACAAAAACATTAATTCTTTGTACGTTACTTACTTTGTACTATAATTTTTCATTCATTATTTATCCGTTTTGAACATATTATATACAGGGGCGAAACTGCTGGGGTGGCATGTGGGGATGAGGGACCATGTGACTTTTAAGTTTTTGTTTCCATCTTTAAATTATTCACTTAAAACACAGTTGTTTCACTAGAGAAGTTAAAATAAAATCAATAAAAGAAGGATCTTATTCTTCAATTGAAAACTCAAAGCACAAAATCAATTATGCAGGCGCTGATCCAAATTTAGCAGGGGCGATAGTGGGTGAAGGTTGGTCAGTTTCTTCGGTGTGCCAGTGGCCAGCATGGCCCTTAGACACCCCACTTGCCACCCCTCAGTTTCGCCCATGTTTACAGTATAATTGTTACAAGAATAAACTCATTAATTTCAATATATTAATAACTATAAAATATAAAAAGCAGGGGCAGACTAACTCAGAAATGGCCTTCCGAATTAGCTTCTAATAGGCCACGAAAATCCACAGGAATTTATCAAGGGAAAATTTATCTCAAATCTGGCCTTATGGTCGCAACATAATATTTAAGACTTTTAGTGCAACTAAAATGTTGGTTGCTAAACTTTGCAACAATTTTTTGGGTCCTAAACTTTGACATAATACACTAATCAATCCTCTTATGTTTAAAAATACATTACATGGTCCCTAAATTTTATATTCTGACTCTTTACTCTCTGCATTTGTATGCATGTAATCTCACTGTTAAATACATAGTGAAGGACCATTAGACCCATTTTACCGTGACAAACTTACTTATGCATTGAAAATCCAACAATAAAAGATTGCCAAGATTTGAACTCTCCATCTCTGAGTATATGAGGTTTTCATACTATGTCATAGAACCATTTAACCCAAAAACTTAAACTGATACCAATAGATAAGCTTCAAGATTGATTATTATCTTTAGCACGTGGTTAACAATTTTGGCTTTAATATTTAATATCAATTTTATAGTTTTCATTCAATATTCAAAGAGATGTGGTCGAAGGTTTCACAATGAGCTAGGTGACAAGGACAAAATTGCAGGGGTGGCAGCATATGTTATAGACCCTGCTAGTTGGTGACTGCTGAGAAGCTTTTTCCGTTTTGCCCTTGTTAATGGGTTTGCAAATTACAGTAGCAGACTGAAAACTATTGAGGCAACTTGAGTATTGTATTGATATTAGTGAATATTTATTCAAGGAGAACCCCAACCCTACAAGGACTGTACAACGTGTGAAAGATCATAATTGATCCTCAATCTCTATCACCCTCCCTTAATTTGAGGCGGGAGTGAACAAAGGCCCAAATTGCCTCTAAGAAGCAAAAAAAGATCCTTGAGCAGCGGTTTTGTGAGGACGTCAGCAACCTGGTCTAAAGTAGGGACGTACAGAATAGAGAGGTGCCGTTTGGAGACCCTATCTCTGACGAAAAAGAAGTCAACTTCAATGTTCTTGCTGCGATTGTGAAAGATGGGGTTAGCCGTTAGGTATGTAGCCGAGATGTTGTCACACCAAAGTTGCAGGGCTCGTGGGAGGCAAAACCAATTTCTTGTAATAGAATCTACAGCCATCCAATTTCAGAAGCACCAGTAACCAAGGCACGATATTCAGCTTCAGTGGAAGAGCGAGCAACAGAGTTTTGTTTCTTAGAGCTGCAAGAGATGGGATTTTGGCCAACAAAAATGATGTAACCCGAGGTGGACTTCCTATCATCCAAGCTGCCCGCCTAATCAGCATCTGTAAAACCTTGCAAGGCAGAGTCAGAGGAGTGGTGAAGAAAGATGCCATAATGACGTGTATGATTTTTGTAGCGAAGAAGCCTCTTCACGGCCTACCATTGAACAACAGTGAGGGCATGCATGAATTGAGAGAGCTTGTTGATAGTGAAGGCAATGTCGGGCCGAGTAAGGCACAGATACTGAAGGCTGCCTAGAACACCACGGTACTCAGTTGGATTTGGGTGAGGGTCACCATCCCCCAACATTAAGCGCATCTTGGGGCATATGGGTGTAGAAATTCCCTTGCTGTCCAACATTTTGCATTTACTAAAAAGATCAGTCACATACTTGGATTGTGATAAAAACAACCCATTAGATTGTCAGGAAGCTTCAACGCCTAAGTAAGATAACTTGCCCAAATCTCTTAAGGCAAATTGCTTCTGTAGTTGCTGAACAAGGCAACTAATAAAGTAGGGATCGAATCCCATAAGCAAAATATCATCCATGTATATGAGGAAAACTATAAACAAGGCACCGATATGAATAAAAAACAAGCTTGTGTCTGACTTAGAGCCTGTGCATCCAAGATAGTGCAGGGTGTCCGTTAGCTGTTTACGCCACATCCTAGGAGCTTGCTTAAAGCCATAGAGAGACTTTTTCAACTTGCAAACATACTCAGGTTTATGAGGATCAACATAGCCAGGTGGTTGAGACATGTAAACATCTTCATCTAGGTTGCCATGAAGGAAGGCATTGGAGATGTCAAGTTGGATGACGGTCCAATTAGAGGTGACGACAATTGCTAGGAGGAGCCAAATGGCGGAAGGCTTAATCACTAGACTGCAAGTTTCGAAATAGTCAACACCTAGCCACTGATGAAAACCATTTACTACCAATCTTGCTTTGAACCGATTAATACTGCCATCGGCCTTGGTTTTCAGGCGGTAGACCCATTTAGAGCCAAGAACATTCTGACTTTTGTCAGGGGGAATGAGTATCCAAGTACCATTATTGATGAGAGCATTATATTCCTTAGTCATGGCCTGACGCCATTTAGGAACTTTAACGGCCTGTTGGAAAGTGGTGGGCTCTCGAGAAAGAGAGCTGACAAGTGCTTTGGAATCTCAGAGTTTTAAGGAGCCAGTTTGAGATCTCGTTATCATCCGTCTCGGTTGAGGAGGAACACCGAGGGTGGGTGTCACAGAAGCAGAGGAAATGGACTTAGCAGGAAAGGATAGGGGGCCATAGGATAAGAGGTCGATAGTGAGAGTGGGCATTTGTGGGCTGGTTCGGTTGGCACAGTTTTGGGTAGGTTGTCGGGTTGTAGAGGGGCCGGTAGCGGGCTTGTGTTGCCAGCAGTGACCGATGGGGAAGAGGACAAGGTGGAGGGGTAGGGGCTGGCGGTTGCGGGTGTTAGTGGCGGTGTGGGTGGGGCTATTGATTGGGGGCTAGCTTCAGGTTGAGGGGATACAGTGCAAAAATGGTTGATCCGATGGGAACAGTGATGGTGAGAGTAGGTGTGTTAAAGGCCGAAGTCGACGATGGGGTGCCCAGCATCATATAACCTAGAATATGGGAATACCTGTTCATCAAATAAAACATGACATGAGATAAAGAGACAAGAAGTAACAAGATCAAAGAATTTAAACCCCTTGTGGAGTCTACTGTAACTAAGAAAAATGCATTCTTTAGACCGGGGTTCAAGTTTGTTTTTGGAGTAGGGTCATAGCTAAGGAAAACACAGGCACCCAAACAGTTTCAAATTCATGTAGTCAGGGGGTTCACCGAATAGTTTTTGGTAGGGGATGTAAAAATTAATAGAGGCTGTTTGGATTCGATTAATTAAGTAGGAGGTTGTTTCAAAGACGTAGGTCCAAAATTTGTTGGGTAGGTGGGCACGATGTAACAAAGCTAGGCCGTGTTCGATAATATGCTTGTGTTTTCGTTCAACACTCCCATTTTGTTCGGGGGTGTAGGGGCAGGAGATTTTGTGGGTAATTCCATGTTCACAAAAAAAAAGGCTGTAAGGTAAGAAATTCCTCCCCCCCCCCCCCCCCCACCGCTTCGATTGAAAAGCCTTAATGTTAGTGTTAAAATATTTCTCCACAAGAAGTTTAAAATGCATGAAAACAAAATAAACATCAGATTTATGCTTCAAGAAGTATATCCATAAATATATGCTATAATGATCCAAAAAAAGACACAATACGAGTAGCCATCCACAGACAGAGTAGGTGCTGGCCCCCAAATATCATCACAAATTAAGTCTAAGGGAGCTTTAGACTCAGATTTTGACAAGGCAAAGGGTAATTTGTGACTTTTATTAATAGCACAAGAGTTGCAAACAGAATGTATAGAATCAGAAACAGCAATTTTATTCCAACGCAATAATTGTTTGACATATGGAACATTAGCATGTCCTAAGCGATCATGCCAAGTATTTAATGAAGCTAAGTTGGCTGAAGGAGAAGTAGAACCCAAAGACGAATTTGCTCCCACGGTAGCAACGCATAAGGAGTATAGGCCGTTGTCACTCTGGCCTCTGAATTGAATTTTCCCCATGTCCAAATCCTTAATAAAAAAAATAATCAGTAAAACATTCCACAGAGATAGGATTAGCATTAGTTAAAGCATAAACAGATAATAAATTGTGATATGAATATGGAACATGTAAAATATCACGAACTTGAAAAATTTTAGTTCCAATTTGAAAGGACGATAGACCGACTCAAGAGATGGAAAGTTTAGAGCCATTACCGATGGTGACTTCTTCGGGTCCTTGATATTTGGAGTGGAGGTTTAGGTTCGCCAATTCTGAAGTCATATGATGAGAGGCACTGGAGTCAACAACCCATGGTTGAGAGGGAGCACTGCTGGCTGCAAAGTTGGATTGGGGGCGGTTGATGTTGGTTTCTCTAAGTAATTTAGGGGAGGAGCATTCTCTAGCATAATGTCCAATTCCTCTGTAATTGTGACCTATGACGTTTTGGGGATCAAAGTTTTTGAATTGTTGCCATGAATCATAGATGGTATTGCTGTAATTTTGTTGTTGTTGTCCTCTATAATCCGAAAAATAGCCACTGCCGCTGCCACTTCCACGCTGGCCGCCTCTACCACGACCGCGCTATCCGCGCCCTCTCTGTTGTTAGGATGTACCACGAGTAGCCACCAAAAATAAATTTATAAAACTCGCTTAAACCCTAAACAAATGAATTTGTAGCAGGTAAGTCGAGGTCGAACCCTAAGGAGTTAATACTTGACTAAAGATTGGTAAATACCAAATAAAATTAAAACAAATAAATAATAAAAAGGGGGGAGGTTTTGAGAATTGATTTTGATTAATACTAAACTATAATCTCAAGAAGTAACAATTTTTGAACACTAAATCAACAACTGAATTTAATGTGAGAATAGAGAAGATCGATTAATGTGAAATTTCATCTAAGGCAATTCTTCGGCTTGGAATTAACAGGATTGATCATTGATTGAGGAAAGATAAATTAATTATTCCAGACTAGTTATAACCCTTAGCTTAGCGCATCCGAATCAACTTTTTCTAATGCGAAATTATCTAACACGGCTCAAACAATTCCCTTTTCGACAAACAACCCTTCCTCAGCGGCTAGGATTTAGTTTCCCAAAAGCATTAAGATTTAGAAAAGCCTATTCTAAACCAACCAATTCTTAGCAATATTGATTTAATTTTAAATTCTTATTCTTTTTATTGTTCTAGATACAATGAATCGAATGATTACGAATCCTATTCACTGATAACAATTTATTAAATTGCAATTCAAACAACTAGCCAGGAAATTTAAATCACGAAATAACAAAAGGGAGAATTCCCTCTTGAAGCAGGAATAAGAATATGGAAAATTTAATTGAAAATTAAGGTTTAGAACAATCTCACAATCAAAGATATCCAAGCCTTGAATCCCTTAGATGAAAGAAGAAGATTAGCTACACATTGACATTGACATTGATAGAACTCCTAAGGAAGAAGAGTAAAAAAAATTTTTTTTTATATCCCAAAACTCCGTCTCTTCCCCTTTTTTCTTTTCAATTCCTCTCCCTCTATCTAACCCCAAAGACCATAAAAAAAAATAAAAGATGTTCCCAAAATAGCCTCTTCAATCCCACATCAAAATTCCCTAAATTAAGGCCTTAATCTGCTGCAATTTTGCCAGCTCGGATGCCTCCACAACAACCAGCTCGAAATTAGGAAAGTTCCTGAACAGCCCCTGACGGAAGAAATTTAGACTTGGGCAAGGCTAAAATTAGAAAAATGCACTTCAGCTCCAGTCTTGCAAAAATCTCGCCCAAAACAACCTTTAAAGCCCAAATCTCCAATTAAGCATCTACAAATATAAAAACACACACAACGGTAGATAGCCCATAGAATTTGACAAAATACATCCATTTAAGCCCCTAAAACAAAGCCCAAACATGCAAAATATAGCATATAACAGTAGGCGGCATCTGTTCAGCAATGGCAGCAACCCTGTGTTGTGCATGCCGTGTGATGTTTCTCTCTTCCGTCAAGAGCAGCCCAAGCAAATCTTCAAATTGAATGGGTTCCATCTTTGTTTCAAGTGTCAAATTAAATAAACGGTAATCTTCACCTACGCCACCCAATAGGGAATCAATAAAATCATCATCTTGCACCCTATATCCCAAGGATGCTAATTGGTCTTTGATCCCTTTTGCTCGAAGAGTGTAGGCTGTGATTGTTTCAGCTTTCTCTCGATTGAGAGTTTATAATTGGGTTTGAAGGTTGCAGATCTTTGACCTTGACCCCGAAGAGTAAGCTCATTTGAGTCTATTCCATGCCTCAACAGCTATAAAGGCATCGATAACTTGGGCAATAGACTTGGTTCAATTGAGGCAAAAAGCCAGCTCAATACCTGCTGCTTTTGCTGTTCCCAAATATCAAACGCTGGATTTCAAATCTGTCCGTCAAGAAATTCTGGTAGTACGGACTGATTTGCGTCAATATGGTGCCACATCCGGCAGCCTCGCAGCATAGTGATGAATTGTGCCTTCCATAGGACAAAGTTTGATGAGTTAAGTTTGTTGGTGATGAAGGTGGCGGGATTGGGATATGTAATCGGCGGTGATGGTATGGCTGTTGCGATTTGGAGAGCATTGGAGAGAGGGAGTGACGAGGTGTTGGGGACGGTGGATATAACAAGGGATCCGATTGTTGTTGGCGGAGGCAAGATTGACGCGGAGCTAGTATTCTCGGTTGCCATGGTGGACGGTGGCGGCGGAGGTGGAAAAGATGAACTGGTGGAGGTTTCGGGTAGAGACATTGTAGGGTTAGGGTATCGACTTTGATACCATGAAAACTATTGAGGCAACTTGAGTATTGCATTGATATTAGTGAATATATATACAAGGAGAACCCCAACCCTACAAGGACTGTACAACATGTGAAAGATCATAATTGATCCTCCATCTCTATCACCTATCTCTATCACAAACCACACCCCTGCAAATTATTTTTACATTAAAATATACGAAACGACAACGTTGAGTTAAAGTGGGTGGCGTGTTTGTTGTAGTACAAATTAAAAACAAACAAAAAAATTGTCAGTGAACATCTACCACTAACCCCTTTGGCCCTCTCTCAGAGCCCAACCCCCTCCCTTTTGTCCCTCTCTCTCCTTGCTTTTATATTTTATAGTTCTTTCATTAAGTGATGAATTGTAAATATAATATACTTAATGAAGCATACTATTTATATACTTAATTAGTATATTATATTAGTTGCTTGCATTTCTAAATTGTTGAAAACTAATATCATCAATTTTCTTTTATTAAATTTTTCTATATTTAATTTAGTTTAAATAATAAAACACAATTGATTCATCGGTACCATATTGAAATTCATTAATCTATAGATGTGTAAACTTTATATATATATAACTAATTAAAAATATTTTCAAAAAAAAAAAACTAATTAAAAATACTAATTACATTCAACAGATATGTATATATAATTAGTTTATAACAAGTTTCAGAGTGAAAAGATAATAAACTTAATACATCAATAGTTGTATTGTTTGATCAACCAAATAAACCAAGTCATACGAGTTAGGTCCAAGTTTCTTAATATCGATTGCATTAAAGACTCATACACCTTTCAAATCTTAGAAGTAGCCTCATTAATTTATTAGTAAATTTCAGTAGAAAAAAAAATGTAAATCTATATTTGTATACGCTTTTATTAAGCTCAAAGCTTGCAAAAATTTTTTAAAGGTAATAATAATGAAAAAAATTCTTAATTAGAATTTCATTGTCTATCAACTTAATTTGGGATTTGAGTTAGAATGAAAATTTTCATGCGCATAATATTATGCACAAAAAAGGTACCAAAAACCCTAAAGGCTTTGTGCTCCCATAAAATGCATAACATATATATAGTCTTATTATATAAACCAAAAAGACCTTGTAAAATTTGTGAGATTTTAGGTTAGGGAGAACTTAGGGTTTGAGGCTCTCAATCAATTGTATTGAGAGTTAGGATTTTAATATATATAGGTATGTAAATACAATTGGGTAATTACATAATGGGCTTTACAATCAACAAATATACAATTAAAAACATAATACAAGTGGGCTACTCTATCATTCCCCCTCAAGTTGAGCTGGGGTAGAAACCACAGCCAACTTGTCCCGAAGTAACTGAAACCGAGTCCTAGGTAACGGCTTGGTGAGAATATCGGCAGCTTGATCATCCGTAGAGATATACCGAACCGTGAGGTGCTTGGCAGCAACACGTTCTCAAACAAAATGAAAGTCTAACTCCAAGTGCTTAGTTCGAGTATGAAAGATTGGATTGGCAGTGAGATAAGTAAGGTTGTCACACCACAAGGTGGGAGCCTCCCGCAAAGGAAAGCCAAGCTCAAGTAAAAGCATTTCAAGCCAGGAAAGCTCAGAAGTGGTGGTAGCGAGGGCCCTATATTCAGCCTCAGTAGATGAGCGAGATACAGTGCGTTGTTTGCGAGAAGGCCAAGAAATCAAATTATTACCATGAAAAACACCAAATCCAAATGTAGAATGCCGATCATCAATGTCTCCCCCCCCCCAAATCGAATCTGAGAAAGCATGAAGAGCCATAGACTTCTGAGGCCGAAACCTCAGACCAAAGGAGGCCGTGGCCTTTAAGTACTGAAGAATGCGCTTAAGCGCTTGCCAGTGAAAAGAAGTAGGATTCTGCATGAACTGAGCAACCTTGTGAACAGCAAAGGCAATGTCCGGGCGGGTACAGGTAAGGTACTGCAAGCCTCCAACAAGACTACGATAAAGAGATACATCATCCACAGCAGAACCACCCTGAGCAGATAATTTATCAACTGAACTCGCCGGAGTACCCACTGGTTTAGAGTCAAGCATCTTGGCCCGAGCAAGGAGATCAAGAATATATTTCCTCTGCAACAAATACATACAATTCGGTTGACGAACAATCTCAATTCCAAGAAAAAATTTAGCAGGACCCAAGTTCTTAATAGCAAAGTGAGACTGCAAGTTGCTGATGAGAGAGATAGCAAGGGAGTAGTCATTGCCCAAAACCAATAAATCATCCACATAGATAAGACAGAATAAAGAAATAGAACCTCGCCGTAAGAAATAGAGGGAAACATCAGCCCTAGAGCACTGAAAACCAAATGCAAGAAGAGCTTGGGTAAACCGCCTATGCCACATATTAAAAACTCATACACCTTTCAAATCTTAGAAGTAGCCTCATTAATTTATTAGTAAATTTCAGTAGAAAAAAAAAATGTAAATCTATATTTGTATACGCTTTTATTAAGCTCAAAGCTTGCAAAATTTTTTAAATGTAATAATAATGAAAAAAATTCTTAGTTGGAATTTCATTGTCTATCAACTTAAATCTTGGGATTTGAGTTAGAATGAAAATTTTCATGCGCATAATATTATACGCAAAAAAAGGTACCAAAAACCCTAAAGGCTTTGTGTTCCCATAAAAAGCATAACATATATATAGTCTTATTATATAAACCAAAAAGACCTTGTAAAATTTATACATTTTTGGTAATTTAAAGTCGTTTAGTATGAAAACATTAGGGTTTCAGCCTTTGAAATTATTAAAGATAATAATAAAAGGGTTTAATACATCTGAAGCCCCTAAATTTGTTTTTAACATCACAAATGACTCCCTAAACTTTGTCTTCTTCCAGTTAGCCCCCTAAAATTTGAAAAGGCAACCTAGTTTGCCCTATTACTGCTACGTGTCATTCATTTATTGGCTGTCTTACATTTGACTTTTCAAGCACGTGTCACATACTCGCAACTTTAGCTGGTTTAGGGGGATTTATGGAGCAAATTAGGTTGGTATTTTGAAATTTAGGGATGCAGTTGGACACTTTGTACGTTCAAGGGATCCGAATGTATTAGGCCTAATAAAAATTACTATTAATATGATATCATATCCTTTTAGATTAAGAAGTCCATAGTAATTCAAAATTTGGCTGCTCTTATATTGTTAATATAAAATGGCTCGATATAGTATGTAGAATGGGAAATGTTAATATAATTATCATTAATTAGAAAAGGCGTAATACATCATGACCTCTCTTAACTTATTCTAGATATTACCAGTGCTCCTTTAACTTTGTGTTTGTCCAATTAACCTCTCAAACTTTGAAAAAGTAACTCAATTCGCCCCTTTTCTGCCACGTGTCAATCATTTATTGGTTGTCTCACGTTTGACTTTTTAAAATGCGTATATCACAAACGCTAGTCTAGTGGGACTTGGAGAGCAAATTAGTTCGAATTTTCAAAGTTTAAGGGAATAACTGAACACTTTGTAAGTTCGAAAGAGCAGTTGGCTCTTTGGACCAAGTTCAAGGGAGCATTCGGCCATTAGAAAATATTTTCATAAAATATGTTTAACGGAAAGTACTTAACTATGTTATAATGTAGCCAAATAATTAATTAGTTTTGAATTACTGTAGCCTTCCGGTATACCTGTTGCCAATTTTCAGAATTCTAAAAGAAATATCAAGGATCATCGAGAGCTACATGAGGAATTTCCTTTGGAAAGGAAATGCTTTCAAGAATGGGCTGAATAAAGTGAGTTGGAATTCGATTTGTAAACCATATTGTCTCGGGGGGCTGAATGTTCACAAGCTTTCTGACAAGAACGTTAGTTTGCTTTTTAAATGGATTTGGAAAACTAGATCTCGAGAGGAGAATTCTCTTTGGTACAATTTTTGTGTGCTTCGTAATGATATGGGTGATTGGAACACTTTAAGAGACTGTAATTTTCAAAATGTTTCTCCAATTTGGAAGGGGATTTTATTGACTTGTGTCAAGAATGATAGAGTGTGGGGGTTGTTCGCTAATGCTGTCCGCTTTCAGGTCAGAGATGGCACTTCTACAAAGTTTTGGAATGATACATGGTTGGGAACTTCGCCTCTCCGTCAGCGCTTTCCTGCTCTCTTTTCACTGGCTTCGAATAAAATGACTACAGTGGCTGACGTTTTTTATCAGATAGCGACTGTCAGGGGACGTCCGTTATGGGTCAGATCTTTGTGCAGCTGCCATCGTGCTCAACAGCAGGATTTAGTAGCTCTTCTGCCGAGTAAGCTAAACCATGGTGTGCTGGATATTGTGTCTTGGTCGAAAGGTTGCAGCCCAAACTTTCTTTACACGTCTGTTTCCTTCATTCGGGGACTGTTTGATCTCAAAAACTGCTGCCCAGAATCTGCGGTTTTTTTGGCTATTCAAAGTGCAAAGGTGCTCCCTAAGGTTAAGTTCTTTATGTGGGTTTTAGTGCATGGACAATTGCCTACTCGTCTTTTCTTAGCCCATCTCAATATCTTGCCAATGGAAGAGGCTATTTGTAGCTTTTGTTCCGATTTTGAGTCATTGGATCATATCATCATCCATTGTGCAGATAGCTTTAAGATTTGGATGGAGTTGTTCTCTTGGTTAAATCTAAATTTTGTCATCCCTAATTCAGCAACTGATTTTTTTTTGCAATGGGTTGGTTGCTTTAAAGGCCCCGTTCAGAAGAATTTTTGTTCAGTTTTATGGATGACAATTAGTTGGAGCTTGTGGAAAAGATATTTTATTCAATTGTATCTATCTTTCGTGGTCCTTTGTAAAAATTAGAACTAGGAATTTTCCTTTTTCGCCTACTGATGTCATTGTAAACCCTATGGATCTTCTCTTAAAATTCTTTTGACCTTCCCTCATGGTCTTTTAATATATGTTCTTTCGAGTTTGGCCGGGTCGTGTCCTAATTGTGCCAACCTAGTTGGGATGATTAGTCTCGTCCTTGGACAAATCCGTTTTCCTTTCAAAAAAATCTTGGAACAATTTTTTTTTTTTAATATAAATCCTTACAATCATGCATGGTGTGAATCTAGTCCATATTAAATAATACACTAGTCTTTGTTTAATGAAATTTGTCGTATACTATTCCATGATATAATTAATTAAATAAGTGCAATTATATATATGTAAGGTATACTGATAATTAATGAAACTAATTTAAAAGGTTAGGTACATAGAGGGGAAATGTGAACATAATTATCGTCAGTTGGCATTTTCTTTTGTTGACTGAAAAGTCGTTAATTATTATTAGTGTCATAAAAAATGTTTAACGACCTAAAAATAATAAATTAGTTTTGAAGTAGCAGTTCCATCTTAGAACATCTTTTGCTAAATCCTATGGTGACGATCAGATTCATACTGAACATGGAAACTAAATTATGAAATTAGGAGTAAAAGCATGGACATATTTCTTTTAAATTTGTTTATTTTTACTCTTATAAATAAGATAAAAAGAATATGATACTAAGAAAAGTATCAAAATTTATAATAATATTTAATGTTAGTTTAAAGTTGTTGATTTAAATAATAAAAAATTGAAAAATTTAGACGATAAATATGTTAGATTTTTTTTTTTTTTTTTTTTTTTTGAAAACTAATATACAAAAGTATAAAAAGGCCATTATATTTATGAAAAATATTTCATTAAGATTATATCCTTTAAATACTTCAAACTAAGGAACAGTTTTTTGTACTTTTAATGGAGATAATTTGGGGGGAAAAAAAAGATGGACTAAAAATTGTACCCAGATTAAGTCCAATTCTTATAATATTTTTTTTTTTGTAAACTGTTGGTATTTCTCAATTTTTTTGTTGTAGTGTGTATTAAATAAATAAATAAGTAAATATGTAAAATGTTAGGCAGAGGGGAAATGTTAACATAATTATTACTAATTAGAATTATTGCCATAATATATATATATGTTTAACAATATAAAGACGAAAAAAACTTAATAAGTGTTATTTACTTTTAGAACATTTTTTAGTATTATTGCTATCATGGTGTTCATCTAACTCTTACTAAATCTAAAAACGTAAATGCTTGTGTTGAAGGAATCTCTCATACATAATAATAATAATAATAATAATAATAATAATAATAATAAGGCCTTACGAAAGAAAAGCTAACAAAGGTTTAATAAATGATAACTGGTCCAAACCCAGAAGGAGAGTATTGGAGAAACAATCCTACATCGAAAATATATTAGACCAAAGAATCTTACATATAAGTGGTGTAGATTAGTCCTTGACACAAGCTAATTGTATAAGTGATTATGCATATGCTATTCCTTGAATAATTATACTATTAGTATATATTTCAATGATTGATTTAAAAAAATATTCATATTATATGTTTTTTTGAGTTATTACACAACCCCTCAACCAATTCAGCGCACGATAGCTTATATACTTACGTATTACACTAGAATCTCTATATTTTTAAAAATAATAGAGAATTATCTTTTCTATAATGTTTAGTCTCTGGATCTGTTACAAATCCATCTAAAAAATTGTTATCATTGGTCAAAATTAAATTAAATGAAAATTAGAATGATAAAATTACCTTTACCTTATTTTATAATGACAAAATTTATAATTTTTCCTATTTTATGCTTTTTGTTTTCCTTCCACATTTTTATATAATCTCCAATATTACAATCATGCATGGTGTGAATCTAGTGCATATTAAATAATACACTAGTCTTTGTTTAATGAAATTTGTCGTATACTATTCCTTGATGTAATTAATTAAATAAGTGCAATTATATATGTGTAAGGTATACTGATAATTAATGAAACTAATTTAAAAGGTTAGGTATATAGAGGGGAAATGTGAACATAATTATCGTCACTTGGCATTTTCTTTTCTTAACTAAAAAGTCGTTTATTATTATTATTGTCATGAAATATGTTTAACGACTTAAAAATAATTAAAATATGATATTCCTTGACTAATTTTTAAAAGTCATTTAAATTAAATAAACTATCAACATGTCATATTTATAAATTTTTCCTATTTTATGCTTTTTGTTTTCTTTCCACATTTATTTATAATCTCCAATATTAATTAATTAATTATTAATTCTTATAAAACTATGGAATTTTAATTTAATAGCATAAATCTGATTCATTAATGTTTTTTTAAAGTTATTATTTTGAATAATAAAAGAAAATGAGATCGATAAATATGTGTTGAAGAGAATAAATAATAAATAATTTTTTTTTTTTACAACTAATATACAACAGATAAAAAACAAAAAGATGGAATAAAAAATTTATTACCATAAAATTTAACAACCTTATAATATGTATAGGCTGCCAATCAATTATTTATTTATTTTATTTATTTATTCGCTAATTGAGTTTTGCATATGCAACAGGTGGCAAGTAAAGTAATTGCTTATAACAATATGCATTAGTTCTTTCTGTAAACTATAAAAAGTCAAACAAATGTGGATAAAAAAATCAAAAATTGATTACTCGTTTTTTTTTTTTTTCCTCCTATAAAAAATGGGAAAAACTTGCTTAATTCGTGTATCTGAAAAAAGATCTGTTTAATTAGCCTACGATCTCTCTAAAGGATGGCACCCAATTCATCTCTTTCAGTAGCTGCAAGAAGGTTTGGTTTTCCATGTTTAAGATTTTAATTTACGAACTTGTATGTTTTATATAATTATTTTGAAGAGGGGAGGGGCTGATGATCATGTTTAATTTTCTTGATACTTCATGGTAAAAATTTGAAAAATTAATTATTGGTTAGATAGATAGATTAATTAATTATCAACTAATACTTTAATCACATAAAATTAATTTAATGTTATAGATTGGAAGGTAAGGTCGCACTGATTACTGGAGGAGCTACAGCAATTGGTGAGAGCATAGCAAGAAGCTTCTGCAAACATGGTGCTAAAGTGATTATAGTTGATATTCAGGATGATTTAGGACAATCTGTATGTAACGATCTCGGACATGAATCCGCCGTATACGTGCACTGTGACGTAACCCTAGAACTCGACATCGCAAAGGCAGTGGACACCGCAATCTCCACCTTTGGAAAGCTAGATATCATGGTGAATAATGCGGCCATAGCTGATCCGCGAAAACCTAGCATAATTGATAATGATGTAGCTGATTTTGAGAGAGCGGTGAAGGTTAACCTAATTGGACCTTTCTTGGGCACCAAGCATGCTGCTCGAGTCATGATTCCAGTTCGCCAAGGTAGCATTATTACGCTTGGCAGTGTTTGCTCTGCCGTAGGCGGTGTTGCTTCTCACGCATATACTAGCACAAAGCATGGGATCGTAGGTCTAGCAAAGAATGCAGCGGCCGAACTTGGTCAATTTGGAATCAGAGTTAATTGCTTGTCGCCTTACTTTATACAAACTCCATTGGCCGCGAATTTCTTTAAGATGGAAGAGGATGGAAAAAATGGTGTATATTCAAATCTTGAAGGGCACAAATTAACAAACGAAGATGTGGCTGAAGCTGCTATTTTTTTAGCAAGTGACGAATCCAAGTATGTGAGTGGGCATAATCTAGCCTTGGATGGAGGTTTTACCACCATTAATCCTGCTTTTGGCCTCTTCTCTAGGTCCAAATGAATTCTATATATGTATAATTAGTTAATAAAGATTATGTTGATGAAAAATTAATAAAGATTATGTTTAGTTTGGTTTGCTTTGGTTTTATCTGTAAATTATTGACACCATCAACAACATCCTATGGATTTTTGCGTTTACAAAATCAATAACCAAATGGAATAGAACTAATTAATACTATCACACCATTTGAAATAATTACTTTCAAATGAGCTTATATTTGACCGAAAACAATTAATTAATTTGTGTGAATAAAGTCAATGAACTTTCATTTAGGTGTCAATAAAATTACTCTCGTGCTAATCCAGCGAAATTTGCCGCCAAAGGATGAGATATACCAAATTTAACCTGTCAATGAAATTGATTTGGCAAGTCAATACAATTTAACATTTTTAGTTAAATTAGTGGCTTAAAAATATAGAATCAAATTAGTGGAAAAAATATATGATTGATAACGATTTGATTCATGTCATACATAGATTGACTTGAACACAAATGTCAAATTCAAAAGCCAAATTTAATACTAAATATTATTAATACTAATAATATGATTAATACAATATGAATGATCATTTACAATATGATTAATACTAATTGTCAACTGCCTACCAAAAACAAACTCAAAGAGAATTCAGTACCCAAAAAGATCAAAGACAGAAATGTAATATCAATCATTCAGTGAAGTAGTAAGCAGAGGAAAGGAACTACTTTCTTTACACTAATTGCCTTCAATTCTTTGTGTCTATCTACTTCTCAAAAATTTCTACTACGGTCCTAGTCTCTCAAACCAGTCCGGTCTAAGACCATGCTAGAAGTTCTCCAACTTCTCAAACTACCCCAAAGCGATCAACCATAATCATCGTTTTCTTTTCTTCATCGAACTCAATTTTAAAGCCCTCTATGAGCCTTCTCTTAGTAGGGTCTTCATGTCCTCTTCTTTATCAGCCTCATATAGTTTCGACCCTATAATTCATATCCCGTCCTTGCGTTGGTGCTTGAATGGCTGTAAAACAAAGAATATGCAACATAACATATTAAAAGCTTCATTGAACAACAGATATAACCAACACACTTATTGAAGAACATCGCCATTAATGAAAAATGGGGACAATACACTATTAGAAGAAACTTAGAAGTGCATTTACGCAGAATGGTTGTCTGAACACAACATTTAGCTTACAGTTGTTGCTTAAAATTTAGTTGAGAAAATAGTAAGGAGAATTATTTCATTGCAGTATAAGGTTGAAAAATGATATTACAAACAAACTCGTTTAGTTTATGGCAGTTGTCCCTTCCCTAAAATGTACCCTTTTCATAATTAAGTGAAATGCACTGATCTTAAAAGTAAACAGAGAAACAATAATGAGATGGAACTCAACAACTCAGATCATATTATAGTATCAATTTAGCTAAATACAACACTTTATGCATAGGAAGTATTATAGCATCACTAACTCCTACCTCTATGTGGCCAAACTTCCCTTTTTTGCTTGAGTTTTCCTCTAAAACAAATGCAACATAAACAAATTGAGCTAGAATACATCCAGCCATAACGATTAGATAATTCACAGATAGGGAAATCATAATTTACTCACTAATGTATACTTTCAATCTCTACTGTTCATAATCAACAAGGATTATAACTTACCAAACAGGAACACAAAATAATGTGTCTGCACTATGTTCATAATCAGGTTTATCAGGCACTTTCTTTCTTAAACCTTACTAGTAATATTTTGTACATTATGAGCAAATGCCAAAAGTAAGCTTTAGTTATTATATACTAAGTTTAAAGACCAGATTTTTCAGTTCCATAAAGAGTAAAAATGCAATTTAACATGTTAAATTAGTGTACCAAAAATGAAACAGAACCATATAAGAATACTAACCTCAGAAAGTAAGTTTCTCATTTCTTCTTTGATTTGATCTTCATCAAATGTTCCTGTAACAGGAGTCTCAATTTGAACAGTTGCAGAATTGCCATCAATTTTCATTCCCTCATGCGCGTCAACACATTCAAGATTCTTTATAACTGCGGGAAGAATTGAAAAGCGAAAGGAATGAAAGCCGAACTATGAGAATTAAAAGAATGGAGCTTGTACTCTTCAAAATTGTTAAAAGAACACAACTGCAGATGAAATGCAACAATATGGAACATACACATTTGTTCATCAACAGACTACGAATCATCAATTAACCCAAAGATTTACAGTATTTTGTCCTCAAGTGAAAGATGATTAGACCTTCACGATTCTGACACAAACACATTCCCAATTTGCAAACGAGTAAAATTTCAAGTGTCACATTAAAAGAATCTAAAATCATAATAAAGTATGCTGGAAAATCAAAATTTTTAAAAACGAATTTCTAAATTGAATCCAAACAAACAGTACATGAGAAAAGGCAGCAACTTTTACTCAAAAGGGAAACTAGCATAACACCAAATTGGAAAAGAAAAAAAAAAAATCCAAACTTGAACAATATAAACTCAAAGCCAAACACAAATCAAGCGTAAAAGTCTATTCTTTTTAAGAAGAGACAACAGGATCAAAGGATCGATAATGGAAAAGAGAATGAAGAAAAATGTAACATTTACCAGAAGAAAAACCTCAGTGTAAAGCAGAGATTTTGAGGTAGGCAGCTGCCCTTGAAGCCCATAAACAACGACTAGTAGCCATTGAATTTGAGACTTGAGTGTAAAATCTTACAAATTTGAAAACAAAGCACAAAAGTTTAGTAGGGCAGCATGACCTTAAATTGTGGGGCTGTAGTTTTCTTTGGACCTAATTAACCCTGTAATCTAAGTTGGATGACCAAATTAACCCTTTTATCGATTGAAAGCTCTCCATCCTTCCTTTGTCCTCTGTCGTCATTTCTCTTCCTCCCAAAAGCAGTTTAGTTAGTTGAATTAGTTAACCTTAGTATGTAGTACAAAATTGAAAATAGAAGGCAAATATAGGGGTAAATTATTCGCGGTCAATCATCTTCACCACAATTTGATTCGTCTCAATAAACTTTAATTAGAGGATGATATACCAAAACAATAAATGACAAGTCTCAAACTGAATAATCGGAAAAAGAAAACGAAAATAAGGCATGTGAAGTATGTTTTTTAGGAAAATAATTTTGATTGAAAATGTTGGTAGGAAAATGCAGTGTTATTAAAAACAAGACTGGACCAGCCGATCGGATTGGTTTAATCGGGAACCAGATTGCCATTTGATTCATTTAACTCCACAGAGTCGGGGAACTAAGAACCGGAGCTGTATCCAGTTCAACCGGTTTCAACTGGAAAAAACCAGTCGAACCATCGAACCGGCCACCCAGTTCTTAATAGTTTATTATCTTTTTTTACTAGATTGCCATTTGATCCATTTAACTCTGTATAGTTTATTATCTTTTTTTACCAGATTGTCATTTGATCCATTTAACTCCACAGAGTCGGGGAACTAAGAACCGGAGCTGTATCCAGTTCAACCGGTTTCAACTGGGAAAAACCAGTCGAACCATCGAACCGGCCACCCAGTTCTTAATAGTTTATTCTCTTTTAATTTAAAAAAAGATGCTAGCAATGAAGTTTGAACCTTAGTTATCTCATACATATAGCAAGCACACTACCAACAAGACATATTTGCTCTTTATTTATATTTTGCATACAAATATATATATTAGAAATAGAATGAGCAAAATAATAACTTAAATTTATAATCTTAAAGTTTTGAGCTATAGAATATGAGAATGATAAATAAATATTAATTTAAACGTCTAGATAATTGATTCACCAATTGATTATTATTTTGATGTATATTATAAAATATTGAAATATTAGAATAATAAAAAAAATTTATAAATTTATACCTCTAACTAATTGATTCACAGGTTTTTTTATAAATTTTTTTTTTTTTTTTTGAATATTTTGTAAATTGTTGGCTATTATATTATTAACTCATCAAGATTATCTATGACTTTATGTACTTATGTACTTATTTGTATAAAAGTTTGTTGATTTTATATTATATAAATATATATATATATATATATATATAATGATTTTATAAACTTATATGAAATAATCATATAGAATGAGGAGAATATATGGTGATAAAAAAGGTTGAGATAAATGATTTTATTTTATATAGATGTCAAAATTTAAACTTAAAGCTTTTTTTTATGGATTTCATTGTTTACTAGATTGGAATATTTTGTGAATTGTTGATTAATGTTTAGTATATTTGTGATTTTATGTACTAATTTGTATGGAGATTTGTTGATTATACAAATATATATTAAATAAAATAATTATCTTTTAAAAAATATAAAACTCCGGTTCAACCAGTATTGAACCGGTTAAACTGATGTTAGAAAAATGGTCGGTGAATTAAATATGGTTCTCGCGTAATTAAATAAAATGGTTTTAGTCACCTTTATGTTTTTATTTATTTTTAAACCGTATGTTAAAGGTTATATAAAATAGAATCCTTTCATCATTTCACTGCAATAAATGTAACAAAAAATTCATTTGACCGCACTATCCAAATGTTGTTGCCGTATGAATATCAATACCAATAAAGTTATATCAAATTTTGTTACAAATGTCTACGGTTACAACTTTATATAGTAATATGCAACAACTTTTTTATTGCTGCCTAAAGCTATGACAACAACTTTTAAACTTTTGTAAATAAAAACTTTTTGTTGCTAAATTTTAATTATATTTCTTATAGTGATTTTTTTTTTTTTAAAAAAAAAGATAAATTCTTTTGTTCGTTTGTATTGAAGTTATAGGTAGTTGTATTTTTGTTTGGAAACTCTAGTGTCGGGGTTACGATTTAAAGACCTGTTGTGTTATCCTTGGAGAACGACTCCAAGGGTTTTTACAGTCTTACTAGAAATGGTTCATATGTCACATCCGTGTCCTATATTTCTAGTAATATTATTACCCTAAAGTTTAATTATATTAATTGTTATTTCATCATTAGAGTAGTAAGTTTTTAGAGGGGTATGATTAGTGAGATAATTTGGTGTACTTTGGAGAAATTAATTTTTGTAGGGTGGAAAGTTAAATAAGGGAAATATTAGGAGGACCAAAAGTGATATTATTACCCTATAAATATAAGGATTTCTGGTGGAAATTTCGTAGAAATCAATTTCACTTTCTTCTTCTTCTTTTTCTTCTTCTTTTCCTTCATTTTTCTCTCCTTTGTTCTTCATTTCTATTCTGCCCAGTTTTACTAAAATCCGATTTGCCGGAGTTTGAACCGTCGGATTGCCAGCAAAGTTTAACTGCAGCTTCTAGACTCATAGTTCTTCATTCTGAACGGTGGAGATTGGATTTGGAGACCTAGAAATTCATTTCGTATCTAGGCAGATTTAGGGAGATTTCTTGATCCTTGGTTGTTTCTTTGCATTTTTCTTGTTCAAGTAAATGATTATCAACTACCCTTATGATTTTAAGTATAATTATATAGTTATATCAAGGTATTCATACTTTTGATTTTCCAGATTTTATAATTAGGGTTCTTGGGTGAGAAATTTTGAAATTTGGGGATTTTATGAATTGGTTTCTTAAATGATGAATTGAAGTTATTTTTGAAGTGATTAAGTATATTTATGTGTTTTTCTCTATATTTGCAGAATTATTTCTTTGATATACATGTATATATGTATTTTTGTAAAATATGTTTTGCAAAGAGAAGAATTCAAAGTGTGTTTGATTATATTGAAAAGGGGTTGTTAAGCCCGGAAATGTGATTTTGAGGAAGTTTGGTTTATATGAAGTGGTTTTCTATGAATTCTATTTTGATGTTGGAATTGAAATGTTTTGATATCCATCTAGAGTGATTCGGATTGGTGGTTTTATTTGAAGACCATATCTAGTGAGAGATATGACCTGTGTACACAGTTTAAAGACCTAATCGGGTATGGCAAAGAAGTGTTGGGTAAGACCATGCGGGATTAGGCAATGTAAGAGATATCTCAACTTTATTGTGATTATTGATTATGATTCGACGGGGATGAACTCTAGATTGGATACAATTGGGTTGGAATGGATGATTTGAAATAATTATGAAACGATAAAATTTTATTTCTATTTATGTGGTAAGAAGTTTTTGAAATACATCATTGTTGGATTTTGGTATTTTATACATCATTGTTGGATAAAAACATTTGTTAAGCTTGATTTAAAAATAGTTGATTTTGGTAAAAGCAAATATATACATATATAGCTATTTTGAGTAGGATTATTTTATGTAGTTGACAATTGCTTATTGAGATTTTTTTTTTTTGTCTCATTTTTCTTTAAATGTTTTTATTGTTTTTAGGCGAAGAGGAAGTAGGTACCGAGGAGGGTACTTTTCGCTAGGGGAGGTTCGGAAGTGGCCACGGATTGTCAGTCGTCACTAGGGTATTGCATTGCATGATGAGCATGAATCTATTACTTTTGTTTTGTATAAACGTTATTTCCAAAAATGTTATTTTGGATTGAAATATGAAACAATGTAGCTGTATATTTTAAATGTCAATGTTTTCTGTATGTATGACATCTAGAACTTAATATATGTACTTCTCTTTCGACTCCTTGTTCAGTATCATTATTTGTTGTGAGACGCTACCTTGGCTTAGGCGCCCGCCAAAGTAGTGCCTCACCGTCACGCATCGGGCCGGTCGGGGCTGGGTGTGACAGATTGGTATCAGAGCAAGGTTGATCCATAGGGATATACATATATGGTATAAGATTTAAGTATGACCATTGTGTGGTATATTTATGGAATAAATGAATTTATTGAAATATGAGTTAATTAAATGAAGTGAAAAGTGTTTCCTACATGACATTCATGCATACCACGTATTAAGATATTATTTTAATAGTGTGTTATCATATAGATGCATCCAAGACGACCACGTGGCCGACCACCTCTAAATAGGGGTAGAGGTAGAGGAGAAGAAGTTATGGAGTTAGGTTGGGGTCCTGAAAGCACGGAGGATAGTGAAGCCTCTGATGCTAGAGATCCACCTGTTGTCCATCCTCAAGGACAACCGCCACCCGAACATCATGTACCACCTTTGGCTCCACAAGCCGAAAGACCACCTGTTGCACCAATCTTGCAACTTCAAACCCAAACCTTGGTTGAAGCTTTTGTAGCCATGATGGAAGCGCAAAGGACACGTCGAAGACCTAGCGAATTGATAGAAGATGCCAAGAGTTGTGGGGCATTTGACTTTAACGGAACAATTGAGTCGGAAGAAGCCGATAATTGGTTAAAGGCTACCGAAAAGGCCTTTAGTACTATGCAGATTGGGGAGGAGGATAAGGTCAAGACGGTTAGCGGTTTATTACATGGGCAGCAGATTCATGGTTGACTAGAATTAGGGGATTGTATCCTCAGGGTATAAGCTGGGAAGAGTTCAAACGTGAGTTCAACACAGAATATCTTACTGAATCATTTCAGAAAGCCAAGAGGAATGAGTTCTTTAATTTGAAACAAGAAACTATGTCGGTGAAGGAGTATGTGGATAAATTTGACGATTTGTACCGTTATGCCAGTCAGTGGTTTCCTACTGAAGAAGTTAAATGTGAAAGGTTTAAAGATGGTTTGAATGCATTTTACCAAAATGAGCTGAGCTTGTATGAAGGCACACATTATCGAGGTTGGGTAGAGAAGGCATTGCAGAAAGAAAGATTGAAAAGTAAGTTAGAATCTAAGAGTAGTCAAGAGCAGTCAGTGGATGTGGGTAAAGGCAAGTCTGTGAAAGGGGGATCATCTCAGTATACGAGAGGAGGTTCGATGAGTCATACTACTCCTCGAGCATCTAATACTACTAGTCAGGCTGCACCTTATTCTTCCATGGCTAGCAGTGGTAGTGTACCAAAATGCAATCAGTGTGGGAAGTTTCATTCAGGACAATGTAAGCAGCGATCTTTTGAATGTTTCAAATATGGAGGAAGCGGACATATGAAGAGAGATTGCCCTTCGGGTAGGGTAGCTGAATCTAAAAGAAGGGTCACTTGTTTTGAATGTGGTGAAGAAGGACATGTACGCCCTAACTGTCCTAACTTGAACAAATCTGGGGGAAGCCGAGGATCACAAGTCACTAGAGGAGGTCAAGATAGTGGTTATGGAAGAGGAAATGGACGAGGAACAAGCAATGCTTCACGAAGGAATGGGAATCAGGGCACTCAAAATAATAGAGTTTCAGCTCAACCACGCGTTTATGCTATGACTCAACAAGAGGCTGTTACGTCTAATGAAGTAATTACTGGTATGATTTCTTTATTTGGAAAAGATTCTTATGTGCTTATTGATCCTGGTGCTACACATTCTTTTGTGTCGCCTTTGTTTATGTCTGGAACAACATGGGAGTTGAAGTTAATACCTGAATGTTTAACCGTTAGCATGCCTATGGGAGAGTCTTTAGTTTGCACTCATGTATATCCTAGTTGTGAGTTGGAGTTTGGAGGGTCTACTATTCATGTTGATTTAGTACCATTGGAGATTCAAACATTCGATGTGATATTAGGCATGGATTCGCTGTCCAAGTACCAAGCAATGGTGGATTGTTGTAGGAAGGAAGTTAGGTTTGTATTAGCTAGTGGGGAGGAATATATTTTCTATGGTGAAAAAGAAGTGCATAGGAATTTAATCTCCGCTATAGCAGCCACAAAAATGTTAAGGAAAGGGAGTGAGGCTTTCTTAGCATATGTGGTAGATAGGGAGAAAGAACCTGCCAACATAGAAGATATGCCGATTGTGAATGAATATCCAGATGTATTTCCTGAGGAACTACCGGGGTTACCACCAGTGAGGGAGGTAGAGTTTACGATTGACTTACAGCCTGGTACCGCTCCTATATCACTAGCACCTTACAGAATGGCACCAGCGGAAATGAGAGAATTGAAACTGCAGTTGCAAGACTTGTTAGACAAGGGGTACATACGACCAAGTGTATCTCCTTGGGGAGCTCCAGTCTTGTTTGTGAAGAAGAAGGACGGATCATTGAGGTTGTGTATTGACTATCGTCAATTGAATAGGGTTACTATCCGGAACAAGTACCCGTTGCCTAGAATTGATGATTTGTTTGATCAATTGCAAGGGGCGACTACATTTTCAAAGATTGATTTAAGAACAGGATATTACCAATTGGGAGTCAGAGAAGAAGATACACCGAAAACAGCTTTTAGAACTCGGTACGGGCACTATGAATTTTTAGTTATGCCATTTGGGTTAACTAATGCACCTGCAGCATTTATGGACCTTATGAATCAAGTCTTTAAACCTTACTTGGATTCATTTGTGATTGTGTTTATCGATGATATACTTGTGTATTCCAAGAGTAAGGAGGAGCATAAAGAACACTTAAGGATAGTTTTGCAAACTCTGAGGGAGAATCAACTATATGCTAAATTCAGCAAGTGTGAGTTCTGGCTTCATGAAATTAAGTTCTTAGGACATGTCGTATCAGCTAAGGGAATTATGGTCGATCCTAAGAAGGTGGAAGCAATAACCAACTGGCAGTCACCAACAACTGTACGTGAAATACGTACTTTCTTGGATTAGTTGGATATTATCGGAAATTTATAGAAGGATTCTCACTCATAGCTTCACCAGTGACACGATTATTGAGGAAGGGTATTAAGTTCGAATGGACATCTGATTGTCAAGAAAGTTTTGATATTCTGAAGTCAAGACTTGTTAGTGCGCCAGTGTTGACACTGCCGGTGACAGGTGAAGGATATACAATATATAGTGATGCATCGGGTCAAGGTTTTGGAATGGTGTTGATGCAAAATGACAAAGTAATCGCTTATGCCTCTCGACAATTGAGACCACATGAACGGAATTACCCAACGCATGATCTTGAATTGGCTGCTGTAATTTTTGCCTTGAAAATATGGAGACATTATTTGTATGGTGAAAAGTGTCGTATATTCACTAATCATAAGAGTTTGAAGTACATAATGACACAGAAGGAGTTGAATTTGCGGCAGAGAAGATGGATAGAGTTGTTGAAAGACTATGATTTGACGATTGAATACCATCCTGGTAAAGCTAATGTTGTAGCTGATGCTTTAAGTCGCAAAAATGTTGGGAACCTTAGCCTTATTCGAGCAGTAAGAATGCCTTTGTTGCTTCAATTAAGAGCTTTGAATGTAGAATTGACATGTGGAAAAGAAGGGGTGTTGAATGCAATGCTAAAAGTGAGACCAGTTTTCAGAGATAGAATCTGAGAAGCTCAAAGTCGAGATGAATTTTTAGAGCAAGTTAGAAAGGAGATTATAGATGGGAAGAAGACACACTTCAAAAATAACTTCAATTCATCATTTAAGAAACCAATTCATAAAATCCCCAAATTTCAAAATTTCTCACCCAAGAACCCTAATTATAAAATTTGGAAAATCAAAAGTATGAATACCTTGATATAACTATATAATTATACTTAAAATCATAAGGGTAGTTGATAATCACTTACTTGAACAAGAAAAATGCAAAGAAACAACCAAGGATCAAGAAATCTCCCTAAATCTACCTAGATACGAAATGAATTTCTAGGTCTCCAAATCCAATCTCCACCGTTCAGAATGAAGAACTATGAGTCTAGAAGCTGCAGTTAAACTTTGGTGGCAATCCGACGGTTCAAACTCTGGAAAATCGGATTTTAGTAAAACTGGGCAGAATAGAAATGAAGAACAAAGGAGAGAAAAATGAAGGAAAAGAAGAAGAAAAAGAAGAAGAAGAAAGTGAAATTGATTTCTACGAAATTTCCACCAGAAATCCTTATATTTATAGGGTAATAATATCACTTTTGGTCCTCCTAATATTTCCCTCATTTAACTTTCCACCCTACAAAAATTAATTTCTCCAAAGTACACCAAATTATCTCACTAATCATACCCCTCTAAAAACTTACTACTCTAATGATGAAATAACAATTAATATAACTAAACTTTAGGGTAATAATATTACTAGAAATATAAGACACGGATGTGACAATTCTCCCCACCTTAAAGAATTTCGTCCTTGAAATTGTACTTACCGGATGAAGTAAACAAGTGTGGATATTATTGTCTCATATCTTCTTCTCTTTCCCAAGTTGCTTCCTCTCGTGAGTGTCGATGCCACAACACTTTCACCAATGGTACTCTCTTATTCCTTAGAACTTTTTCCTCTCTCGCCAATATTGTTATTGGTTCTTCCTAATACGTCATGTCTTGAGAAAGTTCAATTGGTTGCTCTTGGATGACATGCTTTGGATCACTTCTATATCTCCGCAACATTGACACATGGAACACATTATGGATATTACCAAGATTATTAGGTAAATCCAAACGATATGCAACTGGTCCAATTCTCTCCACGATCTCATATGGCCCGATAAATCTTGGACTCAACTTCCCCTTTTTGCCAAAACGAAGTAAACCTTTCCACGGTGATACCTTCAGAAAAACTTTATCCCCGACATCATATTCAATTGGTCTACGCTTCAAGTCTGCATAACTCTTTTGTCTATCTTGGGCTGCCTTCAATTTCTGGTGTATGATCTGAACTTTTTCCACTGTTAATTGGACTATCTCGGGTCCTAGCAACTGTCTCTCCCCAACTTCAATCCAACATAAAGGAGTTCGACACCTTCTTCCATACAAAGCCTCATATGGTGCCATATCAATACTTGAATGATAACTATTATTATAAGCAAACTCCATTAAGGGTAAATGCTCATCCCAACTACCTTGAAAGTTCAAAATACAAGCTCTTAGCATATCTTCCAAAGTTTGGATGGTACATTCACTCTGCCCATCTGTTTGCGGATGGAAAGCAGTGCTAAACTTCAATCTGGTTCCCAATGCATGTTGGAAACTAGGCCAAAATCTTGATGTAAACCTGCGATCTCTGTCAGAAACGATGGTAACTGGAACGCCATGAATCCTCATAATCTCCTTAATGTACAACTGTGCCAATTTTTCGAGGGAATAAGTCACTTTCACTGGAAGAAAATGTGCTGATTATGTTAATCTATCCACAATTATCCATATAGCGTCATAACCTTGCCGTGTGCGAGGTAACCCACTGACAAAATCCATGGTAATATATTCCCATTTCCATTCAGGAATAGCAAGCGGTTGTAGGGTACCTGCTGGTCTTTGATGTTCTGCCTTGACTAGTTGACAACTTAAACACTTATTCATATATTCAGCTATCTCTCTTTTCATCCCGTTCCACCAAAAATGCTCACGAAGATCTCTATACATCTTAGTACTTCCAGGGTGCATTGCATAAGAAGAATCATAAGCCTCCTCTAAAAGTTCTTCCTTAATGTCATTGTTGTTGGGAATACACATTCTATTTCTGAACATGATCATATCATCATCCGCTAATCTGAATCCAACTAATCCAAGAAAGCTACGTATTTCACGTACAGTTGTTGGTGACTGCCAGTTGGTTATTACTTCCACCTTCTTAGGATCAACCATAATTCCCTTAGCTGATACGACATGTCCTAAGAACTTAATTTCATGAAGCCAGAACTCACACTTGCTGAATTTAGCATATAGTTGATTCTCCCTCAGAGTTTGCAAAACTATCCTTAAGTGTTCTTTATGCTCCTCCTTACTCTTGGAATACACAAGTATATCATCGATAAACACAATCACAAATGAATCCAAGTAAGGTTTAAAGACTCGATTCATAAGGTCCATAAATGCTGCAGGTGCATTAGTTAACCCAAATGGCATAACTAAAAATTCATAGTGCCCGTACCGAGTTCTAAAAGCTGTTTTTGGTGTATCTTCTTCTCTGACTCCCAATTGGTAATATCCTGTTCTTAAATCAATCTTTGAAAATGTAGTCGCCCCTTGCAATTGATCAAACAAATCATCAATTCTAGGCAACGGGTACTTGTTCCGGATAGTAACCCTATTCAATTGACGGTAGTCAATACACAACCTCAATGATCCGTCCTTCTTCTTCACAAACAAGACTGGAGCTCCCCAAGGAGATACACTTGGTCGTATGTACCCCTTGTCTAACAAGTCTTGCAACTGCAGTTTCAATTCTCTCATTTCCGCTGGTGCCATTCTGTAAGGTGCTAGTGATATAGGAGCGGTACCAGGCTGTAAGTCAATCGTAAACTCTACCTCCCTCACTGGTGGTAACCCCGGTAGTTCCTCAGGAAATACATCTGGATATTCATTCACAATCGGCATATCTTCTATGTTGGCAGGTTCTTTCTCCCTATCTACCACATATGCTAAGAAAGCCTCACTCCCTTTCCTTAACATTTTTGTGGCTGCTATAGCGGAGATTAAATTCCTATGCACTTCTTTTTCACCATAGAAAATATATTCCTCCCCACTAGCTAATACAAACCTAACTTCCTTCCTACAACAATCCACCATTGCTTGGTACTTGGACAGCGAATCCATGCCTAATATCACATCGAATGTTTGAATCTCCAATGGTACTAAATCAACATGAATAGTAGACCCTCCAAACTCCAACTCACAACTAGGATATACATGAGTGCAAAATAAAGACTCTCCCATAGGCATGCTAACGGTTAAACATTCAGGTATTAACTTCAACTCCCATGTTGTTCCAGACATAAACAAAGGCGACACAAAAGAATGCGTAGCACCAGGATCAATAAGCACATAAGAATCTTTTCCAAATAAAGAAATCATACCAGTAATTACTTCATTAGACGTAACAGCCTCTTGTTGAGTCATAGCATAAACGCGTGGTTGAGCTGAAACTCTATTATTTTGAGTGCCCTGATTCCCATTCCTTCGTGAAGCATTGCTTGTTCCTCGTCCATTTCCTCTTCCATAACCACTATCTTGACCTCCTCTAGTGACTTGTGATCCTCGGCTTCCCCCAGATTTGTTCAAGTTAGGACAGTTAGGGCGTACATGTCCTTCTTCACCACATTCAAAACAAGTGACCCTTCTTTTAGATTCAGCTACCCTACCCGAAGGGCAATCTCTCTTCATATGTCCGCTTCCTCCATATTTGAAACATTCAAAAGATCGCTGCTTACATTGTCCTGAATGAAACTTCCCACACTGATTGCATTTTGGTACACTACCACTGCTAGCCATGGAAGAATAAGGTGCAGCCTGACTAGTAGTATTAGATGCTCGAGGAGTAGTATGACTCATCGAACCTCCTCTCGCATACTGAGATGATCCCCCTTTCACAGACTTGCCTTTACCCACATCCACTGACTGCTCTTGACTACTCTTAGATTCTAACTTACTTTTCAATCTTTCTTTCTGCAATGCCTTCTCTACCCAACCTCGATAATGTGTGCCTTCATACAAGCTCAGCTCATTTTGGTAAAATGCATTCAAACCATCTTTAAACCTTTCACATTTAACTTCTTCAGTAGGAAACCACTGACTGGCATAACGGTACAAATCGTCAAATTTATCCACATACTCCTTCACCGACATAGTTTCTTGTTTCAAATTAAAGAACTCATTCCTCTTGGCTTTCTGAAATGATTCAGTAAGATATTCTGTGTTGAACTCACGTTTGAACTCTTCCCAGCTTATACCCTGAGGATACAATCCCCTAATTCTAGTCAACCATGAATCTGCTGCCCATGTAATAAACCGCTAACCGTCTTGACCTTATCCTCCTCCCCAATCTGCATAGTACTAAAGGCCTTTTCGGTAGCCTTTAACCAATTATCGGCTTCTTCCGACTCAATTGTTCCGTTAAAGTCAAATGCCCCACAACTCTTGGCATCTTCTATCAATTCGCTAGGTCTTCGACGTGTCCTTTGCGCTTCCATCATGGCTACAAAAGCTTCAACCAAGGTTTGGGTTTGAAGTTGCAAGATTGGTGCAACAGGTGGTCTTTCGGCTTGTGGAGCCAAAGGTGGTACATGATGTTCGGGTGGCGGTTGTCCTTGAGGATGGACAACAGGTGGATCTCTAGCATCAGAGGCTTCACTATCCTCCGTGCTTTCAGGACCCCAACCTAACTCCATGACTTCTTCTCCTCTACCTCTACCCCTATTTAGAGGTGGTCGGCCACGTGGTCGTCTTGGATGCATCTATATGATAACACACTATTAAAATAATATCTTAATACATGGTATGCATGAATGTCATGTAGGAAACACTTTTCACTTCATTTAATTAATTAACTCATATTTCAATAAATTCATTTATTTCATAAATATACCACACAATGTCATACTTAAATCTTATACCATATATGTATATCCCTATGTATCAACCTTGCTCTGATACCAATCTGTCACACCCAGCCCCGACCTGCCCGATGCGTGACAGTGAGGCACTACTTTGGCGGGCGCCTAAGCCAAGGTAGCGTCTCACAACAAATAATGATTCTGAACAAAGAGTCGAAAGAGAAAGTACATATATTAAGTTCTAGATGTCATACATACAGAAAACATTGACATTTAAAATATACAGCTACATTGTTTCATATTTCAATCCAAAATAACATTTTTGTAACGTTTATACAAAACAAAAGTAATAGATTCATGCTCATCATGCAATGCAATACCCTAGTGACGACTGACAATCCGTGGCCACTTCCGAACCTCCCCTAGCGAAAAGTACCCTCCTCGGTACCTACTTCCTCTTCGCCTAAAAACAATAAAAACATTTAAAGAAAAATGAGACAAAAAAAAATCTCAATAAGCAATTGTCAACTACATAAAATAATCCTACTCAAAATAGCTATATATGTATATATTTGCTTTTACCAAAATCAACTATTTTTAAATCAAGCTTAACAAATGTTTTTTATCCAACGATGATGTATAAAATACCAAAATCCAACAATGATGTATTTCAAAAACTTCTTACCACATAAATAGAAATAAAATTTTATCGTTTCATAATTATTTCCAAATCATCCATTCCAACCCAATTGTATCCAATCTAGAGTTCATCCCCATCGAATCATAATCAATAATCACAATAAAGTTGAGATATCTCTTACATTGCCTAATCCCGCATGGTCTTACCCAACACTTCTTTGCCATACCCGATTAGGTCTTTAAACTGTGTACACAGTTTAAAGACCTAATCGGGTACACAGGCCATATCTCTCACTAGATATGGTCTTCAAATAAAACCACCAATCCGAATCACTCTAGATGGATATCAAAACATTTCAATTCCAACATCAAAATAGAATTCATAGAAAACCACTTCATATAAACCAAACTTCCTCAAAATCACATTTCCGGGCTTAACAACCCCTTTTCAATATAATCAAACACACTTTGAATTCTTCTTTTTGCAAAACATATCTTACAAAAATACATATATACATGTATATCAAAGAAATAATTCTGCAAATATAGAGAAAAACACATAAATATACTTAATCACTTCAAAAATAACTTCAATTCATCATTTAAGAAACCAATTCATAAAATCCCCAAATTTCAAAATTTCTCACCCAAGAACCCTAATTATAAAATCTGGAAAATCAAAAGTATGAATACCTTGATATAACTATATAATTATACTTAAAATCATAAGGGTAGTTGATAATCACTTACTTGAACAAGAAAAATGCAAAGAAACAACCAAGGATCAAGAAATCTCCCTAAATCTGCCTAGATACGAAATGAATTTCTAGGTCTCCAAATCCAATCTCCACCGTTCAGAATGAAGAACTATGAGTCTAGAAGCTGCAGTTAAACTTTGGTGGCAATCCGACGGTTCAAACTCCGGCAAATCGGATTTTAGTAAAACTGGGCAGAATAAAAATGAAGAACAAAGGAGAGAAAAATGAAGGAAAAGAAGAAGAAAAAGAAGAAGAAGAAAGTGAAATTGATTTCTACGAAATTTCCACCAGAAATCCTTATATTTATAGGGTAATAATATCACTTTTGGTCCTCCTAATATTTCCCTCATTTAACTTTCCACCCTACAAAAATTAATTTCTCCAAAGTACACCAAATTATCTCACTAATCATACCCCTCTAAAAACTTACTACTCTAATGATGAAATAACAATTAATATAATTAAACTTTAGGGTAATAATATTACTAGAAATATAGGACACGGATGTATATATGTATTTTTGTAAAATATGTTTTGCAAAGAGAAGAATTCAAAGTGTGTTTGATTATATTGAAAAGGGGTTGTTAAGCCCGGAAATGTGATTTTGAGGAAGTTTGGTTTATATGAAGTTGTTTTCTATGAATTCTATTTTGATGTTGGAATTGAAATGTTTTGATATCCATCTAGAGTGATTCGGATTGGTGGTTTTATTTGAAGACCATATCTAGTGAGAGATATGGCCTGTGTACACAGTTTAAAGACCTAATCGGGTATGGCAAAGAAGTGTTGGGTAAGACCATGCGGGATTAGGCAATGTAAGAGATATCTTAACTTTATTGTGATTATTGATTATGATTCGATGGGGATGAACTCTAGATTGGATACAATTGGGTTGGAATGGATGATTTGGAAATAATTATGAAACGATAAAATTTTATTTCTATTTATGTGGTAAGAAGTTTTTGAAATACATCATTGTTGGATTTTGGTATTTTATACATCATCGTTGGATAAAAACATTTGTTAAGCTTGATTTAAAAATAGTTGATTTTGGTAAAAGCAAATATATACATATATAGCTATTTTGAGTAGGATTATTTTATGTAGTTGACAATTGCTTATTGAGATTTTTTTTTGTCTCATTTTTCTTTAAATGTTTTTATTGTTTTTAGGCGAAGAGGAAGTAGGTACCGAGGAGGGTACTTTTCGCTAGGGAGGTTCGGAAGTGGCCACGGATTGTCAGTCGTCACTAGGATATTGCATTGTATGATGAGCATGAATCTATTACTTTTGTTTTGTATAAACGTTATTTCCAAAATTGTTATTTTGGATTGAAATATGAAACAATGTAGCTGTATATTTTAAATGTCAATGTTTTCTGTATGTATGACATCTAGAACTTAATATATGTACTTTCTCTTTCGACTCTTTGTTCAGAATCATTATTTGTTGTGAGACGCTACCTTGGTTTAGGCGTCCGCCAAAGTAGTACCTCAACGTCACGCATCGGGCCGGTCGGGGCTGGGTCTGACATCATATATCACAACACAACAATTATTTCGCATAGACTTTGTTCTCCAAGGGTTTTTACAGTCTTACTAGAAATGGTTCATATATCACAACGCAACAATTATTTTGAATAGACTTCTCTATTTTGCTTTTGATTATTATTTGCAAATTTGGAGAAGGCAGTTAATTTCGGTATTATCTTTAAATACAACATGCAAAACGTTTAGCATATTATTCCCTCAGATAATTAATGCACCTAAGCTTGTTGAAGTTCATGTAATTTAATCGGAGTTAAATAATATAAAAAAATAGATTGAAATTACTAAAGATAAATTAATGTGTATATATATATATTTAATGAATTTGTATTATTTTTTGGTGAATTTTTTACAACCTGGATAAGCAAGAATCAAACAGGCAGAACATAATCAATACTCTTAGTATGCATAGTTCTAATAACATTAGTAATTTGCTCAATTTGATCTTGGCTGGAACATGCTGCTAACAGTACTTTTGCCGTTCTTCCATCGGGATGGCAACCAGCATCGATCATCTCTTCAAAAATCTCCAAACATCTCATATATAATTTCTTCCTGGAATATGCTCCTAACCTTGAAGTCCAAGTAACAACATCCGCTTTCAAATTCTTGCTCGGTAGTGATCGAAAAAGGCCTTCCATTTTCTCGAAAAATCCTCCCCGCCCATATATGTTGATCAAGATGTTGTATGTGCTGATATCCGTTTCACACGGTCCATTCTCCATTGCATTTAATACTTCCTCCATCTTTTCATATTGGCCTAATCTGCCATATAGGTTCAGCATACTGTTGAGGACAAAAGTATCCGGTTCGAGTCCAGATTCGTGCAGCGCGTTCACTATGTCTTCACATTTAGCTACATTCCCGGATTTCGAGTAGGCAGATAAAAGCAGCATATGTGATTTCATTGTTGGCGTGATCCCTAGCCGTTTCATCTCTTCGAATACAGCTTGTGCATCTGAAACAACATATAAAATCAACCTCAAAAACACAGAACACATGAAGTTAACGAGATTCGACAACCTGCCTACATCCTTGGCTCATATTTCTTGTTATGTTCGCAACTTGATGCAAATGGTATAGATTGATAACACTAGCCCCAATCTAACATTTGCTAGATATGTTAAGAATTGAACTCGAGACAGATATAAGCAGTTGATTTTTTACCCTCTTGAAGACCGGCTCTGCCATAGGCATCAACCATGATGTTAAACGAAGCTCTATCGGGTTCGCATCCCATATGTTGCATCAATGAAAATATTTCAGCAGCTCCATGTGGAAAACCTGCACGGCTGCAAAAACAAGATAGTATCAAGATACATTTTTCGGGCTGTGATTATAGATTAAGCTAAAGTTTCAACTTGTTACTACCTATATGCCTCCATGAGTGCGTTATAAGCATAAACATCGGGTTCATAACCATCTTCTTGCAACTGCTCAAAAATTTCCTCAGCCTTCTCACAAAGTCCTTCCCGAGCAAATGCATTCATAAGAGCGGTGTATGTGCAGATATTCGGCTTAATTTTTTGACTTCTCATTTCATTAAACAACTTCAATGCCATGTAAGATCGACTTCCCTGCATGCATCAAACGATTTTGGCACATATTCTAGGAGAAAAATCTGGTCTAGCCATAGAAGATGACCAAACTAAACTACCTTCCCGTGTAAGTTGATCAATAAAGTGTAAGTATCAGTAGATGGTGTGCAGCAATTTCTTTTCATTCGTTGAAAGATCTCAACGGCTCTTTGAGGGTTTCCACCCTTCATTAGCCCATCAATATAGGCATTGTATACAACTGCACCTGCATAAAATATAAGCCAAGCAAATTCATATTTTCATAACTAGCCAAATATACACTAAACATTAGCAGATACTTGTCACAGTGTTGTTGAAGGCCCAAAAGGCGGTTCCTTACAGGCGAGGCGACTAGCATATACAGAGAGATAAGGAACAAATTTGTCCTTAATATCATTGGACGTGAGCAATATAATCCTTGATGCATAAAAGGTACATTGTTACTCTCATCATGCAAATGTTAAGAATGTAATTAAACTCGCCCAGATACAAACATTAGGTGCAAAATTTAACCTTAACCCATATCTCCACAAACAGACTTCATATTGTTTGTTTCTCAATGAGAATTATACCTCTTTAAGATTAGAATTGTATTAAAGATAATGCAAAGCAAATTAGCATAATTAGTGAACAAATGTATATAATTAAGTGATGAATGTAAAATAATATGAAACATACTTGGGGGAAGGCCATACTTTCTCATCTCAGCAAAGACAGCTTCAGCTTTATCTAGTAATCCAGAGATGCAGTATGCCTTAAGAAGAAGGGCATAAGTATCTTCAGTAGGAACACATCTGGCTTCAATAAGTTCAAAGTATAAAGACTCTGCCTTCTTGAACTGTAATTTTTGCCCGTATGAATCAATCAGTAAATTGAATATCATTACATCTGACTTGAAGCAACTTCTATACTGTATCCATTCACATATCTGCAGATTTTTACACAAGATGATCAGAAAAAGTGCAACCTGAATTGTAAGATCATGCTACATTGTTACTAAGTGATCCCAAAAACAGAAAGAAATTGAAATTGAGATGAGGTATTACCAACAAAAGTTGATCCCAAAGTTTATTCATACGGAGCTTAACGGCAACATTAATAAGATCATCCCATATTTCATGAGTTGCTGGAAGAGTATCAAGAGCCGCCCAAACTGTACTAGAATCTATTTCTTCTTTTTGTATGAAATCAAGAATTTGCTGAGCAGTTGGACTCAACACTGGGAATATTCCATCTACAAACCCAGATCCATATTTCCATCCTTGTCCCCTTAATGACCCACCTGCACAATTCATATTGTAATGCTAAATCTATTTAACTATGATTGCTAACACTAAACAAATTGCAAAAAAAACAGAACATAAAACTTGATACTGAACTTTAATTGTGCACATTCAGTCTCTTTAGTTGAAGCAATTTATTGATTAGGATAAGGGTCAATTTGCCTCTATTACTATTGAAGAAGATCAATTTTATCCTTACCATGCGAAATACAAATTGACAAATTAATCAAAGAGAAGGAACAAAAATTGCAATTTTTGATAGTCCTGTGTATACGTACATCGTTTTCTGGATAACTTCTTGCGTTTAAAGCTTCGCCATCGGCCATGTTTGTCGATAAAAAGAGCGTCTGGTTTGTACTTCTCAACAGTTCCGCCGTCGGAGCTGTTTGCTCTGCATCTGAAGTAAGTTTTACAGCTTCGTCTTGGTTCTATAAATATGAGATTCGCTTTGCACAATACAATCAACCTGCAAAAAATTAATTTGAAAATGATAAATGAGAATTGAAAGCAAAAAATGCAGAAGGATATGAATAGGATTTGGACTTACATGAAAGATTAAAAATGAAGATGGTATGATTAAAGATTTAAAGAGTATAGTTGGGTAAAGTGTTGCAATTTTGAAATTGCAGAGATTAAAACAGAGGAGAAGGGAAAAAGATATTCAAATTCTGGATAATGTAGTGATGGGTGAAAAATGAAGACAAACTCTGGACCAAAATAAAAATATCTTCGATTCTTAGGTTCATAGTTCCATTCTGTGCAGAAGATTTTTTAGTTTTGTTAGGAAGCTGTGGTCGCATCATGTTTTTGTATTAAACGACAGCCAATCTTGATGGTTCATATAGAGCCAATCATCCAAAAATAATTGACGGATTTGTTTACTTGAAAATTAGATTATATTAAAAAATTATAAGTTGGTAGCCACCTAACTTTATAAGGGAATCGCATTTAGGGCTAGTTTAGGATTGTTGTTAGTGAAAATGCTGTCAGGAAAAGTTAGGTTTAATTGCTTTCTTTAAAAATTGTTTTAACTATTTTTCCAGTGCTTTCTGAATACAATCTGACTTTTACCAATTGTGCATTTGAGTTCCTCGTGTTTTGATTGAAAGCTGCTTTCCGCAGCCCCAAACTGGTCCTTAATTCTTAGGGATCAAGAGGGAAGGATTGATTTTCACAATTAAGGAAATTACACCACTAACTTTGATTTTTTTTTTTTTTTAATATTCTTTTTAAATTTGTAGTATATGATTTAAGGAGATATGAATTCTAAACCTCCGAATTGGAAGAGTTTTTTTTATCACCTAACTATAATTGATAGACTTTTCTTGAATATGTTTTGTTCAATCGACATCAATAAAAGAACGGGTACATGTATACATGTTAGACAAGTTAGAGGGGTTAGGTAGTTTTTAGTACAAGTTTGAGATGTATAAATGTAAAATCTTAAGTTCGAAAGGTCCAAAATGTATTGAGCGCGCCATATGAGAATTACTCATTCCCTTCTCATTTCATACAATGTTTTTTTATATTCAAACACTCCCTTAGTGTTAACTCAAACAATACTACTACTTGTTTATAACAAAAAAAACAATACTACTAATTAGTTAATTCGTAAGTTGAATTCCTGCTATATGCATCGCAGTGAAGCCCTCTAATAAATCTTATTAGAATTGGCTCATTCTTAACTAATTGATGTGATATATTTATACACTAAAACATTATAATTGAACAAAGAAAAAATTTCAACAAGTAGAATTTTGGGAAATAAGCATTAAAAATAATTGAACCATTTTAATAATAAAATTAATATTTTATTAGTTATAGTAAATAACTTTAAATGATATATAATAATAATAAAAAAAAAGGAATGCAATATAAATTCGTTAATAGTAGGGATGTAAACGGGGCGGAGCGAGGATTGGTAATCCCATTTCATTTCCCAGCTAGGAGGGAATTTCCGTCGTCGTCCCCCGTTTAATAAACGGGGACAATATTTATCTTCGTCGCTGGTCCTTTCGGGGAACGGATTCCCTTCAGGGATCCCTAAACGGAGACGATCCTAATCATTATCACTGGTCCCATCGGATAATAGATTCCCCGCGGGATCCCGGTCCCTGTTTAGACATTTAAAAAAAAATTAATTAAAATTCTACTTATATAAAAATAAGTAAAAAAAGTGTATTAAACAAAACATAAAACTCTTTCAAGTTATTACATTTCAGTTCTCAAATAAAAATAGGGATAGTAAACGAAATCACTAGATTTAATTTTTTTTTTTTATAATATATATATATATATATGTAATGAATAATTAAATGAGGATTTTAACAGGGACCCTAGGTGGATTAAACAGGGATGGGGATCGCGGGTCGAGGAAAGGTAATCCTATCCCTGTCCTCGTTTAACATTAAGTGAAAAATTTATTTCCGTTTTTACCCTGCGGGGATTCTAAACGGGGAATTCTCGTCCCCGTTCGGATAAGCCCTCGCGTCCCGTTGACAATCGTAGCTAATAGTCATCAAATTTTGAATAGGCATAAAGAAAAATTATTTGGAGAAAATGATTCCTAATGATTTTTAGGGATGGAAAATAAATTTAGGGATAAATATGAAAAAATATACGAAGAAGCTATCAGGTATATCTGATCCTCTAATCCTTGAAGCTTTTGCGGTTCGTGAAGCGCTTATGTGGCTGAAGGACAGAAGAAGGAGTTTGAATCGGATTGTCAGGTGATTGTCCGGTTAATTTGTAATAGTCTTCTAGGCAATTCGATGCTTCATGAACTAGTTAAAGATTGCAAGTCTGTTTTATCTACTCTTATTAATGTCAGAGTAGAATTTGTTAAGAAGACTGCTAACTTTGTAGCTCATAATCAGAGTCTACATCGGGCCTCTATATTTTGGGGTCATACCCCTCCTCCTTGTATTATTGCAGCTCTAGCTGCTGATTTAGTTTTATTCTATTTTCCCTTTCCAAAAAAAAAAAATAATAATTAAGTAGTAAACTTAATTCTGAAACCCAAACATTTTGTCACTGTAAAAAATGTAACTGCTTCATACTCATTTCTAAATTCGTAATCGCCACATTTCCCGGCGATTATTTCCCCCTCTGTCTCAATGCTCCCCTCTCTCCGGCCCCGTCGCCGGCCCCGTTACGGAGCACAAGTATGTGCTGTCATTTCCGCTCTACTTCTCCTCCTATCAGTATCTCTGCTTTATGGCCGCCTCTCTTCCTCTCACTATCATCAACCCTACTTAGTTCACTCCGGTGAGGATGCAGATTCAGCCACCATTCTCCACCAAAATCCCCTTCTCTCCGACTCCGAGGAAAACCAAAACGACGACGTCACTGACAAGATCGACGAGCTCGACACCTTTGAAGAACAAAAGGATATGGCGGGTTTCAGAAATGACGATGATGAGTCAGCAGAAGGAGATATAGACAATGGCCAAACTCAAATCATGAGAAAAATTTCTTCTTCCGGGTATTTTATGGATCATATAACTGGATCCATTCGTAGAGCTCTGAATAAACGCTCAATTGAGGAGTGGGATTATGATTCCAGTTCGTTTAGTTTAGGATTGGGCGTAGAGGATCAAAGTAAACTAGCTTTTGGAAGCGACGATATTCCTCTAGATGAGGATGTGAGGAGGAAAATGAGCGAGGTTGAGGGGATTGAAGATGCCTTGTTGTTAAAGGTTGGAAAAAGAGTCTCGCCATTAAGAAACGGATGGGGGGACTGGTTTGATAAGAAAGGCGATTTCTTGAGGAGGGATAGGATGTTCAGGTCAAATTTGGAGGTCTTAAATCCTTTGAGTAATCCGCTTTTGCAGGATCCTGATGGGGTTGGTGTTACTGGGTTAACTAGAGGGGATAAGACTCTGCAGAAACTGTTGTTTAGCGAGTTTAAGAGAATCCAATTCTTAGTTAAGAGTCCTGCGAGGGTTTTGAAGATGACTGGTGAAGAAGAAAATAGTCATGAGGTTAGAATCAATAATAGAAATGGTAATGGCGGAAGAAGAGAAAGTGGGGCTGATTTCAATAATAGGGCTGGGATCAAAATGGCAGAGAGGAGAATGTTTGACGAGAATGTGAGCACTGTATATGATCTCACTTCTAGGGAAAATGGACATGCCATTCAAGGGGACAATTCAGTTACCAAATCAGCTATTGAGAGTATAGTAGATGTCAATGAGGATTCAAGTAAACAGAAGGATTTATTGAATGAGGATACCACAGGGGTTGAACAAAGGCAAATGGGTGGTGTGGAGAACATGGAGTCTAAAGTACAGCCGAAGAAGTCTGAGGAGTTGAATTACATATATGCAGATGGTAAAAGATGGGGTTATTTTCCTGATTTGCATCCCCATTTATCGTTTTCAGATTTCGTGGATTCTTTTTTCAGAAAGGGGAAGTGTGGCATGAGGGTTTTCATGGTATGGAATTCTCCGCCGTGGATGTATACTGTTAGGCAGCAGAGGGGGCTTGAGAGTCTGCTACTGCACCACAAAGATGCTTGTGTTGTGATGCTATCTGAAACAATCGAGTTGGATTTTTTTGCCAACAGCTTTGTGAAGGATGGGTAAGCGCTCAAACTTTGCCTTTTGAAAGACCTTTTTGATGAGTAATCTGAATTGTTGTTCAATGCAATTCTTTCCCTCTAGTTACAAAGTTGCAGTTGCCATGCCAAATCTTGAGGAATTGCTTAAGGACACACCAGCATCTGTATTTGCTGATGTGTGGTTTGATTGGAGAAAGACAAAGTTCTACTCTACACACTATAGTGAGCTTGTTCGGCTAGCTGCTCTGTACAAGTGAGTTTGCTTCATTCAGTCATTCTATTTTTCAAAGTACAAGTCATCATTGCATTGTATTCCCTGCTTCTAGATTGCCTAAAAGTATGGCAAAAGATAATATGCTATACTAGATGTATTATGTATAGGCTTAAAATTAGCAGGATTTTTCCTTTTCTTTCTCTCGGATTAAGAAATAATGTGCATAATAGATATGAAATAGGAAGTTTTGCTGACAATTAAGCATATGTTGATTTGTACATTAAGCAAATCTGGTTTCCTAGTTGGACTTTGAACCTTAATGTAATATATACTTTTATGGAGAGACTATAAGAGTTGTGATGAGGTATTCATGTTTCAAGTTTCTATCTTAGAAAGGGGATAGTGTGACTATCTGGTAATTACTGTGTAATGATGGTGGCAGAGGCAGTCTCTCTTATTTGTGTTTTATGGAGAATAAACTTCAACCTACGGTGAACATTAACTATTTTCCGCAAATCAACATTATTTGGCATGAACCATGTATTAAGGTCCTTTTTGTGTAACTTGCTAATTTGGAAGGAAGATAGTACATGTATTTTCTGTATAACTTTTTATTTTTATTATGAATTCTAGAAAATCCCAAAAGCATATAAGGTACACGATGCAAATGGGTCTTGGGCCTAGATGTACAGCATAGGCGCATGCATATTGATAGTACAAGAGAACTAAATTATACAATAAGAACACTAATATCCATGTTGGTCCCTTTAGATTAGACACACCCAAGAACCATAAATCAGTGCTAAAAACGTTGTGTGTACTTGCCCTAACACAAAATCTGGCCTCAAATAATTGCTAAGATTATCTTGTTCAAATAGCAATCTCTAGAACAGTCTCAAGATAGCTAAAGAGTGACACATTATTTCATACACAATTACCGATTTATGTGTGTATTAGTTTGATGGAAAGTTTGCAGCAAGTTATCAACTCAACTCACAAGTCAGAATATCCTAGACCAACCATCAAACTGGTAATCTTGAACCCCCAATCACCTTGCACTCTATAGCTTTACCACCCAAAATTTTCTTTGTAAAGAGCCATTGGTATTCCTAGCCGTAGAGTCAGGAATCTTATTCTTCTTTGAACTCATAGGGGCCTTTTGCTTTTTCTTTTGAAAGGGGTGATTCAAGTAATCAAGTAGTGTCTTCGATAAAGACTTCTTAAATTCTACCTTTCTGTCCCTTGGCATTTATCTTTTTTATTCTTCTACCTCTCTTAGAGTAGCTTTTTCTTTTTTTCCCCTTCTCCGCTTTTGTAAATTCTTTAGCTTTTTCCTTTAGTATGGAATTAATATCTTGATGCTAGCATGATTTCTATTCTCTAATGGCATTTTTGGATTTTTATATTGAAGATTTCGGTTATTATGATGGAAGATAGAGAGAAATAGGCAGGAAGAATGGTCTAGGACAGAATTCTGTTAGGAGGTGAATAGACATCTTACACCAAAAAGAATATTGAGTTTCAGTTACAGATGGAGGATATTATGTGATGATTCAAGGAGGGAGGTGACGAGAGAGGTCACACTAGAGGAGAGAAACACTTCATGGTAATTGCTGACCAACTTATTGCTTCAAAAGCATACCTCTTTCGGCTTTCCAACATTAGAACAATGCCCTTTTTAGGGTTCCTTCTGATGACCTGGTGAAGTGAATTTACCGTCTCCCATTTTTAAGTGACTTTACTGATATGATGCCTTTATATGCAAAACTTTCACTAATAAACAATATTTAAATAAAATATTTCTTTTACACACGCACAAAAAAAAAAAAAAAAAAAAAAAAAAAAAAAAGCTAACCATTTAACTCTTTCTTGACACAATGCAATGTCACTTGGGAGGATGTCTCTGGAACTGATGCGTGTTGGATGTGCTCTTTCTATCAGTTCTATTTCCACTAGCAAAGCCAGTCTCATTGTATCCATCCAACTCAAAAGATTCACAGTTGAATACCAAGACCGAGGTCTCGAAAATTAGCAAGATATCTAAAAATTATTTTTTGCCACAACTAGGTAGTAGATCTTTTTTTTTTTTTTTAATGTAGATGTGCTCATTGGAGTCTAAATGCTTTTCCCATTATCCAAGTTGAATTCTTTAATAACACTCTAACATGCTTGCTTGAATTGATTGATGAAGATTCTGATTATGCTTTATTTAATTTAAGAGAGAGAGAAAATGTAAGTTTTAGTAAATGCCTCCTTTATACAAACAAAAGCAACTATGGTACTGAAAAGATAATATGTTCAAATGTTTACATTTTCATACCATATCCATTTAATATTTTAAATAAATTTAATTGCATATTTTTTTTTTCAACTCTCAATTATGTTTGCTATGTTATTTATCAGTTTCAATATGCAGATACGGCGGTATCTACCTTGATTCTGACATCATAATTCTTAATCCATTGTCTTCACTTAACAATACTGTTGGTTTGGAGGGTCAGGTCACCAGAAGCTCTTTGAATGGGGCTGTTATGGCGTTTGAAAAGAACAGGTACTTTTTGGTTCATTCTTTCATTGCTTATGGGAAATCATGTAACTCCATGAAAAATCTTGAATTAGCCTTCGGACATAATGTCATTTAAATTTAAGCCTATTCACTTACATGCTGGATTTGTACTCCATAGAGGAATGGTTGACTTTTCAAAGTAGTTATTTATTTATTTATTTTTTTTTTCTATATCTCGTTCTCCCTTTCCTTCCCTCTTCTCCGGAGTCTTCGTCTTTTATCATCACTTCTGTCGCAAAGGAGTAATGTAGTAAAGGGAGACTTTTAACCTATTTATTGCACCCTTTCTTATCGATCAATAAAAAATGATACTTGAATATTCTTGCCAAGGATCATAATCTTTCTATTCATAATTCTAAAATTTTGAACTGACTTCTACATACTCACCCCTTTTTTAATTTTTTTCAAATCCTGGTTTTCAGTCGTGAATCTTGATTCCCAGCATATTCCCGGATTTAGAAATAAGCTCCCCTAATTTCAGTTTTAATTTGGTTATTCAAAGTTTTATGTTATTTAGGAAAAAAAAAAGGGTTCTATGGAAAAAATGGGAGAAATATAATAGAAGAAGAGAGAAAATATGGGAGAAAAACTTGATATATTTATTACTTACAAGCATGCCTATATATATACAAACAGACTTAGTTTCAACCTCTTAAGGACCGCTGTAATTACTATACAAATTAGAAGGATAACATCATCCTAGTATATTGTAAACTAGCATTATCCTAATATACTAACAACAACCTCTTATATACAACTATTTCCCACAGGTTCAGTACAAGAAAACCTTTGACACTTAACCTTCAAAGCTCTTGAGTCCCTGTTGGTTTAAAATAGCAGATTTAGCAGATTAAATTATTGATGAGAAGTGAACAATTTTGAGACACCAATTGTTTTCCGAATCGGTATAATAATGCCAACAAAGATGTAGGTCAAATTTACAATTCCAAGGACTAGAGTGTCTGTAACTTAAAATGTTTGGGGACTAAGGTGTTATTAAAAGTTTTAGGACTTGTAATCAAGATGAACCATAAAGCAACCAATGCTTCTTGTGAACTACATTTAGTAATTTGAAATATAAAAGACTTGTAATGTGAAGCACCCAAATGTGATGTGGCAGTTGTTCTTTGAAGGAAAAAAAAGTCTATGTAGTAGATCATTTAAAAAAAAAAAAAAATATTTATTGAAAACATATTTTTGGATGTTTAGTACTATTAGTCCTTAAATTTATGCTTTGATGTTTATTCAAATATGTTGGTCAACTTCTGAAAAAATACAAGATGTAGCGGCATCATGAGCTCCACTATAGTAATACTGTCTGATACTGTGTTTCACAATGAATCCATTATCAAAATCTCTACCATTATTTGAATCCTTGTTAAAGTGTTTACAGTGTAGTGATGATTTTTTCACCTTTCTAAGAGTGCCTCAGGCAGGGAAGGAGTATGGGAACTGGCAAGATGATTAGAAAATCTGTAAAATATTTGGAGAAAGCTACACCTTTTCTGCTTTTCTTCCTCTCCCTTTCGCTTGTAACTCTTCAACATGCTGCCATGACTTTATTATCAATTTAATTAGAAAAATGATGAAGGTGGAACACATCTAGCATATATCTGTGTTTGATTAACCGTACTTAGTTGTTTGAGGTTTCCTTCTTGCTGTGCAGTCTGTTCATAATGGAATGCTTGAAGGAGTTCTATATGACATATGATGATACTCTTTTGAGATGGAATGGGGCTGACCTTTTGACAAGAGTTGCAAGAAACTTTCTGGATAAAGAGGGTAAAGCTTCAAAGCAGCAGGAATTGAAATTGCAACCCTCTTACATTTTTTTCCCAATTGGTTCACAGGATATTACAAGGTATCCTCCTAAGCTCTGAAGTTCTACAGAAAAAAATATTTCTACCTTTTTTATACAGCATGTAGGCTTAACGGAGTCTGGACTGTAGCAGTAAGCATTAGCTCAGTTTTGTGAATGCTAACAAATCAATGTCTGCATTGTAATTTTCTGCAAGTCTGACAAATCATGATTTCTTGGGTTTCACCTACCAGAAACTCTAGGTTTTAGTCATAGTTTCTTAAATTTTAAAGGCAAACAGTCAAATGGATTAAGAAGAAAAACTTAGAATAAACAACCATGATGGTGAAACAAGGGGCACGCATGTGATGGAAATGAAGAGTATAATTAGTCTTGTTGGTTGATTGTCTGACCTGGTGTTGCAAAAAAATAAATAAATAAATAAAATAATAATAATGCAACAGATGAGCAGATTATAGTTGTAGGTAGGGTAAGGACAAAAGGGGGAAAAGTAGATATTGGCTCGTTTTTTGTGTTGCAAAATTTATTGCCATACCATTATATGAACTGTAAGTTTGTGCAGGACAGCTTCAGAAGCCTAATTACAGACTGTGCAATATTGTTTTCAAGTTTAATGAAAATTTGGCATCATGGGAAAAGGGAATTTTAATCACTAGAATTAGGGGTATTTGGTGGTAGAATATGTTCATAAATTTAAGAGAATAATTACCTACAAATTAATAGATCTTCCATGGGGATACGTTAGGAAAAAATTAGGAATTACCTAAACCCTATATACGCAAGTCTTCTTATGTTAATAGGAATATAAGGTAACATATAGGCCATAAAGTAAAATGGATGTAACAGAAAAGCACACCAGCGATATCTCGTAAACCACATTTTAGTCTTTGGCAAACAGAATGCATTTACATTAGATCTGTGAATAACCATATTGTTAAGTAGTTGTTCTGACTATGACTATGTCTCTATTATTGAAATATCTTCTGTTAAGACTTAAGAGGTGTATAGTTAATGCCTTAATGGAATGCTAAAACTTGTTAAATGATTCAATAGCCACAAGTTGGTTCCATTCGGGTGTAAACAATCAAATCTATGACAAACAGCTGCTTAAGTTATTAATTTTCTTCTTGTCTGTGCCTTAATATATTTCAACTGCAAACAGCTATTTCACTGCACCAGCAACAGAGAGCGAAAAAGCTCATCAAGATGCTCTTTTCAATAAGATTCTGAGGGACTCGTTGACATTTCATTTCTGGAACAGCTTGACATCTGGTCTCATTCCAGAGACCGGTAGCCTTGTGGCTCGGCTCATTGATAGTTCTTGCATCCGGTGCTTCGATGTATTGTGATTTTCACATAACTTGTCAGTTTTATGGAAAGTTTGCTAGCTCAAAGGCATATCCTGATTTATCCAAGCATATCTAAGTCCTAGCAAGGTGCTGAAACATGGAACGTGGCTCTGTGGTGTCACTGTACAGTATATTAAGTAGCAAAGTGCCAATTTTGTAAGCAATGCAAGTGAAAGAAAATTTGTACATTTTTTAATTCCTCCAATGCTTGTGGAGGATGACTTTATGTACAGAAGTTGGCCCTGCAATTTACAACCGGCTTCATCTTTATGCAAAGTCATCATTTTTCATTCATTTTCCCTCGCAGAAGTGCAGGGAACTTGTATTATTTTGGACTTGCTTTACTTTTTTTATCTCTAATTTTCCCTACAATTCTGAGTTGCTTTGAGAAATATTGATGAACCCTTTTTTCTCCTTAAATGCAAAAGCTTTCTTTTAAACCAATTTTGTTAGACAGAATACTTAATGCAGGCTTATGCCTTTAAAGCTTTCTTTTAAACCAATTTTGTTAGACAGAATACTTAATGCAGGCTTATGCCTTTAACAAAGGATACCTTGTCCTACATACAAGTGGATGGACTTTAAGGGATTTCATAAACAGTTTCTTTAGAGAGCAAGAATTTGATCCCTTTTTTCTTTTATGCATATGAAGTAGCCTATAATATGAACAAGCAAAGTATCAACCAAATCTCTACAATAGCATTTCACTTAGCATTCAATAGATCGAATTCCAAGGCCTAACCTGCCTAAAAGCAAAGAGAACAATAAGGGAGAAGGTATAAATATTCCGTCAACATTATTAGTACCGAATGATATGACGTTCGGTATAAAAGTCGCATTGTTACCCTTATTGTACAAAATCTGATCAGATCGAGTCCCCTGAGAAATGAAATACACTGCGCTGGGGTTTCGACCATTGAGGTAACATTGCCCTTCTACTGCTTTCCCTGGAATAATGTTGGTGGCGAAATTAAGCCATATCCGTAAACGAAATCACATGAAAATCATGAAATGTACACAAACCAAACTTGCAACTAATCCAATGCATTGGGTCCAAAGCATCTCCTTTTAGCAGGATTCCACACCCATTGAACCAAGAACTTCCTACCCTTTACTCCATTCAAATTATACCCATTCCCCCAGTCATCCTTATTCACATTCCCAACGTACCCACCTCCAGCACCAGTCCCATACACACCCAAACACAAATCTGCAATCTCAGTAGGAGAAGTTGGGTCATCACCGGCATACCAAGCATTAACAAGTGGATTACTTGCCACTTCTGCCAACTCATGAGCTATAACACTCACCATTCCATCAACAGCAGCATCCCCATTTGGCGGTTTCATCAAATTCCCCCCTCCATTAGGTGGCCTGCCTGAATACTTAGGCCAAGCAAAAGGGTATGCACATTGGCCTGGACACTGATTCCCACTGTAACCAATCCAAGCATAAGGCGCAGTTACTCCAACAACATTTGGAAATGTGAAGTAATGAAACCCACAAACTGCTCTACAAAAGTCTTGAACTTGAACATCAGCTGAACTCAAAACTAAGTATAGTCCATTGTGTGGATTAAGAGGCAGTGGCCTTGAGTTCGAGTTCGAATTCAAAGTCACAGCATTTTTTATCACAGATTGAATTGATATCCTGCTTAGATAAGTACCATGTGAGTATTTTACATCATAATACTCACCTGAGAGTTTTATGTTTGCTGTTATGTTTGATCCTGTTTGATCAGTGTAAAGGCGGACGGTTCGCCACCAATCAGCAACCGAAGGGTAAGGAGAGGGAGAAGAGAGGGAAAAGATGAAATCTTTGATGGTGTTTTGGTGGTTTTGGTTCCAATGGCCATACCAAATGATGTACAAGTTTATTAAAGGAGATGCTAAAACAGGCCCCATATGGTATTGAAGATCAACTAAATCAGATGAACCTTCATAGTTGAATAATTTGGTTTGTGTTGAAGGGAAGAAAGAAAAGGAGAGGAGGAGAATAATGGAGAGGAAGAGGGAATGGTGTTGAAGTTGTTTTTGCATTGTTTCTTCTTTCTGTTGTTGAAGTTAAGAAAAATGAGAAGGAATAAATAGAAATTGGAGGGTTTGGTGGGTGAGATTCTTCTCTTAAATTATTTTTCATTGTGGTGGGTATGTTCACATGCAAATATAATTCCCTCTCCATCATTGCTAACTTTTTTTAGGCCTAACCCATTTATGTCTTTAGTATTTGTCTCAGAATTTCATTTAGTGTACTCAATTTGGGTTAATTTCACTTGTGGTATACCAATTATCTCCCTAATCACAGTTTGGTATACCAACTACCGTTTTGCACACTGTAGTACTCCAACTTCTAAGTGACCTCTTATTGTGGTACATGTGACCTGTTATTGTAGGTTAACTGTGTAACATCAGCACTTTGTTGGGCTTAATTTCACTTATAGTATACCAATTATTTCCCCAATCACAGTTTGGTATACCACTTTATACATATCGTTTCATTTTATTTTTATAAAAAAAATAACAAAAATATATAAATCAAAGAAAATAAAATAAAAAAAATTTGATTTATATATTTCTATTATTTTTTTAAAAAAAATAAAATGAAACAATACGTATAAAGTGGTATACCAAACTGTGATTAGGGAGATAGTTGGTATACCATAAGTGAAATTAAGCCTAACAAAGTGCTGACATGGCACAGTTAACCTGCAATAACATGTCACATGTACCACAATGGGAAGTCCTAGAAGTTGGGGTATTATAGTGTGCAAAACGGTAATTGGTATACCAAACTGTGATTAGGGAGATAGTTGGTATACCATGAGTGAAATTAACCCACTTAATTTTTATCATGTCCATTTAGTCACTTGAACTTATCAAAAGTAAATCAACGTGCTCTATTTTCCGATGTGGCGGGACATGTGGAAAAAAGATGTTGTGGGACCATTCCTCCACATCAAAAAAAAAAAAAAAAAAAAAAGACTATATTAGCTCACTTTTAGCAAGTTTAGATAGTTAAAAGGACATAGTAAAAAACTGACACGACCAAATAAAATTATAGGACAAATATTGGGGCCATATATGATTTAGGCTTTTTTTTTTTTTTTTTTTTAATGATAACTAAGCCCTTTACTTATACTATTCTTTCCCTTTTCATAATTACATTACATCACAATCATAATTACATATTTCAATTTGTTGCATCTCAATGAGTATAATTTTGTTGAGTTTGTTTAGATATTTGTGTTAACTTCACTTTAAATGGTATATCAAAATCGGAAAGATTTCCCCACCATTCAAACGTTCTAAGATTAAACACTAGAGTGTGAAGTTTGTACAACTTGATATTTACAGGGTATTTAATACTGGACGAGTCTAATACCATGTTGAGAAACTTATACCTAAATTTGTATTGGAAACTACCTCAAATGAGAGGATTCTTTTGCACATGTAAATATACTTTCTCTCTATGATTAGTCAATGAGGTCTTGAATAGAAATCTAACATTTTTAATTGTTTATTTTTTAAAAGTGTTATATAAATAATATTTTTTTTTAAGTAATGATATATTTCATTTATTATGACATTAATGTATCTTTATAGATGAAGATTAAGTTCTAGTAATTAAACAATATTAATTAATGATTTGGCTACAGCAAAAGGGAGGGATTTCATTCAATAAGAAGAAGATATTTGAGTCAAAAGCAAAAATGTGAAAAAAAAAAAGAAGTAAAAATGATGATGTAGCCATTGGACAAAACAAGCATGTGAAACCATTTATCATTTCACTCCAAGATCATTGACTCTCTACCTGTCTTAATTTAATGCTTCAACTATAATTCATAATGTCAATAAAAATATGCTCACATGACTCCTTTTCTTTCAAAAATACAAATAAGTAAATAAGTAAAAAGAAAAATAGACAAATTAAGGTCAAATTGAGATATTTGAAAGACTGGATAGTTACCAAAATGGTAATTAGCAGTTTGATTTTACTAATTAAGATTGTCTTTGTCCCATCAGCATCATGTCCTATGAACTCTTAATCAACAATTGGTCAATGTGGTAGTTTCTAGCTATAAAATATTGGACATTGCAATTTTATTATATTTTAATTTTTTTTAATCAATTTTGCTTGTCATTTTATAGTATGGAAACAATCAAAATAAATATTTTTTTCCTATTTATAAAAAGTAATAAGTTTCACTACTAAGTGAAAACACAACATCGATCGATATAATCTATGAAATCGGCGAAAAGCTTAATATTTATTACCACAATTCATCTGTGTATATATCTCATGTTTGAAAAAGAATAAATTAACTTATCCGATATACTATAACGATTAAGTTAGTTGAATTGAAATTCTTCACGTGGGAAAATTTTGGCCATTCAAACATAAGATCACTTATTCAAATTATGTTATGTGTATATTTTGATTAGTTAAATGGGGTATTGTGTATCATTGACCAAATTATTTGTTGAGTATTGGTTTCAATGGTAAATTAGTTGAAAACCAAAAATGTTTATTTAGAGTACAATATTTTTAATCAATCACAAAGATAAATGGCTAAAAGTGTAACTTGGTTCATAGAATAATTAAAGTAGGAAATCATAATGTGAAGGTGGGGAAGGTGTGCATGTGAATGATGATTGAAGCATCTTCAACTAATTGCTCCTTGATACAAGGAATTTTACTTTCCTAAACAAACAATTTCTTGGACCAACTCTATCTACTGATCATTAGGATAAAATTATATTTTTTCAAAGAATATATATATATTTTTTTACAATAAGGAAATTAAATATATTTATATAATTACTTGGTAATATTTATATATATATAACCCATTTACATATGGTCATAACTTGTGATGCTAAGTCATTCTAACTAAAGGGAAAAGGTGAAAAAAAAAAAGAAGAAACTATTGCTTCTTTTATTGTTTGCTTTATTGGCAACTTGACTTTTCTTGTTTCCTTTGAGAGTCACCGAGAAATTAGGCATATATTGCTCATTGATTATTGGCAAAATGATGAACATAGGGATGGAAGTCAGTACGGATTTCGCACTATCTAACGTTATCTTGATCTTAATAAAAATAGCTGAAATTTTGTGTAAAAGCTCATGCAACGAGAAATGAGATTAAAAACATTACTTGTTGTGGTTACAAATAGGACACGAATATACTTCGGGTATTCTGTATTTGTTAACGTACTTGTTTATCTCGTAAAAAATTAAGATACTGTAATTATTTATGTGCTTATTATTTAATTCTGATATTGAACAGGTAATTAGATAAAACGAGTATGCACTGCTTTTTGATAAACAGATAAATGTACATTTGTCATTTTCATGGGTACTACCCGTTACCATCCCTAAATGGATACATTACATTCACGGCCCCTCACTTTTATTACTTTTAAGTATCGATAACTTGGCTCTAGAACTTCATTTATGAATGAAAAATATCTAAACGCTGCGTTACTGTGACATTAAGGTCCAATTTAACAGAAATTTATTGAAAATATAACACAATATTAATTTGGACAACTTTTATGATATCATTGATCCTTTTCTATATATATTTTTTATCACCGTATAAAACAAAAACCTAAGTAACGTAAAAATTGTGAAGAATGAATTTTATAAACTAAGGGTCAGTTTGGGATTGATGTTAGTGAAAGTGTTGTTTCATTGCTTTCTTTAAAAGTAGTTTTAAGTGTTTTTCCAGTGCTTTTCTAACTTCTAGCAATTGTGCATTTGAGTCTGCTTTCCGCAGTCCCAAAAGCAGCTTTCAGCCAAAGTAAGTGATTTTGGCTGAAAGCTGCTTTTGGAACTGCTTTCCTGGCCCTAAGTTTTTTACTATAATTTATGACGGAATTAAAAAAAGATACTTAGACCTTAGTGTCACAATAATGCCAATTTCATGAAGTTTATGGGCCACATTGTTAATTGTTAAATTTATGGGTCATAAGTGTATTTTTTTTCCTAAAAATATAGTTTGTATATACTTTTAATTTCGTACGTTGAGTCTTGTTCAAGTACAAAAAGTGCTTAACAACAAAATAAAAAAGTTTAACTAAATTATAAAAAAAAAAAAAAAAAAAAAAAACACAATAATCTCGAGAGAATAATTTCGAAAGAATTTAGGTCTAAAAAATAGACTTATTCCTTTATTATTCGAATCTACCATCTTAATTTGTCTTAGCCAAACTATACCTAATTATTGAGTTGGTTGAATTTTGTAATTATTCTTTAAAAAAAAATCTAAGCATCACATGACCTTACTATGTAAAATTTTATGAAATAAAATTAAGATGTTTTAATTTTAAAATAAAGTAAGATTGGTTTGGTGGATTAAAGACTTTTTTTTGGCCCTTATGTTATTATAGGTTTGCCTTTTTGACCCCTGTCCTATTGAAATTTCCCTTTTACCCCTTGTGCTATGTAAAAACGTTCCAAATTAATCCCTAAAAAGCATACTCCGTCAAATTCCGTTGATAAAATTGTTAACGGAATATGACGGAATGTACTTTTTAGGGGTCAATTTGGAAATTTTTGCATACCACAGGGGCAAAAACGAAATTTTAATAGAACAGGAACTAAAACGGCAAACTAATGATAACATAAGGGCTAAAAAGGTCTTTATGCCCTGATTTGGTGGTTGATGTGCTATTAGTAGAAGTAAAATTAATACTTCACAAGACCTCTCTCATACGCTATTCGAATTCAAAAGTGAATATTGAGGTTAGTATTTTTCTTAAATATGTTATAGGCCAAATTAGAGTTAACCTAATATTACATACAAATTTCCAAATCCAATTAGAATTTGTCCGTTGATTCAAAAATAACATAATATTTAAAATTATTATCATATCCTCTCGTATTTTTATATCACTCTTATTACAGGTAAATACGACATTTAGATTGGATTAGAATTTGTTTGTTAATTCGAAAATGATACAATATTTAAAATTATTATCATATCCTCTCATATTTTTATATCACTCTTATTACCAATAGTAATTAAAATTGCACGTGACTTGAACACAGTATGAACCCAAAATAAAATTATTGTGTTAGAGTTCTATTAAATAGATTCGGGTTAGTGGCTACCACATTCAAAAAAGGAGTGTGGAGTTGTGGATTCACTCCTTACAATCTCCAAAAACTGACAAAATTATCTAAATTTATAAATATAAAAAAAAAAGGTTCGGCCAAATTTGAATTCCACCTATAGCAGAAATATGAACTTTTAGATCGAGTTAGGGTTGATTCATTAAGCCTTACCAGATCACACGATACTAACACGACATATTCAAAATTATGACTCTTTGAGTTATTGGAGCATTGGGCCTGAGCTATGGGTTTTAGAGTTAGGTCCAATAGAGCCCAACCCAACTCATAAAACAAGTATATCGTTTAAAGTGCACTTTGCTTTACTTCCCAACTACTTATTTGTTATGCAATATAAAATTATATATTTAAATCTTGACTATTTTTTTTATAATTATTAAATATTTAAATTGATACAATACTTTGCTAATTTATCCCGTTTAAATTATTGATAACTTTTTTTTATATATAAAGTTAGTTAATTATTTTCATTTTTTTATATTATGCATACGCATGAACAAAAAACATCAAATTAACTTAGAAATATAATATTCCACCAATTCTCATACTCATCATGAAACAAAATTATAATTTAATCCTGATCCACTTACCTTAGTAAACTAAATATTGGTAAAATTTAGAAAATTATTTGTAAAATTATCATTTAACTATTTTAATTATAATCTCTTCTAAACTATACGAAAATTTAAAATGATTTAATTTTTATAAAGAGAAATTCTACAATTCTTCTAAATTAGATTGGTCCATGATTACGGAGTAATCGTATTATCATTGGAAGTTAAGTTAATTGTTGATATCATATGATCATGACAATCATATTTTTGATTTTAGATTGGTTCATTTTTTCTTGCTTTGACTGAAAGTTGTTTTCAGTGCTGCGGAAAACAGTCTCAAATGCACAATCGGTAAAAGTCATATTGTATTTAACAAAGTATTGGAAAAATATTTAAAACTACTTTTAAATAAAGCAATGAAATTTAGATTTTCCTGACAGTACTTTCGCTAACTGCACTTTCAAATTGATCCTTAAACAAATTTATATCTATATGTGATTTAAAAAAAAAAAAAAAAAAAAAAGTCCAAAATGGAGGAACGGCGGCGAAAAAAGGTGATCAATTGGGACTATAGACAGAAATGAGAATGAATATTATATCTTGGTTGTTGAGCAGAACCCACTCAGCCTCTGCACTTGATTTTTACCCCGACAACTCCACCAGCCTCCTCTCGCTCTTCCTTTTCAAGGTTTTCTTTCTTATTTTTGTTTACAAATTTCTAATTTTTTTTATTTGTTTGATTTTTTATTGTTTTCCATTTTCAATTGTTGAGCAGGATTTTCATATGGCCCGATCAGCGCTCGATGAAATGTCTGAATCAGGCGCATTCAAGAGAACTGCTTCAACTTTTCGTAATTTGATATCGAAAGAACCCAATTCTCCGTTTCCCCCTGAATCTGGAAGATACCATCTTTACATTTCATATGCTTGCCCTTGGGCTTCCAGGTGTCTTGCTTACTTGAAGATTAAAGGACTTGAAAAAGCCATCACTTTCACGGTATAATATTCTGTTCTAATTATCCCCTTGTTAAGTTTGATGGTATTCAGTTCTTTTTCCATAAAATTCTTGTTTGGAATTGAGAAATAACCGAACTTCAAAGAATTGTAATTCATTTAAGACTTATTTCTTACTGTTGATCGGTTACAAACACACCCTATTGATTTAGATTAAAGGATTTTATAGGCATTTCTTTTCATGTTTATTGCTTTGATCAGTCTGTCAAACCCATATGGGGAAGAACCAAGGAGACTGATGAACATATGGGATGGGTTTTTCCTGCTTCAGATACTGAGGAACCAGGAGCTGACCCTGATCATTTGAATGGGGCAAAGAGTATAAGAGATCTTTATGAGATTGCAAGCTCTAACTATACTGGAAAGTATACTGTTCCTGTATGTCCCTTTGCTAAATCTTGTTTATTTTAATCTTTAAGTTCTTAAATCTCTTGACTTAGAGCTTCTTTTGGTTTTCTGATAGGTGCTTTGGGATAAGAAGCTCAAGACAATTGTTAACAATGAAAGTTCAGAAATAATCCGCATGTTAAATACCGAATTTAATGATATAGCTGAGAATGCAGCTTTGGATTTATATCCTCCCCATTTGAGAGCACAAATTGATGAAACCAATGAATGGATTTACAGTGGGATCAATAATGGTGTTTATAAATGCGGTTTTGCCAGGAAACAAGAGCCTTATGAGGAGGTGAGAGTTGATTTATCACTAATTGGGGAAATGATAAAGATCTTGTGTTTGTTCGTTGTTTGTCAATTTGATTCCAGAACATTGATTGTGGCATGTTCAGTTTCAGAACTTAATGCAATTTGTCAATTGGTTTCTAAACTTCAATTGTGAAACATACTGTGTCCCTATACTTGGAACGATTTATCAATTTGGTTTTGTGAATAAATGTCCCATTAGATAGGTGCACATATAGTATTATTTTGGTGGCGAGTTTATATGAGCACGACCAAATTGACAAATTGCATCTAGTACATGGACCAGGTGTTAAAATTAAAGTTTAGGGACCAAATTGACAAATTGCTTCAATCAGAGATACTGAATATGCTACCATCAATCAAATCAAGGCAACCAGCACATTCACACAACTACTGCTCTGTCAATGTTCAATGTCTTTTTTTTTGTCTTTTTTTATTCCTGCAGGCAATGACTGAGTTGTATGAAGCTCTAGATAAGTGTGAGAACATACTTGGGAAGCAACGGTATTTATGTGGAAACACTCTTTCTGAAGCAGATATTCGATTGTTTGTCACCCTTATAAGATTTGATGAGGTACTGCATCTTTCCCACTATAAAGGATTCATATGATTGTCTGATTTGGTCTCCATTTCTTCGACAGTCCCTTCAGTGCCCAAAAGAGTCGTGGGAAACTTTATTTTCATCACCAATCACTAAGTTTTTTCAGTAGTTTCTAATAATTTGAACTCCATTGCACATTTCTGTTTGAAAAAATACTCCTACATAACTTACCTTTTCAAAATCCTAGTTGTGATAGCAACCATGAGCTGTTCGAAACACATAACGAAGAAATGACAGGAAAAGTATGAAATGTGAAATCTGCCCCCAAGCCTGTCTCATGCTAGATGTACAAAAGCACTCTTAAACTTGTACCTTTTAGACAATTAGCTCTAAATAACTTTTTCATATGAATAACTTCTCGAATTTATTGACTTGGGACAAGTCATATTGGGTCAAGAAAAAGGCGTATGCATGCAACTTTTGTTCACATGATATTGGCATGTGTGTAAGATGGTCTATGTTTTTTATGATTCTGTGCTTCATTCTGGATTGATAAATTCAATGCTATATTTGTCTGAAAAATTTTAGTCAACTTATCCAGATGTTACAAGTTATAGTACATTTTCTTCACAGGGAAGTTATATTGTGCAATATTGTATGAATTTGGTTTTCCTTTTGATGCAGGTTTATGCAGTTCACTTCAAGTGTAATAAAAAGCTCCTAAGAGAGTACCCAAACCTGTTCAACTACACCAAAGACATTTTCCAAATTCCTGGGATGAGTAGCTCTGTGAACATGGAACATATAAAGAGGCATTACTATGGAAGTCATCCTTCTTTAAATCCGTTTGGAATCATTCCTCTTGGCCCAGACATCGACTTCGCGTCACCCCATGACAGAGAGAAGTTCTGTGAGTAGACTCTACATATCTTCATAGAGAACCATGAATTATGTTTTTCCAACATGTTGTCGGTTACAAAAAAAAAAAAAAAAAAAAAAAAAAAAAAAAAAAAAAAAGTAACATAAGTGTGTGTTCAGCTGTTCTATGACAATAAGTAACTGTATTTCAACAATGTAAGTATTTTGATTTGCTTATGTGTAATATCATCAGTAAATGGCAAATGCAATGGTTAATGTCTTGTTGGTAAATAAGGAGGTAAGTGGAAACCCAAATTAGAACTTAAGAAGTGCATGTAAATAGGGAGCACAAAATAAATATTATGATTTGCACCTTTTTATATGAATTAATTGTGCGTTTGTGTACAAATCGGAATAAAGATGTTGGGTTAAATTAGGATTCTGATATTCATACAATATTGTGAAGATGTTTATTAATAAAATATTGTGATTTTTAAGAGATTTACCAATGGAAGAAATCACAAGATATCACTTTTGATAAAAGAAAATTATTCCCTTGGATGTTTCACGTCTTGTTTAATTTGTTTCTCCCCTCTGTCACCATTATTTCCCATTGGGCTTTTCCTCGGCGTTGGGTGGGGTGTCACTATCATATCATACCACTATGAAGAAATTTTATTATTGATCCGATCCATGTGCATAATAAAATTTCTCCTAAATATGTCTTCGAGCCCTCTCACTAAGTTTTAGGAATGTTGTTGAAGGATTGAGTAGGGCTGGCAATTGGCAACGAGGTGGGGCACGAGCTGAGAGCCTCATCTTACTCTTTCTTCCTTCAAATAATTCGTAGTTTTTGTTTTCGTCATCGTCATAAAAGATGAATATATGACAACAAATATGTGTTCATTTTCGTATCCATGGAGATCAAATTTCCTATGTAGTTTTCGATCTTTATATTAAATTTCTAAGATATGAGGTTACATAGAACAATTTTATATGTTTTATATTTATACATATAATGAGATTGACATAATATAGTTAACAATAAGTTTTTCGGAAGCATCGACGGTCTCCATTATAATATACAATTGGAAAAGAATTTTCTCCATCACTACTATGTTCACGAAATAAAAATCTGGATATAACTTATTTTTATCAGAGCAGTTCTCCTTGCCGGAGCGGACTTTCAAAGACAATGAGTCATGAGTTTGTCTATTCTAGATCCGTCAACTCCCCTTAAAATTTAGTCCAAGGAGAGGGTTGTATAAGCTCCTCCAACTCTTGAACAAGAGGTGACACTTGAAAGACGATCTAAGGAAGGGTAACTCAAAGCCAGTAAGTGACACTCGAAACCCAGTCCGAGGAAGGGGCTGGTTCATCACCTCTAGCCCTCCAACATTCCGATAGATCTTATCCAAACTTTGTTGTATATATTGGTCAATAACATGTTTTTTCTTTTCTTTTCTTTTTTTTTTTTTTTTAATGTGGTATTGGTAGTAGACCCCATATAGGGATACAATAATTTAATAATTGAATAGTCTAAATAAATAGTAAAAGGGGCATTTCATATGGGAGCTGCTCCATGACATAATTGTGTCGTGACATAAAATGTAAAAATTCAAAAATACCCTTAAATACTTCAGGATTTTAAGTTTTCAAGTCCGTTGAAAATCCTTCACCTCGGCTGCTCAGTGGGATCAGTTGGTTGAATAAAATTGCAACATGTGTGTATGACATGTCCAAAAATCATTTCTTCCTAACCTAAGCCTTAACGTCACATATCCTTTCTCTTCTTTATGGCATTAGAGTAAATCTGTTCATTGAGGGGTTTGGTCGGGCCTGCGCCGGACATGTCCGATTTGACAATAAATAAGCTTGTTAAAACCCGGTTCATTCTACATAAAGATTAATTTATGATCAGACCAGATCAGGTTTAGACTACAATCTCAAACCAAACTCAAGTCCATGCACTAACACTTATTACTTTTTCTATTTTTCAATATTTTTATAATCTAACTAAATCAACTGCATACGAAAAAATATATATATAATTACATAATACAAAACGATAAAACTAATATTATCTAAACAAATTGGGTTAAAAAAAATTCATAATAAATTTAGAAATTTTATATAAAATATAATTTAAAATTAAAAATAGAATAAAATATACATATATATGTTTATCGGATGGGTTTAGACTGGACTTGTGTATTTACACAAATCCCAAGCACAACCCACTAAACTTCGGGTTTTATCGGGTTCGGATTTGGACTGACCTAATATATAAAATATATGTCTAAGCCCGGCTTTTAATAATCGGATTTGAACAAACTGGACGGATACCCAAACCAATGAATCGGTCTACATAGAAGTCCTTCAATGGTCAACTCGATTTCTCAAATGTTAATATTGCTTAAAGGTTCCGCTTGATGTGAATTTGATTTTCTTATGATTATAAATTTGGAAACTCAGTGGATTACATATTTCGCTAAACATCCTATCGTTCACTTGATTTGATTGACAAGAAAACACAAGCTATTAAAACAACTTCAGTGTTAAGTTCCTCAATTGAAGTCATTAGAGATAATTTTCTTTCTCTTTCTCTTATTTTCCCTCCAAACAAACATGAAAACGCCTGCAAAATATAAATTGGTAAATGGAGAAAGATACTTGTGTATTTCATTAAATTGATCACAAAAATACTATAATTATTTGCCCTTATCCTTTTTTTAACAGGCCTTCACAACAATTTTTAAAAGAAAAAAAAAATAAATGAACACTTTCCTAGTTCAAAAATTTTTTAAAATAATTTATGATAAAAAAAAAAAAAAAAAAAAAAAACAAAAGATCTAACAAAAAGTGAAAAATCTTAAATTTTGTGGAAAAGTAACCTTTTAGTACTTCTAAAAGCTGGTGATTTCATATACAAAAAGCCCAGCTATATATTATTTTTTTAGTTTATCTTTCCCAGATGCTACTAATTCACTTTATAGTAATTTATTTTGCAAAAAGTATATTATATATATATAACGTTTAGTGCACCATTACTATAAAATTCGAAATAAACAGAATTGGATTTGCTTTCATAGAAATATTAAATTGTTGTAATAACATTAATACATTAATTTAATCACATAATCAAAATACCAAAAGAATTTTTGTCACATAAAGAATAGTTTTTAGAGATTGAAAATTAGTTCGCCAAAGAAGCCGAAATATGATACTAAGGGCCAGTTTGGGCAGGTTTCAGCAGTTCCGAAAGCAGCTTTCAGCTAAAGTATGGAGAATTTTACTTTGGCTGAAAGCTATTTTTAGGGCTGCGAAAAGCAGTCTTAAATATACAATTGGTAAAAGTCAGATTGTATTCAGGATAGCACTAAAAAACACTAAAAACTATTTTTAAATAAAGCAATGAAACCTAACTTTTTTTGACAGTATTTCACTAACAGCAATCCCAAGCTGGTCCTAAGTGCAAAACATAAAGAAGGTAAATAAGAAGAAAGATTTGTTTGAAATCTAATACAATATTCTTTCTTCTTCTTCTTTTCCCCAGTCTACCAAACACACCATTAGTGCTAATGCAAGCATTAATCTGCATCATTATTATATTAATATTATATTTTCAAATAAACAGTAAACTGATCACGATTGGATGATTGAATTATATGTGAAGATAACGTTAGTGATGTGAGCATTAAAAGTGGAAGATAATCTGAGGAGATTAAGAGAGAGATTTTTATTTTTATTTTCCCTTAAAAAAAAAAAAAAACCTTCTAGAAAGGCAAATCTCTTTGGCTATGCTGTAGTCTACACCTCACAATCCACCAATTGGGATAGGATTTTTTTTTTTTTTCCAAAAAGAAAAAGAAAATAATATGATAATTATAGTAATAATTATAATAATAAAAATATTTAGAATAACAATAATAATAATAATGGAATTTAGTAAAAAATAGAAATAGATGAATGTACAACATAAAGTGAAGTCTTTAATTTCCCTATTCAGATAAAACCCATTAATGGGAAGAAAGTAAAACAAGTAATGATATTGTTTTATGTGAATATTATCTTACTTTTTTCATTCAGATTATGACATAACCCAAATTAAAAGATAATTAACAAAATGTTACATTCTAAGCACTCCTTCCTACCTTTGATCACATCACATAGCTAAGCAAATCCTATATGCCAATAACAAACAATAGGTTTATCGAATAATTAATTAAGCAGACCGCCGAAGAAGTAAGAAAATATTAATTATCGACCACGAAACTAATATTAGAGAAAACATCTATCACTCCCACTTTCAAAACATGAATAACTAATTGAGTATTACTTTCTACCACTATCAACGCTGATATGGAATTCTTTAACCATCAACACTTCGACATAATCTTGCTTACATGATAGCAAAATTCAACGATCCATTATAACAAGAGTAACAGAAAGTAATGAACTATTCAATCGAATTCTAGATCAAACAACCGAAATCAATCCTGTTACACTGAACATCCACGAGTGCATAGTTTAAAAAGAATACATCTTCTATGGAAATGGAGGAAGTAATTTTTTTTTATATAAATATATTTTTCACAAGAATTCTATTTAAATAATTAAAATTACCTAGAAGAAAAAGGAGAAAAGCTTGCCCTACCCCTTACCCAAGAAGATAAAAGAGAAATGAATTATTTGGGGGAAGGAATGTGCTACTTTTGGGGAGCAAATACCAATGGGTCCCTTATTTTCCCCTCCACCAAATATCTTAATTCCAAAATTAAAAAAATTAATAAAAGAAAAAAGAAATCAAAAGGTAATATATATAAATGCATAACTATATGTAGCCTAAAAGAAATTACACTTTTTAATTTTCTTATTATTAATTAAAAAAAATGTGTCAAGAATATAATATTGTTGGGATTTACAATTAAAAGTTTGTAATAGGACATCACTCATATATTAACTTCTAAATTTTTATATAAATAAAGCTAAAATTTTAGCATATTTTGAGATCTCGTAGATTGGACCAATAGCAAACTGATAAGTCATCTTGATTCAATTTACATGGTCACGGACTATAATAACTTTTCTCAAAAGATTAACTTAAAATTATTTTCGGAGCTCAACTAAATTAATATAATTAATTATTCTTTTAAAAAAATTGAATAATATTTTTTTATATAATTCTCAGTGTAAGAGTATGATATGTGATATTTAGTTTCAATAAAACTTGAATCTGAACCTCTCATTTTATAAGAAATATCTTTACCATCAGACGGTACTTAAAGATAAATAAGCTTAAATGAAATAATATCAATTTTACTTATCAATTAGTTTTGATTTGTTGAACTATTTTTGAGAATAATTAAGTGCCTTTTAAGTAAAAAATTTGTGCATACATCAGAGATGAAGACTAATGAGAAACAAACAAAATTATGTATTTGACGTTAACTAAAAATTTCTTTAATTTGAAAAAAAAAAAAAAAAAAAAAAAAAAGTCTTTTTCAAGTGAAGCAATGGTTGTAATTAATTAATTAAAAATAATAATTGTAGATACTATAGGATATTGGTCTTTGTCTTTCTGTTTATCTGTCCAAATAATTAATTAAATTATAATAACAAGATTTTCTTTTTCTCTTTCCATAGAAAATTGAGTCAGTCTCTCTGTATCTCCTTCTCTCTCTATCTCTCTGCCCAGCTCAACCAGGTATGGCTTGCTTCTTCCCTGTACTTACTCATTTCTAGCTCTAGCATTTACTCTCACCGACGAGCATTCCGATTTCTAGGGCATGAGCATCTTCAAAGGGATTTTCTTCTACTTCTCCGTTTCAGCTCTATCAACTCTGATCGGTATGTCTTCGCCTCCACCACTCTATTTCATATCTTTCGTTTTGTTTTCCTTTATTCGTGGGTTTTTCTTTCTGCTTTCTGGTTTGATCAATTTCCTTGCAATACTTTAAGTGACTCATTTCCTATAGGGTTGTCTCTATCCAATTTTGTATCAATTTTGTTTTCTTACCTTATTGATGATACTGTGGATAATGAATATAGGGTTTTTGTTCTTCGTATATGTAGATTTTTAGTTTTGGTACAGCAAAGGGCTTTTTAAATCCTCTTATCTTTGTCTGTATTTCCTATTTTAAGTTCCTATTTTTTGCTTGTTGGTTGCTGTTCTTCTTCGACTCTTACAAGAGCCATGTTCTCTTTTTGAATTTGGATATGTTCGAGATCAGCTTTTGATTAGATTTTGTGCATCTTTTGCTGTTCTTTGCCGGTTGGGAATAGATGGATAGTTATTAACTACTTGTTGCTTATAGAAGTTTCTCTTTTGAAAACGCAAGGTGAACAATTGAACCATATAATAGTTGTGGTCCTTAATTTCTGCAACTTTCAATTTGGATATCAATGAATGTGTTGATGCACTAACTATGAGAAGCCAACCTATCACACTGATTCTTTGAACACGTCTGATTTCTGTTTCTAGCATACTTTCTGGCCCAGATTTTGTTTAATGCTTCTGATTAATTGTTTGGTATTATTTGTTAATCAGTTGCTTCTCCATTTATATATCAGCTATCACTTTGTCATCCAACTTGCCTCATGTTCGTAGCATAAATATTGCTGATGGTGGATGCAATAGATGTTCCATTGATTTTAAGAAGCTCTGAATTGTTGTGCTTGGGAGAGCTGAAAGATGGACAGGAACAAAATGGATTTAAGAGTGCATCACTCTGGATCAGCACAATCTGAGGAATCAGCATTAGATTTGGAAAGAAACTGTTGCAATCATCATAATCTACGTCGGCCAAGTCCTTCGTCACTTCAGCAATTTGCATCGGGTGGTCAACATTCTGAAAGCAATGCTGCCTATTTCTCTTGGCCGACTCTTAGTCGATTAAATGTTACAGCAGAAGATAGAGCAAACTATTTTGGAAACCTTCAGAAAGGGGTGCTGCCTGAAACTCTTGGGAGGTTGCCATCAGGGCTGCAAGCCACCACCTTGCTTGAGCTGATGACTATTAGGGCATTTCATAGCAAAATCTTGCGTCGGTTTAGTCTTGGCACTGCCATTGGTTTTAGGATTCAGCGAGGTGTCTTGACAGATATTCCAGCTATTCTTGTCTTTGTTGCCCGAAAAGTTCATAGGCAATGGCTCAACCCTGTTGAGTGCTTACCTGCTGCACTTGAGGTTTTAAAATCTGTACTTCTATATATAATTATGTTCCTACATCTCTGATGATTTTTGCAGTAATATGTTTTTTTTATTTTGTAAAAAGTGTTTCTTGGGTGAGGCTGGAGTCATTTTAATATTGTAAATTACTGGTTTGATATTAACATGAATTCCTAACCCTATTCAAATTATCTCTTGACACTCTCAAATTATTAGCTTTTTTTTTTTTTTTTTGAGAAGTTGAAATGCCTTTTAACTGTATGAGGCAGGGTCCAGGGGGTGTATGGTGTGATGTAGATGTTGTTGAATTCTCATATTATGGAGCACCTGCACCAACTCCAAAGGAACAGTTTTATACAGAACTTGTAGATGGGTTAGGAGGAAGTGATCCATGTATTGGTTCTGGTTCCCAGGTATTTTACTTCCTCTATATGATATCCTGTTTTGGATGCTCATTCAAAGATGTTAAAGCTACTCATTTATACCCAAAAAAAGGCAATATTGAGAAAAATGCTGTTCAGGTTGACTTATCAAAATTCATGGAAGGTAGGCTTCTCAGATGGTTGGTAACTTTATGATTTAACTACGCTGTTGACTTTACTAGTAGCTAAGTTCAATAAGTTTTCCAGCTGCGATGTAGTTGTTGTATAGAAACTTCATTTGGTCAATAGAGGGTAGCATGAACAAGCAACTATTTATTGATACGTTAGAGCATGAAATGTTTATTTCTATGAATACCATATGATTGTTCTCCGGCAGTAGACCGTAAGACTGGTGTTGTCATTTGATGCGACAGTCTGGGCCTTCTATTCATGGGCTTATGCCTTGCCTACATATTTTTGAAACGGAAGGGCATCTAAATTGTTCACTTCAGCTTGAAGCAAACATTTGCGCGAGCATTTCAATTGTTTGACTCCTTGAGGGCATGGAGGGAAATAAAGAATAGAATGAAACGTTCTGGCCAAAAATTATTATGGCTTGGCTGTTTTTCTTAACTGCCCATAATGAATTTAGACTATAAAAGTGGCTAATGTATTGCCTGAAACAGAGCATCAAGTAATATGATGGAAGATATGGTGTTGGCTGGGTTCATGAATCTTTGTTGCATTACTGTACAAGATAAACATGATTTGTTTGGAAATGTTGAATCGTTCTTCAGAAGTTGTGTCAAGATCAGATGACATATTTTTTGTTGCATCGCATTTTCATAATACTATAAAATATTCACATTGTAGAGAAGAGCTGTATACTGCTATTCTCTGTGTCTGATATAAGTTTTTCTTAAAATTTTTGGGTACAACATAGTTTTGTGTAGTATCAGAGGACAATAAATGAATTAGGAAGTGAAATTCAGCTCATATATTTGCCAAGTGCTTTGATCATATGTCTCCATCTGAATCAAGTTGTACATCAAGCTAGTTATGTAGCAAGTTGTATTCAGCTAGCTTATATTTAGCATTATATAGGATTTTAAATTGTCTCAGGCATAGTTGTATTTGTTGTTTCCTGTGCAATATTCTTGGGGGAACCATCTCTCAACTTGGTTAAATGAGGAAAAAATCAATTTCTGTAATGCATAATTTGAATTTTGGTCAAATTAGTTGCATTAATATCCATATCATGTATCTCTATGAGTTTGTGTTACGTGTTCTCTTCATGACCATCATATGGAAAATTTTGTTGAAACTAAAGTTGGATATTGATCAAGCTATATTTAAGTTAACTAAGTGATTGAAAAGAATATAATTGAGCTTGATATGAATATAATCAAGGTCGGCTTGCTTGTATTTTCTTCGTCTAAATTTGAGTTGAAGAGTATTTAAGAAGTTATTGATTGAACTTGAAAAAGCTTCTGTTGCCGCATTCACTAATGTTTCACCAAGTATGCTAATGCCTCCACTTAATTTTGGAGTTGGTACTCACCAATTGCGCAGAATCTTTGCCTGTGTCGATGGTGTTTTGGTAGTTCAGAACGGGTAAAAAAGGAGAACCTTATAGTTTTAACAATATAATTATGTTGTTTATTCCTAACAATTAGTAGGACTTTACACATGTGCACGTGCATCCAATTGGTTGTGGCATGAACAGAATTTTTATTTGAGCATCCATTTTGAGCTGGATTTTTTAAGTCATATGTGAGCTTGTTATGGATAAAATCGCCGCAACAAGGGTTCCAAACCACATAAGTTCTTGAGCCAAATTGCCTATCACAGTTAAATATTTCTGGATTTTGTTTTCTAGGAAATGATTTCAGTTTAATTATGTATAGCTCTGCAATTTTTTTTCCTTTTGAGAAGTTAGAATATTTTTATTGAAAAGAAATTTTTATTTTAGCCATTTTGTTTGGGTTATCCTCTGAGCTATTTAATTTTATTGGGGAGATTTATTTGTATACTTGATTTCTTAGCATGTAGTTGTATTTCTAAGTATCTTCACTTTTTTAGGTCGCTAACCAGGAGAAATATGGAACCTTGGGTGCTATAGTGAAAAGCAGAACAGGAAACAGACAAGTTGGTTTCCTCACAAATCGGCATGTTGCAGTAGATTTGGATTATCCAAGCCAGAAAATGTTTCATCCTTTACCACCCAGCCTTGGTCCTGGAGTATATTTAGGTGCTGTGGAGAGAGCAACCTCATTTATTACAGATGAGCTTTGGTATGGCATCTTTGCCGGAACAAACCCAGGTAATACTTCACGTCGAAATTCATTATGGAATTACATGCATTTTGGATTATGTTATGTTTGTGTCATTATAATTCTCCTTCTAGATTACTTCTTATTCAGCCAAGTGTCATTGAACCTTCCCCCTCTTACACAGCTTTTTGGGGCACTTTTGACATCAAAAGCCTTACACTTATGTATGTAGAAAATCCTAAGAACAAGTAGCTCCGTCAGGAATATGAAATATTCTGGGGGAATACTCCAACCAAATGAGGTATGAACAGCAAGGAGGAGGTTTGATAAGCTATGAAACATCATAAGAATTTTTGTTGGAAATGATTGAGGATTAATCATTCATGGAAAGAACTTTAACAATCTTAGGTTTGGAAGGACCTGGTTTAGGAGCTATCAAGCTTTTATTTTTTTGTTGGATATAATTTTGTGTTGCTTCGCAAACACTGTCATTAAATCTTTAAGCAAAGGCTGGTCCATTTTTTATTGTCTTTGACAAATGGTACATGAATTTAGTTGGTACGAATTGAAACTAGAATAATGATTTTGTTATAGGTTTTACAGAATCATAGATCGCTAGACGTATTTATGTATTTTTTGAAATTGCAATGTTCAACCTTTAGACATCAGTGTATTTATTTTCTTATGATTCGATACAATTTTCTGGTGGAGTTTCATGAAAACCCTTAGCAAGTCGGTCTTTTAAAGTTTGAACTTCATTCAAACAAATACAATGTCAATTATTCATGTGCAAATTATGTGGAACTTCCTAGAATATCTTGTTACACCAAATTGCTGTATGATGACATGCGGCAGGATTTTTTACATTTAAGCGCTACAGGTGTTAAACATTTATACATGAAATGTTCATGAATCACACTTAATTACCTTGATACATGACAAATTTCCATTGCTCCACCAATATTATTCCAAGTGGTCCATGGAAGTATTAACACATTACTATTTGGGTATAGACACATGATAAGGCTTGAGTTTGATAAGCTCTAAATCAAATCAATGCTCTGTTCGAGGCAATAGCCCAAACAAGGTAACTGTCAACTTGTGTCTGAGTCATCCAACGCAGTTTTAGATGCTTCGAAAAGAGAGATTATTCCAAGCATAAATTACTTAAATTAGTTGATGTTATAACAATTTAGAAGGTAACCAATGGTAATGTCATTACATTACGATTGTAAGATAAATGTTCTGGTGGCCTATGATCAAGTTCTGACTTATGTTGGATCTCTTTCTTGATGATGGTTTGTCACTGACTCATTGTATCCTGTAGGTTTTTGGATTATTGAACAAGTATTGGCTTGGACTTGATGTTGATTAGGTCATACTCAATGAAGCACAAAAACTATGAATCAACAATTGAGGCTAAGCTTTTGCACAGAGTCCAAAAAGGAAAAGAGTACAGAAGAGAAGATAAGAATGAACAAAATAATTTATAAATAAACCAATCCTCTTTCACGTGGGGAACCAGGAACTGTGTCTTTTTTTTACCTAGTTAGGCCAGAAGTCACCCTAGCTCGACCATTATTTCATTTTACATACTTATGCCCGATACCCATCATCCCATATAAATGTAATAGTATAGATGTCATAACGGCTTAGTGAATTTTGCTGTATGTTAGTTTTTCTACTTATTGTCTGCTTGTATGGTATAATGTAGGACAATTATCTTTTTTGTCGCTCAATATGCCCATTACGATATCGCTCTCTTGCAGAAACATTTGTGCGTGCAGATGGGGCCTTCATTCCTTTTGCAGAAGATTTTGACATGAGTCATGTAACTACAATTGTGAAAGGTGTAGGGGAGATTGGTAATGTCCATATTATAGACTTGCAGTCTCCAATTAGCAGTCTGATAGGAAGGCAGGTTGTCAAAGTTGGAAGAAGCTCTGGCTTGACTACAGGAACCATAATGGCTTATGCTTTGGAATATAATGACGAGAAAGGGATCTGTTTATTTACTGATTTTCTTGTTGTTGGTGAGAATGAGCAGCCATTTGATCTTGAAGGCGACAGTGGAAGTCTCATTATGTTGACGGGTCAGAATGGTGATAAGCCACAGCCGGTTGGGATCATTTGGGGTGGCACTGCTAATCGAGGTCGGTTGAAGCTAAAAGTTGGCCAGCCCCCAGAAAATTGGACTAGTGGAGTTGATCTTGGTCGCCTACTTGATCTCCTTGAACTTGATCTTGTTACAACCAATGAAGGGCTTCAAGGTTTGTACATTGCTACTGTTACTTTTTCTTCAGAACATTGTTGTCCATTAATTTTGTAGAGTCCTTGGTGTTTGCTCTTACCACGAATGAAAGATACCGAAAGTAAGGGTTAGTAACACTTGTGAAGCTCCTACTTTTCATACATTAACCCTCTTCACTTCTATCACATCATTTATATATTGCCATATGAACTTTTCAAGAAACAAAATTTGAATAGGAAAAAAATCGTCAGTTTTTTTTTTCTCCAATATGGGTGGAAGTTCAAGGGAGAGTGGGAATTGTTTTTTATTTTTCCTATTTAAAGTTTGTTTTTCTAAAAGTCCACATAGCAATGTGTAAATGATGGTGGCAACTGCCTGTCATTTTTTAGAAACTTGGTTAGTAATTTTTTGCCAAAATGACTTATAAGTGCAATTCAAATAGAAGTAAAGGCAGTGTAGTTTAGGAACTATAGAGTAGGATTATTGCTATTACTTCTGTTCTCAAGCATACTTTGAATTTGACCACTTTACCTAATCGAAGCTGTTATGGATTGAACCTTGTGTAGTTGATTTGTTTGTGTAACCTGGTGAATTTTTGTCATCAATATGATGCAGAGAAGCTGCCTGTTGTAATTAGAAAGATAGAAGTCTGTTTATGTTTGTGTTCTTTCATTGTAGCTGCAGTTCATGATCAAAGAAATGCATCAGCAGCAGGCTTAGATTCTACAGTTGGGGAGTCATCATCCCCTATCCGAGTGCCATCAAAAGATCGAATTGAAGAAAACATTGAGCCTCTAAATTTAAATATTGAGCAAGTTAAAGTTGAAGAAGAGTTCCAGCAGGGACCAACTCCCCCTTCAATTCACAACGAGTTCCATGTAGAATACGGGATGGAAGCAGCTCCAAACGTGGAACACCAGTTTATCCCACGTTTCACTTTCAGTTCTCCGGTTCATGATAAAAACCGACACGGAAATATGGGATTGAAAAACCTTGCAGCGTTAAAGCACGACGCGGATGAGGAGATATACATGTCGTTACAGTTGGGTGAACCTGAACCTAAGAGAAGAAAACAGTCAGATTAGAGTTTTGGCACCAAAGATTCCAAATCACGGAATAGGGGATGACCAATGTGGCTTGGAGAAACACCTTTCGAAGATGAGCTTGCAAGGTCATCTCTCCTTGTTCTTGCTTGGACTTCCAAATTATTAAGTTGTAATTATCCTCAAGTGTTATATTGAAAAGAAAAACGAAGAACCGAAAATATTAAGGTTCATACCTTGAGCTTCAAATTAGGTCGAGTATCATTCTTTTTTGTTTTTTTTTCCCCCAATGTTATGCGAAGGGTTTCAAGTCAAGGTTACATATGAGGGGGTCATACAAGATGTAGAAGAGAGGAAAGTGTTTTAGGCTTTATTTTTATGATGTCTTTCAATCACTATGTTGTACCAGTAAGTACTCCTAAAGTTGGAGTACCTATTAATAGGTACTAACATATGAAAGGTTACTTCTGCAAGCCTTAGTTTTTATTTACAGTCTCCAAGGGTTTTTTTTTTTTTTTTCTTTTTTTATGTTTTTTCTTTTCTATTTTGGGGTGGAAGAAATAAGGAAACTTATTTCTTGAGTATTTGGGAGTATAAAAGTTTAAACATTACGTGGTTTCCAACATGAATAACCAGTTGATTAATTGCTTTATGATATGTTATTGTATGGAGATAAATAATTATGAATCTCCATCGTCTCGAGAAATTTTACGCTGCTCCCGGAATATATATACTTCCTTTTATAAAGAGGAGATTTATATTTTTTTTATTATATTCTGAAAACGCAAGCAACAACTTTTCTTAATTACTAATGGATTTTTAAGGAGTATCCCAAAATTTTTCTATTATTTTTTATTATCCTTTTATCTGGCAAGCAAAACAATTAAGGTTGTGTCAAATTTTCTGTTTTAAATTTTAAGTATGAAAGCTATCGCATATGTGAATCTATTAAAACATAGCTTGGATGAATTTTCTTATCTTTTCCTCACAATTCTTAGCAAACAAACAAGAAAAACATTGGAATCGTTGAAGTATAGATGTTCATAAATAGTGAGAAATATTTGAAACATAGATGTTTATAAATCAGTGAAGGAGAAATCCTTCCAAATGCTTCTCACTATTTATCAATGTTATCAATTTGGGAAGAGTGATGAGTTCCAGCTCACTATTTTCATATTCCATTATTATCTCTTCAATTTCCTGGCATTCTGTAACTTCCATGTGTTGGAAGTTCAAAGAGTCGTTGAATCATGCCAGAAGAGAATATCTTCTTAAACTTTGGGCACCTGAGTCGAGCTAGGCTTCCAACTGGTAAGACCCACCCAAAAAAAAAACTTCCCAATTTTGGACATCAATGATGTAAATCTCCTTCCAAGTACTATAACACTCCTCACCCAGTCCCGCTAGCATTAATGATGTTTGTTATCTGTTGGCATCGTTCAATTTCTCAGCTCTGCACTTCTTTCACATTCTCAACGCCAAAGTCTAATAGTCTTATAGCTCTTTACGACCAACCAGTTCAAACGCCTGGGAGTGACTCTGATATTGCACCATCAATGCTTTCACCATTTTGCATTTTCAAGCACTTGGAGACATCATAGTCCATGAACTTCACCATGCTTGGACTATGGTTATTCACAGAAAAAAGAAATGTGAAGTCAGCTTTCTTCCACGATTAGCTCTTTTGTGACAAAGATGTCGAGCCAAGCCATATCTGGAAAGAAAAACGATAGACAACATTGTCATCTCTTCGTTACGTTTTTGGCAGCATCTTGCCACCGTGAAATGTCTAAATCAACTTGAATAACCAATTTTCCCAGGATCAGGAGCTTTGAAATAATATTATAATTTATTGGCACTGTTGTTGATTGTCATCAATCTTCAAAAAATGAGACTCCCAAACACGCAGTTTTGGCAAAAGACCAGTTTGATCAGGCAGATTGGAAATCCTAGTATCCCTAGTGTCAAGCACCTCAAGCTACTAAAGTTTGGATATGGTAGTAGGGAGTTCCATCAATTGGCTGCAAAAATTTAAATACAAAGCTCTGATATGTGATAACGAAGACAATGATTATGGTAATCTTGTAACTTTAATCGCAATCAAGTCTAAAACTTGAAAGACTTCCCATCAGTTCAAAGAATTGGTGGGGAATCAAATTTAAAGTACGAGAAGTTATACAGTACGCTTGGCATACCACGTCATTCGTATGTCAAGCCAATAAAATTATGATAATGCCCTCCATCCAATAGAAAAATAATATGTAATTAATTCATTATTTATTTAATAATTGATTATTTAAATAAAACTCTAGACCCTAAAATATAAACCCTAAACCCTAAAATATAAACCCTGGAAGCTAATTTATAAATCCCAGATGCTAAAATATATGACATGACGTGATTTTATTAGTTCGACAAATAGATGACGTGGTGTGCCGGGCATATTCTATAATTTCTCTCCTCGCTCCATTCCTCATCACTTGGCGGCTCTTTCAATTATTCACCTCCTTTTGCTAAAAAAGTTCAAATCTTTTCTTTGTGATGATATCGTAAGGGTCATCTTACGATCAACTTTGTTCATTATTACATATATCTTCTTTAAATAATTCTAATATTTCATAAATGTTTTTAGTACATATCTATATATTTTTCTTCTTATTAAATTAAATTGTTGATGTATCTTTTTATTTATATCAATCTCACGATCTCTTTTTGGCCACTTTGATTTTAATTTTTTATACTGCAGTCTCTATTTTTTTATTTTGTCACATTTTTTAAAATTATTAAATCTTGACAATCAAATTTGAGTTATTTCTGATTCCAAACTTTAAGTATTTTATATAGTAAGTCTTTTTTTTTTTTTTTCTTTTTTAGGCACAGTTAGTCAAATAATGTACGAGTTCAGCTTGATTTATTGAAAAAACTTATATAATAGATAAAAACTTATACACGATATTATATTATCACTTTCATGTTCAATTTTAATAGTTCCAAAATGTTTTCTTATATATAGTTTAGGTTTTTTTTTTAATTTATTTTTAATATAGATAACTAATTGAAGAGTTGTAATAAAGAAAACTAGAATAATAAATATTATATTGAAAAGAAAACTTGAAGTATTTATTACTGTGTCATAACTTTCAAAAGCTCAATTATGAAAATACTTTTTAGGTCTCTCCATATGTTGAAATGAGCTTGCTTAGTTGCTTATATCCCAACTTGCACTAGAAGCAAAATAAAAATAAAGGCTATTCATTAGCTAGTTCAAAAGATAAGAGCCAATTGATCAAGACAAACAATAGTGGTTAATATCATTTTAACAGTATGTAATGTCCTGTCGGATTGAATAACAAAGAAACAATGTCAACTATAGCTCATTGTTTGAAAATTTTGCTTCATGAATTTTACTTTTTAATCAATGTATAAAATTTGTGGGATTTGTTTTCTCACCAAAAAAAAAAAAAAAAAGATCATGGATATTATAGAAAAAAAGAGTTAAGACATAATCCCTCCTTTTGGGCATGAATGGAAATTGAGTGGAAACTATGTTACATCAACTTCCATCTATCTTTACTCATAAAAATGGTAACATTCATAAATAATCTCTCAACATCACAACTCTTAAGGACCAGTTTGGGATTGCTGTTAGTGATAGTGCTATCAGGGAAAACTAAGTTTCATTGCTTTCTTTAAAAGCAGTTTTAAGTGTTTTTCCAATGCTTTCCTGAATACAATATGACTTTTATCAATTGTGCATTTGAGGCAGCTTTCCGCAGTCCCAAAACCTGCTTTCAACCAAAGTATGGTTCTTCTTGCTTCAACTGAAAGCTGCTTTCGTAGCCCCAAATGCAGCCTAGATAATCTCTAAAAATTCCGAACATACTATAATCATATATATCTAACTTGGATTTGATTGACAACATTACAAACTGAAAAAAGCCACTCAAATTTGGTTCTAGTTTCTTGAATGCAACCAAAAAGATAGGGGCTGCAGATATAGAGTTCAACCTAAATTTTAAGGCTGATGAAAATTTTGGTTAAACTATTCCGGTTCACAGAATAACAGTCCTACACTACACTACCTAATAAACACCAACATACAAACTTGATATAATTAATCACAATAATATTTAATATTTAAGAGATTATTCCAAGAGGTATGATTTTTTAGAGATTATTTCTTAATTTTGTGACACTTTTAAGTAAAGAATACCAAGTACTTTATTGTTATATTTTCTAACTTTTTACCTTTGTTTTTTTCTTAGATATATTCATAAACAAAAGTCAAATAAAATTTTCATAATTAATGCTATGATATGAACTATTATTGCTTTTGGTGAAATTAGTCGAAGAAATATTAAATTTAGCACCAAATGAGTATGCGGCAACACAAATTTTACAGTAAAAAAGCTTAGTAATATCCAAAAGTCGCGGCAACAAAACACATTTTGCAACAAAATTATATGGAATTTTATGTTGTAAATACCTACAGTCACAACTTTGTAGCTACAACATACAACAACTACTTTATAACGAAAATTATGTGAGAAATTCGATTGAGCCAGAATTTTGTTATTAATTTCCTCAAGTTTACTCAATTTTTTCTTTTTTAATATGTTATTCATTTGATTCTAGGGTTTTCAGATGTGTATAAGTAATTTAAAAATGTAAATTGTGAAACGTGATTAATTGAATTGATAAAAAAAAAATTAAAATTAAAAAAAACTGTATTAACACCATATATCTTCAAGCTCTTCTTCTTCCTCGCTGCATCAAAAACCTATAATAAAATTACTAAAAATTATATTTTATAGATCTATCCCTAATACTTTTACAAAAGTTAGTTGATTTTTATGTATTATGCATAGAAATCAAAAACTTAAAACTATAAATATTTTATTAGTTTCACACAAAAATTATTACAAAAATCACATATAATTTAATTTTCATTGTCTCGTATTAGTAAGATATATAAATAAGGGTAAAATAAATTATATGACTTTAATATATAAATAGAGGGAGGAAGAAGAATGAATTTTCCCTTATAACTAATAGAGAGGGATTTAAGGGGGAAGAATTATTAAAAGAAATTTTGAATTTTGTAATATTGAACATTTTGAAAATGCATCAATTTCGTGATTTAAACACGTGATTAGATATTATCAACAAATGTAAATTTCAAGACAAAGCATATCAAATCTATATTTATTTTGTGTGTGTGTGTATATATATATATAAGGACTAAAATGTCTAAAATATATTATTGTGATTATGACCATAAAATAATTGTGATTTCTGCTAACCACCATTCTCGATCAATTGCCTCTTGCTGCCCATATTAATTGCTTTCAGAGTAAATTAATTAAATAACTTCAATTCAGGTTAGAGCCTTGTAAAAGAAAGAAAAAAAAAATTGTTGAAAGCATTATATAAGAAATATTAAATTTGACAATAAAAAATTTTGGGGTAAAAGTATAAACATTTCTTCCATAGCTGTTAGCTGTGCATAAAAACTGTTGGACGTTGTTCTAAAGTTTAATAAATTTTTACTGTCGTTGATATACATATAACAATAATTTTTTGAATAGTTACTATTATATAATAACTTTTTGGCACTAAGACATTTTGTTGTCAAATATAATATTTGTTTTAGTAGAGAGCTTCAACCCAATTAATTTAATGGTCCATTTTGAGTTGATAACAAATTTAACCGAACGGTTTAGGTTAAAAAAAAAAAAAAAAAAAAAGCTTTAGTTTTCATATTCATTTCCTGGTTGTGAGTGTGAAGACAGTAATGCAAACTATCTCCTCAACTTATTCCAATCATATTCTAGTAGCAAAAAATATCTTTCCTTAACTGTGACAATAGATATTATTCATCCTAAAAATGAAAATAATATTATTTTTCCTCCATGCATTTGAATTCACTTATCCTAACTAAGACATTGTTAAAAATTGCCAGTAAAATTTAGAGTTACTCAAATTCTCTTCAGGAAGGATAATTTGTTGAACCATTTAAGCCTTGTTTTGTCAATTAAAACACCATTCAATCCAGAAAAATAAAATGATAATTAGTAAAAAGATGCAATAAATAATTATATTATCTCTAATAGTAATACGCATACAAAATGGTAAATCATTAGTTACAAAAACTAATACAGTTAATTAAGCCAAATTGATAGATCCTTTAATTTGGTCCCCTTAATTATTTGGGCTTCGCATTCTCAAAAATTATAAAAAAAAAAAAAAAAAAAAAAAAAGGACAAAAAACAGTTCGACAGAAGCTACCTCATAGACATTGACAAACCATAGACAACCTGCTTTATTTATCTATTTAAAACTAATTAATCAACCACTTTATCTCTCTCTCTCTCTCTCTCTCTATATGTGTGTGAGAATTGGATCAATACAAACCAAATTTTTCAAAAAAACAGATATATATATATATATAATGTCTTTCTAGTGTCTTGTGAACTTGTTTTCTGATGGCTTGTCAAGACAGATGGAAAAGCACACCCATATTCACTTAATTAATGTTTTACCTTTATATTTTCTCTGTTTCTTAGAAGCTTCACGATTCTCCTTAAAAGCTTAAATTCATAGACAAAGACCAATACTAACTATTATTATTATTTCTGATACTCATTCACGAATACTATTTGATTTAAAGCGTGTACAGCATAGGTTCACCCTAACATGTATGGTAATTTCATTAGCAAATGAAACTAGCAAGATTTGAACTCTCGATCTTCAGGTATAAAAAGCTCTGATATCATACTATAAAACCATTTGACTTCAAAGCTTAATTAAGTTGATAAGTAAGACACAATACTAGTTTTTATTATTATATCTGACACTAATGACATAATAACTTTATATATAGTGCCCTAATCAATATTTATTTAATATGTTTACCGGCTAGTAGTAATAGTCCATCACTATTTTTTGAAGCGTGAAATAAATATGACTTAATATTATCCCAAACATACCATATAAAGATAAGTCTAACTCTATGGATTTGAACTGGGCAATATATATAATAAAAGATTTTAATTAATTTTAGACTGATATAAAATATACAGATATTAATGCTTTATACTAATAGAAATAGTTTAGGAAATTAATCAAGAAAAGGGAATAGTAAAGAATTATTACCTCTAGTTTCTGTGAGCTGGAACTGTCTGCAAGGAAATTGATGATTTCTCCTCAACGAATAACATTTGTTACCAAATTTCTATTACTGTAGGTGATTGAGTGATTGAAGCTGCAAGATGACCTGATTTACATTTCTCTATTTTTACTAATCACATACTTGAATTTTTCCTATTAATTACTTAACTAGCTAGATTTCTTAATTGAAAAATAAACTTTTTTTTTTAAGTATGACCTATCCACCAAATACTCATTCGGGTGCTGACGTATTGAAATTGCTCATTTGAGATTCACCTACAGAAACCTAGTACATTTGGAAGTTGACCTCAAGAAACTTAACACATTTAGGAATTGGCCTATTGAAATATGGTATACTTGTTTCAATTTAGATAGAGAATCGTATTGAAAAAACCTAAATATCAACATTTGATGAATTCATGGATAGATCAGATTAAGGAAAAGGTTGTTTCTTGTCAAAGTGAGAAGCAACAATACACAGTGTTTTTTTTTTTTTTTAATGAATTAGGGAGATGTTAGGTGTTTAACCTAGTGAAATTTTTTGAAATTTCCTTCCAACCCATCTATTGATTCATTAATAAAAAGAATTAATGCCTAAAAATTAACTATTGACAACACGAAATTATTATAATTAACCCAACTAGAATTTGTATCCAAAAAGGATCAAAGCCAATACAATCTACTGACTTACCTATTCATATAATTATGAACGCAGATATTTAATTTACATATTCTCTTAACTGTAAATATACTAGTTATAATTATATAGAGAACAAAGGAGGAATTAAATAATAAATACATATTAAAAAAATATGTATTTATGTGAAAAAAGAAATAAGTTCATTAATTACCAGATCATGCTGGCAGCTTCAACCTCTCAAAACCAACATATACATATATCATCTACCAGCAAGCGAAATGGCAACTGAGAGCAGATTTGCTTAAAAGGAAGGACATCGGAATCAGATTTTTCAAAATCAATTTATTGAAGAAGAAGAAGAAGAAATAGAAACAACCCAATCTCCTTTTGCCGTGCTATAAAGAGTATTTAATGGTAGGTTTTGGTCCTTTGTTAGTTACAGCTATTGACACAGTCTCTCTCTCTCTCTCTCTCTCTCTCTCTCTCTCTCTCTCTAGGGCTATTAATGGATGATAATAATACATTAATTTATTAAATTGAAACTAATTAAAAAGGGGACAGACATAATCCAATAATGAAACCCAGCTCATCTCTTCATTTGGGCTAATATTATTATATTACTGTTTGTATGTCAAAGATTGTCTCTTTTAAGGTCAAACCCAAAAGTCGTTGGATTATTATTTTTTAACTAATTGAGTGGATCACAATTCTATTTTGTTTTTGAAAATATAACAAATTTTCTTCTTCCTTTTTTTTTTTTTAAATATAACAACTTTTCAACCAGGGAATCTATTTATACGCTTAAACTTTTTTAAATTTTAATTCTTAACTTTTCACACTATTTATTACAAATTTTGGTTGTTATGATTTTATTTCGGTAGAAACCGTTAAGAAATGACATATATTATATTACCCATGCTTGATAATATTATCGATTCCTCAATTGATCAATTTATACATGTTATAGAAAATAAAAATAAAATTTAACTTTTTAGTGAACATTGATTTTGTATGGTAAAAGATAAAATTAAAACTATTTTTATAAACATTAGAATATTTGTGACCCTAATCCCTTATATATTGAGAGAAAATCCAATTGTGCAAGTAATTTTATAAATATACATTTAGTTAGAAAATGAGTGTTACACATGTTTTATATATATATATTTATGTTTTCACATGTTAGAAAATATGTTGAGACCTTTGATTTTATTTATTTTTAAATTTGTACGTTAAATTATTAGTGAAATAATAGCTAACAGTTTTTCATTAGATCTGATATTTACAATCATATGTCACGTTCGCCAAAACCTTACGTTATAATTAACTGAAAAATTAATATGATAAATTAAAGAGAGGATCAAAGCCTCGGTCGGGAATGCTGTTTTTTTTAAATAATTAGATGATTTACTCAACAGCATGATCATCTAATTAAGTTTTTTCTGGGTGAATTTGATTAGTATTAAGCTGTGAAGAAGAAACTAAAAACAAAATGTGACGACCTCTTGGACCTTAAAAAAAAAATTAATAAAAATTATAAGATAATTAATTATTCATAAATATGAAGAGGATTTAATTATAAAATGGCCAGCTTGGTAGGTGGAATCAGTTGAGGGTGTCCAAATTTGTCTTTAGCTTTGGGTGGTTCTTGTGTCCTTTTTGGTGTATATGGTTGACAAACAATTACATGTAGACAAGAACCTCATTGAATGAAGGACCACATGAAAAAGAAAATTGGTTAATTAATATTAATTGATTAATTAAATGGATAGTGTCACATGGATTTGTTTTGTGAATAGCCCAAAGAGTTGAATCTTCTTTGGATTAAGTGTATATATATAAATATATACATGGTTGTGAATAAAACATTGGATTAATTAGGGTTTCTCTACAACTTTCTTTCTTGTTTTTATACAAAGATGGATTGTCGAGAAATCCAAGTTTGCTTCGGCCGAATCTGGTTAAGCTTTGTTATCAGTAATTTAAGCTCAAAAAATTTGATTATTTATTCGAGAATGAATTGTGTGTTCCTCTTTAGATGTCAGGAATTAATGTATTCCTAATTAGATTCTAATTAGGATTCTTAATAAGATTTGTCACTTGTTTAGTGGTTATGTTTGAATAGAAAGATATCTCATCCTCGCTTCTTTAGGAGTCAGAATCGTACTTGGACTCAAGGACTGGATTCTAGATTCTTAATCCTCGATTCGGCAGTGAAAGAGATCCGGTCTCAGGTTTGAGTTCGTCTGACCACTTCTAGGAATGTACGATTAGGTCCGATAATATAAAAGATCTGATTTTGAATCTAACCCTGTTTATCCTCCCTTGCAGGCATACTTCTTGAATCCGATATCATATAATAAAAAAAAAACAAAAAGAAAATCTTTAGTAATTATAATATAACCAAAATTTTCCTTATATTTTTGGACCAACATTGGTTTTGATTATGGACTAGTTTTCCTTTGTAGATAGGACAAGCAGATGCATTTTTATCTCTTCTACTTTTATCATTTTCAATTTGTGTCCATATAATGTTGGAGGCTAATTTATTATTTGTTTCATTGCAAATTCCTTTGGAGATGGCTAATTTTCTTCTTGTGTTATTGAAAGTTTTAAAATTTCAGTCCAGTTTGACCTCACTTGTTATAATTAAATTTTTTTTTTTTTTTTGAAAGTTTTAAAGTTAATATTATGTTAATTAAAATTCAGCAAATTAAACTACTAGGCCTTTAGACTATTTGTATTCAGGGACTCAAAGTTGCATTTTGCCTTAAAACTATATAGTTTTTGTTTTTAAGTCAATGGTTTTTGTTCCATCACGAAATACCAAATTGAAAAAGAAAAAAAAAGACAAAAATCAATATTGAGCATGATTGAGTTTTCCTATGTCAAAATTTTGATCATGTGGATCATATTTGTATTATTGAACTTGTAGACACGTTTTGAAATATTTATTCTAGTAGAGTAGATTTACATCAGTGCAGGCAATATTTACATGATATAAGATCACACTGTTACAATATGTCACAGTTGGACTCAAATGACTTTATTCACAATGGGATCCTAGAGACGTCACGTGTGATTGATCGGGATGAAACTCTTGTAGACACTTCTATATATAATTATATTAGCAGGAGATGAATAAATGAAAATAAAATATGTAGGATAAAGTAGAGAAGAAAGCTTGCATACGTGTCCTCACGGAAATATTTGTAAAGCTTCCACCGTATATAAACTGGAAAAATAACCTTTTCGGAACTTGATTTATTCACTAAATACTCATTTAGGTGCTGATATATTGAAATTGCACATTTGGAATTGATCTATGGAAATCTGATACGTTTGGGTTTTTTTCAACACGATATCCTCCACTTAAATTGAATTAAGCGTATAATATTTCCAATAATTCCACCCCAAAATGTATTAGAATTCTATAGGTTTGCCTCCAATTATACCATATATTCATAATTCAGTCCCCAAATATGCAATTTCAATACGTCAAAGGACAAATGGGCATTTTGTGGACAAGTTACTTAATGTATACAAACCTTGAAGTTATATGGGCCGTATAAATCTCGAATTTTGTGGGCTGGCCTTTATATGGGCCTCAACAATTTCTAAACCCATTTCAAGTGGTAGGTAACTGTACAACCTCAAAGAAAATCAGAAACTTTAAGAAAATGATTTTTTTTTTAAAAAATACATATTTGTTTAATTGTTTCTTCAAAAATTTGTTTTCAGTGTTACTAGGAGGAATTTTTAACAGTGAAACACAAAATTTGAAGGCTGTTTATTAAAAGGAAATGAAGCGAAAATATAATTATATTTGAATAAAAGATCATCACCAATACTTAATCAACAGAAAAGAATAAATTGCACAAAGAAAATTACAATTTGAGTAATTTTTAAAGAAAAAATAAAAAGCTACAACAAATGAATAAAATGTGTACAAGTTTAGTTCATAATTCTTAGAATATGATGGCGATGGAAAAGGAAATAAAACATGTGATTAGGAGTATAGAGAAAATATAGACCAAATTAATTTACGAGTTTTCATACTATTTTTGAAAAAAAAAAAAAAAATTATCAATCTTGAATGGATGGCCAACCTTGATCAGCTTGTGACTTGACAAACTGGGCCAATAGCTTTATCTCTTCGTCCTGCAAACGTGCTCCGAAAGTGCATTGTCCCCTTGGACTGCATTTTTCACCAAATCCCTGCATTTATATATTTCTTGATATAATTATTATATATACATATATTTTTTTAGTAGCACATTTAAGGTTTGAATTTTCAAAAAAAAAAAAAAATCATGGTTTAAGAACAAAATTCAAAACTAATAAATAAAAACTATTTAAAAAATGGAGGCCAAAAAACGTTTTGCAAAAAGAATGAAAATAAAAAAATAAAGAAGCATATTGAAAAAAAAAAAAAGCATTAATTGAATAAATTTCCGTCTAATTTTGTATTTAATTGTTCTCATTTGCTTGTCTAAAACATTGGTTATCAAACACATAGTTAGAGTAACTTACAGGCATTCTTCCCTTCCCAAAATATGTAATTTTGTATATTTCTTCTTCTGTGTCTGCTCCATTTCTGCATTTTCAAATCAATCTATTTTTTTTATTACAATAATACATTTATATAGTCCAAATTTTAAAAAACATATAGTTATTTCATTAATAGTAAGTAAAAGATAATAGGGCAAATTACAAAAAAAAACCCTGTGGTTTCACTTTTTTGCAAATAAAGGACTGTGGTTTTTTTTGTTTAAAAAAGAGGATTGTGTTTTAAAATGTTCACAAAAAAAAAGATAACTAACATTTTTCCGTTAAAAATGATGATATAGCGGAGGGTATTTTTAGTTATTTAACAAAGCAATAATTTATGTATATTATTTAAGAATTTTACATCAAAATTTGAATATTTTTCAAAGATTGTTCAATTTGTTATGATTTTTTTAAAATCTATTATCATTATTTAATTTATAAAAATATTTGCGCTTTTCAAAAATTTTCAAAATTTATCATTCATGTGTATTGTATTTTTATTAACCAACTTGAAAATTTTGAGTTCAAAATCAACAAGAATACCCTATGTAATGTCATGATTTAATTTTAGTTATCCTTTTTTTTAACATTTTAAAACACAATCCTCTTTTTTAAACAAAAAAAACCACAGTGCTTTATTTGTAAAAAAAATGAAACTACAGGGTTTTTTTTGTAATTTGCCCAATGTAATAATATGTTGGTTTTTGGTCCGCCCATGACATTTTGGAATGGCAGGGACTAAACTGTAATTATGTGTAAATTACAGGGACTAAATGTGTAATTTGGTCCGACCCTATATATAGATGGAAGTTGGGATTTCCACTATAAATAGAGAAGAAGTTTCTCTATTTCCTAATTGATGATGGAATCGTAGAGATTCCCATTTTATTCCCAGGGAAAACGTCCCTACAGATAAAACACGGATTACTTCTTCGTTCGTCGGAAGAATTCACGGATATAGCCCGTACTCAGTGTATTCATACACTCGTAGGAAAGGCAACCAGAACGATCCGGTTTCTCGCGTAGATCAGATCCATTCCATAAACGAGTTTCCGCTGCATATAAACCGTAAGTCTGTTTATCTATCTGTTTATGGTTATCTATGGAATTCTGACTTCATTGGTATCAGAGCCGAAAGGTTTTATAGATTGATGTGTTCGAATCTAGTTTTCTGGTATTCCATGAATATTGATGTGTTCGTATCTTGGTTTATGGAAATCCGTGAATAAGAATGCGTTTCTTTATTCATTTGAATATGTATTGATTCGTTTAAATATATATTCATTCGTTTTGATACGGATATATATTGAAATCCGCGTCAAAATGATTCCGTAGACATTGAAATTTGATATTCCATGACAAGAATATGTTTCTGTTAATTTTTTATTCGTTTTTGTTTGTTTTGATACGGATTTGCATTGTTGTCCGAGTCAAAACGATACCGTATTAGATCCAACAGTACAAAGTGTCAAAAATTTTTGTCGGAATTTCGTAAATCTGACCACACCACTGAAATCAGCACGAAAAATCGAGTCGGAATGTCAAATTTCACGGCCAACAGAGGCCAGGAAGGCAGCGCGTGTACCTCACGCGCCACCACTGCGGCTGGGATTGGCCGCGTGACGATTGGGGAAGTTTGGGCGGTTGGCCACGTGGCGCGACGCGATTCGTTCTTTTTCCTGACAGTTGAAAAGTCCCACCAATCATATATAGACACGTGTCAAAGAAACCGCCTCTCGAACTGTCAACAGCCACGTGTCTGACACGTCAACCAATAGCATGTCGCCACGTGCCAAACCAGTTGTGTTTCTGCCACGTCATCGTGCCACGCAATCTGACACGTCATCACTTCGGACCAATTATATGATGACACGTGTCAACGTAGTGCCACATCAGTATGACACGTCATCATCCACGTCAGTCGTTGACCCAATCGGGTGATGACACGTGGCATATGTGCCACGTCAGAGCGAATCACAAGGTGCCACGTGTCATGTGAGTCAGCAGATACCTATGCGGCGCGTGAGAGCGCGTGCCTGCGCGTGTCGGCGCGTGGAGCAGTTCCAGACAGCGCGTGTAGGCGCGTGGTGTGTCGTCCGGCGTCCAAATTTCGTCAATTTTTTTCCAGAATTAATTTTTACATTTTTCTTGAATTTTTGGTATATTTTGATGAATTTTTGGAATTCATTTGATATTTTTAAACTAAATTTACTAGTATTTATTGTGTATAAATGCTTAATAAATTCAAGAAAATTCAGTATATTTATTGTGTATTTATATACTGATTTTTGGTTGATCATTAACAAGTTTTGGTTATTTCTATATATGTTATAGAAATGAAAACGTTCGTAAAAACGGCGAAAATAATCCAGTCTCAGGAGGAGGCAAGGACTCTACAAAAACTTGTAAATAAGCTTTTCTCTAAATGGTATTCCCCGTTAGAAAAAGGGGATATTGTTGGAGTTATGGAGCGGTCTAATGCGTTAAACCGTGAAATCCAAGAGCTTGTCTAGAAAGGAGGATTTTCCTGTGGAAATTGGTCAATTAAAAAATGTTAAAATTTGCGAAAAAGGCTTTTCGTGAAAAGCACGTTAAGAAATTCTATTTTGGAGAAAATTCTGATTTTGACGAACTAGTGGACTCCATTGATGGATTAGTTCCTGAATAGGATTATGGATCTCAAATGCAAAGTGTTTGTGTTGACCTTGGCTAAAACGGGAGCTAAGTTATCTTATAATCCTAGAACCATGTTACTTAGAAGTAACAAATTGGTTCATCGCCCATGTCTGGATGCTGTTATTAAGTTTGTTGTGAACATGCTTTTGGATCTCTACTATAAGTTCGTAGAGATGAACCCAGTCGCCTTAAAAGAAATTGAGACAGTTCCACTCGATGTAAATGAAGATTGAGCTCTTCATTTTTCACTCTTTCTCTTGCTGATTTCGTTTTTCAATTTTGTATTGAAGGGCTTTGTGCTTAAGTTTTTATTGTGGTGGTAATTTTGACTAAATGTTGGATATTTTAATGGTATTATAAAATGTTTATTTGTTAAACATTGCTATTTTTAGTTATTTGTTTTAGTTTTTTTTTTAATTTATTTATTTTGAGATTATAACTAAGTGTTATATTACTCATTAGTTTTATACTTAAGAGAAGTATAAATGTTAAATAAATTAAAATATAATCTAAAACAAAACTAAATATATATTTATTATTGGAAATTTAAACCTAATATGGTGTTTGTATTAGCCTATGTAAATGGTGACTCGATGCATTGCGCATGGATGTTCGATTTTACGTGAACCAAACACTATTTTTTGTTTTAAATGATCTTATAATAAATATGGTGTATCGCTTACTTATTAGTGCTATTTTGTCTTTAACGTTTTTTTTAATAACTGCTTCAAAGGACCTTCGTTTGAACGGTGACAATTATGAAGTTTGGGCTATGTAAGTCCAATACATAATTGAAGAACCAGAGGTTCTTGACACTCTGGAGAGAATAATGGTTCCTCCTGGGGGTAACACCGCCCAAACAAAGAGGGACCTTGAGGCTTATCAAGCCTGGAAGAGGAAGAACTCATCTGCCCGCATCACCATGCTTAGTGCGATGAATGATGATATCGTGAAAAAGTTTCACGTATATAACACATGCTTAGTGCGCTTTATGCTCTCGAGGAGCAGAAAGTTCAAGCTGTGATACGTTCTTTGCCGAATGAGTGGGAGCATATGAAGTTGCACCTAACTCATGTCGAGTGGGAGCATATGAAGTTGCACCTAACTCATGTCAACGACATTAAGGCCTTTGATGATACCGTTCGTCATCTTGAACTGAAAGAGGACCGTCTGGCCTCTCTTAGTGTGAAATCTGAGGTTCACATGGCTAGTTCAAGTCCTGGTCTGAAGTCCAAGGAGAGGAACACGAGGTTCTTCAAGAAGAAGGCAAAGAGATCGGTGGGCAGTATTCCGGTTCAAAAGAAGGGCATGAAAGATTTTAACATTTCTAGGGTGAAATGTTACAATCGCAAACAGAAGGGCATTTTGCAAAAGATTGCAAAGCTCCTGAGGTAAATGTTACCGAAGTGTATAAGTGTTATACATTTGTTTCAAGTTCTGTTTTCCTAACTGAATCTCGTCCTTTGTGGATCATAGACTCAGGAGCAACAGACCACGTAACAAAGGATAGAGATTCTTTTGTTGAGTTCCACAGTGTTCCATGAGGAACAAGGTGGATATACGTGGGAAACAATTCTTAAGAGGAAGTCTTAGGGATTGGCTGTTGACAGCTAGTCTTGAATAGTGGTCGCCCACTATTTCTTAAAGATGTCCTCTATGCTCCTAGGAATTCAAAGGAACTTGATATCTGTTTCTACCCTCATGAATTTGGGATTCATGTTATCTTTTGAATTGAACAATTTTAGTCTCTTTATAAACAATATCTGCCTTGGTGGTGGACATTTGTTGGATGGTTTTATTGTTTTGGATTTGGATCCAAATTATGTGTGTCATAATAGTTTTTCCTTTACTGTTAACTCATCTGTGGATAATGTTAGCATTTCAAAAATGTGGCATGCGAGACTTGGTCACATTGGTCAACATCGTTCAGTACGATTGGCTAACGCAGGTTTGTTGGCTGATTTATCAAAAATAGATCTCCCAACTTGTGATAGCTGCTTAAAAGGAAAGATGACAAGAAAACCATTTGGCAAAGCTACGCGAGCTGACCAACCATTGCAACCGATCCATTCTGACATCTGTGGCCCAAAATGAATGTTAGGGCAAGGCATGGTGCGTACTATTTCATTACATTCATAGACGACTATACAAGGTATGGTCATGTCTATTTGATTACACATAAATCTAAAGTATTAGCATGTTTCAAAAGATTTATGGCTCTAGTTGCAAACCAATTAGAGTAAAGAATCAAAGCTTTAAGGACCGAACGGGGAAGAGAGTACCTCTCCGAGGAATTTAAAGTTTTATGTGATGAAACAGGTATTGAACATTAGTTGACAATACCTAGGACTCCACAACAAAACGGAGTAGCGGATAGAAGAAACCGAACCCTCTTAGAGATAGTACGGTCTATGATGGCTGAAGCCAATTTGCCTATCTCTTTTTTTGGGGAGACGCACTATTGGCTACCATATATGTACTCAATAGAGTACCTTCTAAATCCGTTGAAACCACGCCTTGTGAATTGTGGACGAGCCGCAAGCCCAATTTTGAACCATTTGCGACCATAGGGATGTGCTACCTATGTTCGTGATACATCTAGCAAGCATGGCAAGCTAGGTCCTAGAGGCAAGAAAGGTATCTTTATACGATATCCTGATTTCTCCAAAGGATATGTTCTAGTGGGGGAAAATGAGAATGGTCAAATAACAGAATTTGAGTCACGAGATGTCACATTCTTAGAGAATGAATTTCCTAAGCTGGGAGAAGTGGATAAGAAATTCACCTTCTTTAACACTCAAGAGTCTGAAACTTCAGGATCGCTCAATCCGAGTGGGAGGAATGAAGTTGAAGACGTAAGGGAAAGGGAAGAGAATGATGTTTTTCAACCTTCACAAGCGGATTTGAGTAATCCTGACCCTAACTTGAGTGGTCTTGATTTGAGTGGGAGTCTTATTCCAAATTCAAGTGTGAATATGGATATAGATCCCAGTGGGAGTGGTCCTAGTGAGAGTTCTGCCCAACACCTTGATGAATATATGAGATTTGTTTATCAAGAAGCAGAAACTCTAAGACGATCACAGAGGGGAAATATCTAGCGACGCCGTCATTTAGTTGATAGCGAAGCTCTCTCGATCGTAACTCAAATTAAAGATATTCCAAATAACATGAGAGAGTTATTGGAATCCCAGTGAAAGAAGAATGGATTAAAGCAATGGAAAATGAAATGGAGTCAATAAGGGTCAACAAAGTTTGGGAACTAGTTGACCTGCCCAAAGGGCGTAGAGCCATTGGGAATAAATGGGTACATACGATAAAGCAATCAGCGGATAGGAAACCTATCCAGACTAAGAGTCAGCTGGTTGCGAAGGGGTTTACACAACAGGAAGGAATTGACTGTCAGGAGACTTTTTTTTTTCACCTGTTGTCCGTTTCACGGCTATAAGAAAAGTACTTGCTTTTGTAGCATGTATGGACCTTGAATTACATCAAATGGATGTAAAGACTGTGTTCTTAAATGGCGAAATGAACAAAGAAATCTATATGGTTTCATTGTCCAGAGACCAGAACATAAGGTTTGTAAGTTGAAAAGATCAATTTATAGCCTTAAGCAGTCTTCAAGACAATGATATTTTCGTTTCCATGAAATAATTATATCAATGCAATTTAAGGTGATTAATGCAGACTCGTGTGTCTACATTAAGCGTGAAAACGGAGGGAAGTTTGTCATTCTAACGTTATACGTTGACGATATCTTGCTAGCAGGAAATGACACTTCCTTACTCAAGAAAGTAAAGACTTAGTTGTCTTCTAACTTTGAGATGAAGGATCTAGTAGAAGCTAGTTACATTCTTGAGGTTAAGATCTCAAGAGATCGATCTAAGAGATTATTGGCTTTTTCACAAAGAGACGTATATCAATAAGATCTTAGAACGGTTTGGTATGGCTCACTGTGATCCCGATCCAACCCCTATTGCATAAGGTACGGAACTGAATGCAAGTATGTGTCCCACGACTCCAGAAGAGACTAAAAGGATGGAGAGAATTCCTTTTAGGTGTACAATTGGTAGCTTGATGTATGCTATGATTTGTACACGACCTGATATAAGTTTTGCGGTGGGTCTCGCAAGCCGTTATCAGACTGATCCAGGTTTGAAGCATTGGGCAGTAGTGAAAATGATATTGTGATATTTGAAGGTGACTTCAAATTATTCCCTTTATTACCAAGGAAAAGGATCTGCAGTTAAAGGGATACATAGATGCTGATCACGGAACTGATAAAGACGGGAGGTAGTCCACGTCTGGGTATATTTTCATTATAGGAAATTGTGCATTTTCCTAGTGTAGCAAGAAACAAACTTGCGTGGCATTATCGACTATGGAGTCGGTATATGTAGTTGCAGTAGCTGCAATACTAGAAGCGTTTTGGTTCGCTTCATAGATCTTTTGGATCTATTGCCTAAAAGGAAATATACGAATATCTATTCCGACAGCACTGCATCGATAGCTTATTCCAAGAATATTTGTTATCATGGAAAAAGCAAGCATATCGATATAAAATATCATTTTGTTAAAGACAAAATAGCACAGAGAGAAATAAGTTTAGTGCATGTTCCAACTGGTAATATGATTGCAGATTCGTTACCAAAGCCAATAGTTCCAAATGTTTTTGGTAAACACATTTTGGAATTTGGTCTTCATAGGTTATAGGAACATGTTGTTGTTTTTGAACTGTTATAATAACTTTGGCAAATTCTATTGGAATAGAATGTGAGTTATTTGTTGTGTTCAAATTCATTCACTAATTAAAGCGATACACATAGAGCTATTGAGTATAGTTCAGTATGTTGGCGAAATGTCATCTACTCACATAGATGAATCTTTTACTATGAATTGTGTGTTCATAGGTAAAAGTGGGAGTGTGAGTTACTCCATATGCGATATTTTGCGTTATATCATTATTTCGTTGATACCGGAAGCTGTCCTGTGAAAGGCTTAAAAGTGGACTAGAGGTGCTGATGCATTAGTTGCATTTAGAGACTGAATGCTTTCGCATAGTGTTTATAAAACATACGTCCTAAGTGGATTAACACTATGGCATATTTTAGTAATATGTGTAAAAGCCGACCAAGGGATGGAAAGAAGAAAATTGATCTCAACTTTCCTAATGTGAGACCCAAATGAAACTATGAGTTTCAAGTTCACCCTTAAAAACTCTTGTAAATAACAAGAAGGGTATGTCTGATGATTAACTTGATTGGAACCCTAAACTAGGCTTCGTTAGCTATGAACGGGCATATAAGGACCAGTCAGATAAGCATTAGACATATGGTGGAAGGTTATTTATAGAGAGGAAGTACATTTTCAGTAACATGTCACTTAGTAAACATATAACACTCGAGCTCAATACTTTTTCGTGGAAAAGGTATGTAGTGTATATGAATGTTTTCGTGAGATCAAAAGTGAGTCGAAAACTAGTGATCATGGAAAATGGACTAGGGGGAAGTCACGTTAAGCTAAAGGTGGAACGATGAAGGAGAGCTTCAAGGTTTAACCGTTACGTTGACTGGTCGCGTGAATTCGCCGAATAAGAACTGAAAGAAGTATGTGTGTTCAATCGCAATGAAAGTGTGTCTTGTCATGTGCGAGTGGGAGATGTTGGTTTTTGGTCCGCCCATGACATTTTGGAATGGCAGGGACTAAACTGTAATTATGTGTAAATTACAGGGACTAAATGTGTAATTTGGTCCGACCCTATATATAGATGGAAGTTGGGATTTCCACTATAAGTAGAGAAGAAGTTTCTCTATTTCCTAATTGATGATGGAATCGTAGAGATTCCCATTTTATTCCCAGGGAAAACGTCCCTACAGATAAAACACGGATTACTTCTTCGTTCGTCGGAAGAATTCACGGATATAGCCCGTACTCAGTGTATTCATACACTCGTAGGAAAGGCAACCAGAACGATCCGGTTTCTCGCGTAGATCAGATCCATTCCATAAACGAGTTTCCGCTGCATATAAACCGTAAGTCTGTTTATCTATCTGTTTATGGTTATCTATGGAATTCTGACTTCATAATACATACTCTAGTATGTTTAATGGACAGTTGTGTATGAATTATTTGAATATCACAATATTGATTTTATATGTAGTAAGGCTGCGAGCAGTCCCGAAAACAGCTTTCAGTTAAAGCAATGGGAGCCTTACTTTGGCTGAAAGTTGCTTTTGGGACTGCGAAAAACAGTCTCAAATGCGTAATTGGTAAAAGTCAGATTGTATTCAGGAAAGTACTAGAAAAACACTTAAAACTACTTTCAAAAAAAGCAATGAAATCTAACTGCGGGTAAAAACATTTTCACTAACAGTAATCCCAAACTGGGCTTAAGAATCAAACTTTAACTATCAGCAAGTATTTAAATTAAGAAAGAATAAGAAAATTTTACACAAGCATTTGTTACCTTTGAAGGTCCCTAGTAAATAGGGTAGCACCCTGAAATGAATATGAATGAAATAAACTATTATTAATTATATAGGAGAGATTTATATATGTATATCATGACATGATCTAATGATTAAATTCTTCAAAATTTTTTTAAAAAAAAAAAAAAAAAAAAAAAAAAAAAAACTCACAGGTTGAATAATGTTACCACCAGCATCATGACAACCAATGCAGGCCCGATTGAACAATGTGGCTCCTCTTTGTATTTCTGCACTAATTTCTCCGGCTGACTCTGCGTAAACGTTAATTAACACTATTAATTTCCTTCGGACATTTTCTCTTTTACTTAATTAATAAACATTCCCCTTAATTATCTCTCCTACAAATTTAAAGTATTCTTTGAAAATAAAACCCATGAATCTAAGGGGAAATACCAATTGATATGTTTGAGGTTACCTTTTCTTAAAAAATGAAAATGGCTTTTGAGGATTCACAAAAAGTTGGAAATTAATTTTTCTGAACTTTATAAAAACTTTAAATTTTTATTACTTCAAATTTATAGTTAACATATTGTATAAAAAATTTTACTACAATCTGTTTCAAAAAAAAAAAAAAGAGCTACAACTATTGTACAATTATATAACTAAATATGTATTATAATATATTTTTTAACTAAATATATATACATGGTGTGCCGGTCTTGGTTTATCAGTTAATTTTGTCGGATGGTCCCGGACATGTAAAATATTCGTTGTATTTATTTGTTGATAAAAGTATTTTTAGATGCTTTTATCGGCTTTTGGATGGAAAAACAATTTTCAAGAAAAGCTTATTTTTTTATTTTTTTTAAACTCAAAATGTATTTTACCAAACATCCTTTCTATCTATTTTGTTTTAATAAAAAAGAAAAGCCTTCTTTCCCAAATGAGATCAAACACACCCAAAGTAGATTTAGGAGTTGTGCTAAAAATGGTTAAAAATCGTCCATAATAAGGGAAAAATAGTTTATTATACTAAAATAGGAAAAATTGCACAAATACAAACAATTGCAATGCAAGCATGTTAAACACAACTTCCTAAAAAGGGAAATTGATGATTATTACTCCTAAATCATTAATAAAGCCAGAAAGGACAATGAATGGCATAGTTGGAATAAAGAAAAAGAAGCAGGGGCATAATCGGATAGTAAAAGTGACAATCAAAAAGGGGTAACAAAAACCTGGAGGGAAGCAGAGAGGGGATAAGGCAACAACGGAAGCCATTAATGGTGTAGCCAATCTCTTCAATAACTTCAATTCATTTAGTTTCAACTTGACTTCCTCTTTTGCTTCTCTTCGCTTCTCCTTTCCCTTCCATTATCATTTTTTACAAGCCATCAATTTTGTTTACAATACGCACAAATTGAAAACCAGTTTTGAGAAGAGAGAGATACGTACAGTAGACGATGGGAACGAAGAACAGAGTGGCGTTGCAGACGAGCCGGTGATGGCGGAGAGAATCCGCATTTTTTGGATGAATCGCCTAGACTAGAGAGTATAAAGAGTGAAGCCGATTAATGACTTCCTTTGAAGTTTTTACATCTCTCGGGGGGACTGATAAGGATTGATCTAATTTGTCAAAAATTTAAATTGGGTTCGAAACAAAGTTTATCAAATCTTTATATTAGAAAAACATAAAAATAAAAAATCATTTCATCAGAGTGAGTCCAATTGACGACGAACGTTGAGTTTGTAAAAGATTAGGTTCGAATATCCTTAAATAAGGGTTAGTTTATAGCTGCAAAAACTGTTTTGGGTACGTGGAAAGCGTTCTCGAATGCATAATTGGGGGCTGTTTATTTTGGTTATAAACTGTTTTTGGACTACGTCAGATTGTATTTAGAAAAGCATTGGAAAAACACTTAAAACTACTTTTAAAGAAAACAATAAAACCTAACTTTCACTGACAACACTTTCACTAACAGCAATTCTAAACTGGGCCTAAATCTACATGAAAGGATATTATTTTAATGATATTAATATACTACAAAAAATCATGTGTTATTATGCAATTCATTTTATTAAATACATGTTTATATTAATTTAAACTAAAAACATGCATGTAAACTGAAATTCATATTAATTTTTACTAAATTTTTACTATATATATATGAAGAGCTATATGTGACCAAGTTGGAACAAATTTCAATGAGGATATTTATAGGTTATAACATGTTATATTGAAAATACAATTGATACAACAAGATCTTTGTAGATTTTTTAAAAAATTAAAAAAATTATATTTACTATCTCCTTTTCAAGTTATCCTTATATTTATTGTTAATTACAATAAAATTAATAAAGTGATTTGTTTTCTTCTTTTTTTTTTTTTCAAAACTAACAATTATAACAACAATAACAACAAGAATAAACCTTAATTACCAAAAAATAAAATAAAGATAACAACAAAATAATAACAAGAATAAACCTTAATTACCAAAAAATAAAATAAAGATAACAACAAAATAAAAGAAGACGAAACGAATATTAATGGTTTCTAACCAAAAGTTGTTGGTTTTAGCGAAAGAAGCTATAGTCGCTTAAGTAAGAGTTTTCAGTTTTGAAACATCATGCAGTAACAATACTTTTCAATAGGTGTCTCTCTAAATACACCCAACACGTCTCTAATGGAAATTAATCTAATTTATGGATCTGGGTTTAAAAATATCCGTCAAGATAGTACGGATCCAATCAAAATGACCGCGTAGAAAAAAAATAATAATAATAAGTAACGGTGTTTAAAACCCAATTCAACCAATATTAGACCTTGTGAATTTATTTCTACTTTTCTTCATATTAATTATAGGTCAAGCTTCCATTATTTTATTCTTTATAATTGCAATGGAAAAGAAAACTACAACTTGTACTTTAATTATTTAAAAGGGAAATCATTGAGGAAAAGGAAAAAGGGAAATTGAAGAAAATTAATCATAAAATATAATGGACTCTAATTTCTTTTTTGTTTTTAAAACCATGTCCTCCATAAATATTATTGGTAAAAGTCGAATCCTTTTTCATTTATTTTTGCTGCTTTTCTTTTCTTTTTTTAATACTTTTTTTTTTCCAACAATAACGGCTAAACATATAATTTGGCCTTCATTTCTAAACACATTTAGTTTATGTTCTTTATCTTTTTCTTTTAAAAAAATAACATTAATTGACGGTTTCATAAATACTGTCACATGCGTTGTCAATCAATTTGTAGTTAAATTGTGAGTATCTTCTTCTAATTATGCCAAGCTATGTATATTTTTCAAATATTCAATCAATAACTAAATCTTGTGAAAAAAAATTAAAATACAAAAGCCAAATATTTCTAAAACTTTAAGTAGGAAATCATGCTAAATATAAGGATAAAAATGTGTCTAAAACTGAATAGACACAACTAAATGATATTTGACAATAAAAAGTATAAGATACAAAATAATAAAAATATATAATATATAATATATATAACTATATATAACATAATTTTTGTTCAGACGTTTGCCTAAATTAAATATATAACATATATAACAAATTCTACCAAATTCGTGAATACATAAAATGTTGCTTTTTTTTTCCCACTAATAACTTAGGGGGTGGTATTTAATTGAGACTTTTTTTTTTTTTTTAAGTGAATGACTTGTATAAACTTTGATGACTTTTAATTAATTTTATAGAGTTTTTAAAAGTATTAATGACTTTTTAAAAAGTTTATTCCGTAAACTTTTATAAACTTTTAAAAACTTTTATAGACTTATTAAAATACTAAAATATAACAATTTTCATGTGTGTAATGATAATACACGAAAACATAAATAACTACAAAAATCTCCAAGCATAAAATATAAAATGCTAACACTAAAATTGAATAGTAATGTTAATTTAAAAAAAATGTAATTTGACTATAAAATTTATAATTTTCATTATCATTTATATGCTCAACATTATTTCGTATGTAAATAGCAATCATAGCTCTCCATTCATTAGCATCATTTCTATGTTGCTCTTACATTTTAAGAAATGGTTCAAAATATTCATCTTGATTGATTGACATTGTTGTAGATGAAAAAGTTTCATCATTTGGCTCAATTAGAAACTCAATTGATCAATACTCTTTTCTAAGAAATTATGCATTCCAGTGTAAGCAATTAATAAATATGAAACAACCACATACCTGAGTAATGAGATATCAAATAGAATTTACAGAAATTCACCAAGAGAATATCTTATTTAAAATAGTAGACTATCAGAGCACGAACTATAAATGTAATATATCTAAACAAAGTATAAACCCAGTTCAAACAATAAAAATCATCTCAAAACGCATACTTATTTGAATTCTATTTCAAACCGATAAATTTTACCATAAAAAACATTTAGGCAAGACTTAAGGAATGCTTTGCTTGTGATTGATCAATTTCAAAGAGATTCAACAAATAAAGCAAAGAATCGAGGAAGAGACTAGACAAATACTTCATTAAAAGAATGACAGACGACTTGGAAAGGAGGAGCAGCGGAACAGAGCAGTTGCGAGAGGAGCGCAGCTAACTAGGGAAAGAAAGAATGGATTGAGTGGAGATTTCCGGCAATGATAGGATGGAGGAGAAAGAGGAGGTGGAGGAAGAGTGGGGAGAGGAAAGAGAGAGACAGTGAAGGAGGGAGAGTTAAGAAAAATCACGATTGAAAGTGAAAATAAAAAGTCTTCCATCAAAATTAAAAGTCTTTCATCAATATGCATGTCTTTTTTAATTGTGTTTTAAGTTAAAAAATTATAAAAAAGTATATAAAAGTTATTGTCATCAATTGTTAATGACTTTTTGAATACATGAATACTTTTATACACTCTATAACAATCTTAATTGAATACCTGATGACTGTTAAAAAATCTTAAAAAGTCTTAATTGAATACCCGATGACTTTTAAAAACTCTTAGAAAGTCTTAATTGAATAGCAGTAGATTTCAAAAATATTTAAAAGTTTATAAATGTCTTAATTGAATACACTCGTATGTAAGGTTGTCAACGGGAACACGGGAACCCGTCCCCACTGGGGGTCCGCCCGAACGGGGACAGGGATTCCCCGTTTAGAATCCCCGCGGGGCGGGGACGGGGACAATTTTGTCCCTGTTTACTAAACGGGGACGGGGATGGGATTTACCTCCCCCACCCCGCGGACCCGTCCCTATCCCCGTTTAGTCCCCGGCGGAGATTTCCGTTAAATCCCCGTTTATTTATTTATTTTATTTTATATATATATATATATAAATAATTAAATTTTATAATAATAAAACTAAAACTAGGGATTGCTTTACATCCCTTTTTCACTTTTAAAGTTTCTAACAATCAATCATGTATGCTTAATTGTTGCTGCTGATACTAAATATATGTAATTATGTGCTTATTTGCAGAACTTCTGCCTAGGTGCAAAACTTAAATTTTAGCCTTTGCACTTGAAAGAATTTATCAATTTAGAAACCTCTAATTTAATTTATGCATATTAGACCCGTGTACTCTATTTTGAAATAATAATATTAATAGTCGTAATATTTTAATTAAATATTCTTATAAGAAAAATTAAGTGATTTATTTAATGGTGTCCAAACTGTAATATGCTTTTTAACTTATTTTTATACCAAATTGAATTTTATTTAAAATTTCAAAAAAAAAAAAAAATCTTAACTGGGACGGGGATCCCCACGGGGAACCCGTTCCCCGACGGGGCTGGGGATGGGGATGAAAATCGTCCCCGTTTATTAAATGGAGACGGGGACGGGGATCACCGCTTAGCCGGGGAATGGGGATGGAATTGTCAATCCCCGTCCCGCCCCGTCCCATTTACATCCCTACTCGTTTGCATTTCAATTATTGCTTTCAGTTGTTATTTTATTTTTTCAAATTTCACGTTCTAAAACATTTCAAAAATAAAAATAAAAATAGGGTTAGTTGAGTAGCTAAAAAGCTTCAAATTGTTTGAGTTAAGATCATTCTTAATGTACACAATAAAATCATTTATGCGAAAATATTTTTTTTTTTAAATATATTGTATTTTCTTAAAATATGGAGAAAAAGGAAAACGGTAAGGATAAATAGAACGGGAATTTGCTTGTAATATATATATAAAAAAATATTAAAGTGTCCATTTTAAGCTGATTCAACTTCCGTATCGCAGCTGAAAAAACATTGTCCTTTGGCTGCACGGCTCCTTCTCAAAGCACCACAATTGTTCTCAAATTAATTCAAACCCAATACCCAAATCGTATCTTCTTCTATTTCGATTTTCAAATTAATCACGTCTCTGCTGCAAAAGAATTTCTCGCGTTTTCCTTTTTTTTTTTTTTTTTTTGATTAGGAATGGCCGTGTTGCTAGAGGACATTGTTCAGTCGGTTGAGCTCTGGCTGAAACTGATTAGGAAAAAGCCACAACCGTTTGTCGATCCGGATCTTGACCCGGTCCTGTTGGTTCCTGGAATTGCTGGTTCGATTCTGAAGGCGGTGGATGGTGACAATGATACGAAGGAAGAACGTGTTTGGGTTCGAATTCTTAGGGCTGATTACAAGTTTCGCACTAAGCTCTGGTCACGCTTCGATCCCTCTACCGGTATAATATTTTTTTAATTGCCTTTGAAGCTTACATAGAGCTTGAATCCAGTTTATTATGAAATTTATCTGACTTTCTTAGGTTTGAGGAAACGATGGAAATTTAAATTTGCACTTGAGTTTTCCTCCTGCTAGATTATGTTGGTTGCTAAGAAAAAGTTGAATATCAAGCTTGTGTGCTTAATAATATTATTGGTTTTTGAAAGCGGAATGTAATTCATTGCGTGTTTCTTTTTCAAGTTACTTTTATTTAGTTGGAAGGAAATAAAATGGTCAAAATTCTAGTTTATTATATTAGCTTATGATTTCCATGTGAATCAATGAAATAATTTCTGATTTTTGATAATTTTTCTTTTTAAATTCCAAGTTACCAGTTTCCTATGTACAAGGGACCAATTTGTTTAAAAATAAAAATTTATGACTGAAAAAAAAAAAGTTCTTTCGTCTTTTACATTATAGCAAGTAACAAGCATGCGATTAGAGGTTCTAATTGATTTTCCTTGAAGCCCCTTAACCCAATCCCAGCACCTAGATTTTGAGCTGCTGTTTCATTAATTATAGAATTTTTATGCTGCTTATAAGGTCTATTTGAAGAGGATTTGAATGAGGTCTGATCCAGGATTGTGATAGATTGCATGTGCCACTGTCTACGAAGTTATAGTTTCCAAATTGTGTCAAAGATGAAAGAATGCTGACACCTATTATTCTGCTAACTGTGCTGCTTTGAAAATTATATATTCCTTTGTTTCTAAATTCTGGCATCACATATTTATGTTGCTCATATGGTACAGGTAGAACTGTGTCATTAGATCCAAAAACAAGTATTGAGGTTCCCGAGGACAGATATGGACTATATGCAATTGATGTCTTGGATCCTGACCTGGTATTCATTTTTTCTTTTTGCCTCTCTTTCATGCTTATTCTACAGTGTTTTCTGTTTTCACCATGAATTTCTGGAAACCAGCATGGAAACTGCTTGGCCTGTTAATTCTTTTTCCCTTTAGAGGGTATTTGGCTAACTATTTGGGTAGTTGTTTCTATTTAAAACAGCAAGCATGGAAAGATCGGTAATTTTTTCAATCAATAGTTGACAGCTGTTAGAATGCCGAAAAACTTCTAATTTGGAAAGGTCCGCTCTGGAGCTTTTCCTTTGAGCTGTTAGCTAATTGTATTTTATTTTCTACTTTAGACCATATCTCCCGTTCAAAATCTGTTAATTACAAAATATTTATATTTCCAAATTAATTTTTCAATGTAAGTAAACTATTTAATCTTACAAAAATATAAATACTAATATTAAAATGACTTTACAAATGATTAAGCTAGTTATTATATTATTTTTAAATGAAAAAATATGTATAGTTGTACACAACAGTTAATTATTTTTACTGAAAATTATATTTTTGTCTGTTATATTTTATATGGAATATTTTAGAACTATAACTTATGTAACAAAATTACTTAAAATAAAATATATCCTTAATGATCATCTTGTGGGAAAAATATGCTAATCATGTCTAAATTGTCTAATGTGTTCTGAAAATGCTACAATTGTTCTGTTTGAGTCATGAAACTCCCTCAAATTTGACTTCAGTTAACAGCTTTTTAAGCCAGTTTCTGTCGATCAACTTGCCTGAAATGTCACATGGGCATCCGCATAAGCACATTTATGTTTATGTGGTGACATGCCGGTCAAGCAATATCATTACCTTAACACTTTGTTATTTTCTGCATTGGGACTTAAGGAGAGTTGGCCACCATATCCTGAAACTTAAATGGCTTTCCTGAAAATGAATTCAAAGTTGAAGAGGTTTTGTGATTAACTGACTTGTATCCTTGATGGCCATTTACACAGATTGACAATTGCTAGGAAAGGTTTACCAAATACTTCTTTTCTTTTTAGCTATTAGCCGACAATGGTCAGCTATCATCCACCAGCTATCCCAAACGACTGGATCAAACAGATTCTACATTTATCTTAGTTACCGATTATTGTACTAAGATGCCACTGAAATCCCCAAAAAATTTTTGAAATACAACTGCCACTTTGTTGTTTTGTTGACTATCTTGAATTATATATTGCTGTGCATATTTTCTACGGATGCATTTCAAATATTACTTTGTGCTATGCAGATCATTGGACGTGATTGTGTTTATTATTTCCACGATATGATTGTTGAAATGATCAAGTGGGGTTTTGAAGAGGGTAAAACTTTATTTGGTTTCGGATATGACTTCAGACAGAGTAATAGGTATGCATTTTAGAACAAATACTTGAAGTGCTCTTGTATTTCAGGAGTGTATTTTATAAAGAAGTTATTTCGGTGCATCATCTGTTGTTTTAACCATAAGAGTAGCTTTTTCACATATAGGCGAAGAAACGACATCATCCATACATTGAAGTAGAACTTTTCCTTTTTCTGTGACTGTGAATATCTTGTGGGAATTCTTAGTGGACCTCAGACAGGATTACGTTTCCCATTTCAAATGAAATGCAATATACTTTTGTTAACTTGCTCACACCAATAGAACTGCATAGAGGAAAAGGGATTAAATTGACTGTTTAGTTGCAGAAAACTAATTGGAAAGGGCTAAATCGATTTGATGATATGTCATTCCAAATTATTGTCTTGAACATTGTTTGAAGTCAAATAGGACATCCTTCATAGACTGAAGAGTTTTATGTTTTCATCTTGGACAATGAATTCTTTGCTTCCTATATGAAAATGAGGGACTTTTTGCATTCTTTGCTCAATCTAATATACAACAAATGTATAAATAGAAAATTTCAATTTACTCAGCTTACATTGATATATGGTATGGAGGGGTTTCATCGTGATCTTTAAAATTTTTTCTTGTAATGCTTGCCATAATTTACCTTAAGCGCATTCGTAAAATGTAAGGGAAATAATGATGTACTTCAAAGAGTGCAACCTTTTCACAGGTCAGCAAATGATATGCTCAATTATTGAAGGTTTTTTTCTTTTTTTTTTCCTGAAATGAAAACAATATAATCTTGTTGATCAATTTAGGTACATATACGTACAAGACAATGCATATGGGATTGCTTCTTTGATTCCAATTTCACATTTTAACTTCTTAAATATTTATCTCTAACAAATCAATTTTTTTTGTCCTTCTTCTTTTCCTCCTTTTAGTTATTGCAAAAAGAATTTTTTCTTTTTCTTTGACCTCTTAGTTATTGCAAAAAGAAAAAAAGAAGGCATTGTTGATCTTCTTTGGTAACATTGAGGACGATATCTGTTTTACTTCTGTAGGAATGCTTTCTGTACGCTGATGCTTTAGTTATGTTTTAGGTTGCCAGACACTCTGGAGCGCTTTGCTAAACAATTGGAGTCTGTGTATAAAATATCTGGTGGGAAGAAGATAAACATCATTAGCCATTCCATGGGGGGTCTTTTGGTTAAATGTTTTATGTCCTTACACAGTGATGTAAGAATCCCACATTCTTGTCTGCCGATCATCTTGCCTTCTTTATTACACATGCATACACACACTCGCAACTTTTAGATGATTTGATTGGATATCATAGTTTCCTGCCTCCACAATGAAGGTTTAACATATTAATTTATACATTTTTATGGCAGATTTTTGAGAAATACGTGAATAATTGGATTGCTATTGCTGCACCCTTCCGAGGTAAGTGATTGATGTTTTTGGTAGTGTCAGTAGATATTGCAGTAATCCTAGTCTCCATTCAAACAAACTCATTCAGCTGAAGGTGATGGCTAAACTTCTTTTTGGTTGAAAAGGTCTAACATCAAAATGTTTGGGAGGCATATGTACCTATTCCATGATTAAAGCCTTATAATAATTGTTCTGGTTTGGCTTTAAGGATTGATTCCAATTCCACCCAATTTTTGTTCTTATGTCTCTTTAATTCAAATGTGCAAGCTGTCTCCACTTCAGAAGGGGCTTGTTCCAATGCCAAAACAAAATTGATTCCATAGCCTAAGTTTCATAATGTTAATGATCATTATGAATCAAAAATTGGAGTTATATAAATAATTTGTTCAATTTTCTTTGCTTTTTCCATTTTTGTAGCTTCAGTTATTGGAGAAGCTTGATAAAAGTTTTGTCTAAATGCTGCTTTAACTGTGTTTGACAGGTGCACCTGGGTACATCACGTCCACTCTTTTAAATGGGATGTCATTTGTTGAAGGGTGGGAACAAAACTTCTTTATATCAAAATGGAGCATGCACCAGCTGGTGGGAGCCTAACTACTTTGGCAATTTAAATTACATGTTTGTTGGTTTTCATTTATTTGCAACAATTTGAATTATGAATGTTTTGCAAAGTTAATAGTGTTTAAAGTGTGATTGTTCTGTTTCTCTTGGTTTCATTTGTCCTCTGTTGTTTTACACTCCCCAGTTGTTGTTGTCAAATCATTGAGAACAATCTGTAGGTTGCACTAAATAGGATAAATATGGTGGACTGAACTTATATGTTATAAGTCATAATATGGAGATGGAAATGGAAAAGAAAATATTTGTCTTTCCTAAATGTACATTTAATACTTGGAAAAGTTTCCCTGAGTTGGTAGCTTATTAGATTTTCATCTGTATGTGTGTGTGTGTGTGTGCAGTCACTTGTCTTTGTCATATCTTTACTAATATCATAATGATCTATCCTTTCATTGAGTACCTGTTATTCATGAATATATATATATATATATATATATATATATATTAAGGCACTGCACTTTCTTAGAGAAATATGTGTGCTCAATTGATGCAAAAAAATTTTAACGTGTATATAAGCTTGAGTTTTAATTATTTCTCTGATCATTTTTCAGCTCATTGAATGTCCTTCTATATATGAATTGATGCCATGCCCACATTTTAAGTGGCAACATATTCCACTTCTTGAGATATGGAAAGAGAGAAAAGATAGTGATGGGAAATCAGTGATGATCCTAGAGTCGTATCCACCAAGGAAGAGCATAAAAGTGTTCAAGGATGCCCTTTCAACTAACACGGTGAGCTCAAAGTTGTCTTTTGCTTTATCATTATGTACATCAAAGAAGCTTTAGATGACCCTGTGGTCAATTGTATTATATGTGATAGAACTTTTTAAACAGAGATGCACATTTGCCATGTGTTTAGGGTCATAATGCTTGAAATTTTTTGTTCAATTCCAGGTTAATTATGATGGAGTGGATATCTCTCTACCTTTTAATACAGAGATATTGAAATGGGCTAGTGAAACACATAAGGTCTTATCTTCAGCAAAAGTTCCTCCTGGTGTTAAATTCTACAATATATATGGAATCAACCTTGAGACTCCACATAGTGTTTGGTAATCTTTCTACCCACTTTTAGGTTAAAGAGATTCATACTTCACAGTTGTACAACAGGCTTTATAAAATGATGCAAACCATGTGTCAAGAACCAATAGAAAAGACGTTATATGTCAATGTTATGGCCTCAAGTCATTGCAGAGTTTTCTTTCTATTATTTTATGTAAGCTAGAGTTTCATTTTCGATTATTTATTAAACAGGCTAATCAACATATAGAGTTTCTCCAGTCTATAAAAACATATAGAGTTTCTTTTACTGTCATGTATGTAGGTCGGAGTTTCTCTTTCTATTATTTATTAAATAAGTCAACTAGAAAACTTCTTGTTGGTAATCTTGCAGATTTTATATTTTGCTCATTTATATCTTGTGGATGACACTTTTTTTTTTCCACAAACACAACAGTAGTATAGGAACCTCATGATGATGGGAGGCTGTGATCTTTCTTTTAAGTTTGAATTTTATATCCAAGTCTTACAAGTTTTTTTATGGTTGGTGATGCTTGACGACTTGATTAGTAGACAGAATGCTTACTATTTAAGCATGATAGCTTTCTATTAGAAACGTATTCACATTCGTTCTGTTGTCGTATTACCATTTTTCAAAATCACATCTGTCGTCTGTACAATCATCATTGTCACAATTTCTACCAGTATAGCGAGTCATCTTTTCTTAATCAAAATTATGTTTCTTAAAATCCGGTTCTTGGTACATAACATGTTTTTTTCGTTTTAGTTTTAAAAATTCCTAGGACCTATAATGCAGTTAATTTCAGTTATGTTTTCCACTTTGTACACTCTAATTTTGCTCAACCAACCAGAAAAAGGAACTATTTGCTTTCCATCTTCGATGCATCATATAAGGCAAATTTATAGACTCTTCTAATTATGTTGACATTTTATCTTATATAAACTTATTTTCGGCAGCTATGGAAGTGAGGAAACACCTGTCACAGATCTTCAAAAACTGCCACTTTTCCAGGTTATTATCATATTATTTGCTCTTATTTATTGATTTGGCAAATTCACATTCATGTGGATAATATATTAGTATTCTAGTAACTCTTGTGTTTTGTCATGAATTCTGACTTATGTTACTAAATTTCCAGCCAACATATGTATGTGTCGATGGTGATGGGACAGTACCTGCTGAGTCAGCTAAGGTTTGCTAAACCTTCCACTCAATGATCTTTTGCTTTTATATTTTCCAATGTAATATTAACGAGGGTAAAGTTTCCATAGTTTTAAGGTCTTCATTTCTTTAGAATTATCTCTGACATTATTTTTTCTTTTGAATGTTTAATACAGCACTATTTCTCAGTCTCAAGTTTTTGATGTTGATATTCCTAATAATGCTATTGCTTGGAAATTAGCAGATAGACAATTTTGAGCACTTATGCTTTTAGAATGTTCTATCACATGCTAGCTTGACCATCTGCAAAACTGAAACAGAAGATCAACATATTGTAATTTGGTTATTGATGCTTGAAACTAAGACGACCGGAATCTAGAAACCAATGTTAGATGTTCTGTTAATTTATTGCTAGTTCGAGATTAAATGAAGCTTGGAAATGAGACCAATCTATGATAATCCAAATGCATGAGACTAGATTGAGAGCCTATAGTTAATCTTGGTGTTGTCGAGGTATGCTGTTTTCATCTTTCTAAAGCCTTGTTTCATGTTTCTACCACCAGGCAGATGGGCTCAAAGCAGAAGCAAGGGTTGGTGTTCCCGGTGAGCATCGTGGAATTCTTTGTGACCGTCATGTGTTTAGGATTCTCAAGCACTGGCTAAAGGCAGGTGATCCAGATCCTTGCTACGACCCAGAAAATGATTATGTGATTCTACCCACTAATTTTGAGATAGAGACGCACAAAGAGAAAGGATTACAATTTACATCACTCAAAGAGGAATGGGAAATCGTGTCAGATGATAAAACCAATCACGATGATATGGTTGAGCCAGGAGTGAGTTCGATATCGGTATCTCAAGCAGGAGATGATAAATCTTTGCAGGGAGAAGCAGCAGCATATGCAACAGTTGTAGTTCATCCTCAGAATGAGGGTAAGCAACACATTCAGCTAAGTGCTGTAAGTGTTTCTGTTGATGCTTGAAGTTTAATGAAACAACTGGAAAATAGTTTGCTGGAATGGCAAGTAAATGTTGTATGTAAAAACTGTTGATAACTTTGTCTGGTGCTCTATGATGTTATGTAAATATGTGCACATGTACTAGAAAACTTGTAATCATCTTGAAGGAATTCGTTTCGAGTGAAAAGTCAGGGGATACAGTGTGGTTCTTGTAATTGTGTATGTCAATTATACTGTTATTACAGTGTTTAGTAGGGTAGTTCATTGCTGTTTCAATCTTAAATGATTTTTGAAATGACAGATAAATTTGTTTAGGACAAAAGGGATAATTATTTTTTTCAATTTTTTAAGTGAAGTATTTGCTTTTAACGAGTCTCGAACTCTAGACATTTTGAAAATGGATGTAACTGAAATGGTATTTGTTTTAGACTAAATATTACTATACAATTTGATCTTTTAATTTTTTTTTCCCCTTATTTGTATGCACATTTCTTTGAAATTGAGCGGAACCTGTTGGTCTTTTCCTTGTCGATCCATAGTATGTGGTTTTAAGGACCGTTCTAATAAAAAACTGACACATAAGCAATATGAACATTATATTTCGAAAAGGCAAGAAACAGAATGCCTATTATATTTCGAATTATTTTATCTAATGCCTATTATATTTCGAATTATTTTATCTACTTATGATTTTTATAAAACGTTGAATAAAAATATTATATGAAATATAAAATATTTTCAATATTTTCTAATTTAATAGATTTATGAGATCTTGCCAAATCTATAACGACAAATTAGTTTGACAAAACGTTAAATATCAATTGACTTATTTGGAGGATGACTCATGTTTTTGATTTATAGTGTAATTTTCTCATAATGTTAAGTGATATATATATATATATATATATATATATATATATATATAAAGTTTTTACTCTGTTATTATATATATTATAGATTAAATTCCAAAATTTTTTAATATGAAAAATAACAGTAAACTTATCCAAATTAATAAATTAAAAATATAATACTTATGGGTAGATTTAATTTAAAGATAATGTGTGTGTGTGTATATATATATATATTAATATATATAAGAGATAATTAGATCGTGGTACAAAACTGTAATTTTGATAAAATGATTGATAATTTTTTTTTTTAATTTAATTGCTCTATGCAGCTGGAAAATATTTGTTTTGTTTTTTGTTTTTTTGTTTTTTTAATTTTTTCCATAAGAAATGAAATTAGGATAAAATATATATCACTATAATAAAAAAAAAAAAAAGGGAAGTTAAAATAAATGTCCCGGAAAAGACTTTCCCTGTTTCTTCGCCCTCATCTCCTCTCTAATCTCTCCCCCCTCTCTGTCCATTTCCATCGCCAAAATCAGGTGAATTTTTGTTCTTCTCTGTGTTATTTCTCGTCAATTTTGAAATTATGCTTTCTTTTGGATTTCTCAGCAGTTAGATTGTGAATCTTATGTGTTCCTGTTACCGATTCCGATGACAAGATACTGAATATAGGTTTCGGATCTCATCTTCGTTCTCAAATCTGGGGTGCAAAGAAGCACGCCCCAGCTTGTAATCTCTTGGCGTAGAGCCGCCTGGAAGAACCCCTGTAACGGTGGATTTCGGCGGCCGGGGGTGCAACCCCCTCCCTCGGCCTCTGGTTTCCGACGTGTAGATTAGGGTGCTCTAACTGTATATTATTTATTATATAAGTTGTTCATAGCCATTGTGAAGCGATTCCTTAAATTTTGTTAGATAGCTTTTTCTGGTTTTTATAAGACAGAACCTCTAAGTTGTGTATTCTGATGTCGATCTTTTTTGTTTGTTCATACAAACACCAAGCAAGATAGGTTTTCTTGCAATACTGCAATCATGTTCATTGTCATGCCAGTTTATTCTTTTGCTGTCTCGCATCAAGAATTTTAACGGGGTATTTTGTGTATTGTCTCAGTGGAATCAAGTCACTCAGTTACAGCTTGGTATTTGACAGTGGTTGAGGCGATAGCAAGTTCATACAAATGAAGTAATTAAATCTTATCTTTTAAACTTTTACTTCCTGCTTTTCTTTTCCCCTTTTACTTCTTGTTTATGCTATTTTGCTTAACATTCAGCAACCACATACAAAATTCCTCTATCGTGGATCACATCAATTGGTTTTGATACCATGATTTTTTAAGTTTGAATTTGGAAAATATTTGGTATATTGATTGCTGTGATGTAAGAAATGTCGAAACAGTCTAGTGTGTGGAATGAGAACATATTTCTGTTTTCTTTATGTTTGTAAGGATATGTTCCCTTTCGTCATCTTATTGTATTTATACATAAAAAGGGTTGAAAAGTTGCAATGAACCTTGGGGTAAGAGAAGCTAAATTACAACATGTATTAGTAATTAATTTTCTTAAGATGTATAGAATTTTATTTTACATTTCAATTGTCAAACCAAAGGAAATATATGTTGGGCTGTTGCTATTATGTTTATGTAAAAAATTTGGCAGGAGTTGAGGCAACATTTAAGAAGTGTTAGTTTGAGGAAATGAGTTTTTGGTTGTACAGAAAAGGCTTTGGCACATTCTTGTCGCTAGCTGAGCAAGTAAAGTAGTGGAATAAAGGTTGCTTAATGATTTCGTTTCCCATTGACAGAATGCAGGGGGAAAGGAAACGGTATGCTTTTTGAGTAGCATATGAGGAAAATTTTGTTATGATGCAAAAGAATGTGAATTTAGGTCATAGGAATTGCCAAAACATTCGCTTTACAGAACAGATATGCATGTGGATGGATATGTTAACTAGCTGAATATCCTTACATTAGCTTCTTATTTCAGTTATGTCAAATAAACAGATTTTTCTCATGATACAGCTTGAAAGTTCTTTGAGAAATGCTCCAGCAGCTGCTTTGTAATTGATATTAAATGTTGTCCTGGTGCCAGCTGCAGGCATCAATTATATAAATAATGGATTATAAGAAAATAATGAATTTTTCATATCAATCAGTTTAGTCTTAGTACTGCCTATCACGACTTAATATGTAGTGATGAACTTCTTGTATTTGTCCCTTTGATTTACTGTTACTGATATTTTTATTTTCTTTGATTTCATTCTTTTATGATTGTAATACTTGTGAATCTGAAGTTATTGATTGATTGCTATATGATTTTGTCAAACACTAGAAGTATGTGTTCATTTTTCTTTTCTTACAAATAGGAGTAGCAGGTCTCGTGTTAAGTGGGATGAGACCAACCTGGGGGAAATTGAAGCAAATAAGCCTGTAAGGCAGAAAATAACTGAACCGAAGACACCGTACCACCCCATGATTGATGATGATGGTATGTTTTGGCATGTTATTTTCCTCCTTTTCAGAAACCCTTCTAATTTTTCTGTTGTGTCTGTATGGAACTATGGTTTATACAACAGTATTCCTCTATCATTTTGTAACCAAGTTGGCACAATTCTTTGAGCTGGAATTTCTTTAGCTTTTCGGAACAAGGCTTTGATTTTCAGTTCTGTTAGTTGGTATGAGATAACTCTTTTCATCGAATCGCAATGTAGAGTGATATATTTATATCACTATGAGGTGGATTTTGTCCAGCCTTTCTGAAATAAGGCTTTGATCTTCTATTTTAGTCGTTGGTATAAGATAATGCATTCACTGGATTGCAGTACAGATAGTGATATATTTATGTCTGTTTCACATTGGTCGTACTTGGAATTTCATCAATAAATGCGTTGCATTCTTCAAATTTTATTCTGAAATCATCCAAATTTTGTTGGTCATGCAGGTTCCCTGTCTCCTTTGCGGGGCAGCTTTGATGATGTTGGTGAAACAATGCATGCAGAGGAATTGCGAACTAAATTGGATACAGTGGCTTCTTCAAGTAATAGGACTGGTAGGCGATCTGGCTGGACATCATCTGACGATGAAGCAGATCCTATGGAACAAGACGAAGAAGGTTATTTTCACAATGTCTTGTCCAGCGTTATGCTTTTTCCATTGCAGTTGTAAATATGATTTTTGTTTGCTTTACCTTTTTTTTGTTTGCTTTTTGTTATGACATCTTTGCAGTTTGCAGTTTGTAAGCCGATTACTTGCAATTTAATTGTATATATTTGCTGAAATAGTTGAGAAAAACCATGAAATGGAGTGGAAGGTATTGTTTCACAGGGATGTATGACTGAATAGAGTTGCATTCTAGTTCCTCCGTCTTTAACAAAATTATTAGAGTTGTTAGGGAAATTCTTAAGTTGCATTCTGCCAATTTTTGTGGTCTTCCTTCCAAACATGTTCCGGGTGTTCTGCCGAAGAAGCACAAAGATTATCTTCCTTTCCTCTGTTTTACCTTCTGTCCCTGTAGTGTGTTTCAATATCTTTTTCTCAGCGTGGTGGCTGAATTCTATTTGCTTCTTTGTTCTCAGGTTCTGAATCTGACAAGGGTGCAAGTTTTAGGGAACACAGGCGAGCACATTATGATGAGTTTCTGAAAGTAAAGGAACTCCGGCGGAAAGGGTCATTCTATGAGGATGAAGAGGGTGAGGTAAATTGTTCTGACAAGAGAAAGGAGAGGAGACATGTCTCATCATCTTCTTCGTTAAGTGATGGTGTTAAAGATATAGAAATTCAAGAGGGCTCACCTTCGTTAAGTGATGGTGTTAAAGATATAGAAATTCAAGGGGGCTCACCGATTTCACCTCATCAATCTTCTAGACCACCTGGCAGTGGAGCATAGAAGCTATTAACTCAGTATAAAAGCTGACTGATTTTGCATCTTACTACTTTGATGGTATTTTTGGCATACAATGAATTGATGAAATGCCCTTAATCCTGTTTTCCGTACTTGTACGTTTGATTTTGTGTAATTAATTACCTATGGGAGACTTGCTTTCAAGTTTTATCATTACACTACACATTTCATCGAATATCGGATATGGTAATGTAAGCTTGGATTTGCATTATTATTGGATTTTATCTTAATTTTAAATATGAACGAGGAAAGATTTTTTTCTTTCTAATTTCGTATCTATTTATCAAAGTAATATAATTTATTTTAAATGAAAGAGGCAGAGAGGAAAAGGAGAAAGAAAAGTGAAACGACCCTAGGAATGTACGGGTGTTTGGTGTTTGATGGGGATAGGATGTAGATTAAAGATTGGGATAGGGATAGAGATAATATAAGATATGTTTGGTATGTTGGATAAGAATAGGAATAAAACAATGTAATTTACTATATTATTCCTAAACATATTAAAAATAATAAAATGTGTTTCGTAGGATATATGAGATTTAATATATATATATTTTTTTTTGATAAATGGATCAATTCTAGCGCATTAATAATTATCTCACTCTTATAATAAGGGAGGTAGCGGGATAAAATTAGTGGATAAGATGGAGTTGAGATTTTTTATCCTATCCAGGGATTAAAATAAAAAATTTTTTATTCCACTTCTTATGTCACGAAACAAATATGCTGCCAATGTTTACATGCTGTTGTTTCCTTATGGTACGATATCAAGGAAAACGACAACGTTTCGTCAGGGAGACACTATATTTAATTGATTTTGTGAATTGAAACAGAACAGATAAACCCAATAAAAAAGAAAAAAGAAACCACCTCAGAATGTATAATCTAGCCTCACAAATTTGTGGTCAGATAGCCTCTGTCTTCTCCAACTCAACTGCTCCCTACCCACCGCCGCTGGATGTATTGGTCAACGCAATCTCCGCCACCGCTAATCACGGCGGACGCATCTTTCTGTACGGAGTAGGGCGGGAGGGGCTGATGCTGAAGGGGTTATGCATGAGGCTAGCTCACCTAGGACTTTCTACTCACTTAATATTCGACATGACCACTCCCCCAATTTCCTCCACTGATCTCCTCATTGCCTCAGCAGGACCAGGGGGATTCTCCACCGTTGATGCCTTATGCTCAATAGCGAGATCGTATGGTGCTAGTGTTGTACTGCTGACTGCTCAGCCTGAAACAGGATCGTGTGTGAAGCATGCCAGCGCTGTTTGCTATGTGCCTGCGCAGACCATGGCCAACGACGAGGGTGAAGAAGGGAAGGAGGGAGAGTCGCGGGCGTTACTGCCTATGGGAAGTGTTTATGAAGGTGCTCTATTTGTGTTGTTTGAGATGGTGATTTATAAATTGGGTGAAGTTTTAGGACAAAGCCCTCAGGCCATCCGATCTCGCCATACCAATCTCGAGTGAATTAATGAGTATTTTATTTTGTATGCAACTCACATTACTGTTCATATGTTACCTACGTTGCCGTGCAACGGACACATCAGGCCGGATATCCATCCAGTCTGTTGAGCCCCGTGAAGCATGAAATTTAGATTTGTGTAGCCATCCAACTAATATATGTTTTATATTTTATTTCATTTTTATATTCAGTTTCTAAATTTATTATGAAATTCTTTTACTAATTTTATTTAGAAAATATTAGTTTTATAGTATTATATTATATAATTTTTGTTATCATATTGTCTCTATTTCTAATTTGATTGTTATGAAAATCTGAAAAAAAAAAAAAAAAATTTTTTACCGGATGATGTTGGGTTGGATTTCGGATTGATGCTGCAAGTTCAGGTCCTGTCCAAAACAATTTTTATGCATTTGGGCTGGTATTGCAAAAGCTTTTTTAAAATCAAAATCGACTGATATAAATCAGTCCGATGACCAAACCTAACTAAAATGAAAACGAATACTGAAAAATAATATTTATAAAATATATAAAATACGATATGAGTAGATAAGATACTATATGAGAGAAATGTGTAAATAACAGTGTATCTATAAACATAAAAACTACAAAAAAAATGTATTTTTACTGTTTATATATATTATATATAAAATAAAAAAATTAATAAGAGAAAAAAATACAAATGGTTGTACAATGTTGACAAGCTAACAATAATAATAATAATAACAACAATAAAATAAGACACAAAAATGATGCATCGTCAGTACTCAGGTGTACAATGTTGAAAAATGATGCTCTCTTTTATTAATTTAATTGGCATAAAGAATTTTTTTTTGATCCCTGTGTTGTTACTGGTTTATCTTTTTGGTCTCTGTATTATCACCGGTTTACTCTTTTGATTCCTGTGTTATTGAAATTTCCCTTTTACCTCCTGTGGTATATAAAAATGTTATAAAATGGCTCTAAAAAATATATTCTATCAGACTCTGTTAGCAATTTTAGTAACAAAATCTGACGGAATATGCTTATTAGGAGCTATTTTGGAAACTTTTTGTATACCACGGGAGGTAAAAGTAGGGATGAGCATGACCGAACCGAACCAAAAAAAAAACCGATCCAAAAAATAATATATTTTATAAACCAATCCGATCCAAACTAAATTTTGGTTCGGTTCAGTCCAAACCAAACTAGTTCGGTTTGGTTCGGTTTGGACTAGGTCGAACCAAAAACATCAACTTTTTTTTAAAAAAAATCAAAATAAAAATTTTATATAAGTAGTTTGTTTAAAAAAAAAAAAGAAATACAACAAAATTAACTTAAAAAAACAGTAATACTAAATAATACTATTACATCACAGTAAAATACTAAAATTCTCTTCTTTTTTTTTTTCAACTCTAAGTTTTAACAACTATAAATTAGCATAAAAAAATCACAATATAAAACTATAAAACAATATAATGTCTAAAATTCTCTACAATTAGTATATATTAATTTTATAATTAATTTTAATATTTTACCAATTATTCAGTTTTTCGGTTTTGAACCGAACCGAACCGAAGTCCAAACTTCTTCATAACTTAAAACCAAACCGAACCAAGCTATGAAATGGATCGGTTTGGTTCAGTTCGGTTTGGTTTGGATTTTCGGTTTTTGGATATTGGTTCGGTTTTGCTCACCTCTAGGTAAAAGGGAAATTTCAATAGCACAGGAGCCAAAAGATTAAACCGGTAACAATACAGGGATCAAAAATGTATTTAACCCTTGTATAATTATTAAAATCATACTTCATATATGCAAACATGCTTTGGCTGTATGTAAATATATATATGATTTAATGTGATGTGTTTGTAAATCGTGCTATGCTCAAGTTAAAAAAACACCATAGCTGCTAATATATATGTAACATTTGGATTATATCAAAACAAAAAGATTATATATTTAATGTATTGAAAAAATTAATTAAGAGGGCAATTGAGAAAGTTAAGAAAGTTTAAGGGGGTGGGGATGCATTTTTGCTTTTATTTTATTAGTCAAATGCTGACAACGTTGAGTAGTCGAAAACTTTCATCTCTCGTCAAATTCAGATGCTCCTTAAAAAGAAAACAAAAGAAGCAGAAGAAGCTGTGTGTGGCAGCAACCAACTCTCTGCAACTAATTCCAAGCTTCTTTGTCTTTTCAAGAGCCATAAAAATGGTCACATCTCTACTCTTTTCAACTACAATCCCTCTCAAATTTTCCCGCTTGCCCAACTCATTTTCACCTCATCTTAACTTCAATCACTGTTGTGTTCCTCAACGATTTTCTGAGAATTCCCAATGTGGGTATGGAAGAATTCTCGTCCATTCAAAAACACCGGGAAATCTCTCTCCAAAGGCTGTCTTATCTGAAAGTCCTTATCAAAATCAGTATCCGAAGGTGGCTTCCCAATCAACTGGACCTATTCCCCCCTCCCAGCTTATTCAAGTGGTTGAGACTGCCGCTAAGACCGGTGCTCAGGTCTGGGTTTCTCTTTTACCTCTCTAATTTCTGACTATGTGATAAGCCCAATTGATTTTTTGTTTTCATTAAATTAATATTCTGGGAACATTCGTTTCAATGTCTTCATTTTGTTTCCCCCGTAAAGAAGTCATCTTTTTTTTTTTCTTCAACTTGTTTCCATTGATTGCTTCTTCGATAGATACATAGAAGGCAATACTTGGAGCAGAATTTCATAGTTTTGAATATTCTTATGTTCATTTTTATCCAGGTGGTGATGGATGCGGTCAATAAGCCCCGTAATATCTCATACAAAGGACTTACAGACTTAGTGACTGAGTAAGGATCAATTAAACTTTTCTAAACCTCGCTAACGATTTGTTGTTTGAAAAGAGCAAATTTTATCACTTTCATGAGGTAGAAGTTGAATCTGCTAGTTTCTTTAATTATCACTGTTATGGTGCTGTTAGTTTCCTGCTTGGATTGATTGTATATGAACATAACTTGAGTTGATTTGAGATACCATCTAATATTTGCTTTATAGTACAAACAATGTTGCAATTTTCAAAAATCAATTAATGGAAGAAGTAGTTCTGTATGTTCACTTTCTGCTGAATAATTTTTGTAGCTACAGGATTCACTCGAGTCCTTTGGCAAGGTTGCCAAAAATAGTTTTAGGGATTTGTGATCACAGAACTTTTGGGTTTTGACTGCCACATAACAAGTTGCTCCTGCAAATCTTTCAAACAAAATGCCAAATCTGAGCCAAGTTGATATTAAAGCACTCAGAAGCCCAAATAGTAGCTTCTTAGGAACGTTTTCGCTGTCTGAAGTTACTGCTTCATATACTCCTTTTGTCCACTCATTGCTTGAATTGTTCATTCTTATACACATTGTGTTCATCTATGTTGGACATGCTTATATTATTTAGGAAATTTCTATGTTGGACTTGATCATATTGTGTAAATCTATGTCTTAATGTATTTATGTTAGGTGCTGCGTTCACTTTTTTCAACTTCCTATATGGCTGCGTTCTGTGTTTTTGTGTCTAATTTTGCATTGCCATCTCCGATATGCTTATTTTGTGGACATCTTTCTTATTACCTCACATGGATTTAATTCTCCTAGTCCCTACTTGTATACAAGGAATGAAGTTTCCAATTTGGTCATTGAAGTCGAATTAGGCATAAATGTTTTTATTGGCATTCATTAACCTTATTTGTGGTCAAATGGTTCAAATATTTATACGACCATACTGTGGTACAAATTCAAAATTTCCACATAAAATTTTCAATGATAAATTTGTAGTACTTTTTGTGAATATATTGAATTCAGAAGCTATATTTTTTGGTCCAATAATGAAAGTTTTAGACTAATTTGTCCAACAAAGAAATTCAAAACAATTAGGCGTATCTCAAAAGTTTGGGAACCAATATGATTCTTGTTCCTTTTAAGTTCTATTTTATTCGTCAAATTAGAATATTCTTTCAAGTTAGACTTCATCATTTCAACAATCTTGCTTTGATTTTGATCATTTTGTTGACATCCTTTTCAACATCTCCTTTCGGAAGGTGGAACTTGAGTACAAAAAATAACTACAAGTGGACACCTCTGCCACACCTGATCCAATGGCATCTTTTTCCGTCCTTACCATCCCAAGTCACAATGCTTAACTTCAAATTTTTTGTACTAGGTAACCTTCCATAACTCTTCAAAATGGTCTCTATAACGAAAAGTAATTTTGGAATGCTTATCATTGATAAGGCAATGAATAACAGTAATGTGTTAATTTTGCTTTTCTGCTGTAGTAAATACCAGGTCGAAGATAACCTCCATTGCTTCCCTCTCTCTCTGTCTCTTTCAACAATCTCCCTAACACTCAAATGCTCATATGCACCAGACAACAAATTTGAATGTGTATGCATTATGAATAGATATCTGGAATGAGAGCTTTAGGAAGTCTTTCGTGAAATGAAGTTGAGAAATTGTCTTCAGCTATACGATGCATATTCTGAGCAGGTTTTCTTTCTCTTAGTTCTTCAGTTATAGCCTGTAACTGTATTTTGAATACTCTTTAAGCATACACATCATAATTGGGTTGTATTCTTCAATGTGAATAAAGAGCGGCAGCAGAGATTCTTGTTGCATGAAGAAACATATATTTTAAGATGATTAAGTCAATTGATATGTCATTCTTTGCATGCTTAATTAATCAGATTTGTGACTCAGTCCACACAAGCTTGACATTACGAATGCAAATTTGGTTGCAGCACTGACAAAATGAGTGAGGCTGCAATTTTGGAAGTAGTTAGAAAGAATTTTGGAGATCACCTCATTCTTGGGGAGGAGGGAGGAGTCATAGGAGATAAATCATCAGACTATCTATGGTGCATTGATCCCCTAGGTTTGTCTCTTTCATACCTCCAATATGCGTTCCGTGTGCTTGAAGAATTTTTGTATGCTTTTGTTTAGTTCAGTTTATTATTAAAAAATAACGAAATTTATTTATAGTTCTATGTATTCTAATGTTTTTTACTGTGCAGTATCATAATATTATACAAATAGTTCTAATCTTATGAGTAATTCAAATATAGAAAATTTGGTTATTACTTATTAGAAAATGCTATCTCGGTATGGAAACATTTGGCAAATGGCAAACTTAGTAGGAATATAAGTAAAGGGCAACTGTCCATTGAATGGAGGTTGAGCCCAATACAAGGGTCAATGCTAAGTCCAATTGCCAAGGTCCACGGATTTCCAGTCATTAATATGGTATTAGAATCATTTAAAATCCAACAGCTGAAAGATCCTACTAGTTTCCTGAAGATGATAATCTATACCTTATCGGTTTATAATTTAGATGAGTATTAATCTAGTAGACAAATACCCATTTAAACATTCAAAATTTTCTCTATAATAGGTCTAAGCAGTGCTAGGTTGACATAAAATTCAAAATATCAGTAGGTTTCAAACCCCATGTTAGTATTGCAAAAATATTGCTTTTTGCTTGCTTCTTCCTATCTATGGATTCCTTTATCCACTGCGCTGAATATAGTATTGTTTATGAAAATTTATAGGCAGAGTATAGCTGACCTCATGACCTGGTAGGCATCTCACTCTAATGCGAGTGCTACTCAATTTCGTAAAATATACTTCAATTCTGTGGTTAACTTATTTTTGCGACTTCATTTTTGTGTATAACTGCATGAAGTTGCCTTTTTTTTTTTTTGTTTTGCCAATTGATATTCATTCAACCTACTCCTACTAAAAAAATTGTACTATATCTTGTGTCATATTATGCTGTATTGGTATCCTGTATCTTTTCATATAGTATACACGTGTCTTGTGATTCCATGAATATAAATATGTAAGGTTTTGTGCATTTTTCCTCACGGACTTTGCAAGTGTGATTTATGAATTCTTGTGTATATCCCATTATTATTTTTGTAGATGGAACGACAAACTTTGCGCATGGTTATCCTAGCTTTGCTGTTTCTGTAGCCGTTCTTTTTCGAGGAAATCCTGTTGCTGCTGCTGTTGTATGATCATACAACTTCAATCTTTTCTTTCTAAAATTTTCTCGACATTTTGTATGCATAATTCTGCACACAAAACATTTTCATATTTTGCTGAATTTAACAATTTCCTATTCCATTGACTTTCACCTAGACTTAGGTTTATTAGTGTACAACCAATATTACATGATTTTTGTTGATCATCTTATCTACTGCGAGAAAATCTGAAGAAAATAGTTACAATCAATTAAAAAATTATAATTAAAAATCTCGCTAAAAGTGTTATCAATTTTAGTACTTGGATGAAGTTGCATCATTAAGCTTTGTATTATGACATTTATATCATGTGTCTCTAACATTGTAATTCAGGATTGATAGGATCAGTATTTGCTAGACAAAGATCAGTCCTTGCTAACATATGCGATGCTATGATGTTTTCATGAAAAATGGATAAAAGCCTTTTCTTTTTCTTTTAATCATACCAACTTGGCTAAAAATGTTCAAGTTTTTTCAAAGACAGAAAAGGAAAAAAAAAAGGATGAATATGTAATTATTAAAATTACCATTAACCAGTTGAGAAAGAAAAGAAATTACTGATGGTATATATATATATTTTTTTGGTTTAGGTAGAGTTTGTGGGAGGTCACATGGCATGGAATACACGTGTATTTTCTGCAACCTCTGGTACGGAATTCCTGATTACCATGATTTTATTTCTTTCTTCATTACCTTGTTATATTTGTTTTCATTATTGTTGAACCGCTTCTCACTGCTCTAGGTGGGGGAGCATATCTAAATGGGGAAAGAATCCATGTGAGTCAAACTGATAAGGTGAGGGGTCATATATCAATTGATCTCTTAGTAAATATAGATGTTATGAAATTGTCTAATATAAACAGATTGTTGCACGTGAAAATATCATCTAGTCACATTTAATCATAGATCAAGTTATAGAACAATGCTATTGCTGAACCTTCTATTAATGGAAGGTGCAAAGCCATGTCAACCACTATATAGTCTTTCCATCTGCTTAAAACACTTTGACTCTCGATTCCTGTGTTAATAAACTTTCTTGGGCAGCTAACTGCTCAAACTGGCAGTGATATTCTTCAGCTGAACAAAAAACTTGACTTAGTTTGGATAACTCATTCAACTCGTAGCTCCTTACTAGGGGGCCAAACCAAAACGCATTGCTGCTTCAATTCTTCTAAAACCAATTGTGGTTGATCCATCCCTACCCCACAAAACATAGATGATTTTGAGAAATTTTTCTTTAGGAATTAAATCAAGTGGGCTGGAGAGAGAGAAAACGAATATCCTGGCTATGTTAGTAAATCAGAATTGTGGATATAATGTGCTTAAAGCACTCTATGAATAGTATGCCTTAACTTTTTATGATTTCACCCTATTTTGGTCTATTAAAATCTTGTCAAATGTTGCATTGATTTACCTCATGTTTTAGGTGGAGCGATCACTTCTTGTTACTGGGTTTGGATATGATCATGATGAGGCGTGGAATACTAACATGGAGTTATTCAAGGAATATACTGATATCAGCAGGGTACTTTCTTTTCGAATTTTGTGCTTTCATTGGATATTGTTGTACCCAAGCACACTCTAAAGTATGCTTATTTAATTTCCATTCTTCCTGTCTCTTACTAAAATTATATGTATAGGGTGTGAGAAGGCTTGGTGCTGCTGCTGTGGACATGTGCCATGTGGCTCTAGGAATTGTAGAAGCTTACTGGGAATACCGTCTAAAGCCATGGGATATGGCTGCTGGTGTTTTGGTAAATTTATTAGTCTTTCCGGTTGCATTTTCTTACTATGCATTTACGTTCTCTCCCAGTTGGAGGCTTCGAATTACTAGTATGTCATAATATCTAATTTTTGTTTTGTCAAATTAGAAATTTATGCAACTCTAATATAAGTTAAGAGAGAAAACAGTTTCCTGTTGCAAGTTATATCAGTGTTTGAATCATAATATTTAGTATTCATCAATATGTTTTCTCATTTCCAATCAGATAGTTGAAGAAGCTGGTGGCGCAGTAACTCGTATGGATGGTGGAAAGTTTTGTGTATTTGATAGATCTCTTTTGGTATCTAATGGTGTGCTCCATAGCAAGGTTAAGACTAAACTTTTTCTTTAAATAATGAACACTCTCTCATTGTACTTGCATGCTTTTTAACGTGTAGCAGCCTGCATGAAAGCTGTATTGTTTGATATAAACTAATCATGAAACATTATCTATAAGCTTAAAATTTTGGGTTGAGTGATGGTGCTAGGCCTCTTAGATCAAGAGGTTTAGAGTTTGAATATTGATAACTCCATTTATAGGATGTGTGCAGCTTAGTGCATTTCCATGCGGCTGTGATAGAGATAATGTACGAAGGCTATTCTTGGGCCATACCTATCAGCTTAAGCTTTTAGGTCAATTATTTGCTTGTATTATCTCATGCTGATTTGATCTCAATCAAAGTTCCATGTTGGCAATATTTGTACTCTAAGAGTTAACTGGCCCTCATGTTGTAGCCAAGGCGTCTAGGTTGCATATTATTGATGCTCATGTCTGTTTGAATCTTCCATGCTTCATGTCATAAAATGCCATGTGAAACATATCTGAGGACTGAACTTAGGGTCATTTTTAAAAACCACAATATTAAACAGCATAAATATGGTGCATATCTAGTTTAGCTTTTGTGAACAAATTAATGTACATGATCACTAAGATCATACAATCTTAAATTATTGTCAATTCTAATTTACAGATTAATATCCACATTTCTCCATGTACTAAATCCTTTTATATTGCAGCTTTTAGAGAAGATCGGAACGGCTACTGAGAAATTAAAAAGCAAAGGAATTGATTTCTCTCTGTGGTATAAGCCAGAAGATTACAACACAGATTTTTGAAATGCCTGGAGTTACACTCTTGTTTGTAACTTCACAGCAGCAAGCAGGTGCAGCATCTTGTACCTTCTCTTCAATTGTTTTTCTCTACTGATCTACTGATATATGTGATCAAAATGTGAAAATATTTTGAAAACTACTAAAAGAATAAAGTATCCTTTCTTTTACAAAAGCATCCAAGATTTTGATGAACATATCCGATATATGTGATCAAGATATTGTAATGTTAGGTGAACTTACAGACTTTTGATTTGGAATGACTATCAGGATATGAAGAAGTATGTTAAAGGATTGGCTTCTATATTACTATACGTGGAGAATGATGGAGAGGATGCAAGAAAACATAGCTTTAGGTCTTTGCACTTGTTTCGTGAAATAAAATATATGCAAATTATCATAGAGCATTGAATCCAAAAGTCTGATAAATTTTTATTATCTTTAACAACAATAATATCATTATGTTGTTAATTATTCCTATAATGCCTATATCATTTGATATCGTGTCAATAGGATTTCAATAAAGGGAGACTCCTTCCACCATGGCTAAATTTGAATTACAATGGAAAATCTAAGATCGATTTTTCGGTTGAATAGTGATACCTTTGAGAATGAGACCCTTCTTCCATTTACCACTCTCATATTCATACATGGAGATTTCTATCTCCCCAACATTTTCTGGTGAAGTTACAAATTCGCCGGCTAAAATTTCTATCCATTGGCCTCTAGGTTTTGTTAGTAGGTTTTCCTTATGCAATTGCTTGTTTCCATTAGGAAGAGTAAGTCTGAAGTTGACTGGATTTTCCCATCCATAAGCAGGATCTTTGAGCATTAACACAAACGCAACTTCATATAATACATTTGGAGACAGCTCTTTTGTATCAAATTTTCCATGTATTTCCAGCCAGCACACATCCAATAGCTCAGCACCTTCTACTGACACATTGCTACATATCAAAATCACAACTCTCATATCAGGATCCATGCACGAAAAAAAAAAAAAAACCAAAGCTGCTCCTAGTTGGAGTAGTTCGGAACTCCTTCTTAAGCAATTTCTTAAGCTTGAGTAGATTTGTTCATGAATAGGGCTGATTTACACCTGAATGGGCTGTCCTTTAAAAATGCTAGTCTATGCCCAAGTCAGTCCACTGAATATTTAGAAGGCCTTAGGCTAGGCTGGCCTGGCCCTAGGGCTTGAGATTAATTCCCAACCCTAAACCACTTAAATATTTTTTGTGATAAAATTTCGTCTTTACATATGATTGTATATACTATGAAAATGACACACACCCGTGCACACACATGTATATATATAACATTTCCGGGTCGGACGAGCCACGTGTAGAATATATATGATCATGCTTAGCCAATTGAGTGTGGGTTTGGATGGTTATGTATAGGTCTAGGTTTGAGTATTGTGCATAGTGAAAACAATCTTAAGAGAGCTTACTCTTTTAAGTGTTCTTGAGTCCGGATTGAACCGGATGGTTAGATACTAGAAAGGTCTTAGAAACAAGAACAAAATTCGTGTTATCATGTAATTGTTACCTTGCCTCATATAGGTTACGCCAGTTCCAGTAACGATTATCTTCAGACCAAGTGATTGAGAGACCCCTAGCATACAAGAAGAAGCAGTTGGTGTTGGATTTCTTTTCAACCCAATATTTCTGCAATAAAAGAAGAATGATTAAGGTCATTCAAGAAAAACACGAAACTTATCGAATTCATGCAATGGAAATATATGTAAACATGCAGAGTTGCCTTTTTCTTCTGGGCCAAGAAAATTCCATTGCAGAGTTGATGAAGAAGCTTATCAGATGAAGAAGTGTCAAGAGGTGAATCTGCTTCTCTAATGATGGATTCATAGTTATATGGAAGCTTCACTTCCATGGCTGTTTTGGGATTGATTGCATTTTCTGTGTTTGTTTGGAAATTGGATTTGGTGTTGGTGTGGTTTGGTTCTTCATGGGATTGGGATTGGGTTGCTCCCATATCTTCTTCGCTTACTATTGACTTAACCAACTATGCAAAAAAGTCTTTTTTATAGCATCACAGACTAAAATGACTAATTTTAAAGACAAAATTTTTTTCATGTTAATTTAGCACATTTTTTTATTTTAAAATTTTATTTTATCATTAAATGGATTCGTCAAGCGAAGCTTACACTATCTTCAGGAACTTTTTTTTTTTTTAATTAAGCTTTTAAATATTTTTATTTTGCTCTTTTTGAAGCGTGAAAATTTGTTGCCAAACTAATTAGATTATTATTATTGTTATTATTACCATTATTTATTGGCTTTTGAAAACTTGGAAATTTAATTAAAAAACGAAAGTACAGGGCTTAGTAAAGAAACTTAAAAAAAAAAAAAAAAAGTTGCAAATGGAACAGCCTTTGCAACATCTATTCTTTTTTTAATTATTATTATTAATAAAATGAGATATTGCTATATCAATTATTTATTGGTATTTTGTATCTATGTATAATTAAAAATATTATAAAAGTTTTAAAAAAAATAAAGTAAATATTCGGGTAAGGCATAAGTTAAAGCTATATATTCCACTAGCCGAGTGACCTGATTAATTCACCTTTATTCTTTGAGCTACACCACACTTCTTTGATTATTATTATTACTTTTTTTTTTTCTTTCTTTTTTTTTTTTCTATTTCTTGAAGTAGACTTGATGAAATTGATTAAGTTGTGATGACATCCGGTCATTATGATGCTGGGTTTGTCATCCGGTCACGGTAATGTTGGGTTTTCCGTTCTGTTCTTTTGGTAGGAATGTGGCAGGTTATGGAGACTGGATGCGGACCATGCTGACCCCTTTTGTAGGAAAATCTTAGAAGATAGGTGATAGAGTCCCTATTGGAGTCTATTTACTGTGTTGTGATTAAAGGACTCAATGTTCCATATGAAGTGTGGGCAGGAAGTCTTTCAGTGTGACTAAGATAAGGGCTTGGGGGTACTCTTAGTCTAAAGCCAACTCTACCACTGGCCTTATATAAGAAGGGAGCGTAAAAGTAAACGTTAACTGAATAAAATCAAGCTAATATAGCTAGAGATTAACATAATCAAGGCTGACTTGCGCATCGGAGCCTAATCCAAAGATTACCGGTGTCTCACCTTTTCTGTCTTGCAGGAACGTAGCCAGATCCGGCCCAGCACAACTTAAGCTCGGATCACGAGAGGGATTTGTACAGACTCCATCATTTGGTGTAGTAAACGTGGAACGAACTGAACGATGACTAGGTCAGGTTCTGCTAGTACGACTTCAGAGGCCATCGCGGATAGCTCTCCCACGGCAATAACGGTGCCGTATCTGACGACAATGAACTCATCGGTATCCGCTCAGGCGGTGGTGATCAACCGCATCACAATCAGCCTGAGCCCTGTCGACGCCAGGGATCTCAGACAGGCAGTTCTTCAAATCTAGAATTTTGGCATGGCAGGTTCGTCTGTTAGCAGCAGTGCATCCCCTTTGATCACTAGTATGCCAGGTGGCCTTGGATCAAGAGTAGCCAGAAACCACTTCCGGTAGCCCCAACAGAAAAATGAACAGACGACGCAATTTCTGGCAACCCCGTCGGTGTTTTCTTTTCCGAGGGGCATGAGGCAGATAAATCAGCCAAACCTTATTTTTGCAGGGCACAGAGGATCCCAGGAGGCATACAAGCAAACGCCCCCCAATTTGTCAGGCCTCCCGGCAATGTCGTCGGCAAGACTCCCCAGTTTCCAAACCCTGATTCAGACAACTCCGCCCAACTATCACCTTACCCACAGGTATATGTTGGGCCCACCACCAGCACCGATGACAGCACCCATATCAGAGAGAGCAGATGATCCAAAGATGATGGCGATGTTTAAGAATTACTTTTTCCAGTTCTCAGTCCCAATCCAGGAGCCGCTAGTGGAGAGTGGAGGATCTTGCTTCACAAAACGGATCCTGGAGATGCCATGCGACCCGAAGTTCAAACAACTTAATTTTAAGAATTACAATGGATAAAACCGGATGGAGATAGCAGGGGTGAACGAAGGCTTGATGTGCAGGCTTTTTTCATCAACACTCGTAGGCTCGGTTTCCAATTGGTTTGAAACCCTGGAGCCAGCTTCAATCAATAGTTGGGAGCAGCTAAGAGAGCAATTTTGCATGAAGTTCTATAGATCTATGCCTACGAGAATAGCCAGCATGACTCTACATGACGTGAAACAACAACAGGAAGAATCCCTCAGGGACTTCATGGACCGGTTTAATTTCATGACAATAAAGATTTGGAAGTTGGACTTCCATACGGCGCTGGAGGCATTGATTGCCAACACTACCAATGAGCGGTTATGGGCTGACTTAATCCTGAGGAAACCCGAAAACATAACTCAGATGATATCCATGGCCAAAACCTTCATCGAGCTGGATGAAGTAGGAATGCGGGTCAGAAGCCGCAAGGAATTGGAAAGAAAAACAGAGGATAGAAGGTCCAAAAAGGACAAAAAGGACTCAAAACAGTTCGGAGGGTTTACCCCTTTGAATCGGCCACTCAACGAAGTATTGGTGGCAATCGAAAAAAGTTTTGACAAGAAAGGTCTATCCTACCCCGAAGCGAGGAGAGGATAAACAATGGGCGAGGATAAAAATTCCTATTGCAAGTACCATAGGGTGAACGGCCATGACACGGATGAATGTAGACATTTGGCGGAAGACATTGAAGAGCTGATCAAGAGAGGCAGAGTTCAAAAGTTTATAAATAAGAAAGCAAACAAGGAAGAACCAAAAGAGCCGGATTCAGAAGGAAGTAAGCCTGCCAAGAAGATGAAGGGCGTAGTAATGGTAATTGCTGGAGGAGATCCGCCAAGCAAAAAGGCTAGAAGAGCCAAGGAAATAGGAAAGGACTGTAAATTTAACCTACCATTCTCAACCGGAAGCTAGGTGCAACCAGGACATTCGGACGCCTTAGTCATGGAAACCGAGATGGAGGGATATACGGTCAAACGTATCTTCGTCAACATGGGAAGCTCCATGAATATCATCACAAGGCACGCAGTAGAGAAGCAAAAGTCACCCCAAGCCAGATCCATCCGGTGCATGCACCACTAATCGGCCTAAGCGCCATATTGTTCCAGTCGTGGGACAGGTTACACTAGATCTTGAAGTCGAAGATGAGAAACATGTCTGGAGATCTAAAGCGGACTTCACAATTATAGAATCCCTACTTGCGTATAATGCAATATTGGGAAGATCATTCGTATAAGAGTCAGAGGCACTACTGTCCATCCGGTACCTAACGCTACAGATACCAATCCCTACTGGATGAGCAGTGGCAAGAGGAAGCCAACAAGTAGTCTAGAGAACGTACTTGGCATCTCTGCAACCCGAAAGAGCTAATCAGAAAACAAAGAAAGAAAGGCAGAGCCGGTAGATGAGCTGGAAACGCTGACAATAGTATTGGGTCGGTGCATCCGGATCTCCAAAGAGCTCGATAACGACCTCAAATAACAGATAGTTCAAGTAATCAAAGAACAGCAAAATACTTTTTTCCTGGAAAATCAGTGACATCAAAGGGGTACCACCAGAGATCATATAGCACTCTCTCAATTTTGACTCGGAAGCAACCCCGGTGATTCAGAAGAAACGGAAGTACGCACCCGAGAGGCAAAGAGCGATAGAGGAGGAAATCCAGAAACTAATGGATGCAGGACATATAAGGGAGGTTCACTACCCAAAATGGCTGGTCAACGTGGTAATGGTAAAAAAAGCAAATGGGAAGTGGAGTATGTGCATTGATTTCATAGACCTTAATAAAGCATATTCTAAGGACAGTTATCCGCTGCCGAACATAGATCAGTTGGTGGAATCCATGGTAGGATACGCGGTGTATTTATACCTCGACGCGGCATCCGGATACCATTAGATTCCCATGGACCCCGGCTGACCAAGAGAAAACATCCTTCATCACCCACAAAGGGACATACTGTTATCAGGTCATACCTTTCGGATTGCAGAACGCAGGGGCAACCTACCAAAGATTGGTGAATAATATGTTCAAGGAGTATATTGGAAAAATGATTGAAGTATGTGTAGACGACATGATCGTCAAGAGCCGTACCTTAGCTGAACATCCCAGAGACCTCAGGGAGACATTCTCCATCCTGCAAAAGTACAGACTCAAGCTTAACCCAGAGAAATGTGTATTTAGGGTGAGAGGGGAAAATTCTTAAGATTTATGATCTCACAGAGAGGAATCGAAGCGAACCTAGAGAAGATAAAGGCCATGTTGGAAATGACCTATCCCAAGACATTAAACGAGGTCCAGAAGCTGAATGGTAGGATCACAGCCCTGGGAAGATTCATTTCCTTTTCCGCCAAGAGATGTATGCCTTTTTACAAATTACTAAAGAAAGGAAGAGCCTTCAAATGGGATAAAGAGTGCCATGAAGCGTTCGACCAAATCAAGAAGTTTCTAGTCTCTCCCCCGTTGCTTGGCAGGCCAGTCGAGGGAGAAAAACTGTACCTATACTTGGTTCGATGAGGCTGTAGGATCAGTCCTTGTGAGAGAAGAAGAGGGATAACAGTTCCCATTGTATTACACAAGCAAGGTGCTCAAAGAAGCGAAGACCAGATACCCAGGTATTGAGAAGCTAGCGCTGGCCTTGCTGTCAGCTGCCAATAGGTTGCTGCCATACCTCCAAGCCCATACAATCATAGTTAGAACCGAATTCCCATTAAAAAAGGTGTTACAAAGAACAAAGGCATCAGGAAGAGTTGCCGAATGGGCGATACACCTAGGGGTGGCAACGGTGCGGGTGCGGGGGTGCATTCCCCACTCCACCCCCAATGATTGCGGGGGCGGTTTCGGTGATTCCCTATTTAACATTTCGGAGATTTTTTCACCCTTATCCCTGCCCCGCGCAGGTGCCTACGGGTATCGGTGAATCCCCGTCCATATCCAATAAATAAAATAAATTAATATTTCGTTATTTTAATAACCATTTTAACATCAATATCCAAAATATAAATTCTACCACATTACAAATGTGGTTTAACATTAAATATCCAAATTACAAAATATATCCAATATTACAAATATTTAAGTTCCAAGATAACTTTCTTTGAACAACTTGAAATTGAAGTCCAATCATTTAAGAAAAATAGAGATGGGCTTGGCACTAAATATGAATTAATATATATATATATATATATATATATATATATATATATATATATCGGGGTTTATACGGGGATTTATTCCGGAGCGGGGCTGGGATAGTACTCCCCGACCCCACGCGCGTTTAAGTACTGGGGTAAAATAATTCCCACTCCCATCCCCATGGGGGATAATATCGGTTATTCCCCGCGCTCGCCGGTTCGGATCCTTACGGTTTTCGGGTAATCTCCACCCCATTGCCACCCCTAGATACACCTAGGAGAATTTGACATCCGATTCGAGCCAAGACAGATCTTGAAAGCTAAAGTCCTGACCGATTTCGTAGCAGAATTCGCCGGGTTAGAACCAGACTCAGGGCATCCTCACAAGAAGGGGCGAGAGCCGGAATATACATCCTAGGACCGAACTGGAACTGGTTACACTATGCAGTTAAAAAGGTTAGAATTGGTTAGAGAAATAGGACCAAAAAGGGTATGGATACTTATTGACTCCAGGCTGGTATCTAACCAGGTAAATAAAAACTTCAAAGTCAGAGACCCGTCCATAAGCAGATATATGGAAATAGTCCAAATTTTTCTAAAAGAAATTAAGCTTCAAGGACAATTTGGAAGATAGAGAATATACCCCGGGACACAAATAGAATAGCAGATGAACTCGCCAAGGCCACCTCTGGCCAAGAAGAATGGAAGCACCTGTACTGCCCGTATAAAGTGTAATCCCGCCCGAGTAAACTTTGGCGATAAGTGAGGACAAGTTGTGCTGCACGAAACCTACCATGGACTTTCTGAAAGAAGACAAGTTGCTGGGGGATGAAATAGAGGCAAGCTGAATCTCGAGAAAATCCGCAAGATATGCACTCATTGGAGGGCAGCTTTACCGAAAGTCATTTAGCCGACCGTGGTTAAAGTGTATGTCAGTAGAGGAGGGAAACTATGTACTAAGGGAGCTCCATGAGGGGATATGCGGGTCTCATCAAGCAGCCCTAGCTATAGTCCGTAAGGTGATGCTAACGGAATATTATTGGGAATCAATGAAGGAAGGCGCAGACTCTTATGTTGCAGCATACCACCAGTGTTAGATACACACTAAAAAGACAAATCAGCCCCCAGCGTAACAGATGCCGATTTCAACTACATGACCCTTTTCCACTTGGGGAATAGATCTTGTTGGCCCAATGCCAGAAGCAAGTAGGTAACGGAAATGGCTGATAGTAGCAGTAGATTATTTCACCAAGTGGGTGGAAGCCGAAGCTATCTCCACCATCACCCTTGAGGAAACGATAAGCTTCATACAAGAGAACATTCTCAGCAGGTTTGGCGTAACGAAAGTCATCATCACAGACAACGATACCCAGTTCACCTCTCGGAAGTTCACCGAATTCTACAAAGGCTTCCACATTAGTCACAGGTGTAGCTCGGTGGCCCATCCTCAGAGTAATGGAATGACTGAGGTCACGAACCTGATGTTATGTGATGGAATCAAAAAGAGGGGCGGAGGAACTCAACGCGTCTTCTGGGCATACCGGACCACTCCAAAGCAAGCGACCGGAGAAACGCCCTTCGCCCTGACATACAGTACCGAGGCCGTGATTCCGATAGAGATAGGCTCCCCCAGTGACAGGGTGGTATGCTACAACAAAGCTTAGAATGACATCAATATCCGTTTCCATCTAGACTCACTAGAGGAGAGACGGGATCGGGCTTTCATTCTCATGGCTGCTTACAAGAATAGGATCATGAGGTATCATAAAAAGAGAGCCAAAAGAGTGGCTTTTCAGCTGGGAGATCTGGTACTTTGAGATGCGAAGGCTTCACAGGCGCGGGAAGGCAAAAGAAAGTTAGCAGTGCGATAGGAGGGGCCTTACTAAGTCAAGAAGATCCTGGGTCCAGCAACTTACAAGCTGAGCCGGTTGGATGGAAAAGAAATTCCACATACATGGAACTTAAGAGCCCTTAGGAAATATTATCATAATTGAACTCATTGTATAGGCTGCACTCTTTTTCCTCAGCAACAGTTTTTTTCCCACAGGGTTTTCCTTGTTGAGGTTTTTTAACGAGGCAACTTATTAGAATATTATAGTGCTGTATTGTTCTCGGCTTTATAATAATAACAATTCACCTCTGAATATGTTATTCAAGTTGTCCGGTTTTGCATTGTTTGCTTTCGAATAAGTTAAAGCACTATTCTAACTTAAAGGTTAAAAGAGACCCGAAGCAAACAACCATGTATTTTAAACAAGTCAATAAAAAATAATGTATGCATTAATGCCCCAAAGAAGGGGAATGTTAATTACTTATAACCAACATTACAAAAAGCCGCGACTACTCTTCAGGATATGGCGTATCCGCCGAACCCGCCGCCTTCTCATTCGGTCCTATTGATGCCAAAGTAATAATTGTAGGATCCGCCTCGGGGGGAGCACGGTCTTCACCTTCAGGCAGAGGGAAAGAAAGGGGGGAAAGATCCGCCTCCTGAGGAAAATCAGCGTTGTTCTCCTCAAAAGATAACCTCCATTGCTTCCCTCTCTCTTCGTCTCTTTCAACAATCTCCCTAACACTCAAATGCTCATATGCCCCAGACAACAAATTTGAATGTGTATGCATTATGAATAGATATCTGGAATGAGAGCTTTAGGAAGTCTTTCGTGAAATGAAGTTGAGAAATTGTCTTCAGCTATACAATGCATATTCTGAGCAGGTTTTCTTTCTCTTAGTTCTTCAGTTATAGCCTGTAACTGTAATTTGAATACTCTTTAAGCATACACATCATAATTGGGTTGTATTCTTCAATGTGAATAAAGAGCGGCAGCAGAGATTCTTGTTGCATGAAGAAACATATATTTTAAGATGATTAAGTCAATTGATATGTCATTCTTTGCATGCTTAATTAATCAAATTTGTAACTCAGTCCACACAAGCTTGACATTACGAATGCAAAATTGGTTGCAGCACTGACAAAATGAGTGAGGCTGCAATTTTGGAAGCAGTTAGAAAGAATTTTGGAGATCACCTCATTCTTGGGGAGGAGGGAGGAGCCATAGGAGATAAATCATCAGACTATCTATGGTGCATTGATCCGCTATGTTTGTCTCTTTCATGCCTCCAATATGCGTTCCATGTGCTTAAAGAATTTTTGTATGCTTTTGTTTAGTTCAGTTTATTGTTAAACAATAACGAGATTTATTTATAGTTCTATGTATTCTAATGTTTTTTACTGTGCAGTAAAGTAATATTATACAAATAGTTCTAATCTTATGAGTAATTCAATATATATAGAAATCATGGTTATTACTTATTAGAAAATGCTATATCGGTATGGAAACATTTGGCAAATGGCAAACTTACTAGGAATATAAGTAATGGGCAGCTGTCCATTGAATGGAGGTTGAGCCCAATACAAGGGTCAATGCTAAGTCCAATTGCCAAGGTCCACGGATTTCCAGTCATTAATATGGTATTAGAATCATTTAAAATCCAACAGCTGAAAGATCCTACTAGTTTCCTGAATATGATAATCTACACCTTGTCGGTTTATAATTTAGATGAGTATTAATCTAGTAGACAAATACCCATTTAAACATTCAAAGTTTTCTCTAAAATAGGTCTAAGCAGTGCTCGTAGGTTGACATAAAATTCAAAATATCAGTAGGTTTCAAACCCCATGTTAGTATTGCAAAAATATTGCTTTTCACTTGCTTCTTCCTATCTATGGATTCCTTTATCCACTGCGCTGAATGTAGTATTGTTTATGAAAATTTATAGGCAGAGTATAGCTGACCTCATGACCTGGTAGGCATCTCACTCTAATGCCAGTGCTACACAATTTCGTAAAATATACTTCAATTCTGTGGTTAACATATTTTTGCGACTTCATTTTTGTGTATAACTGCTTGAAGTTGCTTTTTTTTGCCAATTGCCATTCATTCAACCTACTCCTACTAAAAAAATTGTACCATATCTTGTGTCATATTATGCTATATTGGTATCCTGTATCTTTTCATATAGTATACACGTGTCTTGTGATTACATGAATATAAATATGTAAGGTTTCGTGCAGTTTTCCACATGGACTTTGCAAGTGTGATTTATGAATTCTTGTGTATATCCCATTAATATTTTTGTAGATGGAACGACAAACTTTGCGCATGGTTATCTGATGCTTGCCGAGCACACAAAAAATAAATTCCTACTCTCGAAAACAAGATTTTTTGAGTACAGATAGAGCAGGGTCGAGTCCACAGGGATTGGCCGATTATTTCTTCTAAGATTAAACAAGAAAAGTAAAGGGGATTGTTTGAGAATTGCAATTAAAATATGAAAATAACAGAAATTAAATAATTGGGTAAAATCTAGATGAGGCAAATTCCAGCTAGAAGGCGAATTCGAGTCTTGAGTCAAACCAACCGATCATCGATCAAAAACAAAAGAGAACTTCAATGCATTCAAATAAATTAGCTATAGCTATCATAAAGCATGAATCACCTAGTCTCTTCTTACGGAATAGATAACTGAGAGAAGCTCATTAATTATCCCTATTTAATCGAACAGTTCCAAACAAGTTTCGGAATTTAATTCAATCAAAAGCATTAACACACGAAAGAGACACTAATTCTACTCAACAATCACACAAGCGGAATTATTTAAAGCATATCAATTTCATCCATAACACAAATTAAAAACTTGTCCATAATTAATCATGTTATTCGCCACTTAGGTTAAGTGAATTAAACGATTACGTATTTAATCACTTAACTAGCAAATCAATCACAAGTAAATAATTAAATCAAGAATTCAATTAAATCATGCAAAAGTAATAAGAACAGAATGAAATCAATTACTTGAATTAAAGAAGAAAATAAGAACAATTGATCTCACAGTTGACGTTACAAGACAGAGCTTTCCTTCTAGCTAGAAATTAGGGTTTTTAGTTCATCATGGGTGAAGAACACGTTGGGAAGGGAGGAGAAAGGAGGCTGCCGAAATTCATAAAGAAGAAGAGATAGAGAAAAAAAATAAAAATGACCTAACCCTTTTTAAACCTAATTAACTAAGGAAAGAGTTCTAAAAAGGAAATAACTCTAATTAAGATTTTTGTAGGAAAATCTAATTAGAGTTATTAAAAAAATAAAATATCCCCAATAGCCTATCGCAAAAAGGCTGAAATAAAATAAGATAAAACTAAATTGGAAGTCTTCAAATCCCATAAAAATTCTTCAAAATTCGCAGGTCCCCTTAAGCCATGGTCTTGGCTTATGCAAAACAGCTCCCTAAGCTCAATTTCAGCATCAACAGCACTTCATAAGCCATGCCCATGGGTTATGAATTTAAGCTCCATCCTTCAAGCACTCCAAGCTTCCAAAATTGGCTCTTTAAGCTCATTTCTAACTTCAGAGTTCCTAGCACGAGTAATTACACAAAATGAAGTAAATCCGCCTAAGTTAACTAAAAATATATCAATTAAAGCCTATAAACAAAGACGGATTACGTGCATAAAATGCACTTATCAAAATTCCCCCCACTTAAACCTTGCTTGTCCTCAAGCAAACAAAACAAGTCCAACTCCAAAGACAATTAAAAGCGCATTATATCTCACAAATCATAGTTTCAAAAATCAACTAATAAATCAAGCACATTTATCAAGGGAGAGATGCGATAAACTTGGCACTTAGCCCCAACTAATGCTCCCAAAGCTACTCAATTAACAACTTAAATATGATTTGCATCACTAGGATAGTAGACCTCTAATTGCTTCTTAATCAAAAGCATAAACAAGGGACAATAGGATTTGGATAAGCACACAATTTATTTAAGATATAAACAACTAACGGATCACTTTGTGATCTTATTTTATTTATTTATTTTTCTTTCACAACTTTTAACCTTACTTAAGATGCTTTAACTTTTCCAAACGGATAACAAAAATGGAGCGAACACAATGCACCCGACTTACTTGGCTAAGCATTTTCATTAAGCGGCTACTAGCACTATTCATAACTTGGATTCGCAAATCAAGCCATCGGAATAGAATGTGAAATTTTTTTTTTGAACATTAAAATCAAAAACATGCGTAAAACCTATTTAATCCCCTTGATTTATAGTTAGTCAAAAGAAGTTTCTTATACAATCTATGTCTCTAAGTGATACATCTCAATTCAAGTATCTATTGATCACAGTGATTTCAACCAGCTAGAACCTCATACTTCATTTATGCAAACATCTCCCTTTGACAAGTACACAAGACATAGAAGAAAAAAAAATTTCGGTACTACAATTGTTAAGGAGAACAATGCAAGATGATAAAGGAGTTGAAACTAATTTATGTTTTGCGAGATGATAGTCAAGAGAACAAAACAAATAATATGGACATATTCATAAGCACACAATTTGTGACCCTTCCCCCCACTTAACTTTGCACATAGCCCTCGATGTGCAAGAAAACATAGCATCACAAACCAGAGTAAAAATAGCAAGAAAGTTAGAACAGAACTCCCCTGGATTATGAATGCCAAATAACTGACGCTCCTAAGGGGAAGGCGGGCACGGGGGATCACGCTCCTGAAGTCGGTACAACTCGGCTTGGTTTCAATTTGGGTCACTTTCCGATGCAATGCATTAACGTTAGTGTCAATGGTATGCAACTTCTCCATTGCTTGCTCGGGGTAATCGGGAACGAGTTTGTGTTACCCGACTTACCTTTTGTTTCTTAGATGGTGGAGCAAGAATGGTAGAATCCAAGGGGGCTGTAGGTTCCAAAGGCAGGGGCTGCTTTAGGATTGAACCCGCGTTTCTGATTAGAAGTGGTTCCCGACTTGGCAGGGTTTTGTTACTCTTTGTGACTGATTTTACCTTTGATTTGGACTGAATTTCTGGCTGTGAAGGTTGTTTCATAAGGTTCGGCATACTCGCCGGAATCTGGTGCTCAATCACCGGTATGGACTGGTCATCGATGGAGGTGGGTGGTTCAGTCATCGGAACTGGTCCAGCAACGGAAGGAACGTCGGCCGGTGGTGGTGGGATGTTGCGGCGGCTGTAGACGCTTGGGACTACAGGCGTAGAAGGAAGTGGAGCGGCGGCGGAGAAGAGGCGATGGGTAAATCGGCGGAAGTAGGGGCTGACGCGTCCGACGGTAGTGGAGAAGACGGCCGGCCGATGGTGGTATGGCTCTGTGCAAACCGCGTTCTAGCAGTAGTTGATTTGGTCAGCCTTCCGCATGGAAGTTGACGGGTCCTTGCCATCGGCGGTGGAGTTCGGCGGGATGGTGACCGGAGGACCAGGACGGGACAGCGGCGGCTGAGATGAGGTGGCGGCTGAGGAGGCTGAAGATGAAGGGTTCTGCAAAAAAAAAGGGAAACAGGGGAGAAGAAAAGAAAATAGAATAAAGAATAGTCAACAGCCCGTAATTTCAATTGTAAATTTTTTTTTTAATAAGATAAATCAAAGAAAACAAATGGCAGGTGAGATTTTGAGTTTAATTAAGACAAAGAATCAGAAGACTAATTGCCTCAAGCCATGATCATGGCTAAATCACTACTTTTGATTTTTGGTCAAAAAAAAAAAAAAAAAAAAAAAAAACAGAACACTAATTACCTCAAGCCATGATCATGGCTTAAACCACCTCTCTTAAATTTGGCACAAAAAAAAAAAAAACAGAAGACTAATTCTCTCAAGCCCAGATCATGGCTTATGACGTTTATTGAGTAAAATTTCTGATTCTCAAAATTCACCCAAGCCAAGATCTTGGCTTAATTAAATTTTCTGCATCTTAAAAACAATTAATTAGTGACTTGAAACATGATCAAAGGCAATGAGAGGAACTCAAAATTCATTTAAAAGCCTAAGAAATTAAAATAAAAACACCAAATTAAAGCACAAAATGAAAATAATTAATCTAAAATAAAATTAATATGGGTTACCTCCCAAAAGCGCCTTTCTTTATTGTCTTGGGCTAGACATTATGCCAATTTTAATTACTCAGGTAATCCCAATGGCATTTTTTTGTTCCTTGAGAACTCGGACTATCACATCCTCTTTAAGTGCTTCCAATCCTTTTGGTATTATCACCAAAAAATTTCCATTATCATCAAGATAGAAAACCTTAAATTTATCAATCAAGGTATCAGGCTTTATCTTCATATTATCTTTCCGGGCTGAACTCTCAACTAGCTTCACTTGTAAGATTTTTTCACAACCTCCTGTGTCAAAAACCTTATGAACAACAGAATTAGCAACATCAGTAGCTAAATCATAATGTTCATCACTTGAAAATTTCATGGCATCATATATATTAAAACAAATCATTTCACCATTAAATTCCATAGCGAGTTTACCTTCATTCACATTGATTATAGCTTTAGATGTTTTAAGGAATGGTCTTCCTAAAAGAATGGGTGTCGATATTGGATAATCATCATCATCCATATCCAAAACATAAAAGTCAGCAGGAAATACCAAACCATTAACTTGCACAAGTACATCCTCTAGTACCCCATAAGGATAAGCATTGGTTCTATCGACAAGTTGAACTATCACACCAATTTCTTTTAAAGGTCCAGCATTTAAAGATGCATAAAGAGATCGTGACATGATATTAATTGAAGCTCCAAGATCTAACATTGCTTTCCCCGATTCTAGTACTACTTATCTTACAAGGGATAGTGAACATACTTGGATCTCCACATTTTGGTGGGAGTTTCCTTTGAATAACAGCAGAAACATTCTCCCCCACACTGATTTTTTCATTACCCTCAACTTCCTCTTGTTAGTACGCAATTCTTTAAGAAATTTGGCATATCGAGGGATTTGTTTAATAGCATCAAGAAGAGGAATATTTACCTGAACTTTTCTGAACAAGTCAAGTACCTCTTTCTCTTGGTCCTCCTTTAAAGATTTGGAGAATCGACTTGGGAATGGAGGTGGGATGACAATGGTTGGTGGTGGCTTAGCTGGTGCAGGAGTTACCTCCTCTTTTTCTAGTTCTTTCTCCACCTCATGCTTCGAAACTCCAGCAGATGGTATCTCCTTGCCACTCCTTAAAGTGATGGCACTAACATTCTGCTTCGGATTTATTTCAGGCTGTGATGGCAAACGTCCAGAAAATTATGATTCCAACTTACTCACCGAGGTGGGTAATTGGCTCATTTGGTTTTCTATGTTTTGGATGCTTGTCTTAGTATCTTGTTGGAATTGTTGCACATTGGAAGACAAGGCAGACACGATTTGTTCCAAAGACATAGTTGGCTTAGGAGGGGGCGGTTGTGGCGCTGGAACTGGTGGTCTTGGATGGTAACTATTAGATTGCTGTCCTTGCTGAAAGTTATTCGGCTTATGAGCATAGCTGAAATTCGGGTGATCTTTCCATCTAGGATTGTAAGTCTAAGAGTACAGATCATATCTCCTCTGATGTTGTTGATTCTGAAAATTACCAACAGCATTCACCTGTTCTTCCTCTTAGAGAGTGTGACAAGAATCCGTAGGATGATCGAAACTTGAACAAATCCCACAAACATTCACTTGTTGTTGTTTTCCCAAAAAGGCTTTCTGCATGAGTGAAGTAAGGGTGTCAAGTCGTTTTTCAATAGCAGAAGTGTTTACCTCATTCACTTTCTGCACAGGGTGATCTTGTCCATTGCCAAACTGTTGTGTATTGGCAGCCACTCTCGAAATCAGCTCTCTTGCACTAGTGATTGTCTTATCTGCTAAGGATCCACCACTGGATGCATCAATCAGATTCTTGTTATTTAAGGTTAGTCATTCATAAAAATATTGAAGTAAAAGTTGGTCCTTTATCTGATGATTTGGGCAACTGGTGCAGAGCTGATTAAATCTTTCCCAGTACTCATAAAGATTCTCCCCAGCATATTGGTGAATGCCCGATATATCTTTGCGGATTGAAGAAACTAGTTAAGCAGGAAGGAATTTCTCAAGAAATTGCTTCTTCATCTTGCCCCAAGTTGTGACTGATCCAGATGGGAGGTAATACAGTCAGTCCTTAGCTTTATCAGTTAGTAAAAACGGAAAGGCTCTCATTTTCACTTGCTCCATAGAAACTGCATTCCCTGGCGGTTTCATACTTGAACATACTACATAGAGCTCCTTCAAATGTTTATGTGGATCTTCACCTGAAAGTCCACGAAAAGTAGGCAATAAGTGAATTAAACCATATTTTAATTCAAAATTTACCTCGTTTTCCGAATATAGTATGCATAAAGGTTGTTGATCCATATCCGGTTCAGCCATGGCTCTCAATGTTTGTTCTAGGTTAGCCATCTCTTCTTCTTCCTCAAATTCACTCTCACTTGATTCTAACGAATCAGCTACCACGTCCGGTGGAAGTATTCTTGTGCTTCTTTTTCCTTTGTCTGCTTCCTCAGTCGACAAGCAGTTTTCTCTATTTCGGGATCAAATTCGAGTTCACCTGTGCGAGAAGAACGAGGCATACACTAGAAAACATAGATTAGAAGAAATAAACCAATTAAGACACCAATCCCCGGCAACGGCGCCAAAATTTGGTGTGTGCCGAGCACAAAAAAATAAATTCCTACTCTTGAAAACAAGATTTTTATAGTACAGGTGGAGCAGGGTCGAGTCCACAGGGATTGGCCGATTATTTCTTCTAAGATTAAACAAGAAAAGTAAAGGGGTTTGTTTGAGAATTGCAATTAAAATATGGAAATAACAGAAATTAAATAATTGGGTAAAATCTAGATGAGGCAAATTCCAGCTAGAAGGCGAATTCGAGTCTTGAGTCAAACCAACCGATCATCGATCAAAAACAAAAGATAACTTTAATGCATTTAAATAAATTAGCTATAGCTATCATAAAGCATGAATCACCTAGTCTCTTCTTACGGAATAGATAACTAAGAGAAGCTCATTAATTATCCCTATTTAATCGAACAGTTCCAAACAAGTTTCGGAATTTAATTCAATCAAAAGCATTAACACACGAAAGAGACACTAATTCTACTCAACAATCACACAAGCGGAATTATTTAAAGCATATCAATTTCATCCATAACACAAATTAAAAACTTGTCCATAATTAATCATGTTATTCGCCACTTAGGTTAAGTGAATTAAACGATTACGTATTTAATCACTTAACTAGCAAATCAATCACAAGTAAATAATTAAATCAAGAATTCAATTAAATCATGCAAAAGTAATAAGAACAGAATGAAATCAATTACTTGAATTAAAGAAGAAAATAAGAACAATTGATCTCACAGTTGACGTTACAAGACTGAGCTTTCCTTCTAGCTAGAAATTAGGGTTTTTAGTTCATCATGGGTGAAGAACACGTTGGGAAGGGAGGAGAAAGGAGGCTGCCGAAATTCAAAAAGAAGAAGAGATAGAGAAAAAAAAAAATGACCTAACCCTTTTTAAACCTAATCAACTAAGGAAAGAGTTCTAAAAAGGAAATAACTCTAATTAAGATTTTTGTAGGAAAATCTAATTAGAGTTATTAAAAAATAAAATATCCCCAATAGCCTATCACAAAAAGGCTGAAATAAAATAAGATAAAACTAAATTGGAAGTCTTCAAATCCCAAAAAAATTCTTCAAAATTCGCAGGTCCCCTTAAACCATGGTCTTGGCTTATGCAAAACAGCTTCCTAAGCTCAATTTCAGCATCACCAACACTCCATAAGCCATGCCCATGGGTTATGACTTTAAGCTCCATCCTTCAAGCACTCCAAGCTTCCAAAATCGGCTCTTTAAGCTCATTTCCAACTTCAGAGTCCCTAGCACGAGTAATTACACAAAGTGGAGTAAATCCGCCTAAGTTAACTAAAAATATATCAATTAAAGCCTATAAACAAAGACGGATTACGTGCATAAAATGCACTTATCATTATCCTAGCTTTGCTGTTTCTGTAGCCGTTTTTTTTCGAGGAAATCCTGTTGCTACTGCTGTTGTATGATCATACAACTTCAATCTTTTCTTTTCTAAAATTTTTTCGACATTTTGTATGCATAATTCTGCACACAAAACATTTTCATATTTTGCTGAATTTAACAATTTCCTATTCCATTGACTATCACCTAGACTTAGGTTTATTAGTGTACAACCAATAGTACATGATTTTTGTTGATCATCTTATCTACTGCGAGAAAATCAGAAGAAAATAGCTACTATCGATTAACAAATTATAATTAAAAAATCTCGCCAAAAGTGTTATCAATTTTAGTACTTGGATGAAGTTGCATCATTAAGCTTTATATTATGACATCTATATCATGTGTCTCTAACATTGTAATTCAGGATTGATAGGATTAATATTTGCTAGAAAAAGATCAGTCCTTGCTAACATATGCGCTGATATGATGTTTTCATACAAAATGAATGAAGCCTTTTCTTCTTCTTTTAATTATACCAACTTGACTGAAAATGTTCAAGTTTTTTCAAAGACAGAAAAGGAAAAAAAAGGATGAATATGTAATTATTAAAATTGCCATTAACTAGTTGATGCAATTGAAGAACAAGCTTTGTTGTTCTTGGAGAAATGGCACAACCGTAATTAAATTGAAGTTGCAGTTGTCAGATTTTCGCGTTTTCGGATCCTAATTTTATTAGAAACGGGCCAACGATAAAAAATTACAGTAAACTGTGTGGTCCATCACATTTTGGCCAAAAAAGTCGTTTAGGGCCTAAAAAACGCGATTTACTGATTTTAGGGCTTTTTTCGGGAAGATTCGGTTTCTGTTTATTTTTTCCTTTTTTGTTTTGGTTTCTTTGTTTGCCTAGAACTCTATTTAGGGTTGGATTTTCTATTTAGGGTCGGTTTACTTGTAACCTATAAATAGGCTTTTATTTCTCAATCGTAATCAGTTTTTGATTAATAATAATTTCGGCATTCTTTTCAATTTCCTGCTTTTATGAATTTTGCGAAAATTCAACTAGTAGAAGACTAATTTCCATCATCGTGCGCGATCAACAGATCTTATTAATATCATTCTATGTTTTAGCTGCATCAGTTGGTATCAGAGCCTAGTCGCTATCATCATCATGCCGCCAAGGAGAGAGCAAAGAGTTGATGAAGTTGCGGGGCAGGAAGATATGAAGCGATTAGAGCAGAGATTAGAACAACATATCGATGCCCTAATAGACTAGAAGATGGAGACTATTATGGATCGATTAGCAGATCAGATGGACGAGCTCTTAACAGCGCGTATGAGGGCGAATCCCCAACAAAGGAGGAACCTAATTTGAGAAACTTGCAGTATCATAATCCGTTTGCTGAATTGGCCAATGAAGATGAAGATGATTCTGATGTCAGTGAGCCCTACCAGCGCAGACGTCCTGCCCAGATGGAGGATCGACATTGGGAGTCGGGTTTGAGGATGGAGATCCCTGAGTTTCGAGGTACTCTCCAACCAAAAGAATTCCTTGATTGGTTGGCGACGGTAGAAGAGGTACTTGAATTTAAGGGAGTCCCAAAGGATAAGCCAGTACCCCTGGTAGCCACAAGGCTGCGAGATCGGGTGATGGCATGGTGGATATAGGTGAAGCAGACTAGGCTGCGGATGGACAAGCCATGGATTGTAACCTGGGAGAAGATGAAGAAGCAGATGAGAGCCAACTTTTTGCCTTTAAATTTCCAGCAACTAATGTATCAAAGTTTGCAGAATTTGAAGCAAGGAAGTCGGTTGGTTGATGAATGCACTACTGAGTTTTACCAGTTGCTTACTCAGAGTGATATAATGGAGACTGATAAATAGTTAGTGTCGTGATATATTAGAGGTTTAAAAGAGCATATTAGAGAGGCTGTTAATGACTTTGATCCGTTGCATATTTCTAACGCGCACCAACGAGCCTTGCGGCTTGAGAAACGATTGCAGTGTCGTAATTTTGGATTTCAGGATACTAGAGAGGGCGGCAGGAGAGTAGTTAGACAGTCCCTGTTAAACACCCAAAAACAGACCCAAGGAGAATTGGCCAGAGTAGTACGCTGAAGTGTTTTACCTGTGGTGAGGTGGGACATAGGCAGGCGGATTGCAAGAAGGTAGGAAAAAGGGCCATGCTTGTAGAGGCGAAAGAGGGTGTAGAGGCAGATACTGAAAGTCCAGCCCATGATGATGGCGATGAAAAGGAGATTGAGGAAGAGCTGGTAGCGGGTGATGTTGGTACTGCTTTGGTGGTACGACGATCTTGTCTGACACCAAGGGATGTTGTAGATGATGAATGGTTGAGGAGCAATATATTCCAGTCAACTTGCACGATTAAAAGGAAGTTATGTAAGTTTGTGATTGATGGTGGTTGTTGTGAAAATATTATATCCTTAAAAGCGGTTCGCAAGTTGGGTTTATGAACAGAAAAGCATCCGAAGCCATACAAATTAGCGTGGCTGAAACAAGGCAGTGAGGTGAAAGTGTCAAAACAAGCCATGGTGCCCTTTTCTGTTGGGGCACGGTATAGAGATGAAGTCTTGTGCGATGTAGTGGATATGGATTCTTGTCATCTACTATTTGGGTGTCCTTGGCAGTTTGATAGGGATGTGATTCACCAAGGTAGAACAAACACTCATACTTTTGTGTTTGAAGGAGTGAAGATCGTTCTGGTCCCAAGGAAGGAAGAGACAAAGTGGGGGACAACTGCCATCAGTGTTGTGTTGCTTACCTAATCCCAATTTGAAGAGGAAGTGCAGAAGAATGAAGTGGTGTATGCCCTGGTTGGGAAGGCAGTAGAGAAGGAAGTCGAAATTCTTGAGTAGATCAAACCCCTTCTCAATGAGTTCAAGGATCTGTTTCCTGAAGATTTGCTCGCAGGGTTACCCCTGCTCCGCGACATTCAACATCATATTGATCTTGAACCTGGGGCAGTACTCCTGAACTGCCCACATTACAGGATGAGTCCGGCGGAGCATGAGGAGTTGAGGAGGCAGGTAGAGGAACTGTTGGAAAAGGGGTATATTCGAGAAAGTTTAAGCCTGTGTGCAGTTCCGACCCTTCTTATCCCAAAGAAAGATGGATCTTGGAGGATGTGTGTGGATAGCAGAGCCATCAACAAAATAACTATCAGGTACCGGTTTCCTATCCCTCGCTTGGATGATTTATTAGACCAACTCAATGGAGCTTTTGTTTTCACTAAATTAGATTTGAAGAGTGGGTATTATCATATTCGTATAAGACTTGGGGATGAGTAGAAAACTATGTTTAAAACTAGGGAAGGGCTGTATGAGTGGATAGTCATGCCGTTTGGGTTATCTAATGCACTTAGCACTTTTATGCGTGTCATGAACCAGTTGTTAAGGCCCTTCATTGCTAATTTTGTTGTGGTATACTTTGATAATATTCTGGTATATAGTGCTAGTCAGGAAGAGCATATCCATCATTTAAGAGAAGTGTTGTTAGTGTTAAAAAAGGGAGAGAATGTATGCTGCCTTGAAGAAATGTGTTTTTATTGTCCCTTAGTGTTCTGTTTTTGGGATATATTTTTTCTGCTGAGGGTTTGAAAGTTGATGGGGCCAAGGTGGAGGTAATTAAAACTTGGCATAGACCTAGTTCTGTTACTAATGTGAGAAGCTTTCATGGTCTGGCCTCGTTTTATAGACGATTCATTGCACATTTCAGTAGTATAATGGCCCCAATCACAGAGTGTATGAAGCAACATAGGAGGTTTGAGTGGACTGAACAAGCTGAAGAAGCATTCCAGATGATTAAGGAACGATTGATTACAGCCCTCTTTCTTATCTTACTAGATTTCCAGCAACCTTTTGAGTTGCATTCTGATGCTTTAAAGTTAGGCATTGGGGCTGTGTTGATTCAGAACCACAAACCAGTTACTTTATTTCAGTGAAAAACCATCTGCTGCAAAGCTTCGTTACAGTACATATGATGTGGAGTTTTATGCGGTGGTTCAGGCAGTTAAACATTGGCGTCCTTATCTGTTTCAAAGGGAGTTTGTACTTTTTATGGATCATGAGGCTTTACGGCATTTAAATAGCTAGGATAAGGTTTCTGCTAGGTATGCTAGATGGGTTGCTTATCTTCAGCAGTTTACTTTTGTCGTTAAGAATAAATATAGTGTGTCTAATAAGGTGGCTGATGCATTGAGTAGGAGAAAGGGGCTGCTTGTTCGCCTTTCAGTTGAGATTCCTAGTTTTGAGTCTTTTGCTGAATTGTATGACATAGACCCTTACTTTACAGCTATTGTTCAGAAGGTTCGAGAAGGGGAACCATCAGAGTTTCATCAGTATGAGGAGTTTCTCTTTAAGGGGAACCAGTTGTGCATTCGCGATTGTAGTTTGTGGTTGAAAATTATTCAAGAAGTTCATGGCGAGGGTCATGACGGAAGAGATAGGACTTTGTAGTTGATCCAAGCTAGCTACTTTTGGCCACCAATGCACAAAGAAGTGGACAAATATGTGCAGCAGTGTCGAATCTGTTAGGTCTCTAAAGGAGCAGCCACTAACGCGGGTTTATACATGCCTCTACCTATTCCTTCTCAACCATGGGAAGAGGTCAGTATGGATTTTGTGTTAGGACTGCCATGTACCCAATGGGACAATGATTCTATTTTCGTTGTAGTTGACCGGTTTTCAAAAATGGTGCATTTTATTCCATGCAAGAAGTCAACGGATGCAATGAACGTTGTTGGGATTTGTCACCGGAAATCACCTGATTAAAGGGGAAAAACGCGATGATTTCCTCAAATCCTCGCCCAGGAGCAATTGAGATGGAAATTGGAAAAACAAAAAAAAATTTAATCACAAGAGATAAATCTCTTACCCGAAATATCTCTATAAGAGATGGATGCAGACTACAGGAATCAAACTAGAATCCCTCTTCGTTCACGTACACGAATGCCTTATGAACACCACCTGTGCTAGCGTCGGAAAAACACAAATAATGGAGAAGAGAAGAGAGGCAAATTTCGGCTACCAATGCTTGTCATCCTTAAGCCGAAAATCCTAGGGTTATTCTAACCCTAGGTAGAGAATTTCGGCCCAATTGGCTCCAAATTTTATGTGGGCTTTCTTCCTTTCATTTTAGGCCCAAATCTATTTTAATTAGTCTGGTTTAAATTAATTTCAAGCCCAATTTTAATTTACCCATGTATTTAATATATTACACCAAGTAACATATTATTTACATTTAAATTAAAATTGGTTTGACTAATTAATTTAATCCATTAAATTAAAATTAGATTTTCACAAAATAAAGTCATATGTAAACTTGTACATATGAATATTTCCACCCAGAGAATAATCTCATAATTAATCCAATTAATCATGAGAGAGCCAATCGAATATTAATTTTATTATTATGATCAATCCAATTTATCTTTATAATATAATTAATATAATCCTCTCTCTCTCTAGAGTATATACTCCAAGTATACATGTGATTCCTTAAATCAGTGTTCAGTCGCTCAATGTGTACGATCCCGTGGGCCCATCTTTATGCCCACAGACTACAGTTGGGCTCTAGTAAGCCACTACAGCCCCCAGTTAAGATGGAGATGGCAGTCCAAATGTAATCATAACCCTGTAGTTTGAACTTGTATATCCCATGTCATTGATATCATCGTCCAACATAAAGGCATGGATTGATCACCCTCCTTTGTGTCCGGACATTTACTTGATCCCGAATTTACTGATGCTCACAAACAAGTTCCAACTGAACCTTCTATTCCTGTGTTATGGAACAATGTTATAGATCAAGTTATAAAACAATGTTATTGCTGAACCTTCTATCAATGGAAGGTGTAAAGCCATTTGCTAACTGCTCAAACTGGCAGTGATATTCTTCAGCTGAACTAAAAACTTGACTTAGTTTGGATATCAACTCGTAGCTCCTTACTAGGGGGCCAAACCAAAATGCATTGCTACTTTAATTCTTCTAAAACCAATTGTGGTTGATCCATCCCTACCCCACAAAACATAGATGATTTTAAGAAATTTTCTTTGGAATTAAATCGAGTGGGCTGGAGAGAGAGAAAACGAATATCCTAGCTATGTTAGTATATCAGAATTATGGATATAATATGCTTAAAGCACTCTATGACTAGTATGCCTTAACTTTTTATGATTTCACCTATTTTGTTCTATTAAAACCTTGTCAAATATTGCATTGGTTTACCTCATGTTTTAGGTGGAGCGATCACTTCTTGTTACTGGGTTTGGATATGATCATGATGAGGCGTGGACTACTAAGATTGAGTTATTCAAGGAATATATTGATATCAGCAGGGTATTTTCTTTTCCAATTTTATGCTTTCATTGGATATTGTTGTACCCAAGCACACCATAAAGTATGCTCATTTAATTTCCATTCTCCCTGTCTCTTTTTAAAATTATATGTATAGGGTGTGAGAAGGCTTGGTGCTGCTGTTGTGGACATGTGCCATGTGGCTCTAGGAATTGTAGAAGCTTACTGGGAATACCATCTAAAGCCATGAGATATGGCTGCTGGTGTTTTGGTAAAGTTATTAGTCTTTCTTGTTGCGTTTTCTTACTATGCATTTACGTTCTCTCCCAGTTGGGGGCTTCGAATTACTAATATGTCATAATATCTAATTTTTCTTTTGTCAAATTAGAAATTTATACAGCTCTACCATAAGTTAAGAGAGAAAACAGTTTCCAGTTGCAAGTTATATCAGTGTTTCAATCATATAATATTTAGTATTTATCAATATGTTTTCTCATTTCCAATCAGACAGTTGAAGAAGCTGATGGCGCAGTAACTCGTATGGATGGTGGAAAGTTTTGTGTATTTGATAAATCTCTTTTGGTATCTAATGGTGTGCTCCATAGAAAGGTTAAGACTAAACTTTTTCTTTAAATAATGAACACTCTCTCATTGTACTTGCATTCTTTTTAATGTGTAGCAGCATGCATGAAAGCTGTATTGTTTGATATAAACTACTCATGAAACATCATCTATAAGCTTAAAATTTTGGGTTTCGTGATGGTGCTAGGTCTCTAAGATCAAGAGGTCTAGAGTTTTAATATTGATAACTCCATTTATAGGATGTGTACAGCTAGAACAAAGCCTAGTGCATTTCCATACGGCTGTGATAGAGATAATGTACGAAGGCTATTCTTGGACCATACCTATCAGCTTAAGCTTTTAGCCCAATTATTTGCTTGTATTATCTCATGCTGATTTGATCTCAATCAAAGTTCCATTGTTGGCATTTTTTGTATTCTAAGAGTTAACTGGCCCTCATGTTGTAGCCAAGGCGTCCAGGCTGCATATTATTAATGCTCATGTCTGTTTGAATCTTCCATGCTTCATGTCATAAAATGCCATGTGAAACATATCTGAGGACTGAACTTAGGGTCATTTTAAAAAAACACAATATTAAACAGCATAAATATGGTGCATATCTAGTTTAGCTTTTGTGAACAAATTAATGTACATGATCACTAAGATCATACAATCTTAAATTATTGTCAATTCTAATTTATAGATCAATATCCACATTTCTCCATGTACTCTTGTTTGTAACTTCACAGCAGCAGGTAGGTGCAGCATCTTGTACCTTCTCTTCAATTGTTTTTGTCTATTGATCTACTGATATATGTGATCAAAAAGTGAAAATATTTTGAAAAACTACTAAAAGAAAAAAGTATCCTTTCTGTTACAAAAGCAACCAAGATTTTGATGAACAAATCCGATATATGTGATTAAGATTTTCTAATGTTAGGTGAACTTACAGACTTTTGATTTGGAATGACTATCAGGATATGAAGAAGTATGTTAAAGAATGGGATGGGACAGAGATCCGAGTGAAGAGTGTGAATGCTAGGGTTTTCCCTTAGCATTTACTGAATGATAATGAAGAATATATACATAAGGTTACAAGAGGAGATGGGCCGATTAGTGTATTGGCCGAATACATGGACTAACTATTTACATATTACAATTACATATAATTACAATACTCTATCACCCTCCCGCAAGTTGAGCAGGGCTTGTCACGGTCAACTTGGCACGAAGAGTCAAAAATCGGTCTTTGGAGAGACCCTTGGTGAAGATGTTGGTTGGCTGATGGAAGGTGGAGATGTGCTGAACCCGGAGTTGGTGTTGTGCTACCTTGTCACGGACAAAGTGGAAATCCAGTTCAAAGTGCTTGGTGTTGTTATGAAAGATCGGGTTAGCACTCAAGTATGTGGCGCCAAGATTATCAGACCAAACTGTGGGAGCCGTGGAGGAAGGGAATCCAAGCTCCTTAAGGAGCATTGTAAGCCATAATACTTCCGAGCTGACTATCACAAGTGCACGATATTCAGCCTCAGTACTACTCCTGGATACTGTCCGTTGTTTCCGAGAGCACCATGATACTAAATTCCTACCAACATACACGACAAAACCTATAGTAGATTTTCTGTCATCCAAGTAGCCTCCCCAGTCAGAATCACAATAGCCATGTATGTCATGAGATAAAGATTTTCGCAAGAGCAAACCATGAGATGTTGTATCTCAGAGATAACGTAGAATGCGTTTGACTGCCTTCCAATGTTCCGTGGTAGGACAATGCATGTATTGAGAGACTTTATTCACTGAAAAGGCCACATCTGGTCTAGTAATTGTGACATATTGGAGACCCCTAACAATACTGCAGTATAAAGATGGATCATCAAACGGATCACCAGAATGAAGTGTTAATTTCGCACTCGTGCAGAAAGGAGTAGAGATGGCTTTTGCTTCATGCATTTTTGCTCTAAATAACAGATCAGAGATGTATTTATGCTGATGAAGAAGAAGTCCATCTCGCTACTGAGAAGGCTCAATACCCAAAAAATACTTCAAGGAACCAAGATCTCGAATGGAAAATTTGTTTTGCAAATAACTAATAACTTGTTTCAGCATAGGAGCATCATTACCAGTAAGCAGGATATCATCAACATATAACAGACAGTATAGCCGAACATTTTTTGCTTGGTAGAAGTAAAGGGAGATGTCGGCTTTGGAGCACACAAAACCAAACTAAATTAACACATCTGTCAGGCATTTATGCCACATCCGGGGAGCTTGCTTGAGGCCATAAAGGGACTTCTTGAAAAGACAAACATAATCAGGGCGTTATTTATCAACAAAGCCAGGGGGTTGATCCATATAAACTTTCCCCTCCAAAGTGCCATGCAAAAATGCATTTAAGACATCAAGATGGTGGATGGACCAGTCAAAAGAGAATGCCAAGGATAATATTAACCTGATGGTAGTTGGCTTGATAACTGGACTGTATGTCTGAACATAGTCTAGCCCGAGACGTTGATGAAATCCCTTGGCTACTAGGCATGCTTTATGCCTTTCAATGGACCCATCAGGATGAAGTTTTGTTTTAAAAACCCACTTGCAGCCAATAATATTATGTGCTTGGTGTCGCGGAACAAGGACCCATGTATCATTTTTCAGCAGGGCCTGGTACTCATTCTCCATTGCGGTGCGCCATTCCGGAATTTTCAGCGCTTGTGTGTGAGTGGTCGGCTCGGCTTGAGAGCTAGCTGCAATTAAGTTCAGTGGATGGCGCGGCTTGAGAGTAGCCATTTTGGACCTGGTTACCATTGGATGCACACATCGAGAATCAGCTGGTACATTTTCAGCTTGTCCAAGATCAACAATTAAAGATACCTCCTGCTGGTCATTTGTAGGAGGAATAAATCCGGGTGTTGTAGAGGATGGTAGGGACATGGTAGTGACATTTTGGTGGTGTGGAGAGGTCTGGGGGAGCTGTTGGGTTTCGGTTTGGGATGACTGGTGGAGATGGGGCTACTGGGAGATGTCAGGTGACGGTGGGGCTGGTGGAGAAGCGGTCGTGGGTTGTGGTGGGGACAAGGGAGCCGGTTGGTGTGACGGGGTTGGTTGGTTGGTGAGCAGGTAGGTGATGTAGAATGGAATCTCGGGTTCAGATTGGATGGTAGACAGAGGACGACTTTCATTTATCAGCTGACATGGGAACACCTGTTCATCGAAAAGGACATGACGTGAGATATATAATTTTTGAAGAGAGAGATCAAAGCAACGATATCCTTTGTGAATTTTGCTATATCCAAGGAAAACACAACGAGTAGAATGAGGTGCAAGTTTGTGAGGTGACTGGTAGCGAAGCCATGGATAGCAAAGACACCCAAAGACACGTAAATGACTGTAATCAGGCCAGGCACCAAATAATTTTTCAAATGGTGTCAAAAAATTTAAAATAGGTACATGCATGCGATTAATCAAGTACACAGCTGTTTCAAACGCAAAGGTCCAGAATTTCAGAGGAACAGAAGCAAGATTAAGTAATGATAAGCCAGTTTCAACAATATGGCGATGTTTCCGTTCCGCACAACCATTTTGTTCTGGTGTGTACGGACAGGAAACACGATGAGATATACCATGTGTGCGCAAGTAAGGAACCAAGCCCTGAAATTCACCCCCCCCAATCAAATTGAAATGTTTTAATTTGATGCCCAAAATATTTCTCCACAACAGTTTTAAATTGAACAAAAGCATTCAGCACATCAGATTTGTTCTTCAATGGATACACCCAAGAGTACTTGCTAAAGTGATAAAAAAAATGGCACATAATAATTAAAATTATCAAAGGATTGTACCGGGGCAGGACCCCACAAATCTGAACAAACAAGTTCTAATGGAGCAGAAACAGTACTAGTAGAAACAGGAAAAGGTAATCTATGAGCTTTGCTAATAGAGCAAGCATGACACAATTGTTCACAAGATTTATTTGAAACAGGAATGTTGTTTAAAGACAAAATCCTCTTTACTGCAGGAATGGCAGCGTGACCAAGACATGCATGCCATTGAGAAACCGACGCCAAGTGAACTTTTATTTTGTCTGGTGGACTCTTTGGAAGACTCAGAGTGCAAAGACCATCTTTATTCTGGCCTGTATGAAGTACCTGCTTTGTCATCAAATCCTTAAGAACAAAATGGTCAGCAAAAAACTCAATAGAAATTGGGTTAGACTTGGTTAAAGCTGAAACTGAAACAAGATTTGTTGAAGCTGATGGCACATGCAAAATATCGTCAAAACGGAGTGACCATTGACAAAATTTAAGGAATTACCAACATGAGAAATAGCAAGTTTAGACCCATTACCTATGGTAACTTCCTCCGGCCCGGAATATTCCGAATAAAGATTCAGGTTGTCCAAATCAGCCGTTAAATGGTGAGTCGCACCAGAGTCTACCACCCAATCTTGAGTGGAATTCATGTGAGCATTGGTGTAAAATGAGGTTGGACTGGTTCTATTTGATCTCGGTTGTCTAGGGGATGGACAATTGCGGGCTATATGATTTATTCCTCTACAATTATGACAATAAAATGGAGTGGAAGTGTATAACGGTGCCATTGAAGTCATGGGTTGCATTGAATTTCCAGCAGTGTGCATTGTAAAATTATTTCCAGCAGCAGGTGGATGATTTTGGAAATTATTATTGGCACGAAATTGATTAAGAAACGATGGAAAGTTACCCGGATGTGAGGCGAATTGTCGCTGGAACCCGCCGGAATGCTGCCCTCTGCCATAAGAGCGTCGCTGCTGCCCAAAAAACCCGCCGGACTGCTACTGTCTCGGTCCTTTCGGCCGGGACTGACCTGGGTGGCGGGTGCCGTAAAGAGCAGTAGGAGCTGCTTGTTCTGCGTGTATTTCTCGTTTCAGACTTCGTTCTTCAAAGAGTAATAAGCCATGTAAATCCTCAAAGCCGGTTGGGTCGACTTTGATTTCTAAAGTGCGGCAAAAGGGGCGAAAAATACGTAACAATCCATCCACCACAGCGTCAACAAGGTCTGATTCTGTAATTACAGAACCAACAGCAGCAAGATTGTCAGAAATTTGCTTAGGACGGGTCACATATGAATTAATCGATTCAGCCTCCTCTAGTTTCAGATTGCGTAATTGCAATCGGTAGTCTCTAATCTGAGATTTCGATCCAGCAGCATAGGCTGCAGTTAAGCGATTCCAAGCTTCAAGCGCAGTCTCAGAGCCAACAATTTGAGTCACAATTCCCGGGGATAAGGAATTGATAATCCAGCTCATAACCTGAGCATCCTTCTCCTCCCAACGCTCATATTCAGGATTAATCTCATTTGTTCCGGGCAAGGTCTTAGGTGGAGGAACAATTCGGCCATCAACGTGTCCCATCAATCGGGATCCTTTCAACAGCGGTACAAGCTGTGTTTTCCATAACAAGAAATTTGTTGTATCAAGTTTGATTGGGAAGGTGGCGGTGGAAGAGATGAGAACGTTGGTGGTGGTGTTGCCGGCGGCGTGATTGGTGTTCATCTTTGGGGTTAGCCGAAATGCTCTGATACCATGTGAATGCTAGGGTTTTCCCTTAGCATTTATTGAATGATAATGAGAGGAATATATACATAGGGTTACAAGAGGAGATGGGCCGATTAGTGTATGGGCCGAATACATGGACTAACTATTTACATATTACAATTACATATAATTACAATACTCTATCAAAGAGGAAGGAAGTATTGGCTTCTATATTACTATATGTGAAGAATGATGCTGATGATGCAAGAAAACATAGCTTTTAGGTCTTTGCACTTGTTTCTTGAAATAAAATATATGCATATTATCATAGAGCATTGAATCCAAAAGTCTGATCATTTTTATTATCTTTAACAACAATAATATCATTATGTTGTAAATTATTCGTACAATGCCTATATCATATAATACAGCGTCGATAGGATTTCAATAAAGGGAGACTCCTTCCACCATGGCTAAATTTGAATTACAATAAAAAAATCTAAGATCGATTTTTCGGTTGAATGGTGATACCTTTGAGAATGAGTCCCTTCTTCCATTTACCACTCTCATATTCATACATGGAGATGTCTATCTCCCCATCAATTTCTGGTGAAGTTACAAATTCGCCGGCTGAAATTTCAATCCATTGGCCTCTAGGTTTTGTTTGTAGGTTTTCCTTACGCAGTTGCTTTTTTCCATTAGGAAGAGTAAGTGAGAAGTTGACTGGATATTCCCATCCATAAGAAGGATCTTTGAGCTTTAACACAAACGCAACTTCATATGTTACCTTTGGAGACAGCTTTCCTGTATCAAATTTTCCATGTATTTCCAGCCAGCACACATCCAATACCTCAGCACCTTCTACTGACTCATTGCTACATATCAAAATCACAACTCTCATATCAGGATCCATGCACCGAGAAAAAAAAAAAAAAGAAGCTGCTCCTAGTTGGAGTAGTTAGGAACTCTTCCTTAAGCAATGTCTCATGCTTGAGTAGAGTAGTTCATGAATAGGGCTGACTTACACCTAATGGGCTGTCCTTTAAATATGCTAGTCTAGGCCCAACTCAGTCCACCGAACATTTAAAGGCCTTAGGCTAGGCTGGCCTGGCCCTGGGCCTTGAGATTATTTCCGAAGCCCTAATCCACTTCAATATTTCGGGGTCGGACGAGCCACGTATAGAATATATATGATCATGCTTAGCCAATTGAGTGTGGACTTGGACGGTTATGTACAAGTCTAGGTTTGAGTATTGTGCATAGTGAAAACATTCTTAAGTAGCTTACTCTTTTGAGTGTTCTTGAGTCCGGATTTAATCGGATTGTTAGATACTAGAAAGGTCTTAAAAAACAAGAACAAAATTCGTGTTATCCTGTAATTGTTACCTTGCCTCATCTAGTTTAAGCCACTTCCAATAACGATTATCTTCGGACCACTTGATTGAGAGATCCCTAGCATACAAGAAGAAGCAGTTGGTGTTGGATTTCTTTTCAACCCAATATTTCTGCAATAAAAGAAGAATGATTAGGGTCATTCAAGAAAAACACGAAACTTATCGAATTCATGCAATGGAAATATATGTAAACATGAAGAGTTGCCTTTTTATTCTTGGCCAAGAAAATTCCATTGCAGAGCTGCTGAAGAAGCTTATCAGATGAAGAAGTGTCAGGAGGTGTTACTGCTTCTCTAATGATGGAATCCCATCTATGTGGAAGCTTCACTTCCATGGTTGTTTTGGGATTGGTTGCATTTTCTGTGTTATTTTGGAAACTGGACTTGGTGTTGGTGTGGTTTGGTTCTTCATAGATTTGGAATTGTAAAGCCTCTTCTTCAGACCAACTTTGTCCCATATCTTCTTCACTTACTATTTACTTAACCAACTATGCAAAAGTCCTTTTTATAGCATCACAGGCTAAAATGACTAATGTTAAAGACAAAATTTGGTTCATGTTCTTCACAAGATTCTTTACTTATAGCACATTCTTTTCTTCAGGAACATTTTATTGTTAAATGGATTCGTCCAGTGTTGCTTACATTATCTTCAGGAACCTTTTTTTTTTTTTTTAATTATTAAGCTTTTAAATATTTTTATTTTGCTCTTTTTGAAGCGTGAAAATTTGTTGCCAAACTAATTAGATTATTATTATTGTTATTATTAACATTATTTATTGGGATTTTGTATCTATGTATAATTAAAAATATTATAAAAGTTTAAAAAAAAAAAATAAAGTAAATATTCGGGTAAGGCATAAGTTAAAGCTATATATTCCACTAGCCGACTGACCTGATTAATTCACCTTTATTCTTTGAGCTACATCACCAGATATACATCGAACTTCTTTTTTATTTTTTATTTTTTATTTTTTTTTAATTCTTTTTATTTTTATTTTTTTTTCCATTTCTTGAAGTAGAGACTTGATGAAATTGATTAAGTTGGTTTCAATTTCAGATTCCTTGGTTTCTTATTTTTGGTGAATTATTGCCTATAAATAAACATTCTCATGTTCTCCTTATAATTGCACTCATTTTATGCTCTCATGCCATGAATTTATATATATATATATAATCAATCAAAAGTGCTACTTTTCTGATTATGATGGGTTAAGATTTAATCAATTGATAACTAATTTTTTTATTATTATTATTATGTAAAACTACCATTTGACATCCTATTCGGAGGTGGCAATCATGTACACGACCTGCTGACACGACACGAATTTAGTGGGTTTGGATTTGATTAAACAGGTAATAGGTCATTTTTTGGTTGACAGGAAAGTGACACGATAATTTTTGTATCGGGTTAGGATTGGCCTGCTAACCCGAAAATGACACGAATATTTAAAATTTATTATTATATTTTCCTATATTTTTACATGTCAGCGTTAAGAAATGTAATATAATATATATAACTCACAAAAACAAAATAACCTTTCAATAATTTCACACATCATTCTTAATAGATGTAGTAAAATCAAACATAATCTAAAATAAAAAATAGTGCGTTAAGATTTGTAAAATAGGTCTTGGATCAATATTTTAGGTCGACAATGGTTAAATTGTTAATTGAGATACGACATAAATATTTAAAATTTTTAATATTTCCTTTATAATATTTTTGCAGGTCACCCGAAAACACGACACCTCGTTTATGATACGAAAATTTTTGGATTGCGTTTGGGTTTTGCTCACTAAAACATGGATCCGAATTCGATACGACACGAACACGACGCATCTACACGAATCGCCACCCCCTAATCCTATTATCTCTCTTTTCTTAATATCTAAGATAGATCATTTTGAGCATGTACGTGGTTTAAAAGCGTATAGTTTAGATGGTTGCAAACAATAAACTTAATGTATAAACAGTCATAATAAAAAGAAGTATATATTGTGAATATTAGAAACTAACTATATAAAAGGAAATTTTATAATTTGTGATTATGACGGACCAAAATAACAAAGTGATCTATGGATTCGGGCGGACCGAGTTATTATCTTCTCTTTCTTTTCACTAATTGACCAAAACATAACAAAATTCAATAACACAGTACACATGAGAGATCATATAAATTTATTTAATACAAAGTATCAAAAATAAACAAATGGAACGCTTAATGAAAAAATTGGATAAAATTAGGAAATGGGTTCAATGTTAATGTTAATGCCACCAAGAATAATTCCACCTTTCCACCAATCACTTTCAACTTCATAAATACCAAAATCTAAATCTCCATCTTTCTCAATTGTGATTTCTCCACCGTTGATTTTATGCCATGATTTCTCATCATTTTCCTCTCTAAGTGATTCAAAATTATAGCTCTGTATCGTTTCTTGTCCATTGAATTTGAGCTTGAATTTAATTGGAACAGAATGCCAACCAAATGCATCTTCTCTAAATTTAGCCATATACAGTATTTCCAATTTTCTTGGAGAAGAAATGTTACTTTTTATATGTATTTTCCCAGTTACTTCAATCCAATTAACTTGGAGCAGCACTGCTCCCTCTTTGAACCCACTTAACCTGAAATTAATTAATCAAACTTTTTATTATGTATTTTTCTATTTTTACAAAATGAAAAAATATGTGTTTTTATTTTAGAAGAAGATGATATGTTGAAAAAATAATAAAATTTAAAAAAAAAAAAAAAAAAAAAAAAAAGAAGATTAGATTAATCTTATGTTAATTACCTTCGATCCTCTTCAGAAAGTTCGATGAACTGCCAAAAACGGGGATCTTTTCCCCATATAATATTCAGACCCTTCACTCCTATCTTATATCCACTTCCACTGCTTTCTACAGACCCATCCTACACATAATTAATATAAATTTATTAATTACAATATATTATTATTATTATTATTATTATTATTATTATTATTATTATTTCTATTTTCACAAATTTACAGGATTATGATAGTAATAAGAGACATATGTTTATTAAAATTTTAAAATGAATTGATTAAATTGATTTAAAATTAAACTAACAAAAAAACCGTTTAATATTGTAATATTATTTTTTTTAATGGATTTTAATACTAATAAATATTTATAGCTAAACATATTATATATATATATATATATATATATATACATATTTAAAAAAAAAAAACAAGAATAGAAAAGAATTTAATGTTGGAAACAAGTAGTAGATTATTGTAAATTGTGAAAATCATTGAAGAAATATGAAAGACTTACACTTTCCCAGTGAGGACTATTGATACCATTTCTACGATCAGTATTCTCTTCCATCTTCCTGCTTCAAGAAGGTTAATCAATCTACCTACCCTTCCATTTTTGCCACCTATATATATAGTATATATACATAAATAAATTTATGCTTAATTTTATCCAAGAAAAAAAAAAGTAGTTTAAATTAAAGGGGATAATTGTTTTGTATTTCACTCTTCCTCTTTTTCTTTTTAATTGGCCAATATGAAATTTTCAAGACTGACTCAATATCCAATGTGGATCTAATAAAAAAAAAAAAAAACTTGAACTTAATATATATATATATATATAGTTGTTCACATTAATAAATAATTTCATTGTTGTTTCAAATTGAAATAATTAAGTATCGTTTATTTATTTAGAATAATAATAATAATAATAATAATATTATTCTCCAGTTGCATAAAGCAATAGGAGAATATATTAAATTAAAATTTTCCTGTGTGATCAATTAGGAAAACCATGTGAGGGGCTATAGATATATTATGTATAATATTATTTCATGCTTTAGCCTCTTTTCCACTTTATTAAAGGAATATCATTCCTTTGTATTGTATTTAAACCAAACTCGAAGAAAAGATTATTCCATTGTCTTTGTCTTCTGATTATTTTGATATTTCAGATGTATTTGTTTTTATTGTACATCACTACTTAACATAAAGGTTGATTATTAAGATCCTCGAATTTCTTCAATGTAGAAACAAATTAAGATTTTCATTTTTAAATCATCATTTTTATTTACCAAATGTGATATATATATGTAGATGGAAATCTAGTTAAGGTTATAACACTAACTAAAAAAATGATTAATAACATTCTTATAAATCGTTATTGCAGATTGTGGATGAGTTTCTGGATCGATAAGATAAACAGCAAAAGGACTAGCTGGTCCAAAAAAGCAAGAAAAAAAAAAAGTTAATAAATAAAGAATCTCTTCAATTAATTTTTCAAATTGCGTAACTTTTGCTATAAGTGTCGGGTTGCTTATTATAATATGTTTTCAGAAAGAATTTTTGAGGTCTACAATTGTCGTTGGATGGCTTTACCAAACCTAATAACATTCAACGGTACCAAAAAAAAAAATTTAATTTAGAAATGACAAAAGAAAAAAAAAACATTATTGATGATAGATTTATTCCAACCTTGGTTGAGTGATACAATAAAAAGTAGAACCCTCAAGATTATTTAATTAATTTATGTAAATATAAAAATAAAAATAAAAATAAAAAAGTAGAAAATCAAGGTAACTCTTTAACTTGAGCTTCATGAATCAACAAACCACCTTTCCATTTGCCAGTCCACACTTCATATAACCCAAAGTGAAGAACAGTGTCATCACCAGACAGATCTTGAGGGACTTTGATCGCAAATCCTCCTTTTGAATTTGGAATTGGAGTCTTTTCATTTTTAGGCAAATCTGAAAAATTAACCTTATCCCATTTGTACTTACCTTTTTTACCAATTTTAGCCATAATGAAAACAGTGCATCCATTCCATCCAAATCCTTCATCTTTCATCTCTACCACAAAGCTTACTTCATATGTCTTCCCTTTTTTCAGACGTTCATTGGTTGATCCTGTCACTTCTAGCCAACATACCTGCACCAATTCTGCTGGCCCTTCCCTTCAGTTCAATTCATTGTAATTTCATTAAAATTTGGGATTCCGTACTAAACGACTCTTAACTTTGACACGAGTGTAGAATTTCATCCCGCAACTGAGGGTCTAACGCTTAGTCACATTAGCGTTTTTGTGATAATAAAACTAAATTAAAGATTATGCATGTGTCATTGGATCTCTCTATTTTTCTCTAATTTTCGTTCTCATTATCTTCGGTATTGAAGCGTCAATCAACTCAACAGTCTTATAAAGTATTGTTTCAAAAATAATTCCGGCAACCACGTAAATTTAGTAAAAACTTAGTTGTTTTAGTGATGACAAAGGGCTATTATGCCTAAATACCAACAAAACTGATAGAGAAACGAAAAATAAATTTTTGTTTTCGTGCGTCCCTAAAAGTGAGTCAAAGTCCCATTTGAGATAATTTTTAAAATAAATTAGACCTATATTTACACAATACATATAGTCAACAACTCAAGACTTCAAATTCTGATCTAGATTACATTGAAAACCACAATGAGAAATTTCTTAAAAAAAAAAAAAAAAAGAAATACATCAATGCTATTTGAAATAAAAATTCAAGAACTTCATTATTATATGACTTGAATGAAAAAAAAAAAAAAAAAAAAAAAATCTAAGGGTTCAATAAAAAAATTGAATTATTAAATTTTTAGTTAATGACAAACATTTCCTATATTCTTATATAATTAATTATTTTTTCTTCAACCATATATATATATATATATATAATACACAAAATTTATAGGAAGAAAGAAATCTCTTACTCATTAATCTTCCAATAACGATTGTCATTACCCCATATAATGTTAAGTGCCTTAGGTTTAAATATCCATCGCACAGGATTCTGCAAATAACCATTAATTAATTTCAATTTCTTAATTTTTCTTTCTATAAATAAAAATTAAAATAATTGAAACAGAGTTAAATATGTAGATGTCCTAACCTCAAGCTTTTGGATTTCCCCAGAGGAAGACTGATGAGCCTTATTTGCCATTGTTGGGAGGAAGATGAAGCTTAAGCTTAAAATGTATTGTAAGTTATTTTTTCAAAGATATAGTGAATTATATAATTTCTCACTTAGCTTCATCTATTTATACATTCATTCACAAATAGTAGAATAATAAAATAAAATAAATAAAAGAGAAAAGAAAGGTATTTTCATTTTGTATTTTCTTGTAAAAGTATTGTGGAATCTCAATCTCTATATTCTATTAAAGAACGGCACAAAATTCTTCTCCAAATAGAGCATTATAGACAGACATATTGTGAATAGAATAATTTCTGCAGGTCGAAATAAATAGTTTAAATTAATTTTTATGATCAAATAATCTTTCTAGTTTTTTTTTTTGAAAGAAATTTTGTCCAGCTCAAGAATTGAAAATTATTATTTAACAAATATTAAGTTAGCTAAGTTAACTCCCTAGTTAAAAAAAATGTATATATATATATATTAAGAGGTTATTTTATTATAAAAATTAATTTGAACTTTATTTAAAAAATAATAATAATAATTTAAACATGTTTCATCGGAATTGCCAAGTTGAGGATGCCTTTTTCATTCTGCAATCCTAATTTGAATACGAATTTATGCTATCAAGCAAATGGTCTATTTGGTTTGTGGGACTAGGCAAAGAATTTATCCTCCTTTATTTATTTATTTATTTTTTTTCTGAATCTTTCATTAAAAAAAAGAAGATATTGACAAGTTGAAATTTTTGGAACAACAATTAACACATGGCTATTAATAAAATTCCTAACCGGGACCTCTATTTATAATTAGGCATAGAATGGGAAAAAGGTTTAAAATGGCTTTAGTTATTCGAAAGCTCAAATATGATCCTGCTAGAGTAGTGTCATTTTTGTCTCACCGACAAAATAAACACCTTTAAATATGTTCTGATGGTAAGTGCATTTCTCTCTAAATATGACGTTAAGTCTCTTCAAAACGAAATAGTAAGTGGGTGTTTAGATAGGTATATTTTAGGTGTTTTTTTTATTGTTCACCATAAAACACCATATTTGATAGTGTTTGGTAAGATAAACACAAAATCAAGCATTAAGGTGGAACCTAAGCACTAATTATTTAGAAATAGACAAGAATACTTTTGACGATATGAGACAACTTTGGAAACAACTTTTCCACGCGTCACCTTTATCAACAATTTGGTTGACAACTTTAATCAATTATTCACTTAGACGCAAGCAATGACCAAACATAATCAATTATTCATCCAGACGCAAGCAATGACGCAAATTTAATCAATCATTCATCTTTCTTCGCTTACAAAAGGATTGCAGAGATCAAAAGAAGCAGGCGCTTACTCCCAAGAACAACCATTTCAGAAAAACCAAAGAAACCCTTAATCATTTCAACTTCTCTTTATAACAAAACCTTAGACCTTCAGCTGATATTCAGCACTTGTTCATGTACCCTAAAAACACCTCAAATCTCTTTTATTCAAAACCCTCCTGATATTCAAAAACCCTCTTCTCGTATTCCAGAGTCATCTCTTTTTATTCAAAAATCTTGTATTCAGAAGTCTTTTATCCAAGCTCCTTGTATTCAAGAATTCTTTTTTGTAAAAATTTAATCAATAAGAAAGGTATTTAATCAACTATGCCTCCGTATGTACAAAGATTTATTAATACTTTAAATTTAATGGATTTTTCGCATACTCAAGACTTAATTAATTTAAAAAATGAATTAATCTCTTTTAAAGATTATTTATTTATGGAATATACTATTTATCATATTGATGAATTTTGTGATTGTAATGATTTTTATCGAAAATTTTACTTGGCCAATTTATTAATTACTTTTATTGAAAATATTTCATAAAAATGTTTCTATCTGAGCAATATAATAACCCAATTCCAGATAAATTTATTGATAATATTATTCAATTAGATTTAAATAATATGCAAGAAACTAGTATGTTATTAGGAAAATTAACTCTGGTTGTTCAATTTTATGAAATTATATTAAAATTTAGAAATAATCCTAATAATTATGATGAAAATGAATTTATTAGGATAACAAGAAAATTAAGTATAATAAAAACACTAATGAAGTTTATTTTAGAAATATTCAATTCATATACTCACCCCTTTGATGTTGTGCTTGATTGTTAAAATTATCAAACATCAAATCATTAAATATGAGATCGATGATCTAAAACACGAGGATTTGAAGACATACATACTTACATGTTTTTGAATACTGATGGAGAATACTCTTTTTTTTTTTTTTTTTTTTTTTTTTGCCTTAATTTTTGCTTGGGCATTTTGGTCCAACAGGCTTTTTACTTTATGTTATTTCTTTTTGGCCCTAATTTTTGCCTAGGTTGAAAATAAGTTTGCAACTTAGCGAGCTTTTATTTTTGCAGAATTACATTTTACATATTACAGATTTAAAATTTATATTTTTTTTACAAGTCTATATCCTCGTAGAGATCTTGACTATCTTGAAACAATTTTAAAATAGCTTTTTTCTTTGAAGCAGAAAGTGAAGACTCTGCGTCGTCAGATTTACTGGAAGTTGAATATGCATTTTGAATAATTTCTTCAATTTCCTTTTCTGACTTTGCCTTTTGAATAAATTTGATTAACTGTTCTTTATCTTTTTGCAGTTTCGTTTCTTTAGTAGTTGAAACATCTGGAGTAGACTTGTTTAGGCAGAACTACTCATCAGCTTCTGGAGTAATTTTACTTGAATATAAATTATCCCAGAACTTAACCCTAAATTCTCTATATAAAAAGGGTAAATGAGTTCACTTATCATAATAATATGTCCAAGGGAGAACCTAACGCATTGAGAATAAACTAGCAAATCTTATTAACTTATCAGGTTCTGCTTCATCATAGAATTCTAGAAACTTATTATAAATGCGAATAATTTGAGTAGGAAAGATCTCAGGAATAGGCCCAAAAAATTTTGCCCATCGAACAAACCAGTTTGGTATAATTCCATCAAATTCCTTATGAAAATACAAGAACCAGGAGTGATTGAAAAATTTTAGTAAAAAAGCTTTAAACCATGCCTCTTGATAATCATACTAGTTGTAAATCTTATTATGTGGATGTGCCATTAAAATTTTTGAATTAAAAGCGCTTTTACCCCATTCTTTGAAAGAAATAATTTTAAAAATCTTAACTTTACTATAGGTAATTTTTGAGTTAACTTGAATGTGCTCGACTTCTATTGAACTAGAAAGAACAATGATAGATTCATAAAATTCCTATTCCTTGTAATATCAGACTCAAGATATTGAAAATCTTGTGGAAAAATTTCTATAACGAGTCTAGAAAAGTTAAAATTTTCAACCAAATAAATTTCTTTAGGTTCTAAAACTTTAATAAAAAAGTCTTAGTGGATTTGTGATGTATTGACTAACAGGTTTTTTAGTAGGTTTAGGAATATTTGAGGAAGCAAAGGAAGGAATTTGGGCCAAGATAGATGAATATGAAGATTGGTTTAGAATAAAAGAACTTTGAGGACGGAAATTTGAGTAAGAAACATGGAGACGAGTTGGAGCAAAAGGTGCAAAACGGTTTGAAGTCAAATTTGGACTAGGGTTTTGACTAGATTGTCTTTTTTCCAAAGAAACTTTTGTCAAAACTTTTCTCATGTTCCCTGCAGGAATTCACGAGATAAAAAAATCAGATAAACAATTTTAATCTCCTTTAATATATTCGATTTCAAAACATCAAAATTACTGAGTAAAACCTGCCATCTAGCAAATATTTGTTTAGAAATTAAATTTTTAACATCCTTTTCTAAAATAAACTGTGCAGATAAACAATCAATTCTTAATAAAAATCTTTTCATATACAAATCATCCTCAAATTTTAAAATACATAAAATTATACTTAAAACTTCTTTCTTGATAGTTGAATAGTTTTTCTAAGCCGGATTCCAATTTCCAAAATAAAATCTAACTAAATCTTCTTTATTTTTATTATGTTCTTTTTGCTATAGAATTCCACTAAATCCTATATCACTTGCATCTGTCTCTACAATTAAAAAAGCATCTGGATGTGGAATACTTAAACAAGGTAAACTCTTAATTTATTCTTTGATTAATTTGACTATCTTAGTATGTTCTTCTGTCCAAGGTTTAGGATTCTTTTTTAATCTATCATACAGTGGTATACAAATTTTTCCTATGTCTTTGAAAAAAGCATGCACATAATTTAAACATCCCAAAAATCTTTGTAATTGTCTCTTATCTTTAGTTTCATCAGGAAATTTTGAAGTAAATCCTAAACTTCTATTTATTGGTTTAATAGTTCCTTTATCTATATTATACCCTAAAAATCTAACTTTAGTTTGAAATAATTTCATTTTAGTAGCGGATACCACTAACCCATTATTATGTACAACATTATAAAATTTTCTTAAATGACTAATATGTTGATCTATGGATTTTGAATATACAAGTACATCATCAATATAAAAAATTGAATAATTATTTATTTGTTTCAAAATATCATTCATAACATTTTGGAATTCAGAATGAGCATTTTTTAACCTAAAAGGCATGACATTCCATTCATAGTAACCAAATGGTACATTAATACATGTTTTATATCTATCTTGCTCACTAATACCTATTTACCAAAAACCAGATTTCATATCAAATTTTAAATAGATTTTTGCATTATATAATTTTTTTAATAAATCCGTTTTATTAGGTATTGGATACCTAATACATTGCAAAATTTTATTTAGTGGTTTATAATTGATTACTAATTTAGGTGTTCCTCTTTCTTTTTCAGCAGCATTCATAGCATAAAAAGCAGAACATGATTATGGTGACTTAGAATCTCTAATTAATCATTTATCTTTTAAATCTTGAATTTCTTTTCTACATGTTTTTTCTAATTCTTCAGACATATGAATAGATTTTGACTTAGATGAAATATCTTTTTCATTAAAATCTTTAATATAAGGTAAATTGACTATATATTGTTTTTTATTCCAAAAGGTATTAGGAATAGTGGCACAAACATTTTTAGTAAACATAACTTCTATTTCTCTATTTTAGATTTAATATTATTATCATCTAATTGTTCTTCTATTTTTTTTCAGCAATTTCTTGTATTAAAAATTATATCTGCTTATGTTTATTTTGGATTAAATTTATATTTTTCTCTATTTGACTAATTCGTTTAGTGACTATTGGAAAAGCAAATTCAAATAAAATATCTTTATCTAAAATCTGAGTTTTAATACCACTATCGCATATCGAAAAAGGGTATAACATTGTAATGAAAGGTGTTCCTCAAATAACTCGTGAGTTTAAATTTCTTACTAAAGTTAAATGAGTTTTAAAACAATAACCTTGATTACAAATTTTTACTTTAGGTAATTTGTAAGGTATTACAAGTTTAGATTCATTTGCACTACTTAATCTTTCAGAAATTTTTTCATAATATTTTGTAAGTATTAAACCTTCTTGAATACAATTTTGATTTGCACCTGTATTTATTAGTGCCAAAGTTTGAAAGTGAAATTCTTCTTGAATAACTATATCTAATTTTACTAACCATTTTTTATAATTTACTTTATTGATTATATTAACATATTCTTCATCTGGTTCTTATGTTACTATTCCTTTTTCCTCTTTACTAGTGGATGCGATATCAAAAGTAGTTTCTTTTACTAAATTTGTAATCTCATTTTAAAACTTTCTTCTTCCAGAATTCTAACTCTTTTAATTGATTAATTTCCCTATTTAAATTTCTAATTTCTTCTTGTAACTCTTTAATAGTTATTTCTTTAGGCATATTAAACTTATTGTAGATTTCTTTAAAATTATAAGGTTTATAGTTTCTATTTTCTCTTACTCCGATAATGTCTTTTAGTTTTTGTAAATAGAATTTTTTATCTTCTAGATTATTTATCTTTTCAATTAAATCTAGAAAAAAATTATTGATCATTAGTTAACATATTAATTTTATTAAAAGTACATTGTCCTATACATTCTTCACAACTTTTTGACTTCGTTTCGCTATTACTTATTATGTTTAAATCATTTTTTTAATAGTCTGAAATACTTGATTCTGAATCTGATTCTGATGTATCATTTATCATAATTTTCATAATTTTATTTTTTAATTCTTCATATATGTCTAAACTATTTATTTTACCTTCAATCTTATAATCTCTTGAATAATGACCTTGTCTGCCACATTTATAACAAATTACAATATCTTTATTATTACTTTTATAATTTTTATTGTTTCTTCTAAATTTAGTTTTAATTGGTTTATGAGATTCTTTATTAAATTTTTCCGGATTATTATTATACTTTTTATAGTAGTTTTTCTTATAACTATATTTTCTTTTCTTAGGTTTTAATTTTCTCTTAGCAGAAAGAGCCTTAATTGTTTCAACCCATACTGTTGACAAAATGAACCTAATTCTTTTCTACCTATTGAATTATCCTTTTTCAATTTTGCTTTAAACTTTATTTCTAAACAAATTAGTAATCCTTCATTATTAATATAATTAATTATTTGACCATATGTTAAAGTTTGATAAGGTATATTATTATTAAATTCAGATTTTAATTTATTTCTTATCCTTTCTGCAAAAAATTTTGGTAGACCTGCTATGAATCTTTCTTTCCAATATGCATTATTACAATCTTATCTAGACATTACTTTAGTTAAAACTAAATCCTTATACCACCTAAAATCTTGTAGATTTGGACAAGTCAAATTTTGTAATATCTCAGAACTTCTATCATTATAGATTCTAGGGTCTCCTACAAATCCTTGCATAATTATAAATAATAGTGTTGGAATAATATCTTCTTCTTCTTCTTCTTCTTCTTCTTCTTCTTCTTCTTGTATCCTTTGATTATTGTCTTATTTTATTAATATTTTCTTTGCATTTAAGATTTTATTCTTATCTTCTAGGGTTATGTAATAATCCCACCAACCTTTTAATTGACCTATAAATCCTGAAACTAATGCTTGTAATCCTGATGTTTCATTATTATTTCTACTTCTGTAGGCAGTAGCAGCCATAGACATTTCTTGTAATAAATTAATTATCTAATATTCTGATAAACCATCTATATTCCACTCATATAATGCTTCACCATCATATTAACTTCTACTACACTACTTCTCTCTTCATATTGAGTATCGGGTGGTGTAGGTCTAGGATAGTAATTCCTTGTTTCTGGAGTAGGTGTATAAGTATTAAATTTTATCTTTTGAATTAATTGATCTTTTGCTTGAATGACATGTCTTTCTAAGTCATCTATATTTTCATTATTAGTATCAGATTCTTCATTTATTACCATTATTTATTTATCTTTGCCAATATTTAACTGAGCTAGTTTGGCCTCAATCTTGTCTAGAATAGAATCTTCCTTTTTTAATCTTATTTTAATTTCTGACTCAAAAGGTTTGAACAGAGGTGCTTCAGTTTTAGTATTTGATGTAGAAGCTTGAGTAATTGGAGATTTGACTACAAGTATTTGAATAACAGATTCTACTCTATTTAATTGTTCAGACATAATATGCAATACCTGATTTGAATAATTATTTTGTAATATGACTTGTTGTATATCCTTAGATGCATTATTTTCACTTGTATCTATCCTTCTAAAAGGGGATCCAATAAATGTTTCATCATTATTTTTAATTATTATATTATCTAATAGAGGGTGAATTGATATTACCGATTCATTATTAACAGTTTCCCAGTGATTGACTAATTTAGTATTTACATAAATTTGTTCTTCAAATGGAAATTTTATATAATTTTGCCTACAATAGAATTCAAACCATATAAACAAAGGAATATTGACTTCTAACTCACTCACTTTATTATACCAAATGGCCTTAAATTCTTTCAACTGTGATTTTGAAAAATTATTAAAATATCATTCACTTTTCTCGTTATTATAATATGCTTTTAAATCTTTTCTTAAAAATTCTTTATCAATTTCAAATTTATTCAATTTTTATTGATTATTATTTAGTATCGAAAAAGTTTCCATTTGTGATCTAGGAGGACTTATTATACTTTCTTCTCTAACTTCTTCATACATAAGTCTTGGAATATTTTCACTTAAATCAATTCCTGACATATTATGATTTCTTCCAGAATTAGATCTTAATATTGTATTATTACTAGAAGAAGGTCTATTATTTGAATAAATTGATATTCTAGCAGGTTAATTTAAACTTCAAGTAAAATCTTTTCTAACCGAATCATCACTATGTTTTATTATTCTAGACGTTTGATTATCTATTTCTAATGTTTTGGGTTCACTGATTTCTTTTAAATCCCAAGTACCAGATCTAGTACTTTCATTCCACTTTAATCTTTTAGGAATTTGAATATTAGGGTGTGCTTTATTAGCTTCAAATAATATTGTTTCATTTTTAGTAAAAACTTGTTTAGATCTTGGGTTTAATGTTGCTATCGTTACTTTGTAATATATCCTATAAATTATAGCAACTGATTTTACATTATCTTTGAATTCTAAATTCTTAGTTTTAACAGTTAAAGTCAAAGTATCTATTATATTAAGATCATATAGACTTATAGAAAATCCAGGGTAACAATTAAAATACACAAGACCATTGTCCAAATTGGTTTCAATCATAGCAAGTAATTAATTAGAAAAATTAACATACCTAGCATCACGCCGACACATTAAGATTGGAATATCTAATCCTAATCTAAGCAAAGGTTTAATAGCAATTTGCACAGAGCCAAGATGTAAAAATTTATATTTTTTGATCCTATGTTCTTTAATAGCCTTTTCAGAAAATAATTGGATATTTTTATGGTCTTGATTAATAGCAACAGTTTGTTCAGCAGTCTTGATAGAGTAATCAGTCATAAATTCAAAATTACCAATTGAATAAATTGTATTAATATTTTGTTTAGGTATAGTCCAAACGTACCCCATTTCAAGATTGGATTAATTCAAACGTACCCCATTTCAAGATTTTGCATTTTAGTTTATTTATTATAATGTGTTATATTCTTTTATCTTGAAAAATCCATAGCCATGAATGCGTTTTCTTGATTTAGTTCTTTTTTCATTATTTAATTTGACCCATTTATGTGAAAAAAATTTTTTAGTTTAATGTCCATTATGTACCTATAGAAGTATGGATAATTAATACAGGGTTGTACTAGTAGTTACAAATATTGAGTGAGATTTATACCATTATTGATTTGAAACGTGTTCATATCGATCGTTTTACATTTAAACAGCAAAATTTTATCATACTTTTACAAATACTAATTATCAATCAGTAAGCAGCATCAACATAACAAAACATTCCCTAAATTTTTAATAAAACAAGAATTATATATATATATAAAAGCCGGTTAACCTATATCAGTGAAAGAACACCATTCCGCGTTTTCCATTAGTAAAGCCAAAATTGAACAATGTCTAGATCGTCGGGTCTCACATTATTATTTTTTTAACATAACAACATATTTAGTCTCCCCAATAACTGTAGAGTCATTTTCAACCTTTATCCCTAATAAAATGATTTTATTTATCAAATTATGAACAGAACATTCCATTTTAGTTCAGTTTATGCTTACAAATTGAATATCCTTTTAATAATTGAATATTTAAGTTTTTTAATTGAAAATTATAAATACCAAAACTACCTATACGCTATTGCACCAGAACTTAGGTTGCAGAATCTTCATATTAAATATTCGTTTGGCCGTTAAAATATGTGAAAAGAATATTGCGAAATTCCCTGATTTGCCTTGTGTCAAAGTTGGTTTTTTTTTTTTTTTCCTTTTTATTAATTGGATGGAAACAGACATAATTCTTATTGACTTGGCTTCTACTAATTTTGTGAGGGAATTTCCAATTTTTTAAGAATTTCTTTTTGTTGATTGGCCATAAATATTTAACTGGTTGCTATCTACAAAAATTCATTCACATCCATATGCATATATGCAAGGGGTATATGCATGTATCCTTATTTATTAAAAGGAAAAAGAAAAATCATCAATTTTCCAATCTTTTCTAGAGGTAGCAATTACATACACGACCTATTGACACGATACGAATTTAGTGGATTTGGGTTTGATTAAACAGATAATGGGTCATTTTTGGGTTGACACGATAATTTTTGTGTCGGGTTGTGGTTGACCTGCTAACCCGAAAATGACACAAATATTCAAAATTTATTATTATATTTCCTATATTTTTACATGTCACCATTAAGAAATGTAATATAATATATATAACTCGCAAACATAAAACAACTTTTCAATAATTTTACACGTTATTCTTAATAGATGTACTAAAATGACACATAAATACGAACAAGATATGATCCAAAATAAAAAATAGTGCGTTAAGATTTGTAAAATAGGTTTTGAATCAATATTTTAGTTCAACAAGGGTTAAATTATTAATTTAGATACGACATAAATATTTAAAATTATTAATATTTTTTTTATAATATTTTTGCATGTCACCCGAAAACACGACACGAAACCGACACGAACACGATTATGTTAACTCGATTATGACACAAAAAATTTTTTGTCGGGTTTGGGTTTTACTTATTGAAACACGAATCCGAATTCGACACGACACGAACACGACCCACCTATACGAATTGCCACCCCTAATCTTTTCAATTTTTATACATCAACTATTGATGTTTCAATTAAACTCGAATATTTTACTTTCATTGATTACAATCACACGTATTAACCACTTAGTTAACAAAATAAATATCAAACTTAATTGAAACATCTAACTTATCCTACTTAGTGCCAGAACAAAATTTTAAAAAAAAAAGTTTTATTTTATTTATTTTTTTTATAAAAGTTTTATTGTATTCTTTGCAAAGATTCAAGTAATTGGGACCTATTAAGGATGAGGAATAAAATGGTGTTTTCCACTGAAAAATTGTGGCCAATTTGAAAGGATAACCTCTGAGTAGATATGTCAAATTATCCTACATTCTAACACAAATATTCCTCAGGACTCGTAAACCTTAAGCTACTACAATAACCGTAACTTTATATTTTATATTTTATACGTTTTAAAGGTTGTTCAAATTCAAATCCTTATTTTATATTCCAAATCATTAAATAATTGCAAAGCTTCAACAAAGAAACCTTTAAGAACTATGTAGCAAGTGGGTTTAGTAGGCATATTTGAAATGGCAGACAATCCTCAATACAAAATCTAGTCAATACATAATGTTGCTGGAGGATTTTGTAACACCCGATCTTGAAGGGGTGGCGCTGAGGTGGAAAGTTTGAGCACAAAACGGTTCTATAGAATATCAACTCATAAATGAATTGACCTCATATTGGAAAAAGGAGAGACTTTTACTATGTCCTAGAGACCACATGGTCCACACTGTTAAATGATTGACATGATAACATAATTGATGATGCATCAATCATCCAACAGTACATGGTCTTTGGACCGTACAAGAAAGAATATCAGTAAAGTGTGTTTCCAATACATGTAAGCACGTTTTAGAGCCATGAGATTTAAAGGACGAGCCTATAGCCAAAGCCAACAATATTTACATGATATTGGACCAGACTTACAATTAATATCAAAGCTGACTCTCGACATACAATGTGGTGGTTCAAGAACGAACAAGATGGAAGCTAATGGGCCTATAACAAATCGATCTTGAGGGGGTAGCGTCAAAACAAAAGACCCGCGTAAGGAGCAGCACTAGGAGATGACAATTGCAACAGTAACGTGGCTAGACTAAAGAGTTGATGATAAAAGGCAATGTTACAGAAGACAAATTATTAAGATGGTAAAGCGAGTATAGCAACATAAATATTCAAACTCTGACTTAACCACTTAGCTTTCATTTGTATACAAAGAACTACAAAAATGAGGAGTACTTAGTCATAATACCACAGACAAATGGTAATATGCCAAGGATCTCTTGTCAATAAGCAACAGTTATAGAATTGATATTTCATTTTCAGGTCCTAAACTAACCTAAGCGCTAAGTTTGCAGAATAGAATACACAAAACATAAAAGTAAAAACTTCTCAGATGCATCCACATGAGCCATGTTCATATACCTGGCTAGAATATCACTGTAAAGAAAAAACAAATCAAAATAATTTGAATTACGACACTGAAGTGGCGCCAAATCTGACAAGAAAAAACATCAACATCTTAATCATTTCATTACCTTGTTCTCTAAATTGTTAGAAGCAGAAGCCAAATCTTCAGCTGTTACTGGTTTGTGTAGCTGCAGTCATAATTCATAGAGAGTTCTCATGTAAGAACAGAAAAATTAGAGGAACCAAAACATATATATGTAGCATACGTTAATACTTAAACTGCTATAAAATTCAAATCAACAAATAGATTATCTTTAATTTTGGTCTTGTTGCTGAGAACTACCAGCTAATAGTTTCCATCAATAGTTTAATAGAACAGTTTCCCTCCCTAAGTTTCAAACTGAGGTAACTTACAGTAAATACATCATACCATATTGTAGAACCAGAATTTAATCGTTACAGATGTATACTCTTCTCAAAAAGCTTTAGTACCAACCTAGTTAGTGCAACTATATGAATTGTCTTCCTCGGTTTTCAGTCTTACAGATGCACTGCACCTATAGAACTTTTTGAGTTTGTGCGTCCATTTTAAGCATTTTTGTTGCAAGATGATAATATTTAAGGAATTTATTTATTTTTTTCAATTTTTCTTATAGCTATAGCAGCTGCTTGAGTTGCTATGGAAATGGGATCTCCAACAGCTGATTCACAAGGGAAGAACTTGCATTAATATCTCATTTTCAATTCAAACATGGGTTTGATTCACACTCCATGTTCAAGAATGGAAATAGGAATCCATGTTATAAATGAGGATTTTCTATTGAGAAAAGTAGTTCCTAAGAATGGAAAATGTCTGTAGGTTAGGGTAATTATTGATTTTGCTCACCATATGATCTTTTAATTTATTATCAGATATAAAACTCTCTACAAAATTATCTCAATAACACATGTAATGATAGACTACCCGCCAATTGAAAATTAGCAGTCCGTTTCAGTGGAGAGATAGGACAAGAATTTGAGGTTCACAGAAACTAACTTCCACAGGCCAAAACATAAAGTCAAGTTTCAAATGCATTTTACATGCGTTCAAAATATTATTGAAGTAAAAATACGCAAGAAGGCAAGAATCAAATAAAACTTACAGCTTCTGCAACAGATAACCAATGAAATGAACGAAAAAAGGTGTCATCTTGAGAAGGTAGACTCTCATTATTCCAATATGTTATATTCTCAAATTTGGCATTCACCTCCCAACAGTAAGAAGAGTTCTGTTCACACAAGTTAGAAGCTTTTCGCTTTTGAACATTTTTCTTCCCTAGGACAAAGCCTGAAAAATAACAAGAACAGATGAAATGCATTACTGGGATAAGAGGGCTGGAATCATGATCATGCTCATCTCCGTGTTCTGTTTCAGCAGAAACTAACTCTCAGATATTGCAAAATCCTATAACGTTACACACAAAGCCTCAGGAATCAGACAGCATAAGAGTTAAACCTATACCACAGTCATTTTTTCATGCGTACATAAGCCAGTTCAGCTCATTTTATGAGACACTACATGCAGAAAATTCTTAAAGCATAAAATCAATGTCCAACTTGCCAGCCACTTCAAATATATCACCAGTTACGCTCAATTTCTGTGAAATTAAATCTTCAATATTCTGTAATAAAATGACAAATTGGCCACTACTTACAGTCATGTTAACCCCAGTTTCTAAGAAACTAAGTATTCCAATCCCAAAAATATGGGGAAAAAAAAGAATATAATATGAATATTCATAAGGTCTATCAGTGAAAGTCCAAAAAGAGAATAAACCAATTTTGTTTCAAACTATAACTCAGGAAGAGGAATTCGGAATCAACCTCCAAAGAGATTAATGCAATAACAATAACATTATAATAAGAACTAAAGGAAAACGCAGTTATGAAATACCATTTGCATACCAGAATAACCAGGTGGAAGAGGAAGAGTAGCACCCAGTAGTTTCCTTCCTCTGAAATAAGATTCCTCCACTCTCAATCCTTGGGATTCTATCCCTGCACAAATTTTCCCCAAGATGATTTCTTTCAGAAAAAAAAAAGGAGATAAATTAGAAAACAATAAGAGAAGAGACGAGTGGCAATACCAGTAGGTTTGGGTTTGAAATATTGGGAAACAGCACAAGGGCCATTGAATTTGATACAGCAAGGAAGGCGATGTAGCTGATTAGTTAGAATCGGAAGTTGCTCTGATTCTTGATTGCGAATTTTTGTGAAATTTATGATTCCAATTGTTCCTGACTCCATATTCGCTTCTTCTTGTTCCATTTTCTTCTTGACTTTATCTTGTGAACAAATCGAATTCGTCTAATGCAATTAAAATTCAAAACAAACCCTAATCTCTGCGGCTCTGTACACTTCATTCCCCACTCTTTTTCAGTTTTCCCGCTTTCAAATATTATGCATTCTTTATTATCAATGCAGGCTGCGTTTGGCACTGTTTTCCGTAACTCCGAAGTAACTTTCACTCAAGGTAAAAGAATCTGTACTTTAGCTGAAAGCTACTTTCTGCAACCTCAAATGCACAATTGGTAAAAATCAGATTATATTCATAAAAGTACTAGAAAAACATGTAGGGTCAGTTTGAAATTGCTGGTAATGAAAGTACTGTCAGGGAAAACTAGGTTTTATTGCTTTCTTTGAAAATAGTTTTAAATGTTTTTCCAGTACTTTCCTGAATACAATCTGACTTTTATCAATTGTGCATTTGAGGCTAATTTTCGCAGTCCTAAAAGCAGTTTTCAACCGAAGTGAGGTTACTCATGTTTTGGCTGAAAGCTGCTTAGCTCTTAAAACTACTTTTAAATAAAGCAATGAAACCTAACTTTTCCTAACAGCATTTTCACTAACAACAATCCCAAAGTGGCCATTAAGTTATTAAAAAGGGTATAATTTATGACTTATCGATTACTTCTATCATAATTTTTTAAGAAATCAATACATTTTACTATTAATATATACTACCAAAATTACAAATTCCATACAAATAAATGCAAATCATTATTATTATGACTATTGAGAAGCATAATTTATTATGAAATTTGGGCTTACTATTACAAAATTGGAATGCTATACGTTTAAATGAATTTTAAGTATATCAAACTATGAAAATAAATGGAATTTTTCACATGAACTCTCTCAAAAAGATTTTCGAAAATCTTTCATCCAAACACATCTTGCTCATGAACCTAATTACACCTTTTGCCAATTCTTTGTACTTTGGAAAAGAAAAACAAAAAGATTAATAATACTACTAATCAGAACATTTGAAATCATATTTTGGATTACCTCAGATGGTAGAATTTATTTTATTTGACAAATAATTCAAAAAATCAAGAATTTCATTTCATTTACAAATGAAATTAATCTTAATTTCAACAAAATCAACAAATACAAAAATTTCAAGGGGAATTCATGTGTGGATGAATCACACGTGTCCTCTTCAAGGCAACCACTATTTGAAATTTAGTCACACGCAAGGCTTCTCACCTCTCAAAATCCAAACCCGAGGCTCCTCACTCCTCGGAAGCCAAAACCGAGATCAGGAAACCCCTTTATGCCAATGAAGTTTCCTCTTCCTTTTTTTCCAGCAAAGAAGATAAAAACAATAACTAAAGTGAAATGACATGGCTGACAGTCCAAAGAGTCCAAACATCCTTTTTTTTTTTTTTTTTTTTTTTCCTTCCAGGAGTTGTACTATTGTCTAAGATATCATTTCTACAATAATTTATAGTTACTAGAAAAAAAAAAAAAAAAAAAAAAAAAAAACCACCACCACCACCAACTACAACATCATAGTTCCCATCTGCTACTAATTCCTATATATACTATTTTAAAAGAATTTTGACATCAAAGGATCAAAGATCCGATATGAACTAAATCTTAAGCTATTGAGACAACCTTAACTTACAGCTCCAAATGTTTTTAACTCTCAGGATCTGTCAAGTATACTGGGCTATCTAATTCACCCATGCTAGCTGAAACAAATGACTCATAAGATTCTACTGTTGATAAGGAAGAAACGCTGTTCTCCGAATCCGAATCAATCTTGTCATCCAAAATTATATGCTCCTCGTCAATCTCAGATGTCTCAGACCCCGATGTTCCTAAAAGAAGTTTGTTGATGGCCGACTTCGCTGTTTCAACGAACCATTCATCCTCCGGTAGTGCGCTGAAAAAGGAAACATGTGCAGGCTTAGTTGCAAGCTGTAAAGAGAGTGATATGAATGGGAAATTTCAGGAGAAGATGGACATGATGTTTACCTTTGCGGGTCTATGCCTCTCGCTGCGAAAGTCCTGATTGCTCGAGCAATTATAGCTGATGCAATCTGGTGCACGTGTCGAGATGGGTAGCCCGCAAAACGTGCAATTTCCACTGTGAAATGCATATCAAGAATCAACTGCAAAAAGAAAGGCATATGGTCTGTCAGCACAGAGTGAAGAGACAAGCAAATGTCCGCACACATCGTTCAATTGAACTTTCCAATCATACAAAGTACAAATTAGGTCACTGTGTGAAGCTTCAAATAGTTGGAACTAACAAGTATTTTCAAGTAAGATATGAATCATTTTGTCTTTATTTGAAAATAAATAAATATTGATTCCCTTGCGAGGGAAGAAAACATTTTAGCTTCAGATGTGAGGGGTCGGTTAGTAATTTTCAGGTTTCAAATCACTTTACTTCTATTTAATGGAAATCACTGTCAAAACATCAGTATTTGTAGATCTTTTCTAATAATAATCTACCACTTTCCAATGTGTTGACACTTGGCACTATCTTTTTCCTTTCTCTTAACCTAATGCTGAATACCAAAAATGAAAAATTCAAAGCCAGCAATGCCTGAGGCACAGCAAATTAAACCCTCCAAGGCTTCAACTGTATCTCTAACATAAAAAAAAAAAAAGTAATTACCTTTGCATGAGCACATCTCTACTTCCATCATACTAAACTTAATAAGGAGATTTAACTTTGTTCCAAGGGTAAGAACTGGAGATAAAGTGTTGGAATCAAGTTACTAATTTCACCGGAAGGTGAGATGTAATTTCCCAGTTTTCTAGCTCATCAAAGAGTAAAAAAATTCTAACCACTTGCCTTTCACCGTAGGTTCATCTGACTCTATTCATCTTATTCTATATTTCATTACACACAACATATGGAAAAGCCTAGTAGCCAAATCTAAACTCTTAACCTATGAATTTTTCCCAACTCCACACATTTTTTGTCATCTTCAAATCACAAACACAATGCTGGTCATTGGTTCAGCCAGAAGACCAGCACTATCTTTTCTACTTCACACAACTTGTAACTTTTAAATAATATTAATAAACAGTTAATATTTTCTTCCTTTCCAACTTGAGAACAAATAACTCGGGTTCCTTCAATAATTTTCTTTCTATGATTTGGTTTTTTTAGCTTCAGTTTCTACTCCCTCTTTGGATCTTGAGAGCAAATACTTGGGTTTTCTTCGTTAATTGCTTCTTGGGGCTGGTTGTGAGTGGAACAAACACCGCCAGATGTTCATTGATGTTGTATGAGGCTGTAACATCTTTCTTCCAATAGTTAATTCAAGTTCCATTTCCATCCAAATAAAAAACAGTGAAAGGGGTTGCTTATTTGACATGGTTAGGAGTTTTTTCTATTAGATCCAGGCCTAGATCTGGTTAAAATGTTATTCAGGGTTGACAAAGAGGCATAGAAGAGATTGCAGATTCAAGGTTTAGGAAGTAGGAAAATATGGAATGAATCCCAATTCTATGCTCTCCAATCTTTGATCCGCGGGTGGTAACTACTGTTTTCTGAACAAATAGCATTGTTATATGCCAAAGGTCCATCCTTCATTATAGTAGTTGTCAGTTTTAGTAGCTTAACCCAATGTCTGCATTATTCTCTTGCAACTAGTCATCACATTCTCCCTCAAACTCCTCATTCATTTCTCTCTCTCTCTCTTGCTGCTACCCCTAATAAACCTGAATGCTATACTGCTACTAAGAAAATTGTTGGTCCTCAAGTTCACCACCAAAATCCAACACATTATCACTTCAACATAATATATTAACATACTCCATAGCCTCCATTTTTCCAATATCGTAATTAACTTTTTAAAATGAACATTTTCTTAATATTTGAGCTGTAGATTTCTTATCATCTAAGCATCTGTTCATCCAAACAGTATTCTAATAAAATTTTAGTTGTCCGAAAATGACCTGAATATACGAGGCATGTCCTTAATCTTGGCAACAAAAATTACTTTTAGGCTGATCCTTATATAGCAAACAAGTATTGGGGGTAAAATGATCTTTCAATATGATGAGTTTCCTTTATCTTCTCTTTAAAAGAAGAAATATTTAAAGAAAATACTTTACTGAGGAGAGAATTACCTGTTGCAACCCAAGAGGCTTAAGTGGTATTGATTTATTCTCAAACACACCCCAGAATTCCTGCTCATCTGACAACCACATAACAACAGTCTCTGTAAGTCTAGCGAGCAATATTTTTTGTATCTTCTCTTTCCCAAGTAACACGTCCCCAGCAACAGTTGCTAATTGCTGCAACTTTGCAAATAATGCCTGCAACATTAATACATGATCTTTCGTTATTACCCGAAGAATGATGGCAAACCAAAGACATCTTTAACTCAATGGTGGCTGAAAGAGAAGAAAAGCAACCTGAAATGGTAATGAAGGCAGAGGAGCATCCCACAATAAATCATCTCCATCTCCATTTAAATAAATTTGTGCATTTAATCGTGTTTTTCCTTCTCTTGAATAGATGAAACTCAAAACATATTGCCGACAGAAGTGATCTCTAAGCTTGTCAAATGAATGCTGAAGATGGCGCTTCCAATCCTTCAATTCTGATGTAATACCTGCATTGGTCACAGTACTTTCACCTGCTAATTCATTGTTTTCATTCTTCAGACTCCAAACATTTGCTACAGCAAGTGGTAACAATTCATCCAGAATGGTAAATGCCATCCCCAGAAGTGCAAGTTGTTCTGAATCCGTTTCAGCTCTAAACTGTATGATTTCCTTGAGCTCTGTAAGATTGTCATCATCAGATGGACCTGGTAGAGATTTAATCAACGCATCCATGTACTTATCAAACAACTGTGAGATTCTAGTTAATATATTTCCTCCAAAATGAAGAATGGTCAAGGGAGTCAACTGAGCCAATATATCCTGTAAAATGATTTTGAAATTGCGTTACAAAACACTTACCAGTACCTCATAAAACATAACTGCAAATAAACCAGTATGCTTTCAATCACAGACCTTCAACGAAAAAACATAATCATCTGCATGTAGGTATATGTGTACTGTTACGCACTCAAATTGAAAGGCTCATGCAAATCTGATAATGCCTAAAATTAGGAATGCACATTTGAATCATATTCCATGTAAAAGCAATTGCCCTAAAACCATCCATCCTGCTATTCTTTAAGATGGATCTTATAGGAGAACATTTCACCGCAATATAGATTTAATTGATCAAATTGCTAAATGCTTATGGTGATATGAATACAAAAAATCAAGAAATTTTTGCTTACAGTAAAGCAAAAGGAAACCAACTCACTTCAATAATTTCCATGAATCTCATCCCACTATCAACAAGGCCTCTGTTTGTTGATGTCTCAAACACTGATAATGGAGACCCAGAGTGCAGAGACAATAGGAAGCTCTCATCTGTTTCTGCCATGTCAAGCAACATCCTTCTAGCTCTCCTAAAATTCAGCTCTAAAACTTCTTCAATGTATGGCCGCAAGAGCACCAAAAGTAATTTTGAAAGTTTTAGACCTTGTCGTTCCAACATTAGGCAGTAGTGAAGACTAGCCTGCACGCAATTGCTAGCTGCACCTAATGCAGCAATTGTTTCAGAAGCGGGTGCATTCTCCTTCACCAACCGTGCAAAATACTCTATTTCCCACTCTGCCCATTGTACAACCCTATTGGTATATAAAGGATCATCACCAAATATCGAACCAGATTCCTTTGTTGTCAATGAGATCATCGAGAAAACAAGCCTAGATAGTGTGGTAGGAAATGTTTTGGGACAAACAGAACATGAAGGAAGCAAAACCTCAATACTATTTTGAAGGCGGGAACCATATGATTTTAGAAGTAACTGATGAGCTAAATGCCCCTTCCCAAGCTTGATAAGACCAGTTAAGGATTTCTTCAATTCCGCTATGCCAACTGAAGGCTGTTCAGTGATCTGAATCAGCTGATCCTCAAGCACTGCTTTCCTCTTCAAGAAGGCTGATCTATATGAATCTTCTATCGGTGAAGCATCTCCTGAACCCTTAAGATATGGAAAGTTTCTCTCTTCGGCATCTAAAGTCTCTATTGCTTCTTCTATTTTATGTTCTGCCAAAAGAATATCAAGATTCTCTAAGAATATTGCCTTTGGATCATCTACACTGGTTGGCAAAAGATCTTCAATTCCATCTTGTTGATCCTCATCAATTTCACCATTAGCATGGTTCCAATCCTCCAGCTCAGAACAAACCCCAGTCATTAAATCCTGCACAAGAATCCCTTGTGTGGAGATATGCTTTCGTAGCTCACGCAGTTCATGCTCCAGTTCAATTACCTCATCTGACATTCTACAAATTAAAAAAAAAAAAAAGCACATTTAGGACCATGATTAAGACAATCAGATATAATTACTGAATTTTAAGAATACGAATTGAAGTAATTATACCTGGATTCATATAAAATTAACCAGGCAGAGAATTACCTCAAGAAAGCCAAATACTTTGTTCGCATATTGCCACATAGATTTTCCACCGCATCTTTTAAATCCAATAGCTCACAACAAAGTTTTCTAATTCCCTGCAGCAGTGGAATTGTTTGAATTATTCTATCATAACATGGTAAAAATTATACTTAATAGATATAAATAATATCAAAAGGTATACATCTGAAAATCATTGGCAATGCAGGCCATAAATGTAAATCACAATTATCAAAGAATTGATCATGCATCAAAAAAGCATAACTGTAGCTGTTGGATCACCAAAAAACATAATAAAAAACATACGCATATTATAGGTTTGCTATTTTCGTCATAACTACTGAAAATACAATTATATTCCTAAACATCACCAATCACCGCCGGCAACATACTTTTCGTTTGGTTTGTGTAATTTTCTCTACTATTTAACTAGAAATGGGTACATAAATATATAAAATGCGGGCTATCTTACCATAAACTCAAACTCACAGAAAAAGAGAAGCACAATTACTGGAAAATAGTCCTAGAAAAACAAGCAATGTACTTCCTAACAACAAACTCCAGCCAGAGAAATCACGAATACAAATAGCCATTTGCTCAGGCACAATTCTAAAAAATAAGTTTTGTTCATCTAAAAGGCCAAACAAAAGAGATAACAGTTAACTGAAATGAATAGGGTTTTCCATAAATAACATGTGGTTCAAACAGAAACAAGGCTAAAACTAAAACAAAGAAAGAGGGTGAAAAGGGTATGGGAAAGGGGAAAATTATTTTGAACTCAAAACCAATTGCATAATTCAAATAAAGCCCCTTCAACATAACCCAGTACAAGAACTTAAGCACGATTTTAACAGAAGCAAATAGAAAGGGGGAACCGGCTCACACCACAAATTGAACCTCAAATAGATAGCAAGATCCAAAAAGAAAAACTTGCCAACCAATGCTGAGTTTCAGAAGTTTAAGATAACTCTCAAGTGCTTGATTGAATTGAATTTTGAAAGTAAAACCCATTAGATGATGGAACACGAAGCACAAAGTTAATGGATTTTTAACCTCATTTAGCTTAACATAAGTAACCCAGATAGGAAAACCAACTTTTTCGTGGATTTTAAACTTGAAAGTGAAGAACTGAGATCATATCATACTGTTGAAGCAAAGTAGCCCACACAGAAACAATCATATGCACAAATTGGGTCGAAATTGAAGCATATTAGCAATTTTTGGAGCAGAGAGGATGATAAAAAGCGCAAAAAGAATTTTTTTTTTTTTTTTTTTTAAAAAAAAAAACCTTTTCAGTGAAGGACTGATAGAGAGAGTCGATCTTGGACTGAGGAATAATGCTTTCTATTGATGGGAAATCATCGTCTTCTTCACTGCTTTCCATTTCTCCCGTTTTTTAGAATCAAATTTTTACAAAATTAAAATCTTTACAGAGAGAAAGAGTTGATCAAGCACCCGAGCTAGAGCAGGCGTGAAAGCAACACAAACAAACAACACTTGGGAACTTGTGCAGAGGTAGTAATAGCTTTTTTTTCGCAATTTACATTAGGAGACTTATTTATTTTTATTTTTTAATTTTCTTCTTGGTCGGCGCTCTTGTCAAATTTCCCATTTGATTCCTCCGACATTTGATTTCAACTTATGCGCTGGGTCCTCGGGTTAAACCGTAATTAGAAAAAGTTAAAATCATAAATCATAAATCATAAATTAATACTACTAATTTTCAGACCAAAAAAAAAAAAAAAAATGTGACCTCAAATCATAACTGTAAAAAAAATATATATATATAATTGACAACATCATCTTTATTTAGTGTTTTTTTTTTTTTTATAGACCCTAGTTTCATAATATTACCTCAAAAATTAGAAATGCTTCCATTAATTTTTTTTTTAACCATTTACCATTTAAATATAGTTTATTATTTTTAAATTATAAATTTTTTATTTTTAATATTGGATGCATACTTAATTATTTTTTCATATTTATATATATCTTTAGAATGTTAATTATTTAATTTAGGACGCCACTATATAAGTAAATTTTAATCGGGATAATCCACTTAAAAAATGTAGCAAGTTTTAAACTGATTAATCAAATTAATTAAAAAAATAATATTAATTAAATTAATTAAAAAAATAATATAAAATATTAAGATATTGTATAAAATTCAGACGCTAGTTTTACTATTCTTAATTTATAAATAAATGTAAGAATATCATAAATTTAATACTTGTATTACTAATTTTTTAGTAATTTTTGGCAACAATTTATGTTTTAAAAAATAAACTTCGTAATTAATAACATGTAATTACTGTGATAAGTCAGATTTAATTTAATAATGAAGGAATATTTAGGGATTTTTAATTTTTTACTGAAAATCTAAAAGTTACTTGGTGAATACCAAAGAGCAACTTTTGTCATGCTCCCTCCCTTTTTTTATTATATTTCATTTTTGGTTTTAACTTTATTTTTTTATATGATACTTTATATTTACAGTATATTTTTCAGCATGTTTTCTCATATTTGTCCTTATTTAAAGTATGAGAGATGTTGATCATCTGATATAAAAAAATTCCATATCAAACTTTGATAATTAAGAAGAAATGGAATTTTAACATAAAAAATAGATTTTTAGAAGAAATATATTAAGAATAATTTAATCATTCTAATGACCTAATTAATACTTAATTAGTCTTGATAAAAACCTTAAACGGCATATATATATATATATATATATATATATATATATATATATATTCCATTATGCAAGTTAATGTTATGTAGTTAAGTAAATCAGAAATATCACCCACTGTTTAGACTTAACTGGGTGACAACAGTGGAATCAACCTTCCATATTCTCAAATCCAAGTGGGTGATCAGATATTTGTTTACAGGGCATCACTTGGAAAATATCACCATGGTTAGTCAATTCTACTCTATTGGAAACTCTATATAATTTTTCTATTAAATGTGTTGTTTAGACTTAATAATTTATAATACAAAAATATATATTGCAATAGAATTTTGATTTATTTGATGAGTTTCTATGTTGCAGAAGTTTGATGTGTTTACAAATTTGGGCACATTTTGCTAATTTAAGAAAATTAATTATTTATTTATTATAATAAAATGTGGTTTGCTAATTTAACTGCTCTCATATTTAAGTATCCATCTTTTAAGATTAAGTGGGTGTTTGGTTTATACCGAATAGCTGTTGTTTGTTTTTCCTGTTTCAAACAATAGATTCTAAGTGTTTTATTAGAAATATGAAACAGTTGTTATTAGTTGTTTCGGAAGCAAAAGAAAAAAAAAAAAAAAACTGTTGTTTACCAACTGCAAACAACAAAAGCTACTAACAACAGTAGAACTAAGTATGAACATAACTTAATGTAATTACTTGATTAATTAATGATTAATATATTCCACAGTTATAATAATGGTAGGCTAGATTCATCTCAATTGAAAACTCCAACTTATACCATTCTTCAGCTATTTTATTAGTTAAAGGATCAATTTGAGAATATGTTTCATATTTTCATCAGTTAATAATAGACCAAAATTGGTCTTAATTTCCCTTTTTAAGGAGTAATCTAATCTGACTCTTTGGTATTAGCCTATATAAGTTTTCAATTATGAATTCTTTGTTTTGTTATAAAAAAGAAAAGGTTTTTTTTACGTGTTAATATCTCTTCTCTTGTCATATGATTATGTTAAAAAATTCCATGTCATATGAGTAGGATAAGCATTACGCGTTTCTAACGGTGTTTGTAATACGAACGCAACAAATGAGTCTAAAAAGGATTAGTTAAAATACAAATATTAGGCTCTTAAATCATATTTTATTTTATTTACCCGTTCAGCTTTATAAGGACTATCATAACCAATAAAAATTGTGAATTATCAATAAATTTGATTTTAATTAAATATTTAAGTAGAATCATTAATATTTGATAAAATTTAAAGGACGAACATTAACGATGGCACAACTTTTTTTTTTTTTTTTAATGGCGCTAAAGGGGGCCATTGTTGCAACTTAAAAAATGGAAAAAAAGAGAATACTGATGACGAAAACGAAATTAATAGATAAAAGTATTCCCAAGAAATCGTAAGCCGTCTTAGCTCAGCTGGTAGAGCGCATGGCTTTTAACCATGTGGTCGTGGGTTCGATTCCCACAGACGGCGCAGCTGAGAGGATTTTTTTTTTTGAGGATTCATTTTATTTTATGGCCACAAGTAGTCCGTGTTGGTGAATAATTGAGGCCAAGGTTGAATCACAAACTATTGATGATCCAATTGCAACTTAATGAAAAGATCATTTTGGTGTCGTTGAAAGATCATTTTTGCTTTGAAGACAAATTGCCCCTTAATCGTTAATGCAAAAGCCGATTTCATCCCTAACCTTTCAAAATAGTCAATCAACCCCCTTATCAAGTTAGTTTTCACCAAGAAGCCCGGCATGAAACGGAATGAAGAAGGTGTCTTATGTAGGCCCATGTTAACAATTTTTCATTGGTTATTGGTAAGAAGTGAACTCACGTGACAGTCTTCATCTTTCTCTACCCTCCTCTCTAAACTTTCATGGGTCACTCAATTTAAACCTAATCTATTCCTTTAAATTTTTCTTTGTATCTAATTTATAATCTTGATTGTTGATTTAAAGTTGACAGTTGAAGCTATTCAAAATCCTTCTTTGGCCAATTTCATCTCCACATACATGGTACAGGAAATCTTTCTATACGCTTATTCTTTTAGGTTCTTTGTTTTGATTTTTTAAAGGAAGATTGACAAATATTGTTATGCTAGAAGACATTATTTTCTTTTGCCTTTAATTGTTTCTAATCTTTCCTGTTAATATCAGTATTGTTGGATATGCCCTAGTCCCAAGGCATTAGTCCTTGTCTTTGTATCATACATTTGTACATTAATGTGAACTTTATGTATTGTACAATTTGTGTTACTAAATAAAGGCATCAATCTATTTACTATATGTCTTGTGCAATATTTTAAATAGAGTATCCAATGGACATATTGGAGTATACACGTTTGAAGAGAGAGAGATTTATTAATTATATTCTAGATCAATTAGATTGATCAAAAGAATATAATTAGTATTTATTTTGGCATTCTCTTAATTAATTCAATGAATTAATTTATGAGATTATTTACTAGGTGGAAATATTTATACATGTATAGGTTTACATGTATCTCATCTTATATGTGTCTAATTTAATTCCTTGATGAATTTGATGTGTCAAATTAATTGTAATTTAGATGTATGTAACATATTATATGATACAATATACTTACATACATGTTGAATTACAATGTTATTTGAAATCAAATAAAAACCAAAGAATTAAAGTGGGCTAGGGCTTGAAATGGTAAGCCCACTTATTCATCATCTGTTGACCGAAATTCACGGTGGGTTTAAGGCAAGAATGATGAATATTTGAGATGAGAAGAGTGAGTCATTGTTGGACAAAAGGTAATGATCAAATGGGTGAGTCATGGTGGACTTTTGGTTAGCAAAGTTGGACTTTACTAACTTGGATATTTTTTGGTCATTATGATTAAAGACAAATGAGAAAATATCCCATCTCCTTTGTCCACCTCTTGGCCGAATCTTCATGTCTTGTGACAAGGAAGATGACTCATTCTTTAGACAAAATGTGATGAGTGAAATTGGTGAGTCATAGTTGACTTTGTGGTAAGCAAAGTTGGACTTTGCTTCCTTGGATATTTTGCCTCTTCTTTAGTGAGAGATATAAGACTAAATATCATTCTACCAATTTACACTAACCAAGTTCTCTTGGCTGCCCTCTCTTCCTCTCTTCTTGAATTTTCCGAGTCGCTAGCACGGGTTTCAGTCCGAGAGCCGTTCGTGTACGCATCGGTGGAGGAAATCTATACTTGATTTTTGCAGTCTTCTTCTATCTCTTACGAGATATCTTGGTAAGACTTTTATACTCCTCCTTTGTGTTTTGTTTTTTGATTTTCACTACTTAAGCTCCCGGGACCCGGATTCGAGGAAATTGACGCTTGTTTCCGCACTTTTGTCGGTCAGTTTCCCGTGACGAATCCCAACAAGTATATTGTCTTGTACCATATTTTTCTTGTTTTGTCACCTCAATAATTCTTGTATCTTGTTTGTTCGCTTCATTTGGTAGTTAAATGCACATTTGCAGAGTAAAGATGAACTAATTTAATGAGGTTTCGTTCCGATACAAGTGAAATGGAGAGGTTTTTGGTGAGGTTTTCCGACAAAGATTAGGGATTACAGAGGAGAGAATCTATATTAATAAGGGGATGTGGAGCCCACTGCGTTTTTTTTTCCTCTGTACGCATCATAAACAACATGTCATGACCACTTGGTTAACGTTATTGGACGGAAAGAGCTCATCAATGAAAATTAAAATGGCTAAGGGGTTTATTGATGATTTTTAAAGGTTAGGGATGAAATTGACTTCTGAATAAAAGTTTAAGGAGCAATTTGGGCTTGAGGCCATCATTTTTGGTAATTCTTATTATTTTTATCTATGAACAAAGGAAACCTTGTATTAAGAAGAGTAACAACAATCAAGTTCAATATATACAAAGTAAAATGTAACAAGGAACTTCTTGTAAGAGAGAAATTATATGACGGATTGAGAAACTCAGTTAAGTTAGAATATCAGTTACATCATTAATTTGCATTTACATCACTTAAAACACTTATAATTAATTGATTGTTCTTAGAGGTGATAATTTCTCTTAAGCTACCAATACAACGAGAATTTAGACAAAGGAAATGCAAGTATTCCTTTAGAAATTAAGTCTTGGGTCAAGTTAAGTTTGACATGTAAATTTCTAGATCAAATTAGGATCCTTCCAAAAATATTATTGCTGCATCAAATATTTTTATATGGCACTTTTATGGGAGATAGTAAAATTACAAGTGATATATGAAAACAACTTTTTCGTTATATATCTTACTTAACATTTCTTTATTTTACTTTCTTTTATCTTTTCATTGGAGATCTTGAAAAGCCTCTTTGATTGTTACTATAATTAATTTTTGAATTTGAAACTTTAAAGCCCCAATCAAATATAATTATGCCTATTGAACCTTTATTTAACAAACATTAAAGTTGATGAACCGTCCACGTAAATGAAATCACTCATACACTTTAAACTAACCTTGACACATGCTCAACGAATGTAAATTGATCAGTGATTTAAACAAACTTTAGTGTTTTAACTACAGTTATCGCTAGCCGTCTTAGCTCAGCTGGTAGAGCGCATGGCTTTTAACCATGTGGTCGTGGGTTCGATTCCCACAGACGGCGGTTGGATTTAGTTAAATTTTCATTTTATATATATTTCTATATTTATTGTTTTGGTTTTCATAGCCAATTTGGCCGAGCGAGAGCAGATAAGGAGATGGCGCTCAAGTACTGCGCGTCCGCACCATATGTTGATGCAGCCCAGAACGATAGGGTCCGTTTGGCTGCATCATCTTCTTGCGAATTCCATCCAACAAAAACGACGAGAAGAGAAGTTCTATGGAGTGGAGGAGCATTTCTCATATCAATTTCAGCTCTACCTTCCCCGTCCTCTGCTTCTTCTTCTTCTTCAAGTACTGTATTCTCGGAGCTTCCAAATTCTGGTGGAGTTAAGGCCTTGGACCTTCGCACTGGTTCTGGTGAAATCCCCATTGATGGCGATCAGGTTCCCTCTCTTTATTCCTTTTACTATATATACCTGAAAATGCAATACGATTCGAAGATGATGAGTTTATTATCTTGTGACTTGAATGTAATTAGGTTGCAATACATTACTATGGAAGATTGGCTGCGAAACAAGGATGGCGATTTGATTCAACTTACGATCACAAAGATGCTACTGGCGAACCAATTCCTTTTGTTTTTGTCCTCGGCTCAGGAAAAGTAAGTTCTATATATCCACACTCTTGTGATTTCAAATTTGAATTACATCCTTTTATTTATTCATATGTTACCGCAATTTTTGAAAATGGCTTTTGATTAAGTAGATGATCCTATAAATTGTTGGACTTAGTTTAACAAGGAGTTGGGGATGGAATTATGGCAGTTTTGTGTGTTTTTGCCATCTTAATTTATTACTTAAAAGAAGGAATTCAAGTGACTCCCTGTTTTTTGTCAACCTTATGTGTCAATTGAAATTTGTATAAAGAATACAACTGAAGTAAAGAAAACATCAATTAGCTGAATTCACCAAGATTGTCAAGTGAATGCGTAAATGACTGAAGAAGTACCATGTTGGCGATAACGTATAAACAAGTGAAATTTAAAACGTTGAATTACATAGATTATTTAAAGAGGTCTAATTCTGATGAAAACTGCTTGCAGGTCATTTCAGGGATTGAAGTAGCTGTAAAATCAATGAAAGTTGGTGGAATTCGTAGGGTCATTATTCCACCATCACTAGGATACCAGAATACAACACAAGAACCGTTACCTCCTAATGTATGTAAATGGTCTTTCCCTGTCTTCTCTTGTTGTACCTTTGTTTTTTTTCTCTTTTGCTTTTTGGGTTTGAACTTATTTATTACTTTGCATTTTGCAATGCTGTGTTTCTCTAGTTGTAGCATATGAGGACCTTTTCAGTTTTCTGTATCTAAACTTCTATTTCCAGCCATTCATCCAAAACCTGATTTTATTTCTTGTTTCACATGTCATATTTTATATTAGAAGTTATTGGTAATGACAGTAAAAACTAGTGATAGAAATTGAAAAAGATGAAACACTAATTTATTTGACCACAAATTCTATGCCCAAGATTGTTTTCTTCAGTATAAAGTATCAAAATCCAAGAACTGCCCTATTTGTTCTGATCATTTTGATCAGTTGAAAAATGTACCATACGTGAGATGACAAGATAGCAGCAGCAATTGTGTAATTGGTGCATTGTTGGTCAACATAAAACTTTTGGCGTTCCCTGGTCTGCTCTGATACCATAAAAGATTGTGTACAACAGTCACTGAAATAACATAATTTTGGTATTACTGGCTATTATATTTTGTACTGCTTTGCTCTCATATTGTACTAAAGTAATTTAAGGGGTTGCAATAATATGGTCCTTCAATCTCTTTTGAGTAGTAAATTTTGTTTACAAAGATTGCCTTGGTGCCAATAATTCTGGACTATTCATACTCAACCAGCTCCCTCCGCAGGGGGATGAAAGTAACAAGTAGCAGATTCATTTGTATATTATCTGATCATTGTTAATGACTTAGCTTGGGTCTAAATTATTAAAATCAGAAAATCTAATTTGTTCAAAAGTATTCCAGCTAGTTTTTGTTTCCCAAATTTGTCAAGTGGTTCTCTCTAATATCTAAGGGAGCATATGCTTCAGAAGTAGTGTAGAACTTATCGTTCCAATTCGGCTTATTTTCTTTAGATTTACTTGCAGACTCCTTCCATTTAACTTCCTCAAATAGTTCTTTGACAGGCAGAGGCTATTCACAACTATTTTCAATCCAACTCGTTTAGCAAATGGAGAAAGCTCAACATTGGGCACTTTAATATTTGATATTGAACTTGTCAACCTGAGGCACAAGTGATGCCAACTTTTTCATTTATTGAGTAATTGCAAAGGTAATAAATGGTGTATATGATAGTTTGTTTCACCTGAATAAATTTTTGAAAAATACTTTGCTGTATCACAATAGTAAATTTGATTATTGTGTGGGATTCACATGTTACAAATGGAAAAAATAAATAAATAAATGAAGGAATGCCAACACCTTCATCCCAATCTAACTGTGAATCCCAAAATATAGTTGATTGTTACATTTGGTTCACAAAATGTTCTCCTAGCAAATGTAAAAATTACGTACTTGTGAACATCAAAGGGTTGAAAAAAGCCTTGAAAAAACTATGCAATTTTCTTTGACAGGCAAGGTACCTCTGGAGAAGCAGAGTAGGCAGATCCATGGGCATTATTGCAGATGGCAGATACTTGCTCTCGAGGGGCTGCGGAAATGATGTCAACATTCTCCATTACTATGTTTCTACAACCTATGTTTCTTCCACAGTGCAAATCAATTGCTATCTCATCTGCGGAAGTGCCATGAATATTACGGTACGTAACGTCACTGATATGTACATCTGATGAATCTCTGTCATGATAGGCAAAACGACTGATGTAATTCTGATTTATAACAATTGGGTTCTGGGAATTTATGAATGTTATATTCTCGAATGAGATTCTCTTAGCATATCCAGATCCACCCTGCAAATTAAAGTGCATGAAATTAGAAGGGAATTTAGAATCAGCATGATTGTTAAATTTATGAGGCAGCAGGTTATTTCATTTGTACCTTCCATGTCTTGATTCTCACACCATTCTGAGTTTCCTTAAAAGTGCAATTTTCTACATGAACATCTTCCACTGTTTCATAAGCTCCATCTTTTCCTAGGCTTCCAACACTGCTATCAATGATCAAAATTCAAAAAGTTGCATCTATACCACCATGTATTAATACCAAGAAAAAGAAAGAAATGTCTCTTAATTAATGTTCAAGTTACAAACCAGACCTTATTCCATGGCCTGGTCCACACATGACACCAGTAATTTTGATCAATGAAGAAAAACCATTGATGGCTACACAGTCATCACCTATTTGAACAAAAAAGAACCAACTTATTATGCAAAATTAATGGTTTCTAGGAGAAGTAAATAAAAATGAAAGGGTTAAGGGCCAAAAATGACCCCAAGGTTTTTCGGGGAGAATAAATTTGACCTCAACGTAAAAAGCCTTGCAATGTTGATCCTAAAGTCCGGGACAATGTGCAATTTTGACCCTAAGGTCTATAACAAGGTACAATTTGAATCCTCATTAACGGCAAGTACAGTTGAAATGACCCAGTTTCTCATTAACAACACTCAGCTCATTGGTGCATGTGTTTTACATTGTCTGACAAAGTCAGTTACAACATGCGTGATGCTGAATTTGTGAAACGACATTGTGTCTATGAGCTGGACAACTGTTAAGGAGAAATTAAGTAGTTTCTACACTGCTTGTTAATGAGGATCAAAATTGCGTGATTTTTTTATGTTGTGGTGAAATTTGTTGTGGAATAACCTGTGCTGATATAGGTGTTTCTGATTCTGATATGGGATGATGAAGATATGTCAATCCCATCAGTATTTGGGCTGTCTTTTGGTGCTGTAATATATATATCAGAGATGTCAACTCCCATGCAGCTATTTATACTGATGTGATTTCTCTGGCTGTTCATATGCTTCAATTGTCTAAGCTGGAGACCATTGCACTTGTGGAAACTTAGAGCCTGCATGCACCATCAAAATCATTTCAGAAGGTAATTAGCACTAATTAGTGATTAATTTAGTGAAATTAACTTTATGAATAATCTTACAGTGGGTCTTGAGCAGCTCTGATCCATTTGATAAGGGTAAAAAAGTTTGGAATATTGACATTGTTTCCACCAATACTCTCCTTGCCCATCAATGACACCTCTTCCATCAATTTTGAGGCCATTAACTTCCTTGAATTGAATCCACTTGTGCTTGTCATCATCCCATGCACTCATTTTGGGTGCAACAATCCTCCCATTAATCTGTACTTCAATAATTTATATACGTTAACATAAGATAGAATCACACAAATCACCCACAACCCCATAGGTCATAAGAAATATAAGTATTTTTTTTTTAGTCTGATTAAAACAGTTCATACTTTTTAGGTGATTTAATTAAGTTATATTGTATTAATCAAAATTTGAAATCAAAACTTGACATAAATAAAAAGCGAGGCCTTTTTCGTCTAAGGCTGCGTTTGGGGCTGCGAGCAGCTTTCAGCCAAAGTAAAGGGAACCTTATTTTGACTGAAAGCTGCTTTTGGGATTGCGGAAAGCAGCCTCAAATGCACAATTAGTAAAAGTCAGATTGTATTCAGGAAAGCACTGAAAAAACACTTAAAACTACTTTTAAAAAAAACAATAAAACCTAGCTTTCTCTGATAACACTTTCACTAACAGTAATCCCAAACTGGCCTATGTTAATCTTAACTTTTCTGTTTCTCTTCTTTCCCCTGTTGTTCTTATTGGTTTTTTGCTTAATGAAGTTGTTTCTTTCAAAAAAAAGTAGAAAGTATTTGTTTTGAATATGTAATGATAATTTTAATCAACACATTTTTAGTTCTTTTTCACCATTTAAGGAAAAGCAATATTTTCCTTTTTCTATTTTGCCCCAAAAATATAAAGATAAAAATGGAGAGAATCTCTTTATGTCAAATGAAGATCTTATATTAAATAGAATATGACCTGAACGCGAATATTGGTAGCTTTGCAAGGACCTTTGAATACCAGAGGCTTGAGAAGAAATATCCTACTCGGCACTAATACTTTTGTCATCCTCTCCGTAGCTTCACAGGCATCCCTCCAAGCTTTTAGAAAAGCCTATTGCACCAATTATATCATAGTATCAATAAAAGAAATTACTACCATGGAATTATTCTATATATATATAAACAAGTTACCTGTGAGTCATCAGTTCTGCCATCTCCAATGGCACCATACCGAAGCACATTAAAAGTAGTCGTCTTTACAAGTCCATTAATAGGCGGATTAGAAGCGAATTCGAAAGGAAACTCGGAACTTCTAGATTCAAAATTATTCAACCTCTCCTCCCTAGTTCCATCAAAATAACTCATTGTCCTTGCCTCCATAAAATGACAAGGCCAGAATGAAGTAATCCAAAATAAAATCAAGGTTAAATGGACTTTCATGATGTAATTAAGGAAAAATGAACAGAAGATTAAAGAACACAAGGGAGGAAGAGAGCAAGATAGAGAAGAAGGATGAATGTTTTAGGCTTTGAGTTACCTGTAAATATATATTCAGTAGTAAGGCACCAATTTTTATTAATGGTAACTAGTTCATATATGTGCATGAAATGATATTATTTTTTCTACTAATTTTTATACGTAAAATCATTTTTCTTTACTTCATTTGGCATCTAAAATCTTTTCTTACTATAAAATTATGCATTGAGTGGAGGGTTTTGATCACTCTGAAACTTCCTCTTAACATTCCTAAAATAATCTATCAAGGAATTAATCGCTAATTGATATATAATAAATGGATGGTGCATTTTTTTGGGGATTTTCCCTTAATTTTAGGACAATATTCGAAAAGCATAAATACAATTTCTGGAAATTTCGTATATTAAGCACACCAATAATCCACTCATTAATTTGATTATGACTTTCCTAATTACGAAAAATTGTTAAAAGAGAAGAATATCAATTTTTTTTTGCATACTTGGTATGCACACTTTGCCTTATATGTGTTTATTATATTATTTTTTTGATAAATTTTACTTGCATTTTGCTTGGAATGAATGGATTCCCCAAAATAATAGAGGAATTCATTTCTAATTCTAAAAGTTCATGCTTTGAATGAAAAGAAAAATTTTATTATATAAGTCCATAAGATCAAAGCAAGAAAATTCACACATAAGTTTCTTGTTTATACAGAAAAATATTGTTAAATAATTCTAGTATTATTGCAGTTTTATTTTCTCATACATTTTTCTTGTTTATATATTTTTTTCCCATTTTAATTCTAAATAATAACCAATTAATATTATATTATGCATTATATTACATTGTTTAATTGATTATATTTAGGGTTGTCAATCGGGTGGCGGGATCCGTCCACAGTAGGGATCCGTCCGGACGGAGACAGGAAATCTCCGATTAAGATCCCCACCGAGTGGGGATGGAGACGAATTTGTCCCCATTTATTAATCGTGGACGGAGATGGTAATAGCTCTACCAGCTGTGCGGGCCTCCGTCCCCATCCCCGTTTAAAACTAGCGGGGATCCCCAATAAATTCCTCGGTTAAATACCCAAATCCCCGACAATTCCCCGTTTATATTTCTTTATTATTAATATTATTACATTACATTATTATAATTTATAGTTTTATAAACTAAAGTAAAAACTAATCTCTCATGAATAATTATTAATTATATGTTAGAATATTTGAGAATTTTATGCCTATAGTTTAATGCATGTTTGGATAAGTTAGAGGGTGAAAATTGAAATTTTAGAGATTTTTTTATAAAATTAAAAATTAGTTTAACGGGGATGGATATCTCCGTAGAAAACCGATTCCCTGTCGGGATCAGGGATAGGACATAAATTTATTCCCGATTAATAAATAAGGCAGGAACAAAGATCCCCAAATAGTTTAGGAATGGAGATGAGAAATGCAATCCTCGACACAGTTTATCCCATTTACAACCCTAATTATATTTTATTTTCTTTTAAATAAGCCTGTGCACAGCCGTGAAAGTACGACTGATAAAAGAAAAAGATTTTTTTTTTTTCTTTTCCTTTAAATTATGCATATGATAATTCATACGTGAATTTGCTTTTATTGTAAATGAAAAATAATATTTCATAATTGGTGTGGTTGATGCGTTATAAACTGTAACGCTTGACAAGGATATCATTAGTCCTGGAACGACGCCGTTGGTGCAAATGAAGTGAGTGAGAAGAACAGTTGCTCGTTGCTACTCGTGAGGACTGAGGTTGCTTATCAAGTGCGAATAATTACATCTATGATCCTTGTAATTATTAGACATGGAACAGAGTTCCATATAATTTTAATTTTTATTTATAACATAAAATTTCTCACATTTTAACAAGTCATGTTTAATTGAACGGACTGGAATGGATTTATCCGGTTTTATAATAAAAAATTTATCCAAAACCCAGTTTAGTCTGTACAAAAATTTATTCCAATCTGGACCGAACTCAGTACATCAGTTTCAAACTCATCACTTACTTTTCAATTTTTTTAATAATTAAACTAAACCAAAAATAATAAAACAAAAACATATAATCACATAATAAAACATAAAAAAACTAATATTATCTAAATAGATTTAGTAAAGAAACAATTCATAAAAAATTTTAAAACTATATATATATAAAACATAAATTAATTCAAAATAAAATATATAAATATATATTAGTTGGGCCAGACCCACAAAACTTTAAATTTTACCAAATTTAAACGGACCTAAAATGTGAACTATAAATTCAATTCAAGCTTTTAAATATTAGGCTTGGATAGGCTGACAGATACCCAATGTAATAAACAAACAATCCTAAACTTATTTATTTTGTTGTTGTTTTGCTCGAAATCACCAAAATTTGCTAAGGCTTTGCTTGGATCAAGTTTTGAAATGGTTTTCTAGAATAGGGTATGTATTGGTCCATACTTAGAAGGAGGAATAAAGAGAGAAGATGGGATTTGGTGGTAGACCATAATTCTTCAAAAACCCTTGTTTCCCTTATTTTTCAATCCCACCAATCTGGTGGTTTTTGAGGAATTGTGGGTTGTAAAATAATGAGTTTACAAATTTGACCCTGTAATTTTCTATTATTCAAATTCTTTTTTATTTTTAAAAGCTATCTGAGTAATTACCATATTTAACTCTACTTTAAAAAAATCTCTCATTCTTTCAAACATGGTTTTACTTTGATTTTTATTTTTCCATCAAATACTACACTACACCACACCCTATCATCCTTTCCTTTATGATTCTTATCTCACCGTCTTCCAAGCAAACTCTAAGGCTTTGCTTGGATGGGGTTTTGGAAAGATTTTTTAAGGTGGGGTTTTCAAACACTGGTGCTTGGGAGGGAGAATCATCTGCAGGGAATGGAAATAATGTTTTGGGAGGGTGAACAAAAATTCACCAAAAACCTTATTTTCCTCTGATTTTCAATCCCACCGATTTGGTGGGATTTGAAGGATTGAAATTTGGAGAGACAATTATATCCTTCACTATTATTGATATTTCCCATCTTGTCCTTCCTAAAAAAAATCGTGATATATATGCCCCCCTCCATCACTGTGAATTTATTGATTAGGGCTGCCGGTCTCTTACTCTAATGTTTTTTTTTTTTTTTTTTTTCTTGTTAAGTTGATACAACTTCGTTTTGTGAAGATTTCATTATTAATAGACTAATTTTTATATGTTGTCACATAAGTAATTATTTCTATGCTAGGTCATTTTAACAAAATTTGTTGTGCTAAGATTTTCTTATTTTCATAGACTAATTTTTATATCTTTTTACATAAGTAATATAACATTTATTATTTTAAATATGTTTAGGGGTAATTTTGTCTTTTACATTGATTTATCCCTATCCCTATCCCAATCTTTTTTTAAACTAATTTTAAATAGAAGGATATAAAAGTAATTTATATAGTTAACCATACTTTATAAAAACCTTCTCCCAAACAAAACAAAGGTTTTTCATGGTTACCTAACTTTATAAAATCATCCCTTCCTCCCAAGCAGGATACTACCCAATCCCTTACTTTTCCCCTTAATACTACACCGTACCCTACTATCCCTTCCTTTATGATTCTTATCCAACCCCCTCCCAAGCAAAGCCTAAGAATTCTACACATGTTAAAGTTACCAATTACTTTATCCAAAAGATAAAAGGAAATGAATTGAAATTTATTGATTCATACATTAAAATGTGACAAAATAGAAATTAAAAGGCAATTCTTTGTCAAATTTTTGTCCTTTAAAGAAGAAAATGCATTTTGCAGACAAAAAATAAAGAGAGGATAAGAGGATAATGGAGCAGAATAAAAGAGGTATATATAATAATATCTTTGAACATTGTAACGCACTTTTCTTGTTCGATGCTCTTCCTTTCTCTTCTCCTTCAACAGTAAAACCTCCGTCTCTCTCTGTGGAAAAGCAAAAGGAGAGGAGGACTAGAGACGCTCTCTCTAGATTCATAACTCAGATCTCTATCTCAATACTTCCACTTCCAACCGCTTCTTTAGTATTTCGAATATGGGCCAGAAATCGTTGATCTACGCCTTCGTTTCTCGTGGAACTGTGATTCTCGCCGAGTACACCGAATTCAGTGGCAATTTCAACTCTATTGCTTTTCAGTGCCTTCAGAAACTTCCTTCCACTAATAATAAGTTCACTTACAACTGCGATGCTCACACTTTCAATTACCTCGTCGATAATGGCTACAGTGAGCTTCTCTTTCCTTTTTTTTTCTTTTGTTTTTTGTTTTCTTCTAGTTTCGGTTATGAATGTTAGAAGTTGAAATAAAGTTATGGTTTAAAAAAAGTGAATAATTTGATGTTCTGTGTGGTATAAGTGAATGTTTAATTCCAAGAACAATTTATCATTCCAGGATAATCTGTTTTTAGTGTTTTTTCACTTTAAATCATAGTTTCTTTCGCTTTCTTTCTGAAATTGAAAGTATGTGATTTGTAAGGATAGGAACATTTTCTTTCTGGACTTTCATGGATTTATTATTCAAAGAGAAAGTGTATCTGTGTGCTTAAATTTATCCATTAAGTGTTCAAACATCCGGAATGGCTAGATGATAGATGGCGGTCACAACTTATGAAGACCTAAGAATCTTGCAGTTGATGTTTGCACTGAAACATAGAGTGAATCCATCATATAAGTGAATGCAGTACTTGTCTTTGCTGTGATCTTTTGTAGTTTATGTTTTACTTTATTCATGTAGTTCATTGTTCATCATCATTCTAATTTTGGGAATTAAGAATTGGATCCTACTGTACTTTCTTCACTTCTGTGTCTTGCAAACAAAAGATTAGAAAGTTATTGACAGGATTGGATGGTCAGTTGGGACTCTGCTTATTTTATGAGTTGCCCTGTGAATGCAGTTATATACATTAGGCAATGAGAACCTGACTAAATTATAATTGATCCATAATAGGATGAATTGATAATACTGTGATGTTATTGAGTGTGAATAAGGCTTTTGTACATCACAATATTCAGATCGAATAATATGTAGGGAACATTGTATTCGAATATTGGTAATATTGAATTGATAGTTTATTATTTGATGTAAAAGTGCAAGTGTATAACTTGACGTTCTGTATAAGTTCGCTTGAAGAATTGCTATTGAACTCTTGATTTTTAGAAGAGATGTTTATGCTTATATTTGGTTGTAGATAAAAGGGTAAAACGACAGATCTTTAATGATTTCAATGTGATTCGGAGAGGGAAAATAGGTGTTGAAAGTAACTTGTTAACGTGATAATGAAGTTGATTATGTGTATAATGAATTCAAATTCTTGTTTTGGCATATTTAGGTTTGGTGTTTGGTTCTTATAAAATCTTAGTTGTTGACAAATTTTTCCCTCTGGATTGAGTTTCTTTCAGTAATTCATTAAATTAAGTTCAGTCTTTCTAATATATCCTGTGGAATCCTTCTTCATCATGGTATGCAAATTATTTTCTTTTTTCTCTTTGATAAATCGACTATGTTATGTTCTGCAGCATACTGTGTAGTTGCAGATGAATCAGCAGGAAGACAAGTTCCTATGGCTTTTCTGGAACGTGTCAAGCAAGATTTTGTGACAAAATACGGCAGTGGAAAAGCTGCCACTGCTCCTGCTAACAGCCTTGACAAAGAATTTGGGTATTGTTCTCTTGCCAAGATCACTGGGCACAAAAGGTTTCTCTATTACATTTAGCTGACTATTTACTCCTTTGCAGACCAAAACTGAAGGAACATATGCAATATTGTGTTGATCATCCTGAAGAGGTAAGCAAGCTTGCAAAGGTGAAAGCTCAGGTGTCAGAAGTTAAAGGGGTCATGATGGAAAACATTGAAAAGGTGAGAAAAATTAATTATTTGATTGTTTTTTGTTCTAGTTCTTTTGCTAAGAATCTAGTCTGAATAAGCAAATAAGATGCCAATCATCAACTTAACATAATCATGGAGTCGTAATATTACATATTCTTTTTTAGTTAACATAATGGCTACCACCCAAGCTGTTGTTCAATGAATAGCTCTGTAATTGATTGCTGATATAGGATTATAGGTCATTTAAGCGCATCTGGCACTTACGACTGTTGTATATAAAAGGAATTCCCGAAATGAATAGAAAAAAGGAACTTTGCTATGATAGCCACTGTGATAACATTGGTTAAGCCCATCATCACCGTAGCATTGGACAAGAAACAAAATAGGATAAACAAAACAGGTAAAATTTATTTGGGATCTGTAAACATTTATTGCGCAAAATCAGTAACTCCATTGCATCCAATTCTAGTGATTATTCATTGCATTCAAGTATTTGTTCATATTTTTTACATCCTGGAATTGTAAGTCTGACATATGTGTTTGGACTTTGGAAAATAAGAAACTGATAGAAAGCGTAGCGAATTTAGGGAAAAAAATACATTCAATCTTTACTACCTATTGGGAGCATAGCAAGATAAAAATTACATCTTCAGAATGACATTAGAGTAAGACAACCAATCTGGTTCCTCACATACTGGTTTATATCCTTATTGCAAAATCTTTCCGTCTTTGTTATCTTTCCATAGTGTTTGATACTTGGTGTTTTCTTCTTTACACTAGACTTGAATAATAGTTGGACTTAACAACTGTTCAAATTCTTGTCTTACTGCTGTACATGCGTAGTTGCATACTTATGTTTTAATCATTTGACTTCTTAATTTAGTGTTTATTGTACATAAATATCTTGTTTGTGGTGTTTAAGCATGATTCTCAACAACTTATATACAGAAGCTGTAGCCTATATGCATCATTATATCCTTTGTTTCTATCTAGTTCTTCCGAAGTTTAAATGTCTGAGATTTTGAACTGAACATTCTTTATGTAGTTACTGTTTTCAGGTGCATGATGTCTCTTTGTTCTTAAATATATTTATGGTTATTCATACATTTGCTAATTGCTATAGATGCTTGGTGATTTAGTTTACACCTCCCCACAACAGTGCTCATCATGCCAAAATACTTAATATGAAAGAAGTGACCTTGGTTGATAATTTGTGAAATGCGTTGCTCTAGCTATTTCATTATCGAGGAGACATTTTTATACCCTGTCTTACTTTTGTTGTTTGTTTAAATTAGTATACAGAAATTACGGCTGCTTTTATTATTATTAGTACATTATTTTTCTTTTCCTTTGATACTTTGACTTAATGACATTGCACTGCTTGTACAGATAGTACCTTTAGGTTTAATATATATTTATATAGGCTAGAATGAATGGAAAGTTAGGTATACACTGGAAAATGAAGTCTTGGGGCTAGCTTGCCATTGAAGTGAAAACAAGATAAAGCTTCTAGCTATTAGAATAAGTGATCATACAACTCGTTGAATCAATTATTATAATTTGTATAATTGATTGAAAAGTTAATCAGAAGAAAAAAATATAAAGCATGAGTATTTACAAAATACGAACCTAATCTATTCTTCAGCTTGGAGAAAACATTGCACTCTAATGCTAAATCCAAAACCTAAGATTTGGACTTCTGTAGAAAGCTGAAAGAGATGATTTTTCCTAAGCTAATAACGATAGAGTAAGACCTTAACAGAAAATATAGAGCCATAAGTAACACCTAAAAAGAGGTTCCAAAAGAGCTGGAAATCACAAATACCCTTTAGTGTTAACTGATTAAATTCAACATGCTTAACTTTCTGGGTTCATTGGTAATTGCATTATTCTCATATGGTTCTTGAGTTTTGGCTACCTAAATAGTTAAACTTTGTTTCTTGGCTTTGTCCATCTGGTGGAAATTAAAAAGACTTGTTACCAATTGTACCCGAATTCAGAAATAACCGTAATCCTTTGAATTCAACTCTTTGACTGGTATTCAAGTATAAAATTGATGAGGGTGAATAATGAGCTGCATTCTGTTCAATAATTCTCCTGTAATGCTCTTGTTTCTTTTGCAACATCACCTTTGTTTATTGAATTCCTATCACAAATAATAGCTTCTGCTGGGCCTTCACCTTTGAAGGACTTGATTTAAAATTTTGGAATAGTACTGTTTGTTGTTAAGGGATTTCAAATGTCAATTTCTTTCTCTTCTGCTTTTTTTTCTCCTGTTCAAGATGTCCTTGTTAGCAAGTCTCCTCATGTTGCTACCTTTGATGATCCACTCTTAATTCTTGCTGATGAAGTTAGTTCGATTGTGTACTGCTGTTAATGCTTGCTGTCCAAAAAAGTTTCTGATTACAAATCTTGATCCTCTGTGTACTTTTGAACCGCACTATGGCATCTTTAGGGTAAATCAAGTTTCTTAGCAGTTCTAAGATTCATAACAATTTCTTTAGAAGTAGTTGTGTAGGGTGTTCAAAGAGCCTAGATCAAAATAAACTGGTTTGGAGAGTGTAGTTCCATAAATTTCGACCGTGTGGTTTGATTATATATAAAAAGAAAAAGTAACAGTTATGTAGGATTGTTAATTTGATATGCAGTTTTACACAAAAATGTCTAATATATATATATATATATATATATATATATATATATATTGGAAATATTTGATGAATGGTGTGTAATGGTTGATATTTTATATTAATCAGAATTTTATTTTCAATGTTTTCTTTTTTTTTGATGAGTTTTATTGATGTTGAATTATTGGTAATTGATTTGGAACATAGTTTTATTATTATTGTTGTTGTTGTTGTTGTAATATGGTAGTATAAAAGCTATTGTATTCAAACTTTAGGCTCAAATAAATATTGCCACAAATCGTTTTAATTTGCCAGCTGCACTGGAACTGTTATCTGTTCAGGATTTGATTAATTCAGGTGGTTTGTTTGGGTATAAATATTTCTCAATTTGTCAAGCTCAGTTTGCTTTAAATATTATCCTAAATGGAACCAAACAAAATTGCACACGTCTATTTTTGTCATATATGCCCATGTAAACCTGCAACTGAATATAGCTTTTGGAGTATCTTTTGCAGTGAACTTGCCAATTTGTAGATTTAAATTGCTAAAACGTATAATTTTAACTTCTTAGAAACTTGCATTCTTGTTTCGGCTTCCTTTGCTTTCTTAGCTGAATTTTCTTTAACTTCTTGTTGCATTACCCTTTTGGTTGGCGGTTTGAATTGTGTCTAACCTATGTTGTTTTTTGCATTTTTCAAAACTTGAAGTGATAAGCAGGTTTATGGTAGAAATGAAGAAAGAGAAAAATGGACCTAGAATTTTATAAGAGTTTCACATAAGGTTTCTATGGGAATCACACCAACAGAAAAATTAATCTCACACAACTTCAAGTAACTATTGCTTGAAATGTTATTTTTTGACTGAAAACTGATTATAAAATAAATCGCAAGCGTATAGATCCATTCTTATCTTGAACCTATATGGCATTCTAAAACTAAATTCTTAATCCTCTTTTAAGTATTTGGATTCGTACGGACACTCTGAGGTAGATAATGTATTCAAACTAATGAGAATTGAAATGACATCTGAAATGCAAATATAACTACACTAAGTTGTCAGTAGATCTGAAAATATACCAACAATGGCTCATTTTTCTTTACACTATTAGTTGTTTTTGATACTTGAGGTGTTAAGCTTGTACATCACTTAAGCCTCATTTTATGTGAATTTGGAGGTGTAGTGCTTCATGTTCGCATCGATATAATCATATAGAATTGTTGTGTCATTATGATTGAGAAATTTCTGAATAGCTTCACTTTTGATCATTTTGTCAAGAAATGTGAATAGCAGTATGTTTAGTATTTCGTTGGCGTGTTTCTTGATTTCCAGGGCATTCTTTTGGGATAAACCTGATCGATTCTTATTCATATGAATGTATAGGTATTAGATAGAGGGGAAAAAATTGAACTTCTGGTGGATAAGACGGAGAACCTGCATCAACAGGTCAGTCATATGCTTTCCTGACTCTTCATCTCTCTATCTTTCCCCCTACTTGATCACAACTAGTATGTTTGGGAAAAATGGGAATTCTATGTTGAGAATGTCAGAAAATTTGTTTGTACTTACAGGCACAAGATTTTCGAAGCTCAGGGACAAAAATCCGGAGGAAAATGTGGCTGCAGAATATGAAGATCAAGCTGATTGTTTTGGCAATACTGATTGCCTTGATCTTGATCATAGTCCTCTCAGTTTGCAAAGGTTTCAACTGTGGAAAATGATTTGAAATATCCAAAAACTGAGGTTTGTTGAGTTTGCAACCTGTATAATGTTTTGAATATATATATATATATATATATATATATATATTGTTATAATTGTTTGTAGCAACAGACAGCAATTGCCTGATTATTTTGTCGAACAAAAATTATATTTGCATTTGGATTAAACTAGTATTGTAGTGCCATAAAAATGCCCTTTATTGGATAATAGGTGCACTATACTTATCAGTCGAATGCTTTATATTTCAAATCATCATCTTGTGTCAACTGGAAGTCTTCTCTGTTCATCGCTTGAGCTCATCATCTTATTACGTTGGTCTTCTACTTCTTCTTTTTTTCCCCTTAGTTCTTTCGTTGTGATCTTATTTTATATGCCACGTCTTAGGAGCATTGAAATCTCTAATTAAATTACTCTAGTAAGGTTTTAGGGATGAAATCTCGTTTGGTTGTGGACGATTATAAATTGTTCTCTCTGTCAATAAAAAGCCGTTGCTCGTCTAGCTATAGGGAGGTGGTAAAGCATATCACTTGAACTACAAGTGAAAAAGAAAAAAAGTGAGATCACATCTCTTTTGGTTAACCGTTAAAATAAATTGTTTTCAGATGAATATAAAATCCTCTCAAATGAGTATTCTTCTTATGATCATTAGATCATTGGTTCTCAATCCAATTTTCAGTATCTTTTTCGGAATCAAAAGGAAACTGAAAGAAAACGCTGCTAATATTATATATTAATGGAGCCAACGTCTCAGATGCAAAAACAGTTGAGACGGTAACACATCATATATACGACTGAAACAGAGTTCGAATCCTGCTCTAAGCATAACAAAGTCTCCATTATTAATTCTAGAATTTATTGATTTTAAAACTCACCCTCTTCCTCTCTCTCTCTCTTTTCAAATTCCGACTAAAATTTCCCTTCTCTCTGATTTTCTTTTCCCTATCAATTTCCCCGCTACTTCGCACCATTTCTGAATTCTCCCAAATCTCCCAACTCCTTGTCCTTCTTCTCTCCAACTTCCTGTACGTACTCTCCTCCGGAAATTCCGGCAGCCACTTTGGAACCATAGAGTTCAACATTGGCCGCGGCGACGGAGGTATCGGAACTGCCACCGAAATTGGAGTTGGCCTGGGTATAGGTTTGGCGAAAGGGATTTCGTCCTTGATTTTTACAAAAACTGATATGTCTTTCATTACTCTTGAACTCAATAAGCAGCAATTGCTGTGAAGTGTGGATGCTCCGACGAATCCTTGCGGCAAAGAGAGGTCGTGGAGAGCATTGATGAGGTCGAAGAGATTCGATTGGGTGCGATTAGATCTGTTGGAGTATGATGCGGCGGTTTCGGCGACGGATTTTATGTAGAGAGTAGCTATGTGGGATAAAGTTTGAAGAGATGAAAGTTGAGTGGATTTGAATCCTACTGATTCGCAGATTTGTGAGATTGCGATTTTTGTTATTTCGAAATGGAAATCTGATGGATTTGATTCTGTAGGGAAGTGAGTTTCGAGTTTCTTCTGAATTGATCGAGTTTTTTCCATGGTGATTAACTAGAACTCGACAAGCCAGACCAGAGGTTGAAGAAGATGATATCCCTCCTTAAAACCCTAATTGGTAATTTTCCGCACCTTTCTCTCGTTTTCAGCTTTTAACTGGGTTTCGATGTCAATTTGTGAGTTCTGCAGGGAGTTTTTCGTAACTTACTAAATCATAATAGGGTTTAAGAAGAAAATAATTATTTTTCTAATTGGTTATGCGGAGATTATCGTTATTATTTTGGACTCTGGCTCTGGCAGCGTACAAAACTGAATATACATCTTTTATCATATAAAAAAAATATTCTAAAAAAAATTATAGAAAAAAACTCTGACTACCAATCATTATATATATAAATATTAAAACAAAAATCTTAAAAATGTTCGATCTAGTGAATTTGATTTTCATGAGAGAGTAAATTTTGTTTTAATCCAATGGTGTAGATAGTAATGAGGAGGGATTTTCTTATTTTGAATAATAGGAATTGAATTCATAATTTCAATAATACAACTAGATGAAAGCCCAATTGAATGGATGACCTATGCAAATATGGCTTCTTGTTATTTATTCCACATTGATTTCTAATTCTAATATTTAGAACATTGAAATGTATACACAAATGAATTTATATTTGATATCATATCATATACAGTATAGATACAAAATATATAATGCATGAATCTTATGGATTTTTAAACCAAGTTGAATTACCTAAGAAAAAGATTCAATTTCAGAGTGAATCATTGACTTTTTCTTTTCCAAAAAAAAAAAAAAAAAAAAAGATTAAATTGAATTATAGTGTTTATTTCCAAGCTGACACAAAAATATATAATGCATGTAGGACGGAGTATATCTAGAATTTTATTAATGAAATTATATTAACCAAACTTTTTATATGTGTTTTTAATTATATTACATAAATAGATTATTAATAAATATTCTTGCATAGTATATACTCTAATGTACTACTATGTACATTTTGTTTGCTTTATTACTAAACAATATATTTATTGTTGTTAATTGTTACATATGTTTGTTATATTTACCATGTTATATATTATTATACATGCGAATATATTGTATAAATAAAAATGAATTTAAATAATTGTTTTGATTGTATTGAAACTCAATATTGCAATCTTAAGCTTGAATTTTACCAAAATCTGAAATATAATCCATTGCGGAGATTGTTTTTTTTTTTTTGTCTTTAATCTATTGAATATTTAAGTTTTGAAAATCCTAAGTTCAATACACTTTCAAAAATCAAAAGTATAACTACCTAAACGATACTTGATAATCTCGAACCATTGAATTGAACATTGGGTAATTACAAAAAAATAAAAATAAAATAAAATCCACTGTGATTATATGCGATTGCAAATTAATTCTAGAGAATTGACTTTGAACAAACAGATTCTTGTGGTTTCAACCCGTTAACAAAAAAGAGAAAATCGAGATACACTGTTAATGATTATTGATGTGGCAGGAGTAATATCGTCTAATCACTTTTTTTATCCCATAAAGTCAAAGCAAACGATGAAACTTATACACGTGTATTTATATATATATATATATGTATATTTTTTTTTCTTATTTTTACAAAAATAAATAAATAAATTAAAATAGGGAAATGTTTATTGGTTAATTAGCATTTTGAATTCGACTGGAATATGATAGAGAGATATGGTGGCACCCATTGGATCTGGCTGAAAAGGGAGACGACGGCGCTGGTTGGTACAAAGGTGATGTTTGGTCGTCGGATTCAGCAGAGAAAAGGGATGGCACTGGATCAGAAAGGCGAGGATGGAAAAGAAGCGGATAGGCTTGGAGATGCCACCATTTTTCTTTGTTAGCTAATTGATTGACAATGTTTGATTAATTTTTTGGCATTTTTAATACCAAAAAAGATACTAATAATGGAAGAACCATATTCAAGCTTCAATTCGTGGAGATAAATTGGGAATTTAGGTCTAAGTTAAAAATCGGTGAAAGAGAGAAATAATTAGAGCTAATCATAATACTAACAGCTTCGCATGTGAGAATTAATTCTAATGTGGAGATTAATAATTAATTAAATAGTTTAATAATTAAAGATTTGGAGTAGAAGAAGAGTGATAAGAGAGAAGGGATGAAGGATGGAGGAGACAGATAAAGTATATATAAAAGTGAAGTTTGACTATTTTTGTCTGACTGGTACGGGGATAAAAAGGTAAATTGGTGATTTTGCCGCTTGCCACGTCAGCTGTTTAACGGATATTTTTTGTTTTACTTTTTTTGGTAACCGAAAAAAACCAGAGGATTTTTTTTTTTTTTTTTTTTTTGCAAAAAATCAAACTTCTAAAACTAAATTGCAATAGCATGTAATCACAGGAGTTTTTTTTTTTTTTTTGTAATTATCCCTTGAATATATTTACTAAAAAAAAAATCCATACATGTTACGTTGGTTATTAATAAAAATGACAAAAAACTTAGTGCAGAATTTCAAAAACCACACAAAAAAATATAATATAAAAATAGTAGTACGACTGGGTATGAGAACTGGATATACTGGACCGAACCGAGTATTCGAGGAAAAAAATTCGGAATTAGACTGAACAGTTGACTTCTTTTATTTTAAAGAACTAGACTAGACCGTAATTTATCCAGGAATAGACCGATGATCTGACTTAATTAGATTGGACCGAAGACCCGACAAAAAACCTGAAACTTTATTAGTATTAAATTCATATTTCATACATAAAAAGATTATTTAATTTTAGAATTTTATAATATATCTGAAAAAAAATAATTAATAATATTTCTAACCAATAAATCAACTTAATTTATAATATTTTGATAGATATTATTAAAATTTGTATTTTTTAGTTGAAATTGTATAAGAATATCTGTGTTTTTTAATTTTTACGATTTATTTTATATATTTAGATTAGAGCGGATTGAATTCCCGGACTTCATAACCTGATAGTACCAGAACCGAATCTCCGAATACTGGAACTAGACTGATCCGAAATTTTTGAAACAATCCAATTCTGGAGATTTATTCTTCTAATCCAATTCTTAATATTTCTAAATCTCCGGATTGACTCGAACTGTGTCCAACCCTAATTATGAGGTATTTGGTAAATAGGTTTTGGTATTTACAAACTTACTGTTGTTAATATTTCTAAAGTAGTAATTCATGTCAAATATTATTCATAACAATTCACTTTTAGTTTGAAAAAAAAAAAAAGAATGTGCCACAATTGGAACAAATTGATAAATTACATTAAATAGAAAACATAGAAGAATCACAGTAGGAATGCAGGAACTGAATCGACAATTTAAATACCTAAACCACAAAATCTAATTTCAACCATAAATTGGATTAACAATCTTTATTTATTTTTATTTTTTTTCCATCATCCCTAGCTTTGTATCTAATTACGTACTTTAGCTGAGTGTTAGTTCATCATAATCCTTGTCCCTCTGTGTATGGAGCCTATGCTAAACTTAGATTTGGCACAATAATGGATCAACTGTAATCATAGAGAGAATGTGGAATTACCTATCTTGGACACCTCCAAAGGCCTTAGATATCCTTCAGTGAGGCAGTCCATTATGTTTTGGGCCTTCTGCTTGCATTGGAGGCCCATATGTCTCTTCTTTGCAGGGCTTTTGATGAGTTATCTTTTAGTGGGCTTTTACTTTTGGGCCCATTGCACACTTTCCTTATCACTATATATTGGGTTAATTAGCTTTGTAGTGCATTATTCCGTAATTATCTTTTAAATAACCCAAACATGATTATAAAATTTTAAATAGCCACAATATCTAAATAATATCTTTAATGGTATGGACAAAAAAATGCTATATAGGATAATAGATTTTGATTTTTGAAATATATTAATATTAAAAAACAAAAAACAGATTTAATATACAGTAGACTCCTAATATAACTGCACTTTTTTCAAAAAAAATAACCACCCACCCACCGTTTTTTTCAAACAATATGAAAGAAAAAAAAAAATTCTGCCATTAACCCCACTAAACCCCACGCCTGTGCACAAACTGATGTGATTTTTCTTCATCAATCCAGATTTCTTTTTTTCTCTGCACCATAGCCAATATACACCATTATCATTTTGCAGAATTTTGCAGAAGCAATATACGCCATCACCAATCTCCAACCGGTATTTCTTCATTCCCACAATTTACTGTTTAATTCCCATTATTTTTCTTCCTCAATCTCCATTATACACCATTGGCAAACTCCAACCACTGAGTTCTTGATCCTGCAACATATTAAACACAAAGGGTAAGAATATTTCTTTAAATATCTCACATGTATGCATACTAATATACTTGCATGCAAAGTGTTGAGTAGGTTTAACATAGTACTCCCACAACTGCCACGAACAAGGTAAATCGGTAATCAATACAATAACAATATACATAAGATGACTCAATTAAATACCATGAAATGTTGATTACATAACGGAAATATGACATCAAAAAATCATTTTTTTCCTCATAAAGCAAAACAAAAAATATACACATGAAACAAATAATATATCAACATTAATGTACATTTGCATATCAAATATACTACAAGTTTATACGAATATACCATAAATATCTATTTTTACACAAATATACTATCAAGTTATACACAAATATACTATCAAGTTATACACAAATATACTGGTGTTGTACAATTTTATATCAATATACCATAAATATATATAAAAAACATATAGCTAAGGTCATTTGAAATACAAACCCTAGGTTGGTCATTATCATCTTCAAAATATGAATATATCTTACATATTCGGTTAATATACTATTTACTGATACTACACCAATATACTATCAAGTTATACACAGATACACTGTTGTTTTATACAAAAACATATCAACATAGCATAAATATATAAGAAAACATACAGCTAAGTTGATTTGAAATACAAACCTTAGGTTGCTCATTATTAGCTCCAAAATCAGGATCGATCCTTCTCTTCCTACAAAGAGTAAGTTTTCAATTTTTAATTCCGCCAAGTTTACTCTTACCCCGTTGTGCCTTCATATTACGACTAGACATGCCATTGGATTTAAGGGAACGATGTGTCTTAACGCTTTTGACACTACCAATGGAATTCTTTGATGTTCTAGGAGAACCCACACCCAAAGAGCTTCTTGTCCTTGCCATCACTGAAAAAAATGGTTCCAAATATTTAGATGGATTACACAGAAAAAAAAATAATAGTATAACAAATTTCCATAAAAAAAATTATAGTATGACAAATTTCCATAAAAAAATGAAAACCTATGGAGGTTATAGAATTTTAGGATTTCTATAACACAATTTCTAGGTCTTGTGTTGGATGAAATTCGATTTATAAGTTTGTATTGAATAAATTGCTTTACCTTGAATTTCTGGTTCATTCAAATAACTCCGTGTTGAAAAAAAATCCACATCAAATGAGCTGATCAGAATGGTATTCATTCCCATTCCTTCCAACTTAAAAATACAATAGATATACCAAACCATTTAACACCATACAAAAACACAACCCAATTACATAACTGAATGACGAAAAGACCATGGAAGGAAAAAGTATAAAAGAACATGAAGTGGATTTCTGAAATCCAATAAAAAGGAACCAACATAGGAAGAGTTCATGCCGAGAAAAAAAAAAATTGCCGCAACACACTTCCCTGTTTTAGCATTAACAAGAATCAATGGCTTCAATTACCTTCAGTCAAAACCTGCATTAGAAACTCAAGATCAACAGTTGAATATAGAACTTCAATCAACTAGTTCCCCCAAGCTACATGTCTATATCTATGTTTGTGCGTGCTTCTGTGTGTATGTGCCGCCAGGACATTGAAAACTCAATGGAAAGATGGAGCTCTTACTACTGAGATATCAGGGAAATTAGATATATGTGATGTTGAAAGCTAAATGTTCATGATAATCTCTTAATCCTCTTAAATGTTCATGATAAGCTAAATGTTCATGATAATCTCTTAATACAACAGCCAAAAGCAAAAGTATCACCGGTTAAAGGGTACCTTCAAGTCCACCGTCAACGGTGTTCAGTCACCACAGATCCTAGTGAGCCTCCGATGGTAGAACTCGATCTAGCCTCTCTAGATCTGTTGAGAAAGGAGATGATGGCTATTGCGGAAAGGAGACCGTTAGATGGCAGTGAGATATTGGAATCGGACAGAGGTCAGATCGGTGTAGGGCTGCGGATAATCGCCTAAGTCACTGGAAAGGGTGAGAATGCTTGAAGGAAGGGAGCTGGTGTTGGAAATCAGGCCGATTCAAACCTTTTCCGGCCGAGTAGAGCTTGAGCCGCCGGCGTAAATAAGTGAAGAAGAGAAGCAAGGGAACGACGGTGATCTGGAAGAAGGAGAGGAGAGGCGGTGATCGGGATACCTTTTCCGGCCGAGTAGAGCTTGAGCCGCCGGCGTTAATAAGTGAAGAAGAGAAGCAAGGGAACGACGGTGATCTGGAAGAAGGAGAGGAGAGACGGCGAAAGAAATGATGGAATAGGGAAAAGCTTTGGCAGTCACCGATAAGATAGGGATAAGGGATGGGGGTTAATTATCCTATAATACAAAATAATGTAAATAATTTATAAATATTAAAATATATATATAATCTGGTGATGACAGGTGTATTATTGGGTTAAAAAGAAGATTAATATATATATGAGTTAAATACAAAAAATAGGGGGTGCTAGAATAAATATTATTACAAAATTATGGACAAATGGGGTAATTTCCCCCTATATATTTCCCTGAAGTAAGAAGCAAACAAATGGAGTGATCAAAGTTCCCATTTTCCCTAAGAAAAATAACAACCCGTTGGCACATTTTGATGACTACAAAATTCAAAATCAAAAAATAATTAGGCTCTATAGTTCTTTTTTATATTAACCTCTTGAATTTCCAATTTAAGATTCTAAAATCGTCAATCAAAAATCATTGTGTATAATAAGTTGTCATAAAAATTGAGGCTTTTAGCAAAACACGAACATACACCGTTGGTCACTGAAGTCTGCAGTTTATGCTAAACTTTAATTTATATTAATAAAGTCACTGAATTTTCACTTTTGTATCTATAAAGTCACTTCTCCCTTAATTCGTCCAAATTTGGTGTTGAAATGACGACAAAACAAGTCACACAAAGTCAAACCTACCAGTAAAGTGTCACATAAATTCCATCCATCAAAAAAATTGACTTGTCATAAACTTAACACCCGTTTGTGTAGCATTATTTGGGAAAAATGAAAAAAAAAAATTGAAATTTAAAATTGGTTAGAGATAATATAATGTTGCACTGGTATTTTAGAATTGAAATTAACTTATCACATTATCATTTTGGCGCTTCATTTTGACGAATTATTACGAAAATAAATTGTTTGACACAATATAAAGTTTAATAACAATGAACGTACAAACCTTAAATTTTAGAGATATAATCTAATCTTTCAAATCTCAGTGATAGTTTGTGTAATTAACCTATTATTACGAGACAAAAATTTGCCATCTCCTCCCAATCACTTTCCATTTGTGGGTCCATACCTAATACAAAATTTAAAAATTACTTTATTCGTTTAAGAAGATATCTTTTTAGTCTTTCACACATGAGTTAAGAATATCATTAAAATATCTTAATTATAATATTTTTTTACTAAAATATTTCATAAATAATTTTATTAGTTAGATTATAATTAATATTAAATATAAAAATATATTTATAAAAAAATAATAAACGTTACCTTAATTTTTTAAAATAATAAATATTTAAAAAATATATATATTTTTTATTAAAAGAAAATCTTTTTAGGAACTGAGAGTGGGAACTCATTACTTGTTTTCAAAGAAATGCCCACTATACGTTCATCTTATCCTATACAGATTTGTCAACTGGGACCCATTAGATGTTTTCAAATAAAAATAACAATTATTATTCTGCAACATATTTGATAAAGATTTTAGTGATGCCATGTGGCATCTTAAGCAAGTTGAGTCGTCTTCAATTTTTCCGGTTTTGATATGATAATTCCTTCTTGTTGTCATTCAAAACTTTAAAATGCAATTATTTTAGGATACGAAGCAAAACTCCAATCTTTCTTTCTCTTAATTTGTTTTCTTTCATAAAGTAATGTCTTTTTGTCAAATGCTTTTTCTTTTTCTTTTTCTTTTTGGATAGATTTGTCATATGCTATATATAATTCATTTTTATTAATATATATTTTAAAAAATTATGATTAATATGAATTGAAAATAATATTTTGACATACTTTTATTCAAATTTATAATTTTTGTTAATTTCAAAAAATTAATAAATTATAATTTTAAATAAAAATCTTAAGAATTTTCTTTGTACTTTACTGATAGCAGTCTATGTTAGATAGGAATGCACCGAAAACCTAAAAATTAACTGATATTTAAAACTTTCATAAAAGGAACTACTACTCCCTTTGTTTTTTATTATATAATGTTTTAGATTTTTCACTTTTTTTTTTATATACTTTACATTACCAATGCATTTTTTATCATATTTTATCATATTTACCCTCATTTAAAGTATGAAAGAGATTTATTATTTAATACAAAAAAATATTACATTAAGTTTTGATAATTAAGAAGGAAGAGAACCTTTACATGGAAAATAGAGTTTTAGAACAAAAGTATTAAGGGTAAGCTAGTCATTTTAGTAACCTAATTAATAGGTCATTGGTGTTAATGAACAACTTTAAACATCATATAATAAAAAACGGAGGGAGTAATATTTAAGCGTTAAAGTAAAATAAGAAGGATGTAAATAAATTACAATTATTACTTTTTTTTTGTACTTGGTTATTATTATTGTTGTTGTTGTGGAGTGTCATTTTTACAATTAAAGTAATTCAATTTAACACTTTCAATATTATATAATATACATAAGTAACATTTTTCCCAATAAAATAATTTTGTAATACATGAGAGTAAAATGAATATTGCTTTCGATTCCATATATTTGGAATTATTACCATTTTATTTAATCTAATATTGATAAATAACCCCTTGATGGAGAATGATTTTTCGACACTACATGTATTGAGAATTATTTCATGATTTGTCACCATTTTAGTGCTTAATCCTATTGTTTGGAAGAGTCTCAAAAGAAATGCCAATTTGACTTATAAGCAATCGATTGCATATACAACCTTCATCAATCAATTAGACAAGGGATGTCCAAAACTTCCTTTTCTTCATTTACTTAAATACTAATTATCAATTTAGTCCCTACAATACGAGGATAAAGCCTAGGAAAATTAAAATTCAAAAAAAAAAGCACGTAATTTTCCGTATTTGTAACTACAAAAATATTTTTTTTGTTTGTAAATAATTATAACCTCCCTGAAGTTTGGTCAATTACACTAGTACCTCCCTGTATTTTACATATCTAATTTATACCTCCCTGAAGTTTATCTCTATCATATTATTACCTCTCTTAGTCCATTATTAAGCATTTTTCTTTCAAAGTTGTTAATATCGTTAAGATTTATGACTAAGATTAGCCTTATTTCCTATCTAATGTTGATTTTGTGAGGTCATTTGTCATTAAAAAAAAAAAATTATTCACTTATTATGAGAGTTTTTCCATACCCTTTAAGTTGTGATTACATTAGGAGAAAAGACATTAAAGGGATCTAATTAAGAAAAACTTGAATATAGAACATTTTAAGAGATAATATTAATCCGTAAATATATATCACGTTCATAATTTTGATAGAAAACCAAATAATAATAGATAGAGGGAGGTCATAGTGTGATGAATGCAAAATACAGGGAGGTATAAATTAGACCTGTAAAACACAGGGAGGTATTAATGTATTTGACCAAACCTCAAGGAGGTTATAATTATTTACCTTTTTTTTATTAAAAAAATCCATGTGTTTTTCAATGTTAGTAATAAGGAATTCAATCAATAGTATTAGTAACTATTAATATGACATGTTTATTTTATATTATTAACGATATATTTATTTTACTAATGTGATATGTTGATTTATAGACATTAGATTATTAAACTTGAACAGATTAGAAAAACAGGTAATTGCAAGATGTTAAAATTTTAATAAATTCAAAAGGCGTTAATATCATACTAAAAATTTGGAAAAATGTGGGAAAAAGGAATGGATTATTATTATTATTTGAAACCAAAACGTTCTTTTAAGGTAAGATATAGCCTATTGTTTTTAATTAACTGATTAATATATATCTATCTGTCCACTGCACCACAACAAAATACTAAAACCAGTCCATGCATCCGATTCTGACCTAATTTTATCTTTTCTTATAATTGCTGGACTACAAAACCTTTTTTTGTTTCATTCCATTACTCGTTTCAAATGGGCTAGAAAATCCGTTAACTAATTAGATCAAAAGTATGATTTAAATTTGTGTCATATCTTGCAAAAATTAAAAAAAAAAAACATTTTTATCCTTGTTAAATAATAGTATAAATAATTAAATCATAAACATGATAATTATCACATTTTGTAGAAAATTTAATAGAAAAAACTAAAGAGAAATTATCATAATTAATTCTATATTATCTTAATAATAATATTTAGTAAATAGAATCCTATTAAAACTAAAATACATTTGAAATAGTTTTTCCTCACCTTTTTTTTCCATTGAAGCCAATTTTATCATCCTTTTTAACAAGAAAAAAAATCCAACATACGCCATTGATAAATTAAACAAAGGAATTGAAAATTTCTACAATAGAAACAAAACAATGGTTAAGAACATATTTTGAACCAAAATTAATATCTTTATTTTAACACTATAACTCGTGAAATAATTATATGATATACCATGAGATTTTACTTGTATGTATTCCATATATGTAATCAATATACCATTAATTGATACTATGTCAATATACTAAGAATTATAACAATATACCATAAATATATTGTATAAGTTTATATCAATATACTGCAATGTTATACAACAATATGCCAATATACCATAAATATACTGTATAAGTTTATATCAATATACTGCAATGTTATACAACAATATACCACTATAATATAAATACATGTTGTACAAGTTTATATCAATAAGAATATACTTATATATCATAAATATATGTTGTACAAGTGTATATCAACGTACTGCAAGGTTATACAAGTATATGTTAATATACCATAAATATTATATATATATATATATATATATATATATATATATATATATATATATATCAATATACTACAATATATACAAATATGAAAACCAATTAGAGGAAATCAAAATTATACCTATGAAATCAACAAAGTTTCAAATAAAAATTACAAACCTGGACAAAAAGCCAACAAAAAAAGGACATCAAAAGCTTATCATATTGACTGAGACTTCAATTTTTTCTTTCTGCTGAAAGACTAACGGAACCAGAATATTCTATGTTAGTTTAGGTGGAAGGAAAGAAACAACTTGAACAATAATAGAACCTCTTAGAATCCCAATGAGTGTCTCTAGTATGAAAATATAAATAATAAGCTATACCTCACATGAAAAAGAAAAAAGTTACTAAAAAAGAATTATCAAGATATGAAGGTAATACCATTTATAACAATGTTATCATAACCGTACTGGACATCAAACCGGTGAAGCTACTGGTATGTGGTACAACCGGTTCAACCGGGTAATACCGGTGGTTATACCGGATTATTATTTTTTAAAAAAAAATATTATTTAAAAAATAAATAAGCTTATAAATTCATCAAACACAAGTTTCAAATATTTAATACTCAAAATAATTTCATGAAATATCCTAAAACTTCATCAATTTTAAATTTTAATGATAATTGATTTAAATTTTAAAATTTGAAAAATTTTGGTTTGAAACCAAACCGAACCAGAACCAAACAAAACTAATTCAGTTTGGTTCAAGTCAAACCGAATGTATATTGGTTTGATTTTGGTTTTTATAATTTTATATGTTTATTTTTTGGTTCGGTTTAAAACTTCATCAATTTTAAATTTTAATGATAATTGATTTAAATTTTAAAATTTGAAAAATTTTGGTTTGAACCAACCGAACCAGAACCAAACAAAACTAGTTCAGTTTGGTTCAAGTCAAACCGAATGTATATTGGTTTGATTTTGGTTTTTATAATTTTATATGTTTACCGTCGAACCGAACCGAATCAAAACCAAAGATAGAAAATGGTCAAAACCGGTTTTTGACCGGTTCGTATGTTTGTAACCGGTCGAACCGGTCATCTCTGGTTTTGTATCAAACCGTTCATTTTAATCAAACAGACCGGACCTATAATCGGTTCGCGGTAAAACCGGTCAAACTGGCTAGTCCGGTCTAGTTTTTACAATATTGATTTATAATTAAAATGGTAAAGATAAAAATTAAAAAAATAATATTAAAAAATTATAATTAAAAAGATATAGATAAAAGTGAGATGAATAATAAATAAAAAAAATTTTAAAATGTTGATAATTATTTATCCTTTAGATTTAAAAATATAACATATTCACATTGAAAGTGTAGTTTGAAATTTTGAAATTTTCGGTAACCTTTAAAGTGTTTTACTTTTTTTCAGAAATCCGCGTTATACGTCTATATGATATGATATAGAAATGATAGGTTTAGAGCGATACAATCAAGGCAAGAGACAATTGCGAAATCTAAAGAATTGGGAGGGGTTGACATGTGTTTTGGCATTATAATTAATAAAAGTATTATTGAAAAGAAAGTGTGCCGGTAATGAAGGGACAAAAGGTCATGAAATGGTAGGGTCCCATTTTCATGATTATTCCCCTAAAATTCCACAAACCAAATCTCCATCACCATGCCCATATGTACCTTTCATAATTTAACAATCAAAATTGGCCCCAAAACAACAACATTATTAATTGTTTTATTTGGTTACATTTTGCATAATGTCAAGTTGGAGTGATGAGTGGATGGGCACGTTGGTTGTTCCCAACGCCAAAAAAAGTAATCCATAATTAATCAACTATGATCATGAATTCCACTTTACCTGATCTTCTTATTCATCGTAGATAGATATGATGATTTTTGTTAGTGGATTAGGACATTAATTAATTAGGTCACTAATTCTTTATTTTTATTATGGTTTTATTTTATTTTTTAAATTGAGATTGCAGTTACCAAAATTGACCCACATAATTAATTATTATATGAAGTACAGTTTAGTCCAAAAGAAATTATTAGGTTTTGGAGATTTGAATGATGGTGATTGGACTAGTTGTTGTCCAAATGCATGTTCCTCAGACAACTCGATTGTTCTTGGTATAATTAATTATCAAGAAAATTAACTAAATTCTCACTTAAGAAAAAAAATTTGCATATTCTACGTATAATTCAATAATTCTGGAGTGCCATATTCTGTTTTGACAGAAACATAATTTTTTTTTAATACTTATGACAAGTAAGGTTAAAAAAAGCTTCTAGTGTTAAGTTAAAAGTAGACTCTTGCTTTCAACTTATTAAATAAGTCATTAAGAACTTTTATATCCCTATTTTATCATTGGTTTGTCCTTTTAATTCCTGTTCTATTATATTTTCTTTTTATCCTTGTGATACGTAAAAACATTACAAAATATCCCTAAAAAACATATTCCGTCAGATTCTATTAATAATTTTATTAATCGAATCTAACAAAATATGCTTATTATGGATCATTTTGATAAAACAAGAACCAAAAAGATAAACCGATGATAGCACGTAAACCAAAAAATATTGTATTTTCGTATTCAAATTGAGAAGTGTTTTTGTACATCCCATATTTAGTTACATGAATAGCACATTATTACTTATCTCCAGCCAATAATCATGCTTACTTTTTTTTTTCTCTTTTTATGTGTTTTGATTATACTTCCTATTTATTTTTTTAAACTAAATTGATTAATTAATTCAAGATTAATACAGAATAAAATCACGCATGTCTTTAATTAATTTTTTCACACCCTAACGAAATTCCTAATCTAGCTTAGAGGCGCTTTTCACTCTAGATAACTCTTAATCATCACTAGGATCGTTTTTCCTCAACTTGGAAAAAGCAATTATTTACTAAAAAAAAAATTAACGTTAACCAAATTTAGGAATATTTACGAAATAGACCCAAAAAGAAAAGTGCTAAAAATGTAAAAAAGAAAAATGAAAAAATTAGTTGTGATATATATCAAGACAAGTTAATATGTACACTACCAGTCATAGGAGAATCACAAACAGGGCAAGTGCCAACCAAACTGGACCCACATACTGTACAGAGGCACAGATGCCTGCATGGTATCAACACCACTCTTTCTTCTCTCTCCCCACACTTTTTGCACTTATTCTTCCTTTTCTCCTCCTCCTCCTCCTCTTTGTCACCGCCGCCGCACCTCGACTCCGCATCCTCTCCTCCTCCGTCGCCGCAGCTCTCCTGTCGCTCTTCGCTAAAGTGCGCCAGGACTTGCTCTAGGTTGTTTCTTAGCGAATTGGCTGTGGCCTCATTGCTCTGTGCTAAATCTCTCCAAAGCTGATTTTCTATGTATAAACTCTTCATTCTTTCTTGAAGAAACCAATTCAATTTTCTTATTCTTTGAATTTCGTCGTCTTTTTCCTTCAATTTCTTCACCACTCCTTGCTGGATTGACGAAACTAAAATCCTCGATTGCTTGTTTCTTCTTTCTTCAAGCTCCATCCTCACTTTCTGAGTCTGAATATTAATAAAATTCCCCAAACAAAAATATTTTAAGCCACAACAACAATCCAGACTATTCTTAAAAAAATAAAAATAATAAATTCAAAATAATAAACATACATGTTCAGCAACAAATCGATCGATTTCAGATTGGTAGAGATCGATCTGAGGATTAAAATCTGGATCAATAGACTTTTGAATTGAATCTCTAGGCCTTTTTCTAGTAGATTGAGGAAGTGGAGGATCGGCAGCGTTGTTGTTGTACGTGAGTCCGCTATCATCCTTGTTGATGTATGGTTTATTCCGCGAAAAATCAGTGAAAGGATTGAAATCCGGCGATTGATAGAACGGTAAAAGTGACGGCGAAAACATTGATTCGCTAAAACCAAGGCCGAAATCCATCCGAGTATCGTACAAGTCGGTGGTGAATTGATTGATTTTCAAAAAATCTCTGCAAAAAGGTGCAATAGCATTACATATATAAAACCAAACGCATCTGATTAATGAAGAGTGGAGGAAATAGAGAAAGAAAAGAGTATATACCTGCAGGGAGAGGCGAAAAGGTAAATATGAGGAGCTTCAACTGCCATGGAAGTTGTTGTTAGCGTTTGGTTATTGTGTGATGAAATCGTGGTTAACTATGAGAGAGAGATTGAGAGCATGCAGTTTCTGTTGAGATGATGGGGTGAGGAGATTTGTTTTGGATTGATTAATATATATATATATATTTTTGTTATATAAAGTCAAATTAATACACTGACTCCTGACATGATAAAACGACGGAGACATTTAATTTTACAGTTCTGTCCCTTGAATTCTGTATATATTTATTTTCCAAGTATAAAAGAGCCATTGTTATGTTAAGTTATTAATTGTAATAGAATTACTAAAAAGAATTAAATATTGATAATTTCTAATGAAAGGTATTGAAATAGGGATTAATTAAATTATTGATTAAGGTTGGTTTCGAGAAATAATTTAATAGATTAAAATAGATTTTAAGTTTGATTTATTGTAAAAAAAAAAAAGGACTTTTAATTATAGGATAGTTTATCCTAAAAATACCTAAATAACGTTACATCAACTAATAGAATTTAATATAAAAAAAATTACTTACATTTAATAGTTAAAATATTATTTTATCACATCTAATGAAGAAATAGCAGATCTTAAATTATGTAATATTTACTGTTTTACGTTTATTGGTCCTATGAGTTATATTAAGAGAGAATTACTTTAAAATAATTAGCTATAATTGTTTCATTAATTTCTTGAACATCATTTATAAATTTTATTATAATTGTTTGATGTAAATTACAAGCAAATAACAATTATATGTCTTTAAATTTATAGTTTTTTGGGTTATTTTTACAAATTTTTAAAATTAGTAATATTTAATCATTTCTTTGCGATTATATACTTTTAAAGATTTTTTTTAAAATTCGTTCTCATTTATATCAGGATAAATATTTGAATTAATACATATAACTATTTTTAACACGGAATAAATTTTTAGAATGAAATATTAAGAATAGAAGTAAGGTAAGAAAATTCCTAGCTGAGCTTTCTAAAAATCATTTTGTACAGTTTAATATTTTATGAATAGTCATGAACAATATTAAATGTTATATAAAAACGAATAAATAGTATAAAAAGATATTTAAACAAATATATATTTGAATAGAATAAAAATATATATATATTTTTTTCTAATGAAAAGCCATACCCAATATATAGTCATAAATGAAATACACTTGCATTTTTCTCCTTGGGGAAAGGACAACTCATGAGACAGTAGAAGGGGCAAGGGATTGTGACTTTGCAGACGTGAAGGGGTAATAGTGGAATTTCGCTACCTTTGAATCCTTAATAAAAGCTACAGAATCAAAACGCGGGATTCACTATTCTCAAATTTCACCAAAACTCGGACACTCCGGCATATCTGCCACGTAATTCAACGCACGCTGCTGTTTTAACCATGTCAGCATTCACTACGAATCCAAACACACGAGAAAAATCTTCAATTTCTCCACAGTTCTTTTTTTTTTTTTTGGTGGCATAACTGTAAAACAAAAACCTCCAAATAATTTAAAAGTTACATTATTTTATCACTTAAAATTATGAAAAAACACTTCCAGCAACTTTGTTTTTTTATCTACAAATTTTCTAAAATTGTGTTACTTACTGAAATATTATTAGTCATTCCACTTCACAAAACTTGTTATATAAACATAAAATAAAATCGAGTATAGGAAAATAATATTAAAATAAAAATATCATATACCTAATGTGTTCAAAAAAATTAATCAAGATATCAATTGTAATTTTAGTAAAAATTCAAAGGACTTAAAATATATTTTGCCAAAAATAAGAAGAGAATGTTTTTCTTTTAGAGAGTATTCTCTAATAAAAGAACCCCTCCAATAATAAAGAGAGGTCCTTTCATGGATATTCTAAGAAAAAGAATCCGAGAATTTCTATTGGAGTTGTTCAATATAATTGTATCGCATGTGTATCAACGAGATGTCCGTCCAATCAGAAAATTTTAAAATACTCCAAAAATATGTTAAACATTAAAAATATATCAGTGCAAAAAATTACTACTCAACCTTTCAAAATAAAAAATATAATTTTTTATTTAATATATATAAATTGAGAAAATATAAAATTTTTCGGTCTTTTGAAGAAAGTTTGGATGGTGGTCCCCGGGTATCTATAGGTGAACATAAACACAGTTGTTTGGGAAAGTAAAATGAGAAATTTGTGGCGTGTGGGTCCCGTTTCCCGTTTCCCACTTTCAGCAATTGTTTTACTTTTTTGGGTTCATCCCCCACTTTATTGGTTTCTTATTATAGTACGGACAACTAATTTCTCGAGTCATACCATAAATTTAGGTGATGAGGATTTGTTTGTCTTCTTTAATTATTACTAATAGTGAGTTTTTTAAGTGATCACACGTTATTAATATTTTAATTAAGTGGCTGATATTTATAATTTTCAATTAAACCCTGATTTCTATGATATTTATAAATTTGGACTAATTTTTTATATTTTTTTCATTATCATAAAAAAAAACAATGTAATTTGTGGACTGAAACAGAAAACTATTTATCAAACCAGGACAGAAAAAAATTATATTTTAATATATCTATTTTTTTTAACTTATTTTCCTAAAAATTTAGGACTGAATTTGAGAAAATTAACGGAACATGTTTTTCCCATTACTTTAAGAAATTTGGCATTGATTAATGATTAATTGGCGGTGCATGTCCGTATTCATTGCTACCGTCATTGTTCTATATACGTGTCCATTTATATATTATAATAAATAAATCAAATCAAATCAATCCAATAATTGATTAAGGAAAAAATAAACCAGGACAGAAAACTATTTATAAAACTATTTATAAATATATTTGTATATATTAATTATACTACAAAAATTTTATTATTTTTTATTGTTAAAATTTTTGTTATCGTTTCTTTTATTAATCTAGTATAATATATTTAAACATTAAAATAAATATTACTATAAATCTTGATAATATTTTTAAATTTTTTTTTTAATGTTATCTATATTAGAGATGAAAAGTTTAGATTTACATATTAACTTTTATATAAATCTAATAGAACTTTAAATTATTGACTTAGAGTCTATTTTATTAAGAAAATAAATAAAAACAAATTTCATAAAATTTAAGATTAGCATTAAAACTATATAAAATTGTAAACCTAAACTTTTCACTCCAATATACCGTATGTATATATAACTTTAAAAAAACATTTTAATAATGTTGTTTGTTTTTTAGTTTAGATAAATTATATTAAATTAAAAAAGGAAACAATGATAATAATTTAAAAATAAATAATAATAATTTCTTTTATTATAACTAATATATGAAAATAAAGAAATATTGGCCTAAATAAATATGACAAAACTATATTACAATAATTTTAATTAAAATTTTTTTAAAAAAAAATTTTAATTTAACATCTAAAGGATAAAACATTTTATATGAATCAAGCAATGTAACAAGTAAAGGAATAATAAATTGTTTAAAAAAGATAACAAATATATTCAAATTTTGGATCAACGGATCTGATATAAGGCGTGCAAAATCATTATTGTATTTTACATGTACAATTATATGATAAAATAATTGTGCTGTAGACAGAATAATTGGAATTGAATTCCATTTTGATTAAATTAGTTATAAAAGAAGGCAACCCAAATCAAGATCAAATATTTGATTTTTTTAATTACTATATACGTATATATACTAATCTTATAGGGTGGCAAGTAATTAATGTATGCCCTACCCATGCCTTTTCAAATTAACATTAAAATTGGCAATTTTTTATTTTATTTTATTTTATTTTGTTTTGTTTTGTTTTGTTTTACAAATGAATTATATGTGAAATTTAATTGTAAATGAATTTTTTTATATAAAATAAAATAACTTATATTATAAATTGAAAATTCCCTCTTTTAACTCTTTTTATAATGGATAGAAAGTAACTTTTTTTTTTTTTTAAAAAAAAAAAAAAGATATAAAAGTAGAAAAAGGGATATGCTGAAAAGAAAAAGTGCTACACATCATAGATTTGTTGACTAATTAATTAAATTGACATCAGTCACCCCACTATGTCCCAAACCTACCTCAAATTCCTCCATGACTCAAAGAAAACACCATTAGTGGGGAAAAAAATTTGAAAAGACATTAAAAAAATAGAAAAACAAAAAAATGAAAAGCCAAGAAAAGAAAAAAAAAGTAATAAAAAAAATATATTATAAAAAAGAATTTGCATAAAGATGGAATAATTATTCCTATATCATCTTTCACTCTTTTGATTCTCGTCTCTTTCCTTCCAAAGTTGTTGTGTGTGTATGAATGTCTTCTTCACCTTTATCCAATCTTATAAATTAATTTTAAAATAGTGTATTTTACCATGAAATATTTTTAATAATACAACGCTATATCTTTAAATTGAGAAAACTTATGCGCTCTCCGTTTTTTATTATATGATGTTTTAGGTTTTCTACTTTGTTCTTTTTTATTTGACACTTTATATTACCAATGCATTTTTTATTATGTTTTCCCATATTTACCCTTATTTAAAGTATGAGAGAGGTTTATTATTTAATGCAAAAAGTACTACATTAAGCTTTAATAATTAAGAAGAAAGATAATTTTTGCATGAAAAATAGAGTTTTAGGAGAGAAGTATTGAGAGTAAACTAGTCATTTTAGTAACTTAATTAATACTTTATTAGTCTAAGTGAACAACCTTAAACATCATATAATAAAAAACGGGGGAGTAATATATTTATGCCACCATATTATTCATTAGCCTAATAACTAAGGAATTTATGAGAAGTAATAATAATTAATTAATTAATACTTAATTATTTAACATCTTAAATCTCAAAACAGAAAACCTATATTCTTAAATATATTATTTATTTGGTATAAAACTGCTTCCTAGATCTTCGGGTTGAAATTCCTAGTTATGCTTTACCGTGTAATTCAGGGAGAAAAAAGAAAAGAAAAAATAGATTGCTTAAAGCATCAAAATCCACTTTATTTTGCTTTTAATTGCAAGTGATACCTTTTCAAGTGCCAAACACTGTTTAGTAACTAAGAATATCCTCTTCATTATTCAAAAAGCTTTTCATCCATCAATTATATATAACCTTTACCTCATACCAATTATTAAAAAAAAAAGAACTTTGTGATATGGCCATCTCTTAATCAAACATTGTAATTAATAACTTTTTATTTTGTTTTATGGTTGTGAGGAATTTGAAGTGGTTGGGTTTCAAAATTCAAGATATCTAATGAAAAATGTATCACTGAGAATACATTCAATTGGTTATTAATTCTATGATTAATAGAGACCTTAATCTGCCCATTAAATAATTAGTTACTAATTCACACTCTATCCGGTTTTAAATATAAATCGTTTAAAGTTGTTAATCAAAACCAATAAAATATTAATTAGATTATTAAAATGATTAATATATCTTTAATATCTCTCTTCCAAAACTCTACTTTTCATATTGAAAATCTCTTTCTTCTAAGGTTTAATATTAGATTATTTGTATTAAATATTAAACTTTTCTCATGCTTTTAATAAGGGTAAATATGAAAAAACATAATAAAAATTTTATTGGTAATCTAAAACAACATATAAAAAAGAACAAAGTAAAAATCCTAAAACGACATATGCCTAAAACCAGAGGGAGCATTACTAAGAAATAATTAATAGAAACTGCTTTATAAACTATGATCATTGAAGAGAAGTTTCTGGATAATTTGTACCAATTAACCGTGGAATAGGAGACTTAATGAAGTGTTGTTTTAATTTTGGAGTTTTGCAAATATGGTATAATTATATACATATACGATTAATTTATTAGGAAAAATTTTATAGTGGACCGTTTCAATGAAAAACTGACACGTAAATAATATGAGTATTGGGAAAATAAAAAACACTTATATGTCAGTTTAGATTGGAAAGGTATATATAGACCGGGTCCATTGTATAAAGTCAAATTATTTGCAAAAAAAAAAAAAAAAAAACTTGGTCCCTGCACTGCACAATCAAAATCAATATATGTTTTATCTAATTTACTATACTATTGTATTGTTTCCTCTCTGTAAACTTTTAGTATGATAGGATTTTTAAGTTTTAATTCACTAACTGAAGTGTACTTTACCCTTTTTCTAATTAATTAAGTTTCAAATTGTCACTGCTACGGTGCACATATATATTGAACTAATCATATTCTTTTGATTATAGTTTTTGATTTGTTTGGGAACTTGCAATGTAACCACATATATTATTATTATTATCTCTGTAACCTTGTAATTAAGCCTTGTTTTTGGTATTGTTGAATAGGAAGAGGGAGTGAATGTAAAGTTTAATGTCCTAGAAGTCTAAATGCTTATGCTTCGTAGTAGTATCCACCATAATACAACATTTTATCTTGGAAGCAAGAAAATTGGTTTTACCACAATATATAATTCTAAGTTGTTTCTGTACATGTTCTGTATGGTTTAATCCCACTTTGAGTTATATGATTAATTGATTTTTGTTAATTAAAATTCTTATGGTGTTTCAACATGTGAAGAAACAAGAAATGACATTTTAGTTGATTTGAATATTACCAATCATTTGTGATGAAATAATTAAGGACATGTTTGGTTCAACTGTTAGCTAATAGTTGTTGTTGTTGCTGTAAGTTGTTTGTTGTTGCAGTAAGTTGTTAGCTGTTAGCTAATTGATTGATAGTGTCTGGTAAACTTATAATTAACTATTGTTAAGATGTAAAAAGATATATATATATATATATATATATGTATATATACCATATATAATAATTATACAAAAATAATAATATTATATAAATATTAGTAAAAATAATTATATAATTAGATAATTTAAAAATAATTTTAATTTATTATACACTTTAAAAATTATTATGTTCATTAAACAATGACTTCATAAATGTATAAAAATATTTTAAATTATAGTTTCATCTAAGTAAAATGCATCAAAATGATATGTTTTTAATTTTTGACTAAATTAATATATATAAATTTTTAAAAAATGTTAAGCTAAGCCTAAATAAATTAATTTAAGGAATTGATCTCGTTTAACTTTTTAATATTTATAGACATAAAAAATTCTACATATTTGTAAAAAAGTATAATTTATTATTTTGGAAAGGTTAAATTTGTAAAGGCCAAATTTATTATAAAAATCTTTTTATGAAAAGCTAATTTTTCCTATAAAACAGCTAAAAACTGCTGTTTAAAAAAATCTAACCAAACACTATGTTTTCTGCTTTTCAGGGTAAAAAAACCAAAAACTACTCTGCAAAGTAGAAACAAACATCTCCTAAAAAAAATGCATGGCAAAATGCCAAATTTGTTGTGGTGCTTGAACAATAAGAATAATCAAAACTACATTAATGCATCAGAAATACATATACATAACTCTTGCATCTATATGCTGCAAGAAGATTCCGGCCATAAGGAGGACATTTCTGTCAATGATAATAATAAAAGTTATAATTGGAGCTTACTTATCAGCTTAACTTTTTGGATTAAACGGTTCATGATCATTCCCAAAATATGTTTTTTTTTTTACAACATTAACATGAAAATAAACAATATCGTTTTGGTGCAATTAATTACATGAGTAACAAACACACCAATTAAGGGGAAAGGATGGCCTAACATTATAGGCCTCTTTTACCCTTCTCTCATCACACTTTCTTCCCTTTCCCCCGTGTTCTACGACTATCACCCACGTAACCAAGTCCTACTGAAAAAACACTCTAAAATGACTTAAAATAACCATATCTCGTCATATATGTTCTTTTTTTTTTTCGGGTATACTAGATCATAGCTATTTGGAAAGATTGAATAGCGAGAGAAGATATATCTCGCAATAGATTTGATCTCCAATGTTGAAATGTAGCCCTCCCAAATAGAGTTTGAAATATATTTGCACAAACAATTTAATTAAAGACATGTTACATTGGTTACACCATATATATTTAAAGTGTAAATAATTTATTAGTTTTTATGTTTTTATATATTATACTAATCAATCGTTATGATAATTATATAGTCTCTAAGTTTTGTCATTCTTAGCTGTTTAGTCCTTATAGTTAATGGTAAAATCGGACTAATAATACAAAACTTACCCTTTATTTTATTTCATAATGAAATTTTGGAATATTTTTGTAGATTAATTCTAATTATGAAGTGATATGAGAATAAAATTTGTATTTCTAGACTCCTAGCAGTGCTGTGAATCTTGTGGTGTTTTCCATTTGAATTATAGGTATTATTCCAGTGATCGGAATATTTTCCGGCGAGTTTTTGTGGGTTTACTATTTTTATATTGATCTATGAATTATTTGAAGTAATATTAATTCTTCGAGTTTTTGATGATTTTGGATAGATTATTTTATATGAATTATTGAAATCTTTGGAGTTAAATTAATTATATTATATGTTAGAAAATTTGTTTAAGTGAGATTTATATGTGGAGAAAATATGAAAAATTACTAGAAATGCATTTGGAGGAATTTATGATGTTTTGGGTGGTTTTTGATAATTTGGTGAATAGTGATATACCGTATTTGTAAATAGTAACTCATATGAATAGTGATCGTTTATGTGAATAGTGATAGGGTGATGTATTATACGAAATAAGTTATATAAGAATAACAATTAAGTTATTTTAAGATCTGGAGAACTGTGTGGCTTTGATTCCTAAATTGAAATTATTGGGATATGTAGGAACCTTGATATTAAGTTAATATCAAGTCTAAGTCCAAGCCAAATAGGTAGATAAAAATAACTAGTTTAAAGAAAATAAGTTTATTGACTTGGTAGGAATATGGAAGTAATTGATAATAGAATTGGAGAAAAGACGATGAATAAGATAATATTTGAAAATGAGATATTAGTTAAAATGATTTTTAGAGATATTCTAGAAGATAGTACAAATGCCAATAAGAAGAATTAGAGGTTAATTTACAAGTGATTATCAACTACTATTGTAATTTTGAGTATATTTATATAGTTATATAAAGGTATTAGTACTTGTGATTTTTCTAGAATTTCAAACTTTGGGTTCTTTGGGTGAAATTATTAAATTTGGAGATTTTTATGAATTGGGTTCTTAAATGATGAATTTGAGTTATTTTTGAAGTAATTAAGTATATACATGTGTTTTTCCCTATACTTGCAGAATTATTTCTCTGACATATATATATAAAAGTTATGTTTTGAAAAATGAAGAATTCAAAATGTATTTGGTTATGTTGAAGAAGGGTTGTTGGACCCGGAATGTGGTTTTGAGAAGTTTGGTTTATATGAAGTGGTTTTGTATGAATTCTATTTTTGTGTTGAAAATGAAATATTTTGATATCCATATAAAATGATTCGGATTGGTGGGTTTATTTAAAGACCATATCTAGTGAGAGATGTAGCATGTGTACACAGCTTAAAGACCTATCGGGTATGGCAAAGAAGTGTTGGGTGAGACCATTCGGGATTAGGTAAATGTAAGAGATATCTCGACTATATTGTGATACAAATGGGGATGAACTCTAGAATGGGTATAATTTGTTTTGGAATGAATAAGGTTTGGAATTATATATAAATATACATGTATATTACGTTTTGGAAATTTTTATGTTATAATCTAATTTTATTTCCATATGTTTATAGTGGAAAGACACATGTGTGTAACACCCGGGATCTGATCGTCTGTCCCCACAAACCAACACGTGTCTTTCCAGCATGCTTTGTCCTCACTCACATGCTTCCTGGAAATTTCTTCCCAGGAGGTCACCCATCCTGAAATTTTCCCAAGTCAAGCACGCTTAACTTTGAAGTTACTTCGGAATGGGCTACCGAAAAGAAGATGCATCTTACTGGTATGGGTAATACCTATCAAATCTCTAATGCAATTCTCAACTGTACCGTCCCATACCAGTACAGTCTCGAAATCTAGCCCTTCTTAACTGTACCGTCCCATACCAGTACAGTCTCAAAACCCTCTCTTTCCGGTATAGATCCGGTTCATTCCTGCCCCCATCGACATCCTTCAGGGCCGTTCCTTGCTCAGGTTTCTCTGCCCCGGCGCCACCCCTCAGTGGGCCGCTCCTTGCTCAGGCCATCCACCTCGGCGCCACCCCTCTTAGGACCGGGTCGTTACAGTGTGACAATTTCCAATTTAAGAAGAATTTACTATATATAGCTCCCTTAATTATATTTCCTATGATCTAATTTTAGACCAAAAAATATCATACTTCAGTTTCTCTGGTTTAATTTAACTTCCGTGCTCATGATTACCTTAATCTTTCATAATTTTGTCATGTGTCTACTAATTTTGTCAAGGTGCATTCCACTTTTAAGAACATGGATTGACAGACGGAATAGTTAATATGCTAAATTAACGTGATGATATGCTAAACTAATATCATAATTGTACCAATTACTCCACACTTTTGTTTTTGAAAAAGGCTGAGAAAGTACTTAGGGAAACAAAACGACTTTAATAAAGAAAAAAAAAATAAAGACTTAACTATCACTAAAGAAACGTTCCTATTCTCCATTAAGTAAAAATAAAAATGAAAAAACAAAGAGAGAAAGAAAACGTGTTTATCCAATTATATCACGAATTGAAATTGCTTTTTGAATCCTTTTGAGGCAAGGAAATAGGTTTTGGACAAAATTAGCATTCCAATATAATAACGTTATGATAAGCTATGTTTTAACTAATAGAAGAATAAAAAAAAAAATTATTCAATTAATTACTTATTTAATAGTTGATTATTTAAATAAAATTCTATACCTTAAAATAAAAATTTTAGATCCTAAATATAGATCGTAGATACTAATTTATCAATTTTAGATCCTAAAACATGTTACTTGTCATGCTTTTATTAGTTTGGCAGAAAGATAACATGGTGTACCAAACGTATTATATAATTTCTCGTATTTATAAAGACTCTTTAAGAAGAGAAATTCTCTTATAGTCGACTACTCCTGATTAATGGGATTACGCCATGTCAACAACCATATTGACATGGAAAAATGCCATTAGCCGACAGTAGTTCACTCCTGGTTTAATCCCAAAATTTTTCTTTAAGTTTGTTTAATCCTTTTGGCACTTTTGGCACTACAATCACTGCCCTCTTTCTTTTATTTATCTATAAAATTTGTTTTATCCGTACGTTTAAGTTACTTGCAAAAAAAACCAATTAAGGTTAGCTTGAATGACAAGAGTAAGTCGCCTAAGCTAGAGATCTCGAGTTCGAATCTTAGTGTATAAAAAAAAACTTTAATTGGAAAAGAAACTACTTCACGAGTTCTTGATAAACCTCAACCTGAGTATATATATAAACCCTTAATTATATTCTAAAAAGTATCATACTTCTTTCTAGTTTTGGCTTACGTGTTGTTCCTCTTCAAGGTGCGTTTTCTTACCTTAATTTCTTTCATGATTTTGTCATGTGTCTACTAATTATACTTGTAACTTTCATAATCCATATGACTTTAAGCTTAAAAAAAGGGGCTTTTATATATATATATATATATATATATATAAAAACAAAAAAATCCGATATATTCTATCCTTTTAATAAGGGATATGAATCTACAGGTTGTAACTCAGTTGACAATATAGGCTGAATATGTAAGAAGAGATTTAGGTTCGAATAACACTAAATACATCCGCAGAGAGAGGTGAAGAGCTTTAACTATAACTAAACCCCAAACAGGATTATCTTAATGAGTATACATGTGGTTTATTAATATATATATATATATATATATATATATATATATATATATATATATAACCTATGAAGGTTTAGTCAAATATATGAGCACAGAGCACCACTAAGTTTTACTTATTTGATTTATGAAATAATTTAATAATTTCTTAAGGTTGGCTTCCATCATATTATAACCTCGTTCATTTATTATTAAAAATTTAATATTTATAAACAAAATTAGACTTTTATTTATATCTTTAAATTTTTAATTTTGTAAGGTTCTATATCACAAAATTGTTTTTTCATTTATTATTGGACTTTTTTCTACCATTCAAATGTGGTTGCAATAGAAAAAAAAAATATTAAAAGAATCTATTCTAGAAGAACTTGAATACAAAATATTTTAAGGAATTAAATATATATCACGTTAGGAATTTTGATAGAATATGACATATATAATAATATATTGTGATAGAGGCAAAGTACGTGTGGATCTACATCATAGCATCTTATAATTTTCAGGTATCGTTTACAAATACTATCCGGTAACTGTAATGTGTTACAAAATTTTTACCTATTAATTTTTTATTTCATACATCGCAGTGCAACCCATTAAAGTTTCACTTTGCTTTTCAAAACTTGTTCCCCCTACCAAGAAATCTCTATTAAACCTCTAAAATCAAGTCATCCTATTGGCCTTATTGTCATATTTGCCTATTGTCAACCTTAATACTTGACAATGTATGAAATCAAAACCACGTAGTTGTTAATTTTATTAAAGTCACTTATATTTCATACCACATGTAGTCAATTCTTCTATGCTTATGAATATAAAATTCTGATAATACCCTTTTACTAAAAATAGGATATATATATATATATATATCAAATTAAGATTATAATTGCTATGAATTAATATTGTTGCCATGTCGATTTTTTTTTTTTTAACTTCTTAATTTGCAGCTTCAGCTTTTAATCCAACCTGATTTTGTTGGATTAAATTCCATTCAAATGTGTACTGGTACATATAATGTTATCTTAAAGACTTTTTTTGCCCCGATTACTATTAACGATTTGCCCCTTTTATCCATGTTATATTAACATGTCCGTTTTACTTCATGTGCTATTCAAAAACACTCCAAAATAAATATGGATGTGTTTGTTTCTGCTTTTCGCATGAGCTTTTAGCTTTTCAATCCGAAAAGCAGAAAAAATAGAGTTTGGTTAGAAATTTTAAATAGCTGCTTTTAGCTATTCTGCAGGAAAAAAGAGCTTTTCACGAAAAACTCCCTTTTAGATCTTTTCACGAAAAACTTTTTATAATTATTTGGCTTTTACAAATTTTACCTTTCCAAAATAATAAATTATACTTTTATATAAATATGTAGATTTTTTATGAAATTTTTTTATCTCTATAAATGTTGAAAATTAAGCAAGATCAATTCCTCAAATTAATTTATTTAGGCTAGTTTCACTTTTTTTTAAAATTTATTTATATTAATTTAGTCAACAATTAAAAACATATTATTTTGATGCATTTTACATGGATGAAACTATAATTTAAATTATTTTTGTACACTTATGAAGTTGTTATTTAATGAAAATTATAATTTTTGAAGTGTAATAAAAATTATTTTTAAATTTTTTAATTATCTAATTATTTTTACTAATATTTATGTAATATTATTATTTTTGTATAATTATTGTATAATGTATAAAATATATATCTATATTAGTCTTTTTACATTGCAATAACAACAGTTGATACTAAATTTACCAAACGCTATCAATTAATTAGCTAACAGCTAACAGCTTACTGCAACAGCAAACAGTTAACATGAACAGCAAACAGCTACCAGCAACAGCAACAACTGAAGCAAACAGGCTCATAGAATCCATAACAATTATTAGATTGCAATATTTGCATTTTGTATTTGACATTGGAGGTCACATCCATTGCAAGATCTATTTTTTACTTTGGCCTTCAAACCAGTTGTTATCTAATTATACCTAACAAAACAACAGAAACTTGTTAAGAAATTATTATAAAAACCCACAAACTTCTGGGCCCATAATACATGCTTTCTTGATAATCTAATTTTCAGAAGTTTGTCATTGTTTATGCTTTGTCACTTCTATGGAAAGTTTACTTTTACAGAATTTTTTTAATAACAGAAGTATGCTTCTTATGTATTTACCCAATAATTACTTCCCTGAGTTTCAACTTTCAGTTTGGGTCATTTACATAACGCTCCAAGTTTTACAATGAGAGGTATCTAGAAAATCTCAGCTAGCAATGTAATGTCAAAATTTCAATTGAACCTTCCTGACTTTGCTGATTTGCTGCTAGATTTGGATTACTAATTATTTGAAGTATTAAGTTGAATTCTGGATATTAGATTTCATATGTTTTGAGTGGTAACAAAGTAATAGTATTTTGACATTTCAATCTATTAAAGTAAAAAATAAATAAATTATAAAAAGTTGACCTGTTATTATAGGTTACCAACAGGTTAAAGGAAATATTAAAATTACCCAAGGCAGTATATAGTTTCCATGCACCCATCCATTTTACAAAAATTCATTTATAACTACATAAAAATATCAAAACCTTTAAAAATTTCCGTAATATTATTAAATTTTTCCTAACTTAATTATTTTTCATTTAATTATTAGTAAAAAAAATTTTATCCAATTTAAAATATATGTTGTATTTATAGATAATTTAGTAGGCTTCAATTTTATCATCAATATGGACTAATACTATGTATTATAATTATTTTACATGAATAAAATAAAAATAAATATATTTCAGTAGTTTCTAGATCATTTTTCGTGAAATTAAAATTTTTTTGGAAAAGTAGTAATATTCTGAGAAACGGATATCACTTCACGTAAAATATTCCTAGCATTGTAAGGTTTCCGTAGAATTTCAAGGTTTTACATGAAAACCAATTTTTCTACTTTTTTTGCAATATGTGGAATTTTTTAATCTTTATATGAAAAACTACAACCCAATTATTACATTCTTGTACAATATAAATATTTCTCGTGAATATATCTCAGTAGTTTTCAGGTCATTTTTCGGGAAATTAAAGAATTTTTTGCAAAATAGTAATATTACGAGAATTGGGTATCACTTCACATAAAATATGCCTAGCATTGCATGGTTTCCGTAGAATTTAAAGATTTTACTTGAAATCCAATTTTTCTACTATTATCTGTAATATACGGAATTTTTCATTTTTATACAGAAAATAACTACTCAATTATTATATTCTTGTACAAATTAAATATTTCTCGGGAATATATCTCAGTAGTTTCCGTATCATTTTTTGTGAAATTAAATTTTTTTTGTAAAGTAATTATATTACAAAAATTGGGTTTCATTTCAGATAAAATATGCATAGCATTGCATGGTTTCCGTAGAATTTAAAGGTTTTACGTGAAACCCAATTTTTCTAATTTTTTTGTAATATGCAGAATTTTTTTATTTCTATACAGAAAACTACTACCCAATTATTACATTCTCGTATAATATAATTATTTATCGTGAATATATTTAAGTAGTTTTCAGGTCATTTTTTGCGAAATTAAAGAATATTTTGTAAAATAGTAATATTACGAGAGGTTGGTATTACTTCACGTAAAATATGCCTAGCATTGCATGGTTTCTATAGAATTTAAAGATTTTACGTTAAAATAAAATTTTCTACTGCTTTTTGTAATATGCGGAATTTTTCATCTTTATACGGAAAACAAATACTCAATTATTATATTCTTGTACAAATTAAATATTTCTCGCGAATATATTTCAGTAGTTTCCACATCAGTTTTTGCGAAATTAAAGAATTTTTTGTAAAGTAATTATATTACAAGAATTGAGTTTCATTTTACATAAAATATGCCTAGTATTATATGGTTTCCATAGAATTTAAAAGTTTTATGTGAAACCCAATTTTTCGACTATTTTTTGTAATATGCGGAAGTTTTTTTATCTCTACACAGAAAACTACAACTCAATTATTACATTCTTGTATAATATAAATATTGCTCGCAAATATATCTCAGTAGTTTCCAGATCATTTTTCGCGAAATTAAAGAATTTTTTGCAAAATAGTAATATTGCGAGAATTTGGTATCACTTCACGTAAAATATGCCGCATTGCATGGTGTCCGTAGAATTTAAAGATTTTACATGAAAACCAATTTTTCTACTATTTTTATAATATGCGGACATTTTTATTTTTATACGGAAAATAAGTACTCAATTATTATTTTCTTGAACAAATTAAATATTTCTCGCGAATATATTTTAGTAGTTTTCATACCATTTTTTCGTGAAATTAAAGACTTTTTTATAAAGTAATTATTTACAAGAATTAGGTTTCATTTCGCGTAAAATATGCCTAGCATTGCATGGTTTTCGTAGAATTTAAAAATTTTACGCGAAACCCAATTTGTATACTGTTTTTTGTAATATGCGAAATTTTTCATCTCTACACAGAAAACTACTACTCAATTATTACATTCTCGTACAATATAAATATTTTTCGCGAATATGTCTCAGTAGTTTCTAGGTCCTTTTTTGCGAAATTAATGAATTTTTTGCAAAATAGTAATATTACGAGAATTGTGCATCACTTCACATAAAGTATGCCGTATTGCATGATTTCCGTAAAATTTAAAGATTTTACATGAAAACCAATTTTTCCACCATTTTTTGTAATATGCTGAATTTTTCATTTTTATACGGAAAACAACTACTTAATTATTATATTCTTGTACAAATTAAATATTTCTTGCGAATATAGTTTCCATACCATTTTTTCCGAAATTAAAAATTTTTTTGTAAAGTAATTATATCACAAGAATTGGGTTTCATTTCACATAAAATATGCCTAGCATTGCGTGGTTTCCATAGAATTTTAAGGTTTTACGTGAAACCCAATTTTTCTATTGTTTTTTGTAATACGTGGAATTTTTCATCTCTATACGGAAAACAACTTTTCAATTATTATTGTCTCATACAATATAAATATTTCTTGCGAATATATCTTAGTAGTTTCCAAATCATTTTTCGCGAAATTAAAGTTCTTTTTTGTGAAGTAGAAATATTACGAGAATTAGATTTTATTTCACATAAAATATGCCTAGTATTGCAAGGTTTCCATTGAGTTTAAAGGTTTTAAGTGAAAACCAATTTTTCTACTGTTTTTTGTAATATGCATAATTTTTCATTTTTACACGGAAAACAACTGCTCAATAATTGTATTCTTATACAAATAAAATATTTTTCGTGAATATATTTCAGTAGTTTCCATATCATTTTTCGCGAAATTAAACTTTTTTTTTATAAATTAATTATATTACAAGAATTGGGTTTCATTTCACGTAAAATATGCCTTACATTACATGGTTTTCGTAGAATTTAAAGATTTTACGTGAAAACCAATTTTTCTACCCTTTTTTGTAATATGCGGAATTTTTCATCTTTATACGGAAAACAACTACTCAATTATTATATTCTTGTACAAATTAAATATTTCTCGCGAATATATTTCAGTAGTTTCCATATCAGTTTTTACGAAATTAAAGAATTTTTTGTAAAGTAATTATATTACAAGAGTTGGGTTTCATTACACGTAAAATATGCCTAGAATGTCATGGTTTCCGTAGAATTTAAAAGTTTTACATGAACTCTATTTTTCTACTGTTTTTTGTAACATGTGGAATTTTTTTTTATCTCTATACAGAAAACAACTACTCAATTGTTATATTTTTGTACAATATAAATATTTCTCGCGAATATATCTTAGTACTTTCCAGATCATTTTTCGCGAAATTAAAGTTTTTTTTTTTTGTAAAGTAGTAATATTACGGGAATTGGATTTCATTTCACATAAAATATGCCTAGCATTGCAAGGTTCTGTTGAATTTAAAGGTTTTACTTGAAAACCAATTTTTCTACTGCTTTTTGTAATATGCGGAATTTTTCATCTTTATACGGAAAACTACTACCCAATTTTTATATTCTTGTACAATATAAATATTTTTTGCGAATATATCTCAGTAGCTTCCAGGTCTTTTTTCACGAAATTAAAGAATTTTTTGCAAAATAGTAATATTACGAGAATTGCGTGTTACTTCACGTAAAATATGCCTAGCATTGCATGGTTTCCGTAGAATTTAATGATTTTACGTGAAAACCAATTTTTCTACTATTTTTTGTAATATGCGGAATTTTTCATTTTTATAAGGAAAACAACTACTCAATTATTATATTCTTGTACAAATTAAATATTTCTCGCGAATATATTTCAGTAGTTTCCACACAATTTTTCGCGAAAATAAAGAATTTTTTGTAAAGTAATTATATTACAAGAATTGGGTTTCATTTCACGTAAAATATGTCTAGCATTGCTTGGTTTCCATAGAATTTAAAGGTTTTACGTGAAACCCAATTTTTCTACTCTTTTTTATAATATGCAGAATTTTTCATCTTGATACTGAAAACAAGTACTCAATTATTATATTCTCGTACAATATAAATATTTCTCACGAATATATATCAGTAGTTTTTAGATTATTTTTTGCGGAATTAAATTTTTTTTGTAAAGTAGTAATATTACAAGAATTAGCTATCACTTCACGTAAAATATGCTTAGCATTGCATGGTTCCCGTGGAATTTAAAGGTTTTACGTGAAACCCAATTTTTCTACTATTTTTTATAATATGCGGAATTTTTCATCTTTATACACAAAACTACTACCCAATTATTATATTCTCGTACAATATAAATATTTCTCGTGAAATATTTATTTATTCATCAATCATTTTAACAATCGAATGGACATGTGTGGATATTTATCATTGACGATCTAATAGTTGAGCTAAGGACATAGTACCTCTCTTACTATGGGCATATTTGCTTTTGTTGTCATACCTAAGGTATATATGACATAATCCTCCATTCTACGAAGGGTAAACCATATTGTCATGGTCTCTTACTAACTTTTTATGGTTAATCATCCTCTTAATACTATTATTAATTAACTTCAGCTTCAGAAACTCGACAAGGGGCCAAACTTGACATGGCTACTGTACCATATCTTCATACCTAGAGTTTATATACCTCATCTTTTTTTTTTTTTGGCAAACTTGATGATTTTTTATGCTAAGTAATAATATTTCGTAATTTAATCATCTTCACACGTAATTTTGTAATAAATTTATTTTTTTCGTACAAAAAGTACAAAAAATAAACAATAATATGAGAATTTCATACAATTTAGAACATTCGCATAATATGACAATTTCATACATTTTAGAACATTCGCTATATTTCTTTTTTATTATTTTTTAATTTTCCTTTAGTTAGGTAAAATATACACCCGAATGGAGTTTGAAGAAAGCTTCAGCTATAACAAGAAAATTCATTAATGTATGGATCATAGTTGAATCCGTTGCTAGCTAATTTCACGTTTGCAATTCCAAAAATTTTAGACTTTAGAAACTGACTATTAATAAAAAGAATTTTCGCTATTATAAAAATCCTTGGATCACTACAATAAAATCCATCACTAAATGCTTGGTTAATAGTGACGGATTATGAAAGTTTATAGGACCAATCAATAACTTTTCTAAAATTTTTGGCTCTTATATTCCCCGCCAAAACAAAATCTCAATGTAGAGAAATATAATTAAAAATAAAAGCTGAAATTGCTCTTATTCATCTATTGTTATTTTGTAAAATAAAAAAAAATTAAAAGCCCAGGGAAAACGACGCCGTTTTGCCTAGACTTGAAAAAAAAAAAAAAAAAAACAGAGAAAATATTACAGATGAATGAAAGTCGCCGCATTCTCCCCTTCTCTTTCTCCTCTGCAATTCCTTCGACAATTAGAAGTGTAAATTCCTTCGACAATTCCGCTCCAGCCGTCGTCCGTCCGCTTCGCTCCGCCCGTTACTGCGTCCGCGGCTCTCCTCCCCTTACTGCGTCCGCCGCTCTCCTCCCGTTACTGCGTCCGCCGCTCTCTGTCTGTCCGCTCTTCAATTAGAGGTAACTCTCAATTTTCTAACTTTTTCTGATTTGGAGTTTCTTTTTCTGACATTGCGCTATTGAGATTTTTCTTCAGTTATTTCATTATGTTTGATGGTTTCTTTTGTTTATACTTGTGAATGATTCTTGATTTTGAGATAATCTGTTCATTTTTTTTAAAGTTAATTCTGTGCTACTTAATTTGTATTCCAAAGTAAACTGTTTCTACGTATCTACTGTTCAACTTAACTTTGAACATTTGGCTTGGAGTCGATTTTATTGCGAAATTATTTAAGGTCCTTATCCACTTTAGTTGAGCGTCATAGTTGCCTAATTGGATAGCTCTTTGTCAAATTATGTTTTATGTTAGTGATTGACACAGGAGGGATTCAATTACAATCCCACTTTAGGGTTCCTTTTCATTTTAATGAATTAATTATCCTGTTGGTTTGAATCTAATTAATTTAATTCCAAAATTTAATTACTAGTTGCTGATGCTCTGGTTCTGATAGGGTGGTAATGGAAAACGTTGATCCAGAGTCCATGGTATATGCTAAACTGCAATTTCTTTCTTTTTCTGACAACAGATGTAGTTTTATCCATAATTCCTTGGCAGCCCTTTTTACCTCTAAAGAATTCCTTTTTTTTTTTTTTTTTCTAAATTCAGAAATCTAAAGGTGAAATACTGCTCTAGTTTCATTTAATTGATTCATTTGCACAGTTGCTGATATGTGATATAGATAGTCTAGTTTCATTTAGTTTCATAAAGTGTTGGCATGATCGTTCAGTCTATTTATTGTGATCTGTTTGCAATCTTTGTTGTCTCATTTTCTCTGGGTTCTTACAAATTTGTATCTATTTAACTCATGAACAGGTTCATTTGTTTCTCCCATAGCTTCATATAGGAATTATGGCTATGCAAATAGTTCATATGCATATACAGCCTATATTCATACTATGATTCCTCTGTTGCTACTTGTCGTATCATGTGCTTTGATAAGCTCATTTCTTTTAGTCTGATTGCTTCAGACATATGATGATATTAGTAAATTGCTCTACTGCTTCTACTTTGTTTCATGATTTTTGTATGGTTTTTGTTTACTTTTACTTCTGCAGATTGTTATGCTATTCAGGTGTCTCCAAGATTTCCAGCATATTGATCTCTAAGACCTCTCTTTTATGGAGTTTTTCTTTTTTTCCCTTTTTGATGATGTCAAAGGGGGGGAAGAATAATCTGGAAATCTAGAAATCTGATATAAAACCCTTTTTCCTTCTAAAACCTTACCCAAAATTAATTAGAATCAGCAAATATAAAACCCTCTTCTCTTTGCCTGCCTACATCACACTCACTTCCATCTCCGATTGTCTCAGTTTCTTCAGTTTTCAACCGATCAGTATCAGGCCAGCTGTTGCCTCCGTCCTCCGTCCGTCGTCTCTGTCCGTCACATCGCGCCTGCTCACTGCCTCACCATCCATCGCCGGACTTAACTGCACTTTCGGTTTCAGGTTTTTATTTTCATTTAAAATGAGTATACATTATAATGAAACTTGTTCTATAGTCCGTCTATTGATGTGAGTATAGGGTTCTGAAGCATGAATTTTTTACTAATTAGGGAAATATTAGAGCATAATTCAACCATAGAAGGAACTAATTAGTTAGAACATTTTTATCATATGTCTAATTGGTTTAGTTATCATGAAATTCCTTCGATTGGGTACTTCATCAAAAGATGGATAGCAATTAAGAGTCCGAAAGCTGAAGACTGAGTTTGGGAGCGTAAATTCCTTTCACAAAATAGTCTGGGCCCATAAGACATGCTTTCTTGATAATCTAATTTTCCCATCTTCCTAGAAGTTTGTCAATTGTTTATGCTTTGTCACTTCTATGGAAAGTTTATTTTTACAGAATTTTTTTAATAACAGAAGTATGCTTCTTATGTATTTACCCAATAATTACTTCCCTGAGTTCCAACTTTCAGTTTGGGTCATTTACATAACGCTCCAAGTTTTACAATGAGAGGTATCTAGAAAATCTCAGCTTGCAATGTAATGTCAAAATTTCAATTGAACCTTCCTGACTTTGCTGATTTGCTCCTAGAATTGGATTACTAATTATTTGAAGTATTAAGTTGAATTCTGGATATTAGATTTCATATATTTTGAGTTTATTTATGTTTACTTTTTAGATTATAGGTAAAAATATTGAACTTTTGATTTTAAAAATATTGATGTGGATTGGGCTTTGCTTATATTTGAGTATTTTTTTCAATCTGTTTTTAAAAGATTATCTATGTATTACCAGAAGTTAGAATCAGAAAATCATTTTTTATTCAAGCCTTCTCTTTTCTTTAAGAGGAAGAAAAACTCAGCAAAACTAACCAGCACGAATATGGAGGTGGTAATAATGTCATTTAAATATAGTAATTGGATGGATATGAATGATATATTTTTCTGAACAATAGAACTAATTATTGCTTCGGTTTGTTATTATAGTAATCTTATGCCAACCATGAATTAAATGTGTCAAATTGTCAGAGTTCCTTCTTTGTAGGACGGGGTAATCTGTAGGGTGTCCGTGATATCTCTCAAAGTCATTGTCATCATTATAATGGATACTAGAATTAGTATCAAAAGGAGTTCATCGAGAGAGAAATATTGTTTTCAAGTGATCCTGCTGTTGATGAACCAAAATATGTTAAGCTGTAACTTTCGAGAGAATATCTGCCGATGTGTTTTGACAGTGTAACTTGAAAATGAATGGCCCCATTCTTTGCATCAAGGAATCTCCTTTTATAACAAATTTTGAGAATCTTAGAAAATCAGGGAAAACGAAATGATGATATCTGTTCAAGTGTCTTTTGGCCTAAAGTAAGATAATCAATTTCATGAGCAAACAAGAGGCATACTACATATGGTTGATGTGCTTGTATATAAATACTAGAACTTCTATAACTTTGAACAATTTTTGAACTGTTTACCTCATGCACTATATATAATGTATTCTATTTTGCTTTTCTTTTCGTCCTTTGTAAAGAAATGAGCCGAGCACAGGGACAGAAACGAAAACAGCCAGAATCTAATTCCCCAGCTCAATCTCTGACAGAACATGAGCGTAAACTCTATGATGTGATAAGAAGCAAGCAAGATATGGGAATGTGGACGCGGGACATGAAGCGAGAAACTAACCTACCAGACAACGTGGTGAATAAATCGTTAAAGGTGCTTCAGGCCAAAAATTTGATAAAAGAGGTGGTAAACATCCAAAACAAGACAAGGAAGCATTATATGGCAACAGAATTTGAGCCTTCAAAGGAAATAACCGGAGGGACATGGTATGTTGAAGGAAGCCTTGATACAGAGTTTATAAAGCTTCTGAAACAGCTCTGCCAGAAGCAAATATATAAGCTGAGAGTTGCTACGCTGGAAGGAGTTACAGACTCCATCAAAAGGAGTGGAGTCTTTAATACTGAATTATCGAAACAACAAATCGACGAGATTATAAGAGCTTTGGTCTTGGATAATGAGATCATAGAAGTGAAAAGTAATGGAATGGGCGAGTTTTCTTCTATTCCCATTGGCAAAGTTTGTTATAAATGCGTTAGCAAGGGAAACATTGGAGGGGAGCCCAAACTTGGGGCGATGGCTTCGATCCCATGTGGAGTTTGTCCAAGGATAAGTCAATGCACACCCGATGGTGTTATATCTCCACAAACCTGTGTCTACTATACTAGATGGTTGGAGTTTTAACTTAATTTGCACTCAATGGCATGATTTTGCACTGGTTTAATGGCTAAAAAAATTCATTTTATGTATACAATTGATGTTTATTAAAATCTAGGTGATTGATCCATATACCTTAGAGTGGCTTTTTGATTTCTTTTCCCTTTTGGTATATATGATAGATTGGAATGCAATGTGAGTATGCCTTGCCATTCTTTCTAAACAGATTACATCATATGGATGAAGATTCGTCTATGAATGGTTCATATTTTTTCCGTTAGATTTGGCGATTTTCTATTGCCTAGTTACCAAGAGGGGAAACTCTACAGTGATTCGGGTTCAAAGTACGTCATTGCTAATAAGGTTTGTTAGTCTATTATTCAGGTAGTTGTATAAATGGTTCGTTAATCAGGTCAAGCTTCTCTTACCAAGAGATGCAAGGAAACTTTGTTACTATATGGTTTTCAAATGCTAAGTTGTAGTCAATACGTAACTCTGAAAATAACTGGACTGATATTACTATTGTCGGTTATTAGACCGGTGAACTGATGATAACTATAATACCGGTGGGGGGATGACGTGGACTGCTTCTGAGTGCAAAGTAATTTGGGAAACCAAAGCAAATATTATTGAGTGAAGTGGACTACTCTATCAAACCCCAAAAACAAAAAAATTGTGCCTTTTGCCTTTAAAATGTGACTTTAATATGGGTAATGACAATAACATTTAAGCATACGCAAAACAAAATTCATGATTGACTTGAAACGATGGCCATGTTTTTCTCGTAGCCACAAATGTATATGCTTTCCTCCTTAAATAAAACAGCCCCACACTGCTGAGTTTGTGTATAATTGAGCACAATCTAATCTATTGGTTTCCAGCCTGGATATGGTATAGCCTCCACCAAACAAGCAATTAGTAGAGAAATAAAGGAAATCTAGCCTTGATCATCTCCATTATTATTATTATTTTTTTTATTATTGCAACTTTTGGGAGATTTACAAAAACAGCCTTCTAAATTGGCATAACACGATATGCCACTCAAACTCGCCCAATAGATACAACACTAGTCCGCAACATACAAAAACAATATATGTATATATATATATATATATAGGTCCTGCCACTTTGCTGTTGAATTGAAACACCTGATTGTCAGCAAAATGAGTAGAGCAGTGACATTTTTGGTGTTGTTAGCCTTGTTATCCACCCTTTCACAATCCAATCTTTACCAAAAAAAAAAAAAAAAACTATTACCTTCAATTCTTCATGTATTCAATTTGTCACATTAAACACATTAAGACTGTTAATGAATTAAACAGCTAAACTGTGGACATCAAATTCGATAAACATATGCATCAGCTATTTTATTTGCATCTAATTTTATTTTATTTTATTTTTTCTTTTTTATAAAAAAAAAAACAATTATTTCAGACCTAAATGAAATAGTGAAGCATTATTAACTCACAGAGTTGCTCGTCTCATATGTCAAGAACTCGTGGTTATAATTGATTAAAAGTTTAATATGATAAATTGAAGATTCATAGTTGTAGGCATAAAAATGGAAAATACAGCAGCCTTCAAGATGCTTCTTTTCTCAATCTTTTTGAAATAAAAAAAACCAACCCAATTGAGAAAACAATGTTAATCGTAATGGGTTGTGTGTGAAAAATGAAATAATGATCAGGTGTGAGTGCCAAGATTGGATGATGAATATTCATCAACATTTGAGAGATGCTCGAGAGACACATCTGAAATAACAGGACCATGCCTGTTGAGGATATGCAAGCTGAGCAAAAGTTACCACATCTTGTGGTTACAAAACAGGTTGCACATGAGCAAGGATGAGGTTGGCAACACAAGATCAAGACACAAATGAAGAAAGGTGGGAAGATTTTCTGGTAGAGAAATAGGCGGGAAGTTATTTAAAGTTAGTTGTAATCACATCCATTCATTCGCACTATAAAATTAGAGATTGTATCTTGTGATTTTTGATGAAATCAATAAAATTCTTGTTCTTCTTCTTCTTTCTTTTCTCTTGTGATAAACCAGAGCATTTCTGGTTTTTAGCATGGTATCAGAGCACTAAGGTAGTAGATCTTGGAGTTGTTTTCATGGTGAGAAGAAGGAGAGCACCTCAGATCGTGATTAATGCTGATTTACCAGTTTTTGAAGAAGAAAACGGAGACAATAGCAATAATCGCCGGGATATGGAGTTTGATGAAGAAATTCGCAATGATCGAAGAGCAGATCGGAGGAATATGGAATTTGAAGATGACCACCGGACTGATCGAAGAACTGGATATGGAGAAAACAGGAACAATGGAGTGGGATCTGATAATCCAGGTCTCATTCTTATTAGTTCAGTGCTGAAAGGGAGTTCAAGTTTCTTAACCTGGAACCACGCTATGTTAAGAGCAATAACAGCTAAGAAAAAACTGAAGTTTATTAACAGAGATGAAATTCCTCCTCGAAGAACTTCGCCGGAATATGATGAATGGAAAGAAACTGATTGTCTGGTAATTTCTTGGATTCTTAATTGTATTTCTCGCGAATTAGCTGATGCTTTTGAGTTTACAAGTTCTGCTAGATCTTTGTGGATTGAGTTAGAGGATCGATTTGGAGACAGTAATGGTCCAACCTTGTTTAAGCTCAAAAGAGAAATTAGTATGCTATCACAAGGAAACAATTCTGTTACAACTTATTTCATTCAGCTTAAGAAGCTATGGGATGAATTCTTCTTACTTAGGCCACTTCCTGAGTGTCAATGTGGGGCAGCAAATGACTGTGTGTGTAAATGCTTTTAGGCGCTTTGTAGATTTACAAGAGGAGGAGAAGTTGTTGCAGTTTTTAATAAGGCTTAATGAGAGCTATGAACATGTAATCAATCAGATATTGCTTATGGAACCAATGCCTAGTGTTGATCGTGCCTATTCTATGATCTCTAAAATAGAGAAACAGAGAGAAGTGTTTATAGAGCAAAATGTTGAGATGGCCAATTTTATTTCTTCCAGACATAACAATAAGGGAGGCTCAAAGCAATCATATGGTCCTGGACGAGGAAATGGATATAAAGGAAGGAAGAATGTTAAGAAGGAAGATTTGATATGTAGTCATTGTGATGGAGTGGGACATGACAAGCAATCATGCTTTTAACTCGTTGGTTATCCAGATTGGTGGCAAGGCCCAAAAGTTACTCAAGGAAATACAAGTAATCAGGGATATGCAGGAGGTCGTGATAAGCACAAGTCAAGAGCTAATGCTGTTCAAGAAGTCAAAGATAATCCACTTGATGAATCCACAGATTCAGAAGAGGAGACCTTATCTGAAATTAATACCAAACAAATGCTACATGAAGTTTATAGGATGCTCAAGCAGCAAGGCAAAATGCCAGAGTCATCTACAAATTTCTCTACTTTTGCAGGATTTTCTGGTAATGTTGTTTCTTATTGTTTCAACATACAAAGTCAAGATGATGTGTGGATAGTAGATAGTGGTGCTACATCACATATGACTCCAAATTTCTCATTCTTTGAATCTTTTGCACCTGTAATTTCTAAGGAATTTGTTTTGTTGCCTGATGGAAATGCACAATTCGTCAAACATATAGGAACTGTTAAATTGGCATCTGAAGTGTTGTTACAAGGAGTGTTACATGTACCTCAATTCAGATTTAATTTACTGTCAGTGGGGCAGTTGTTACAGACTTCTAATCTCAAGGTTCATTTTGCTGCACATTATTGTTGTTTACAGGACCGCTCCACACATAAGCTTGTAGCAGTAGGATGGTACAAGGATGGCCTTTATCAACTTAATAAAGCTTCCTTTACTGCTGAATGTTTGAAGAAAGTTCAATGTTTGGCTTTACAAACCAGTAATTTAGTTTCATTACCCATAGTAAATAATGGTAGTGCTTGGCATCAAAGATTAGGCCATGCCTCTCCTGATGTACTGAAACATATTTCAATTCTTAGGCAGACTACATTTAGTTTTTGCAATGTGTGTCCCCTTGCCAAGCCGCATAGACATGTTTTTCCTAAGAGTTCCATTTCTACAACTGTAATCTTTCAGTTATTACATCTTGATGTTTGGGGGCGTTATAAAAGAGCTTCACTTACTGGTGCAAAGTTTTTTCTAACTCTTGTAGATGATTATTTAAGAGTAACATGGGTGATTTTGTTGCAGCACAAATCATAGGTACATAATGCCTTGGTAAATTTTTTCAACTATGTTCATACTTAATTTCAGGCTCCAGTAAGGGTCATTCGAATAGATAATGGTGGTGAATTTGTAAATCATAAATGTAAAGAATTATGTCAACATTTCGACATTATTCATTAGAGAACTTGTGCTTATACACCCCAGCAGAATGGTGTTGCAGAGAGGAAGCATCGCCATCTTTTGGATGTTACAAGGTCCTTAACTTTTCAAGCCTCTTTGTCTTCTGCATTTTGGGGAGAAGCTTTAATGATGGTCACAAGCATCATCAATGTACTTCCCTCAAAGGTTCTCAAATGGGAGACTCCTTATTATAGGTTATATCAGAAACATCCAGCATATGATCAATTTAAGGTATTTGGCTGCCAATGTTTTTATACTGATATTCATCCTTACAAGGATAAGTTAGCTCCTCGTGCTCATCGAGCAATGTTTCTTGGGTTTTCATTTGGGCAAAAAGGTTTTAAAGTGTATGATCTGGAGACAAAGAAAATTGTTGTAGCCAGAGATGTTAATTTTCAGGAAACAATATTTCCTTATGCTGTTTCTCCATTGCAGGAAATAGGGATGTTGAATATCCCTCTCAACACTTCTTCTTCTCCTCCTACTACTACTGTAGTTCCAGTTCCATGTGACTTACAGTCCAAACTAAAAATGTGTTTCGCAGGTCAACCAGGGTTACCAAACCAGCAACCTGGCTAAGAGATTTTGTATCTCTTTATTATTCTGCTACTCACTCTTTACCTCACATTTCAGGGTTTTCTCCAGAACACACAGCTTTCTTGTGCAACATTACCCCAATTATTACTCCCTCCATTTTTTATTATATGATGTTTAAGGTTGTTTACTAATACCAATGAAGTATTAATTAGGTTATTAAAATGACTAGTTTATCCTTAATACTTCTCTCCTAAAACTCTATTTTCCATGCAAAAATTCTCTTTCTTCTTAATTATCAAAACTTAATATAGTATTTTTTTGCATTAAATAATGAACCCCTCTCATACTTTAAATAAGGGTAAATATGAGAAAACATGATAAAAAATACATCGGTAATGTAAAGTGCCAAATAAAAAAGAACAAAGTTAAAAACCTAAAATATCATATAATAAAAAACGGAGAGAGTACCATTTTATTTTAAGGTCTTGTTTGTATATTCCTATATGTATGTATAAGAATAATAAGGTCTCTAATTTTGTTGTTAGAGATTATTGGTTGGCTTGTCATTAATTATCTACTTCTTACTATTATAATATTTCTCGATCATCATCATAGTCTAATATAACAAGATGAAACCAATGCCCTAGAATCAAATATTAATTCTTATGTATAAATAAAATTTTGTAATTACGAATGTTCAGTAGTCTAAACATCCATTTGAATCCGGGTTTTAGCCACAATAAATCTTTAAAGAGCAAGATAAATTTTTTCTAATAATTATTTTTTGTCATTCAAAAAATTCGAAAATATAAGATCTTGCTAAAAGAAATAAGCTCCTAACTAGTCCAACCAATAACCTAACAGGTTGTTTGTTATTGGGGATAAGAGGTGGGATAGGGATTTCTTATCCCTATCCCCCTCTTATCCAACGTTTGTTAAGGATTTATGGGATGGGGATAAATTTTTTGATCCTCTCCTTATCCCCCTTTTCCTGTCTCTGCTCCCCCCTGGTATAAGCATCTGGGATAACTCTTACCTGTGGGAATTTACCCATTTCTCCCGCTGAAGGTGAAGAAGACTCCCGTTTCTCTTCTCAATCTGCATCGCGTGAAGTTCCCGTTTCTCTTCTCGATCTGCAAATTCCGCCGCCTCGCATCAGTTTCCCGTTTCTCTCCCTCTTCATCAGTGACAGCTACTTCTGTGGTAAGGTATTTTCTTGTGTTTTGTCTTTATTTCGAAAGAATAAATTGAAACGTGTTTTGGAGAATTTTCCATCTGCTATGGATTTTGATTTGTTTAATTGACTCGGGGATTTGGGCAAATTGAACTCTGGGATTAGAAAGAGAGAATCTAGAAAGAGAATTAGCAATTTTCGTAGGAATCATGTGGAGGAGCTAATTTTGAATTGCTGTTGGCTTGATAGGACTTTTCCTCACTTGTTGCCTGAATTCCTTTTCGATAATGATTCGTTGGTTCAATTGGAGATGAACTATTGTAGTTTTGTGTGTGATTGGACCAAATAGTGAGCTTCATTTTATGTGATCTGAATTCATAGATTTTGCAGATTAGTTTCTTAAGCTTATGTTATTTTAGATAAAACTGAAAACTTTGAATTGTATATTCATAAATGATTGAGATTCTAATGTTTGTGTTCTTTAGTTAGTTTAAAAAAGGTTGCTTTTTTCATATGGGTTTGTTTGGATTGTGGGAAAGTTTTTGAAGGAAAAGAAAAAGATTATATTTTTTCAATTATGAGCTTCATGTATGTGATGTTTAATTCATAAATGCTGCAGATCAGTGTCTTAAGCTTAAATCATTTTGGATAAAGTTGAAAACTTTGTATTGTATTTTGAAGATAAAAATTTGTAGGAAACAGTGAACACTATTTAAATTCTGCTTTGATAGTTTTTCTAGTTTCCTTTAATGGTGGAAAATGTTTGAATTATTTTGAAGCCAAAAAATTGAAGGAAATAGTAAAAAAAACTCTGTTTAAATTCTGCTTTTACAGATTTTCTTAAAAAGAAAGGTCTATGATTGAGATGAGTTCATTTTGCCCTCAATATTTTCCTCTTTATGTCCCTTGATTTTCTTTTTCCTGGAAAAAGAACAAAAAAGGACAATAATTTGTAGTAGGTATGTATAGAGGATAATTTATATTGCTGCCAGTAGTACATAAGGGTTGAAATTGGAAATTTACCCTTTTCCAGTTGCATTTTCTCAGCAACCAAACAATAACAGTAATATAGCAGCCAGAAAGGCTTATTCTAATACCTACAGAGATGAGTTCATACTTGTTAGGTTTAAATTTATTGTTGTTTTGCCCTTGGATTTTCCCCAAATCTGTATTCAATGTTGGAATTCCATGTCATGTTGAATATTCTGTGTGATGATGCCTTTACAGATTTACAATTTTTGGTTTGTACTGTTATTTAATTCTAAGATTCTTTAGCTTTCTGAGTCAGATTTCAGTCCTTTTTATTAATTCAATGTATTTCATTTCAACCACTTGGCCTCCTTTGTTGAAGTTTTTTTATCATTATTTCAATTCGTTTGTGTTATATATGTTGAATATTTGTCTTTGGATGTTCAGGTTGTTGAATCTACAAAGAGTAATTGGAAATGGGGCATTTATCTTCCATGTTCAACGGATTGGCGAGATCCTTTTCGCTTCGAAAGGGCAAGAATAGTTCTGATAGTGATGAAGGGAATGAAACTACAGAAGCAATGGCGAAAGAAGTGAAGAAGAACAACTTAGTATAGCGATCTTCTGGTTTTGTAAACATTGAGGGTTCGAAGAATTTCGCCTCAGCTTTCTCGAAGAGAGGCGAAAAAGGAGTGAACCAGGATTGCTTCATTGTGTGGGAGGTAAGAACCGAGACCGAAACATTTGTAAAATCTGCACTTTGGGGATGAATATAATGCTGTTTTTGTGAAACCAGGAGTTTGGATGCCAAGAAGACATGATGTTCTGCGAGATTTTCGACGGATATGGCCCAAAGGGCCATTTCATGGGGAAGAAAGTCTGTGAGAGGATGCCTTCATGTCTGCTGTGTAATTGGCAGGAGAGTCTCGTGCATATGACTTCCAATCCTGATGTAGACTTGGAATCGGAAAAGAAACATCAAAGATTCAATATATGGAAACATTCCTACTTAAAGACTTGTGCTGCTGTTGATGAAGAGCTCGAACAGCTCCGAAAGATTGATACTTTCCACAGCGGAACGACTACCTTGACTATTGTAAGACAGGTAAGAATAGTTTCCAAATCTTTGTTTCTATTGAATCGAATGTTCATTCATAGGATTAGGGAAATATTTGAAGCATCCTAGTTTTGATTCATTTCTAGGGAGAACTCATATTTGTAGCAAATGTTGGTGATTCACGAGCCGTATTGGCGACAACTTACTAATGATGGAAACTTGATGCCAGTTCAGCTTACCATTGATTTCAAACCGAATTTACATTGTTAATTGCCACGGCTTCATGTTTTGTTTATGTTTCAGTGTATGGTAGCAAGAACTTGCATTACTTGTAGAGCAAACGTTTGTTGTTGAATAACTAAAGCATCCTAGTTTTGATTCATTTCTGGTTTATCTATCTAATTGATAGCTAGCCATGGTTATGGCTACATCTTCACTGCATCCTCTCTCTCTCTCTCTCTCTCTCTGCTAGATATGATCTAATGAGGGAATATTTATATGTATTACTTTCACAATTTGTTGGCAAATTTGGTTTGTAATAATTAGACCTCTTTCCTTCTCACCTAGTTCTGTTTCAGTTCTTTAGAAACATAAATCACTTCTTATTCTCAAAGTTTGGTTTGTAATAATTGTTATAAGACTCTTCTTATATACGGATCAATATTGCATTAATTGTACTCATTTTCATTAGTTTTGTAATTAGAATGCTCTTTCTTTTTTATTTTTGTGCAGATTAGATATATGCAGAAGCATGAGTGAATAAATATAATTAGAATAAAAATTCAATGATTTGGGATCTTTTTACTGATGGACTATTCTCCTAGCAATAGTGACAAGAAAACATTGAAGATGTGGTTTTTCATTGATAAGAGAGTTGGTTAATCAGAAGGAATTTGTTGCACAATTACTTGTATTTTATTGAAAAAATTTTGGTTATTGTAATTAGTAAAAAGAGTATATAGTTGGATCCAATGGACATGAAGTCGAGTAATTCATCTCCAGTATTGGCTAATCCTGCTCCCATGACAAAGAACTCTCCAATTAAATAAAAAAAAAAGGTTAACAATTTATTAGTCAATATTGACTAGTATTTATTCTCCACTTCTCAATTTAGAAATTGATGACTTAATTATTAATTCATTAGTTTTCTTTCGTTGCCAATCAGCTAAAGTTTGGGGTAATTATAGTTCTATCATTATTCAGACATTATTATTATACACTACATCATATACTACGTACGGTCGCGAGTGCGATAAAAATTGTCGCGCTCGCGACGAGGCAAAACTTGGGGTCGCCACCGCGCTAGTGGCCTTGTCGCGTACTGTCGCGAGCGTGACAAAATTCGTCGCGGTCGCGACGAGGCGCATTTAAGCGTCGCCAGCGGAAGGCCACTGTGGCCAAATTGGCCACGGTCGCGAGCGCGACGAAATCCTTCGCGCTCGCGAAATGGCCTACGGACGCGTCGCCGGCGCGACAAATTTTGTCGCGCTAGCGGAACAAGGCCAAATGGCCTTGTTCCGTACGGTCGCGAGGGCGACACACATGTCACGCTCGCGACACGCCTGCTCTTTTAAAAAAAAAAGAGCCGTTGGGTTGGGTGACCCAACGGTTATAAACCCCAACCCAACAGTCTAAAAGTGAGGATGTACGTTCCAATATTACTTTTCTCATAAGTAATATAGCATTTATTACTTTAAACATGTTTAGGGGTAATTTTGTCATTTACATTTATTTATCCCTATCCCTATCCCACATACCAAACATATCTTAAATTATCCCTATCCCACTTTTAACTTTTATCCCTATCCTTATCCCAATCTTTTATCTCTATCCCTATCCCAATCCTTATCCCTATCCCTATCCCCATCAAATGCCAAACGCCCCGTAATAGTTTTAATTGGAGATATTATTCATGAGATCTATGTATTATACAATTTGTGTCATTAAATAAAGTCGTGAATCTATTTATTGTATATTTTGTGCTATGTTATAAATAGAGCATCCAGTGGATATATCCATATAGTATCATACACTTGGCAGTAAGACCATGGATAGGAAAAACCATACGACCATGAAGTCATGGGAATGAATGGAACCAAAGACTATCATGAGCTTGGTTGTATGGCGGTGTCTCACCGGCCATTAGACATGGAATGTGAACCAAGTTAATGGGTACATGCAAATGGGCATGGTGCTGGATAGATCCACTAAACGAGAAATCCACATGGTATAGTATCACAAGTGATTCTCATGTAGTACTTGTATGGATCCTTTAACCTGACCATATCATGGTGCTGCATGTGAAGTGACATACTTTGGTGTACGCCTAAAAGGCCTATAACAGGGTGCCAAGTATGGATATGTTCGGGTATGTCAGTAAACATGGTAGGACTATGGATATGCAGAAGGGAATGTCACTCAGTAGTCCACTGAGAAGATATCATCGGTCACTTGATGAATGCAACTGATAAGAGTGTGGTCACACCCAAACAAGTTGGAACTTGTTTGTGAGTATCAGTTCATTCAGGTTCAAGTAAATGTCTGGACACAAAAGAGAGTGATCAATCCATGTCTCTGTGTTGGACACCGATATCAATGACATGGGATATACGAGCTTAAACTACAGGGTTTCAATTTCAATTGAACTGCTATCTCCGTTTTAATTGGTGGGTATAGTGGCTTGCTAGAATCTGCCTACAGTCTATGGACGCAGGCCCACTGCCAACGTAAAAACGGACCCACAAGATCATACACATAAAATGTCTGAATTTGAACTTGTCGGATCGTCCGTATACTTAGAGTATACAGACTAGAGAGATAAATATTAATTAATTAAATTATAGATCAATTGGATTAATCGATACAATTTAATTGATATATATTGAGAATTTATTTCTAGGTGGAAATAAAATGCATAAATATGTTTAAATGTATTTTGATTTAAGTTGAATCTCAATTAATTTATTGGGTCAATTAATTAGCAAATCAATTTTTATTTAATGACATGTAAATTATATAATATGATTTTATATAAATACATGCATGAAAAATTAAAATAAAATTGTATTTAATTTATCCATGGTGATTAATTTGGATTTAGGGATAAATGGCATTAAATCTTAACTCAAATCAAATTAAACCAAAACCAAAATTAAGGCCCAACATTTTGAACAAATGAGCATTAATTGGACATGAAAATCACGACCAAAACAAGTGGTGGGCTGCTGATTTTTTGGGCAATTAATTGCATGATTTTGGCCATAATAAGTGAAAAACTTTTTGTTGGTTTTTTTATTTTTAACTTTGAGGCAGAAATATTCAGCCATGCTTTTCTCTCCAATTTTATTGTTCCGCTGCTAGCACAAGTTTTGCTCTATAGACGTTCTTGTATGTGAGAGTGGAGGAGATCGAATTCGATTTCTGTAGCCATCTCTAGAGGAGATATTTCTAGTGAGAAACTCAATTTCCTCATTTGAATTTTGTCGTTTTTTATTTCCATTTCAATTGTTCTCGGGTACGGATTTGAGAAAACGCTTTGTAGTTCCTTTTTAATCGGACGTTTTGAGATGAAAAATCCCTATAGGGGGAGACCAACGAGAGGCCGAAACTTCAGTAGCTGCACAAGGTGAGTGTTGATAAGCTCCTTTCCATGTTGTTAAAAGATTAACAGCAGATGATTAAACTAGATGGGGATAAGGATGAGCATTTCGCCAAACGACAGAGTTTCTTGTGAACTAAATATACCACAGGATAGCAACAATGAGATTCAAATCATCTTTCTCGCAAAACATCACTAGATTAATCCACCATTTTTGAAAACATTTAGCTGAAAACTGCCAATTCTGAAATTTAGAGAGTGACCAAACCTGTTGTGTGAATTGACACTCTATTAGAATATGCAGAGAAGATTCAGAAAAAGTGTTACATAAAGGGCAATCTGCATTTAAGTTGACATGTCTCTTGATTAATGATTCTTTAACTGGAAGTATATCCAGCAACACTCTCTATAAGAATTTCTTCATTTTATTTGGGATTTTCAGAGTCCATATATGATTCCAATTGGCACTACGGGTCTAAGGGGGGAGGGAATCAAAGTCTTGAGACAAATGGTAGTAGACAAATTTGACTGAGAAGATCCCTTTTTTATCCCAACTCCAAAATGGCTTATCCTTCATTTTATTAACTGATAATGGGATCTTTTGATTTGCTTGTGCATCCGTTGGAGCAAATAAAGAGGTGATGAGAGAGGAATTCTGATATCCATTTTCTGGTACCCGAAGTTCTGTAACCCGCATAGCTTCCCCATTCATTTCAATACACTGAACATTCTGATAGATACCATCATTGAACACCTAATTGTCCTGCTCAATCAACACTAAGTTACCATTACCAATTCACCATGCCAATCGGAGGTGATAATGTTCTGCACCTCCATCAAGCTACGCCAAATCAAAGAGGGTTTGTACCCCAGTTTCGCTTCAACATAGGAAGATTTAGGGAAGTACCTTGCCTTGTATATTTTATTGATGCAGCAAGTTCGCATGAAAAACAGGATCAATCGATGATTAATCCCAGAAATGAAAACTAAGGAAAAATTTAAGATGAAATCTGCAATATTATTCAATAATTCAAAAAACTACTTAATAGCAGGAAAAGAAAGCCTTATATAGGCTGTAGTCCAACCCTAATTCGAAAAACACTAAAAACAAAAGTTACAAAAAACCCTAAAACTTAAAACTAACGATTGAAGGCCTAAACAACGTTTTTTTAGGCCTAAACGCGGCTTGTCATGATAAACCCATAATGGCCCTTAAGTAGCTTGAAAATCACATTCCGAAAACATATTATAATAGTTAATCGGACTTCTATGCCAAAAGTTACATCCGTTTTAAGATCTACCAAAAAATAAAACTACTTTTTTTCTTTCTTGGCCTACGATCCCTTTGTTTCCTTGATTCTAGGTCTAGGAACTCCTCTGCTACCAGCTCTTCATTATTCTCTCCTACCAGAGAAAAACTCGATCTCGAGTTTTCTAGCACCGGGTACAGCGGCTCAACATCTGTATGATATGGATAGATATCCGCCATATCAAATGTATTACATATACCCATACTGTTTGGCAACCCCACAATATAAGCATTGTCATTAATCTTCTTCTGAATTGGGTACGGTACGTATTTCTTAGGCTGCAACTTGTTATAAGTACCCACTGGGAACCGTTCCTTCCTCAGAAAGACCATCACCTAATCACCCACAGAAAATAATTTGATCTTTATACTTAGCATTCGACTGTTCAATCTTTTGCCTCACTTCTTCAGCAACCGATGTCCAGTTTTCAGCCATATGCTTCACTGCTACACTGGTCTCCGCTCCTTGGGGTAGCTTGATCAGATCTACAACTTGCTGTGGCACCTTGGTATAAACCACTAAAAAAGGTGACCTGCCCGTTGTTCGGCCGAGAGCACTATTGTCAGCAAGTTCTACCTGAACCAAAGCAACATCCCATTTTTTCTGTTTCTGCCTTACCAAACTCTGAAGTAAGTTGCCTAGGGTCCTATTAGTAGCTTCTGTCTGACCATTTGTCTGAGGATATGCTGTACTACTGTAGTTCAACAAAGAACCAAACATCTGCCATAAAGAACTCCAAAAATGGCTAAGAAATTTACTGTCTCGATCAGAAGTGATTGACTTAGGAACTCGATGCAAACGAACAACCTCTTTGTAGAATAGATCGACTATTCCCTGAGCATCATCAACTTTTCTGCATGGAATGAAATGCGTTATCTTTGAAAACCTATCAACCACAACAAAAACAGAATCTACACCTTTTTGTGTTCAAGGCATCCTGAGCACAAAATTCATCAACACATTTTCTTCCCAAATATTTTCAGGGAGGTAAAGGCATATATAACCTAGTGTTCTGAGACTGTCGTTTGGACGTCTGACATACATAACAACGCTCCAAAACTCTGTCCTTATCTCTACGCAAATGAGGCCAATGAAACCTCTCTTCCACTGCTGCAAAGGTCTTGTCACGATTCAAATGGCCAGTTAAACCACCGCCATGTAAATCTCGAATCAGTTTCTCCCTCATAGACGACTGAGGAATGCATAACTGATTCCCCCTTATCAAGCACCCATAAAAAATATGGAAATCTAAACAAGGTTGGTTACTAGAACATTTTCCCTAAATCTCCTTAAAATCACCATCTCTCTCGTATAGCTCTTTCAGGTACTCAAACCCCACAATCTCATTGCTTACAGTCACCAACAAATGAGCCCTTCTGCTCAATGCATCCGCCACTTTATTCTGCACTTTCGCTTTATGCTTCAGCTTGAAAGGAAACTTCTGCAAAAACTGCACCCACCTGACATGCATATCTTTACTAATTATGGTCCAATTATTCAGGTGTTTGAGTGCAGCACAATCTAAATACAACATGAATTCTTGCCCTGTTAAGTAATGCTCCCAAGTTTGTAGGGCCCTCACTACGGAATAGATTTCTTTATCATATGTTCTCCAATTTTGCCTGGAATCGCTCAGCTTCTCACTAAAAAATGCAATAGGCTTCTTCCCTTGTGACAAAACTACCCCGACACCAACTCCTCTTGTGTCACAGTCAACTTTAAATAGCTTATCAAAATCTGGCAATGCTAAGACTGGGGTAGAACACAACTCCTCCTTCAACAATGCAAAACTAGTTTCACCCTCCTTACCCCACTAAAACTTCCCCCTCTTCAGGCATTCGGTCAACAGGGCTGCAATTATGCTAAAATGCCTGATGAACCATTTATAAAAACTAGCCAACCCAGGAAAACTCCTTATCTTAGTTATAGTTCTTGGCGTGGGCCACTCTCTAATTGCTTTCACCTTTTCTTCATCCACCTGGATCCCATCATCACTAATTACAAAACCAAGAAATAGCAACATCCTACACATAAAGCTGCACTTCTTTAAGTTCACATGCAGCTTATTCTCCAGCAAAACTGTTAGTATCTGTTGCAAATGCTCAACATGCTCCTCTTCTGATCTGCTATAAATCAGGATATCATCAGAATAAACAACAACAAACTTCCTAATAAATGGCCTTAGTACCTGATTCATAACACGTATAAAAGTACTAGAAGCATTTGATAATCCGAATGGCATAACAAGCCACTCATATAGCCCCTCTCTGGTCTTAAAGGCTGTTTTCCACTCATCACTTATTCGAATCTTGATCTGGTGGTACCCACTACACAAATCAATCTTTCTAAACCCCACTACTCCACTCAGTCTATCCAACATATCTTCCAACCTCAGAATGGGGAACTTGTATCCAATGGTAATTTTGTTGATCGCCCGACTGTCAACACACATCCTCCAGCTTCCATCCTTCTTTGGCGCCAACAAAGGAAGTGCAACATATGGACTCATGCTCTCCTGAATGTATCCCTTCTATAACAACTCCTGAACCTTTTCTTGCAAAATTTCACTTTCCTTCAAGCTCATCCTGTAATGAGGCAGATTCAGTAAACTAGTCCTAGGGATTAGATCAATACAGTGTTGTATGTCCCTATTAGAGGGAGCCTATCTGGAAGGTCATCTGGTATTATCTCTTTGAATTCTTCCATCAATAGCTTCACCTTCTCAGATAGCTGCTCAATATTTTAGCCATCCTCCATTGTCATAACATGCTTAACAATCAAAGCATGGATAACTTTCGACTCCTTAACCCCTTCTTCCATCTCTTGGACAGATTGGTTAATTGTATGGAAGGATCATCCTTTCACCTTGGAGGTTTTGGGACTCACTTTTAGGGGCAGTAAAGAGAACTTCACCCCTTCCTTTTCGACTTTATACACAATATCTCAACCCGTATGCTATGCATCTACATCAAACTGCCAATCCTCCCAAACAATATATGGCAAGCATCCATATCCACAATGTCATAGTACGCCTCATCCTTATATTTACAAATGGAAAAAGGTACTTTACAACGATTTGTTACCTGTATCTTCTCATATGCTTTAATCCACCCAATCGAGTATGGATTCGGGTGCTTCTCCACTGGCAGCTTTAATGCCTCTACAGTATCCTTCCCAATAATGTTCTCACAACTTCCACTATCAATGATCAGATCAAACACACGACCATTGATCGTGTACCTGGTACAAAACAGTTGGTGTCTTTGAGTATTGTCTAACTGCTTCGGGGTCAGCATCAAATTTCTGATCACATATATCTTTTCATCTTCATCATCTTCAACTTCATAAGCTACATACTCTTCATCCTCCTCCCCATCAGGGCTCCAGTCAATCGCGTCATCATTTTTCTTGACAGTGTTGACTGTCTTTCTATTAGGTCACTCATTCAACCTGTGTCCAGGCTGATTACACCTGAAACACTTCCCAGGGATTGGTCTGGCATAGGGATTAGTGGGTTCTGGGGCTTCTCTCTATTCTATTGGCTTCTTTCCTATGGTCTTATCTGCTGCTCGCTCTACCCAGGGTTGTACTTCTGGGATATATTTACTCTTTTCAGGATAACCTCTTGTGTACCCCTCAAAACTTCGCTTCCTAGAATCAAACCCATTACCCTTATGTTGCTGAAGTTTCAGCTCTGCCTTCATGGCTATATTCTTGGTCTCACTAAGACTGCATACCACCTGCACACCAATCTTCTCGCTGATCGTTTGATTCAACCCCTCCAAATATTTGGAAACCAACTGTGCTTCAGTTTCCCGAACATCATTCCGCTCAACCAGTCGCATAAACTCCGCAGTATATTCATGGACAGTCCTCTGCCCCTGACGGCATCTCTGGTACTGCTGGTAAAGGATCTACTAATAGTCTTCGAGCAAAAATTCCCTCTGCAGCAGCTGCTTCATTCTGTACCAAGTTCGAACAGGTTGTCTGCCATTTCGATACCTCACATTTTGCAATCTCTCCCACCATGTAGAAGCGCCCCCCCTTTAACCTACAAGCCACTAGTTTGACTCTTCTATCCTGTGGTATCTCTATGCATTCAAAGAAATGATTGACTTCAACTAGCCAATTAAGGAAATCCTTAATACCTAGATTACCACTAAAGCTAGGGATATCAACCTTTAATTTGAACTCGCGATCTCCTTGTTCATACCAGTTGTTATTGCAACCATGACCTCCTCTACCACCTCGCCTGAAAGGTCTACCATTCTTAAATACATCTTCCTCCTCCTCTTTAGTCTCATCCTTATAGGCCTAGTACCGATGACGATTTTCGGCACGAGGTCAATTGAGAGGTTCCCCTAGAGCAAGCTTATCTCGAGGTTGTATGCTTTCAATATTCCTTCCACCGTTGGCTTCGATCCCGAGGGCATCAAGTTGATCTAAAATTTGGTCCAAGCGCTCATCTAAATGCTGGGTAGTCTCCTAGATAGCCTGCACATTCAGCTCTAGTGTTCGAACAATAGCCCCTTGAGCCTGCTGGGTGGCTCGTAAGGTTTCCACATCCTGCATAGCGTTCGGGACATGACCGTGCTCTCTATCGTCTCCTGCCATCTGATTAGGGCAAAAACTCGACCTGCTCTGATACCAAATGATGCAACAAGTTTGCGTGAAAAACATGATCAATCAATGATTAATCCCAAAAATGAAAACTAAAGGAAAATTCAAGATGAAATCTGAAATATTATTCAATAATTCGAAAAACTACCTAACAACAGGAAAAGAAAGCCTTATATAGGCTACAGTCCAACCCTAATTGGAAAAACACTGAAAACAAAAGTTACACAAATACCCTAAAACTTAAAACTAACGGATGAAGGACTAAACACTGTTTTTTTGGGCCCAAACGTGACTCATGATAATCCTTAAAAAGCTTAAAAATCACATTTCGAAAATATATTATAATAGTCAATCGGACTCCTATGCCAAAAGTTACATACGTTTTAAGATCTACCGAAAAAAAAAACTATTTACTTTCTTTCTTGGGCATATGATCCCTTTTCTTCCTTGATTCTCGGTCCAGGTGTGAGCGGACGACGTTTTCGAAGGAACGCGAGACTCCCTTTCGGAAGAGGCGCCACGATCTCGGATGGGTCTCTCCCTCGTGTGGGGTTTTTATAAATGGAAATTTGGTTTTGAAAAATAAATAGAATTAATTCTTGAAAGAACCGAGACCTAAGTCTTCATGAATATTGTAAGAGTCGCCACCGGCTCAGCTCAACTGTGAAATTTATAATGTAGCTAAACCGGACGAACGGCCGCTACACTATCTAGAGATTCGGGTCCGGACAAGTCCCTTATTTCATGTCTAATTAAAATAAATATTGGTTAATGTTCATAGACGGTATTTCAAATTCTAAAGTCAATTTTATTGAAATAAATAGACATACAGCGCGCATACAGGTAAAGGAAAATGGTAAATGAGTAAATTATTACAACTCGATCGAATAAAAGATAAAAACTCTCGCCTCACTTTTACAAGTGCCTAAAATACACGATTTATCTAAAAAAATACAATCGCCTAAAATACACGATTAATTATATTAAATACATATAAAATAGAAATAGAAATAGAAAAGCTGCAAAACAAAGGTTAGCACAATATACAGCACACCATAAGTTGGACTCAAATATGACAGAATGGGAAATCAAGAATTAGGGGCATGCATTTAGGGGATAACCGGGTTGGTTCGGCAAGCCCGGTCCAGTTAGACCTGGAAAACATTTTGAAACGTCCCTGTATTTTTGGGTTTTGTGAGAAAACTGTTTTGAAAACATTTTTGCCGGTTTACATGCATTTTTTACATGTGAGGTGGGTCGGTTTTCGGGAGAGTTGGGTCTCCGTTGTGGCATTGTTTTAAATGCAATTTTACTGAAAACTGAATCTATGGTCGTGAATGCGCACAACAAAATTCATTTTAATGATTTTTGGATTTTCTGAATTTTTATGGATTTTTGGAAATTTTTGGAAATTATTCTGGAAATTCTGATTCCGGAAAAACATTACAGTCGTGCGACTGAAAGCAACCCAAACTCAGGATTTCGCCAAAATTTTATTTGAAGCAAACTGGGAGAAAACGCTTGGAAATCAAGAACACTCGTACGACTGTATGCACATTCGTACGACTGTTCATCAAACTTAAGAACAGTCGCACGACTGTTCTTGATTTCCAGAAGCAGAAACGCGGAAAAAAGAACAAAAATGGCACAAAACCACACCAATCACCCAGAAAGCGTGAAAAAGAGAAGGAAAAAGGAGTGTCTACCTTTTTGGCGTGCGTCCACCATAGGATTGACCCTTGGAGTCGCTCCAATCCACTAAAATCTGTACTTTTCTCCTTGAGTTAGGGTTAGGAACTTTGGGTCCAAAGATCTCCAAATGTTAGGGATTCTGATTATTAATTTTTTTTCCCTTTCTTTTCTTCTTTCTCTCTCTGATTTTTTTTTTTGAGATCTTCCCTTCTTTTTCCCCCTTTTTCAGCTTTTAGGGTATGGGCTGGCTCATGTGCCACGATCTCCCCTTCTTTTTTTTTCGTTTTTTTAGGGAGGAGTAAAATTCCGGTGCTTACACCAGGAACTCCTTCGCTACCAGCTCTACATCATTGCTGCTAGAGAAGATGGGTTAGAAACAATCCTCCAAGCTTGTTTACACATAAGCACGAGGTTCATATCCTTAAAGCTTCTAAAGTTTAGCCCTCCCCATTTCTTTCTTACTTAAAGTTTGTCCCAAGCAAGCCAGTGCAAGCAAGGACCTTTCAAATGAGAACTGCCCCACTAAAATCCATTTAAAATGTTTTCTATTGTTTGACAAATACCCAAAGGAATAAGAAAGATTCCCATAACATACACTGGGATGGATTGTGCCACAGAGCAGATTAAAACTTCTTTTCCTGCTTGTGAAAGATTCCTCACATTCCAACTGTGAACTTGTTTCCGCACCCGATCGATAAGAAATGAGAAAACTGCTTTCTAGTTTCAGTTGATTGTTAATTCCTTTCACATTTGTTTTGTTTCATTGTTAGGGCTTGATATGACATTCCCAATACAAATTAAACCACACAAACCATCAATGTTGCATTTGAACCATTGAAGGGGAGGAGGGTTCAAAGAAATAGGCATCGTTTTCCCAGAACCAGTAGACTAGGCATGATTAACAAAAGACACAAAACTGTAGATCGTTCGAATCTTGTCCAGTGGAATACTCTCATTGTTTTGGAGTCTATTCACTTAGAATGTAAGGATTTATCAAATCATGAGATTACAATGAAGATGATTACCACAAGCTAGCAAGGGGATAGTAAAGTTTTTTACTCCTATTTCTTGACCTTCTTCAACTGAAATATTATTATTCATCTACTTTTGTTAAGTACTAAAATGATTAATTCTGTTTCTTTTTCAAAATTTCCCCCCGTTTTGATGGACACATAATATTATTATTTGCCAAAACCCATCATGAGCCCCTAAACGTTTATAAATTTTATAATTGACCCCAAATACAAGATTTTTCTGTTTCATGTATTATCCATTTATTTGTATTTTTATTTTAATATGAAATCAATACAATGGATAACATTATAAATATAAAAAAACATAAATAAATTCTCTTCGGTATTTGCTGAACTCGATCACTGGAGGTCGACTCGAGGCTTCACACGTAGAAGCTTATTAAAGGAAGCGATAGCTTCATTGAACTCAGCAGTGCCAGAATTACAAATATGGAGAGAAGAAACGAAACCCATATTCTGATTAAATGGAGAATGGATGAGTGGCGTCTCGATGTGAGAGTGAGATTTTGAGATGTGAGTCCAAGATCCCTAACAATTGGAGATGTGAATGAGAAAGTAGAAAACCCCTAACAATTGCAGACCAAATTATATTGTTGTAATATATTTATATTTTTTTAATACGACAAATTGGCCATTTCTTGTATTTTTTTCATTTATATTTATTTTACTCAATCAAATTTAAACTAATTTTTTATTCAACCTCACTTATTGGTTGGAGACTTATTTTGACACAATTTTTTACAGCTAAAAATTATCAATATTACATCAATTTTGACTTTACTAACATAACGGTACATGAACTTTAAAACTTGACATAAATATGCGCCATTTAGCAATTTATTAACATAATGGTCAAAATTACCGTTATCTTGAATAACGTTAGAAATTTGATGGATGAATAATGTTCTTATGGGCCGGGCCCAATGTGATCTTGAAGGTTTTGGAAGTTTTGGGCCTAAATCCACCCATCAGTATAACTATTCCCATAAGTTGAACCTTAAAATCCATTAGCATTTACCATCTCTTAGAGGAATAATCAGACCATTTAAAACAATTTTGCTATTTTATTAATTCCATTTCTTTAAGTATTTGCTTTTGTGATGCATTTAGTCTAATCATAAAAGGATTGTGGAGAACTTACACAAAAGTGGAGTTCACATTTGACTAACCAATTTAACCCAAGACCAGTAAAAAATAATATCAAACAGGAAGTAAAAATTGAACTTATATTGGTAAATATTACTTGGTCTGGTATAAAATGGCTCAATTAAATGAAAATAAGAGGTTAAAATTGAACCAAGAAAATAAAAGTATTAGAATCTCAATATCATAATTTTTGAAAATTCAAGTATTCAAAAGTGCATTATTTCAAGAGACTAACTTGGCGTAGGAGAAAAAAAATAAAATTGAGATCACAAAGTAATGTTAAAGAGTATTTTTATTATTTATCTCTATAATGAATGAAGCTTTAGAATGACAAAAATTGCCAATCCAGCTCAAAATGTAAAAATTCCAAACCTGAACTTTCTAACTGTATTATATGATTCATACATAAGAATTACATCAATTTGATGGGTTCCAATGCACGTCTTCAGCAACCTCCAGAACACGACCCCAAGCTGCCTGTTACGAAATTGGAGTTGAAACAGTCAGAAACTATCTACAAATACCTCAATATATGCAAAAGAGATCAGGACAAAGTGCCATGAAACAAAACAAGGCACAATTTACAGGTTTTTCCTAGCCACAGGTGTTGAGCAAGAAAGGTAATTCATTTAGCAAGACATTTCTTTAAGATTTCTTTTCCTTTCACAACCAACCAATTTATCAGATATGCAGCTTACAAAAAGCATGAAATAACAGAAAACCATTCAGCAGATACATAAGTTTTTGATATTTGCGTAACTCCAAAATATGAAGATGCAGTTAAACACTTCAAATTATGAAATAGGCACTATATTCAATGATCTAAGGAAAATGGGGCAATTTTCAGTCGATATCAGACCTATAAAATGATCTCCTTTCATATTTGTCAAACCTTCATCCAAACAGAGGAATGAAGTTAAAACAGCAACAAAGAAGTTAAAATCAAGGCGGACAAGGCAGTCCCCTATACTACCGTAAATCCTTTTGCAAGCTGTTAAAACATAAAGCTTAATCAAGTACAATATCAATGTAACTCAGTAAATTTTAAACACTATTCAAATTGATTAAACTCTTATCCCTTAATATCAATTAAACAAAATGAAATCAAACTAAACAAAGGCATGAATCGAAATTAAACTTACAAAAAAAAAAAAATTACCACGAAAGCCTCTTCCATTGTCAGCAGTGAACTGGTATGATGGTTGTGTTCTGAGCTAGGAGTTTCTGTGAGATGGACTGAGCAATGGTTGGTTCAGTCTTTACTGAACATTCTGATTATGGACCAAAGGAACTTATCTGAGTAGAACAACTGAACCAAACATTCCGGTTCAGTTCTATAGGTTTTATCTCTGATAATGTTGATATCCACAGGCTCTTAACAATTGATTCAGCACAAAGCTTTCAATATTTTCAAGTACTACTCACTGGTGAAACCAGAATGGGCTGGGGTGGTCCTCTGCCATTGCCAGCTGCAACTTGCATTAACTTCAGCGAATTTGGCTCCCTTCATGGGTGTAAGACCTGTTAATCGGCTTCTTTCATGTTTAATTTGAAAATATTACACTGAAAAATAAATTTGAGAAAACTTCAGAGGAATTCGCAGTACATGTCTCAATATTGCTCAACAACATAAAGAAATTCAATAAGCCATGAAATAAGGGGGAAAATTCACTGCATAAAATTGTTCCTTCATCATTTAACAGGTCTAATGATTTGAGTACCAAACAAAACCACCTTAAAAATAGTAAAACCCAAAACAAACCCAGCTCAAAGGACCACTCTGTAACCACTAAAAATTTTAAGCACTACTCAGTAACTTCGTTGTATTTATAATAAATATGGACTAATTTTAATTAAGCTAATTGTGGACAGAATATTTCAAACTAAACAGTGCTTTAATCTTCCAAATGCTGTGTATTTTTACATGCGAGTTTCAAGTCAAGCGACAGAATTGACTCAATTTAAATGTGAAAGGATCAGGCATCAACTTGCTGTGTAAAAACAACATTACATTACTGGAAATATCCCAATAACATGCAAATGCCTCGAAATATGCATAAAATTAACTCAAATATAACATATAGTTGAAGAAAAAGTGCCATGAAAAAAACCTAGAATTGAAAGCACAATTTACAGATTTTTCATCCATATGTGAAGCGAGACAACTAAAGAAAAGACATTACTTTTCATAATGTGCAAAAGCGATCGGGACACACAAAACATAGTTTCAAAATTTGTTGGTATTTGTAAGAAGTCATAAATAACAAAATAAACTCTACTAAGATCAAAATTTTAGTAACTGTGATCACAATTACATGGTATATCCACCAATTACCAATTCCATGATTAAGTTTGAAAAACATTATGTTTAATATCCTAATAAACACTAATAGGCAGCGACAGCAACACAACATTACACCACCAACATATATCATGTTGCAAAAGTTAAATAATCAGATAACATCATGCTGTAAAACATGGCTTTAACTTTAGAGGAATTCACAATACATGTCTCAGTGCCCAAGAAAACCCAACGGGCTTCAACAGTACCTTGAAATAAGGGAAAAAGATCCTTTGAACAACTTCAAGTCAAGTGACAGAATGACTCAATCTAGAAGTGAATGATCGCCCAACAGCCTCATATTTACTCGGTTCAAAAGCAAAATGATAGAGTAACTTATCAAAAATTTTGAAAAAGATGATAACCTCTCAAGATTTCAGGCACCTTGAGACACGCGGACTTCAACTGGAGATAATAGTGATGTGCACTGTTGTTTCTAGTGACATCTTCACAGAGTAATCTGACCATGTCCACATATCAATCAGCAGTTGAAAGCACATGCTGAGACATCAAGCGAAATCAGGATTGCAAAATCATGTAATGATAAGGAAGCAGGTGCAGTATATGAAAATTTCAGATCATCTTTTTACCTTGACATCCACCAAGACACATTTATTGTAATATCAAAATGGCATTATTCTCCGCTAACAGTGCTAAGGTGGTGGTATCTGCAGAGAAGCCCTTGTCATGCATGTCACAAATAAGTTCTGCTGCCTTGATAGATCCTTACATCAAAGAAATCCATGGATAATAATACTGTAAGTGCAACTATTTGGTGAGAAACCATTCTTTTTCATTTTTCTGAAGACATTATATGCTTTATCCATGAATCCTTCTCTGATAAGTCCACCAATTATTACATTAAATGTATGAATAGTAGGCTGCAACCCATCAGCAGAAAGTCTTGATAATAATTTCTTCACATCATTGAGCCTCCCAGCTTTGAACATGCCTTCAATTAGGATATTATAGACAAACATATCAGGCTTCAACTTGTTGACTTGCATTTCATGAAATAAGGAGAGTGCAACATTAAGATGCCCATGTTCACAAAAGCCATGTAGCAAAATTGAGTAAGTTACTGCATCTGGAAAATAGCCTCTCCCACACAACTCCTTAAACAACCTCGTGGCTTCCCACGGGCTTCTTGCAATGCAGAAGCCGCATATAAGACAGTTATAGGTATAACGGTCTGGAACTAAACCTTCACGAACCATTTCATTAAGAAGTTTCTTCGCCTCATCAATGCTTTTCCTCTTACAGTACCAATTAATCAAAATGTTATAAGTAAGTACATTAGGATTGCAACTCTTTTTCACCATCACATCAAGCACTTTCCTAGCTAGATGAATTTGCCCGTGTAAACCATATCCATGAATTAGTGAACTATATGTGATGACATTAGGTTCAATACCCCTTTGAATCATTACGCTGACTACACACTGAGCCTTTATCATCATTCCTTCTTTGCAGAGTTTGTCAACTAATATACTGTAAGTAACTACATCAGGTGCTATGTTCCTACTCAACATATCCTTGAACAAGGCCGAAACTTCCTTCCACTTGCTCAAATTGCACAGACCATGAATTAAAGAATTATAAGTAATAACATTAGGCAAAATTCCTTGAATCTTAATATGTGTGAAGAGTTCAAATGCTTTATTAACTTGATTATTCTTGCAAAGACCGTCAATGATAGAACTATACGTGACCACGTTAGGCTGACATCCCCTTTCAGTCATTGTTTTGAGCAAACACATAGCCACATGCATATTTCCGATTCTACACATAGCCTTCACAATTACATTATAAGTATATGCATCTGGTTGATAACTCATGGCAACTATTTGATCAAATAAGTCTAATGCATCACCAATTTTACCATCACTACATAACCCATCAATCAAAATATTGAAGGTTACAATGGTAGGCTGAAAACCAAGCTTGTAAATTTTGGCCAAAACAGAAAACGAAAAATCAACACGCCCTAAATGGCAGAAGCAATGAATTAAGATGCTACAAGTGTAAACATCAGGTAGAATTCTCACCAATTCCATCTGCTTGGACATAGAAATGACAGTCTGAAATTGTTTCAGCTTAACCAGAGAGGACAGCAATTTAGTGAACTTAATCACAGAAGGCCGGGGCTTCGTACGAAGTAGATCATTAAAGGAATCAAGAACTTCATGGAACTCAGCGCCACAATGACGAGTATGGAGAAGAGAAATGGAAGCCATAATCTGATTAAACGGATAACAGGTAAGAGATGAAGCTGAAGAGGAAGAAAGAAGAAACCGTCTGGAGGTGGTTGTAAGCATGGTGAGTGCTGCGATCATTGGGCAGCAGCGGCCGAATGTGAGTTGCAAATCCCTAACTAAACGTGTGGAGGTTTTATTTAAAATGCCAATTGCAATCCATTTTATCAGGCTTAAAGACCATGTTCTATCAACTCACGTTTCCGTTGCTATTAAAACAAACTTCTAAATACTCTTATTAATTAGTTTTATTATAACTAATCAATAAATAATGTATCACAAAATAAAATTAGTTTACAAGAATTTAAAGATCTGACCAAAACAACTAGAGATTTTTGCCATGAGGACTGCCACTAGCAACCTGATTACACCCTTGCCGCCGGAACCGCCGGCCCCTCCGGATGGAACCAAAGACGTAGTCATGAATGAGGGGATTCCCAGCACTGATGCCGGTGTTATGCGACCGTATAATGAGGTGGTGGTGCATAGGGATGAGCATGGACCGGTTCGGTTCAAAAACCGAACTGAACCGAAAAATGATCCAAAAAACACTGTATTTTATAAACCAATCCGATCCAAACTAAATTTTGATTCGGTTCAGTCTAAACCGAACTATTTCGGTTCGGTTCGGTTTGGACTAGCTCGAACCAAAAACATTAACTTTTTTTTTCAAAAAAAATCAAAATAAAAATTTTATATAAGTAGTTTGTTTAAAAAAAAAAAAGAAACACAAAAAAATTAACTTAAAAAAACAGTAATACTAAATAATACTATTACATCACAATAAAATACTAAAATTCTCTTCTTTTTTTTTTTTCAACTCTCAAGTTCTAACAACTATAAATTAGCATAAAAAAATCACAATATAAAACTATAAAACAATATAATGTCTAAAATTCTCTACAATTAGCATATGTTAATTTTATAATTAATTTTAATATTTTACCAATTTTTCGGTTTTTCGGTTTTTCCAGTTTTGAACCGAACCGAAGTCCAAACTTCTTTATAACTTAAAACCAAACCGAACCAAACTATGAAATGGATCGGTTTGGTTCGATTCAGTTCAGTTTGGATTTTCGGTTTTGGACATTGGTTCAGTTTTGCTCACCCCTAGTGGTGCGATTGACAGGGAACCGCAACTCGAACCCTAGGACGCTAAAAGCCCAAGGTCTGGTCTCCATTGATTTTTCTCCTTGTAATGGACTGGTGCCGAACGTGATAGTGGCACCCAGTTGGTTGAAGAGCTGGCAGCGCCTTGGCGTAAAGCCCTTATCGTGAAACTCCTAGGGAAAGACTTAGGTTATGTGGCCTTATCAAAGCGAGCCCTGGAACTATGGAAGCCAATGGGGACGGTTGATATAATGGATTTGGGATATGGGTTTCATATGGTGCAGTTTGATTTGGATGTGGATCGAGAGAAGGTGATGACGGAAGGACCTTGGTTAGTGCAGGGGCATTATTTGACAATGCGTACTTGGACCCTGGAGTTCCTTCCGGCACAAGCAAAGATTGAGACTACTATGGTCTAGGCGCGTTTGCCGGGATTGTCTATGGTTTTCTATGCCGAAGATGTGTTTCTGGAAATTGCCCAGGTGATTGGAAAGCCTATCAAGGTGGACCAAAATATGGCTCAGGCTCATAGGGGCCGTTTTGCCCGGGTGTGTATTGAGATTGACTTGAATAAATCCCTAATAGCCAAATTTTGTATTAATGGAGAGATTGTTAGAGTAGAGTATGAGGGTCTCCATGTAGCCTGCACCAATTGTGGACGGTATGGTCACTCTCGCCCTCAATGTTCTTTTCCATCCGTTGTGAATGAGGCTCAGAGGAATGTTATCCCGGGAACAAATTCAAGTAGTAATATGGAGGAGGTTGACAATCAAGGTGGTTCTAGCCAGGTGAAAAGTAATGAGGCTGGAGGGTCGACTCAACCGGTGAATGCAAGGGAATATAGGCCTTGGATGATTGTGCAACGGAGGAGGAGACGGCCAAGGGCCCCGAAGAAACCAGCTCCCACCTCTACGGAGACAGATAGAAATCGATTCGAAGCGTTGCACAAGAATGTGGAGGATGTTAATCCTCCAGTATTTACAGCCTCGGAGCAAGTTAGGGTGGAGCTTGGTGGGAACGACACTCAGAGCACTAATCAGGGCGTGAGGAGAGGGAAGGTTTTACCGAAGACTCATGCTGCGAGTAACAAGAGCAATGTTCGACCAACCATGCCTTTAGAGGAACTGAGAAAACATAACATGTTTGGGGATATTAAGACCCTTACTAGGATGAGACCGATAATATCTAGAGGAAAGGAGAACAAACCCGTGGATTTCGGGGCGTCTAGAGCGAAAAGGATACGGGAGGATGCCGGGTCGTGTATTAATGCCATACAGGTTAACCAACAAAGCTTGAACCCACAGCCTAGACCACTATATAGTGGAGGAGGTAGTATGGCGACGATTTCCAGTGGTATGAGCCTAAACGAGATTTCTAGGAGAGCTTCGAATGTGGTTGGCGGCAGTGGTGAGAATGGGGTGCAATCCGCTGCCCAACATCTCTAATTTGAGAGTGGTGACTTTTGTCTTTGTGTTTTTTTTTTTCTGGATTTTTTATGACGAAAATCATTTCTTGGAATTGTTTTGGAGCTGGTGGTAGAGAGTTTAATAGGGCCCTTAAGTTTTTAATCAAGTGTCATGACCCGACCATTTTAATTCTTGTGGAGACTCGTATTTCGGGTGAGCGTGCTGACAGTATTTGTAAGAATTTGCAGTTTACAGGGATGGAAAGAGTTGAGGTAGAGGGTTTTAGAGGAGGGATTTGGATGCTTTGGCATTCAGACCGTATTGATGTTACTGTTATTCAGAAGAATGAGTAATTTATCCATTCTAGGATTAAATGTACTCAGGGGTGGAATATGAATTGTACTTGGCTGTTTTCGGCGGTTTATGTGCGGCATAAAATGTCTTATAAGCGGACCTTCATGTCTGATATGTTGCAGTTGAACAGGAGTATCTCGGAACCTTGGATTATATCTGGTGATTTTAATTGTATCAAGGCGTTAGAGGAGAAATAAGGGGGAGTGGCGTCGGTCCTGGATCGTTGCACCTTCTTCTCTGATTGGATTGACAATATGCAGCTGGTGGATATGGGTTTTATAGGTCCTATCTTCACCTGGGTTAGGGGCTCCACACCCTGTACTCGAGTGGCTTGCAGATTTGATAGGGCCCTTTTTAATCTTGAATGGAGGCATTTATTTCCAGCAGCTTTTGTTCGACATTTACCTCAAAATGGGTCTGATCATTGCCCAATTTTAATTGATTTAAATATGAATCCTACTAGAGCCAAAAGGAAACCGTTCCGGTTCGAAGGTGCTTGGTTGCAACATGTTGAATTTTATAATTTTGCAAGAAATCAGTGGGCGGACAGCAACAATATTCTTGGCAATTTAGCAGAGTTCAGGAGTTGTTTAGGTCTGGAATAGAGAGCATTTTAGGCATATTTTCTTTCGGAAAAAGCGGTTGTATGCCAGATTAGATGGGTTCCAACGGCTTCTTTCGCAACGAGTTCATGGGGGGTTAATTTGGCTTGAAAATCACCTCCTACAGGAGCTGAATGGTGTGTTACTATAGGAGGAAATTCTCTAGTTTCAAAAATCAAGGGTGTAATGGATTGGCTTTGGAGATCGAAACTCGAAGTTTTTCCATGCTTCCACCATCATTAGATGGAGGCGGAATTTCATTGAGGGATTGAGAAACGAAGAAGGTCAATGGACTTGGGACGGGGAGACTCTCAAACAAATGGCAACAGGTTTTTTCACAAATTTGTTCTCGGAGGAGATTGCTATTCGGTCCTCTTTGGTTACTCGGCATAATTTTTCCTGTTTGGACTGAGTAGGATCGTCATTCTGCCTTTGCTAGGTTCTCATCTGAGGAGGTGCAGTGGGCTTTGTTTTCTATGGCTCCTTATAAGGCTTCAGGCATGGCTGGCTTTCAAGTGGCATTCTATCAGAGATTATGGGATATTATGGGTTAGCAGACCAGTGATTTTATTCTTAAAGCCCTTAATGATGGGGACTTGGACACTCGGGTGAATCAAATCCTTATTGCTCTTATCCCCAAGGTCCAAAGCCCGGAGCGGTTAACCCAATTCCGGCCTATAAGCTTATGTAATATTTTATACAAGCTTGTAACTAAATGTTTGGTCAATTGGTTGAAACTGTTTTTGAAAGACAGTATATCTTCAACTTAGAGTAGTTTTATCCCTGGAAGACAGATTTCAGATAATGTCGTTCTCATTCAAGAGGTGGTTCATTCTTTTAGGAAAAAAAAGGGAGGAAGGACCACATGCTTCTAAAGCTGGATCTTGAGAAGGCATATGATAGAGTTAGTTGGCAATTCCTTAAGGACACGCTTCTTTGTTTTGGCATGCCTATTCGATAGGTTGAAATTATTATGCAGTGTATCTCCTCCCCTTCGAGGCGGGTTCTTTGGAATGGTGAGCAATTGTCGGAGTTCGCTCCAACCAGGGGCCTTCGCCAAAGGGACCCTTTGTCACCTTATTTGTTTGTTATGTGCTTGGATCATTTGACGCATTTAATTGAGGATGCCGTTCATGATAATAGATGGAAACCAATTCGAGCTTCCCAAGCAAGCCCTAAATTATCCCATGTATTTTTTGCAGATGATATTATCCTTATGGCGGAAGCTTCAGTTAACCAAGCTAGAATAATCAATGAGGTGTTAAACTATTTTTGTGAAGCTTCTGGTCAGCGGGTAAGCAAAGAGAAGTCTCGGGTTTTCTTTTCAAATAATGTGTTGCCTCGGGACCAAAACTTAATCTCGACAGCCCTTGGAGTGGCGGTTACTTCAGATTTAGGAGTGTACTTGGGAATGCCAATTATCCATAAAAGGGTAACAAAATAGACATACAACAGGCCCTTGACAGAATTAATTCTCGTCTGTCGGGTTGGAAGACTAAATATTTGTCCATGGCGGGGCGAGCAACATTGATTAAATCAGTTATGGCTGCGATTCCAAGTTACACTATACAAACAACCGTTCTATCAGTGGGCATATGACACAAGCTGGACAACTTAAACCGAAAATTTCTGTGGGGAGCTTCGGACTCGCATAGGAAAATTCATCTGCTGAATTGGGACACGGTGAGAAAGAGATGGAGGTTTGGGGATTCGATCTTCAAGAGATTTTAATTTAGCTTTGCTTGCTAAACTTGGATGGCGTATGCTTACTGACCCGGGAGCGGTCTGGGTTCGGGTTCTTCAGCACAAATATGGCTTTAATGTGGAAAGTTTACAGTCCTTTATGTTTCGGAATGCTCACTCCTATACTTGGAAAAGAATTATGTGTGGCTTTGATGTCCTGAAAATGGGTATTCGAAGAATGGTAGGGGATGGCAAGTTAACTAGTTTTTGGAACGATATTTGGGTTGGTAATCAAGCTCTCATTAATTGCGCTAATAATCCTATTCCTCCTCAGATGATAGACGATACTGTAGAGAAATACTGGAATGAAAACGGTACCTGGAGGTGGGATGCTTTTGCCGCTTATTTACCCAATTTAGCAATTCTTCATATTGTTAATCGGGGTTCTGTTTATTGAGGAGGATAGCAAGGATGGATGGTTTTGGGGGCTGACGCCGAATGGCTGTTTTACGATTGCTTTGGCATACAATCAATTGGTTCCAGGTAGGGATTTGCAGCATGGTTTCGATTGGAATTTAATTTAGACTGTGAAAGTTCCGGAACGCATACGTATGTTCAGTTGGCTTGTGGTTCATGATGCTATTCTGTGCAATGTAAACCGGGTTAGATGACGGATAGCTACTTCTTCTCTTTGTCCGTTCTGCAATGCTGTGGAAACTACTTTACATCTGGTGAGGGATTGTGTTCACATTCAGCTTCTGTGGAATGCCTTGGTGCCGTCCAGTAGCCGGCATAGGTTCTTCTCTAGTCCTCTTCATGCTTGGTTTGCTGGAAATCTGCAGCAGAATGCTTCGCTGGACCGTATTGAATGGTCGGTCCTCTTTACGACGCTGGTTTGGTGGGCTTGGAGGTGGAGAAATTTGCAGATTTTTGAGAAAGGCCAACGATGCAATAATGGGGTGGCTTTCGTTAAGTCCCAAGCGGCAGAATTTATAAGGGCTTTGACTCCTTACCGAGACCATAGGACCAGGTACAGGGAGGTAGCTGTTTTTTGGAAGAAACCAGACCAAGGATGGGTTAAATTGAACTGTGATGGGGCTTGCAAAGGAAATCCGGGTTTGGCAATGACTGGTGGCCTATTGCGGGATGCCGAGGGGAGGTGGCTTTATGGCTTTGTAGCTAATATTGGTATTTGCACATCTTTGCTTGCTGAACTTTGGGGGTTATTTTTTGGTTTGAATATGACTTGGAACCGTGGTTACTGCAAGTGATGGTGGAGCTGGACTCTACTGTCACTACAGACTTCGTGAGGAATGGCTTGCATGGCCCGCACCCGCACCAATGGCTTATTCGACAATGTTTGAGTTTTTGTGATCGAGATTGGAATGTCAGTTTCCAGCACATATACAGAGAAGGTAATTGAGTAGCTGACTGGTTGGCGAATTTCGCAGGATCCTATCCCATTGGTCTTCACGAGTGTTTTGTGCCTCCTGCAGACCTCCAGAGTATTCTGACTAAAGATGCCTTTGGCACTACTCGCCAAAGATTGATTCGGTCCTAGTTTGTCTTGTTGTTGTTTGTTTTTTTTCTTGTGGGGTCTTCCCCTTCAGTTCAATCAAAAAAAAAGTTTACAAGAATTTAATTTTTTTAACAATTCATAATTATATTGAGTGATGAAATATTCATACAAGTAAAATTAAAGTTTATCGATATCGAATGATGAAAAACTTATTTCAAATTTGAATTCACAAATTTTGTTTTTGATACATAATATGGCATTCCTCTTTTAATTTAAAACTCAACTCAAACTTCTTTGTAATTTCTTGGCGACAGTTGTTTTATATTTTTCTAAGAAAAAAATTATAGCTGTTGCAGCACATCTAGTTACATACTTGAGGTAAATGCATCGCTCTCTAAATAAAAAGTGCATGATTTGAATCTTTGCGAGACCAGATACAACAAAAAATAATAATAATAATAAAAAATAAGCCACACAAACTTTTTGTAAAGCAAAAATTGATATGTTGAAATAAATAATATAACATACGAATGATATTTGAAATTTTAATTAAAGTATTAATCCAAATCAAAATCCTATTCTCAATGTATCACAAAGGTGGCACCTTTTCATAATCCAACAAAAAAAAAATCAAAATCCATCATTAAAGTCATAACATTAGATGGCAGTAACCCATTATTGCTAGCAAACTCAACTAACTAAACAATTTCAGAGTCGAATTTAAATCAACTCAGAATCCTTGAGATCATTATCTTACAAGTAAACATGAAACTCATTATCTATGGTGGATCTATATGAATATTGCTGCTCTAAGAAGTGGTTCCATATGTTTATAATCTAATTCATAGTTCAGAAAATGCAAATGTAGCAGAAAACAAAACCAGGTTAGAAGACAAGAATTTATAATTTTGCGTTGGTATACAATCTTGCTCTAAGCTCGTCGGCCACAGCATCAATGAACTCTTCTGTGTTTAAATACTGAGCCCTCGAAACCCTGCACAAATATCAAACTTTTTACTCTGAAAGAACAGCAAAGTAGTTTTGAAAGTGAGGTATGCTTTTGCCATTTCTTACTTGGGGCCATGAATAAGAAGTGCAAGATCCTTGGTCATCTTCCCAGATTCAACTGCTCCAACACAGGCTGTTTCCAGTTTCTCGGTAAAATCCAACAGTCTTGCATTACCATCTAACTTTGCCCTGAAAATTAATTCTGGTCAAGCTCTGATTTCAGGTTTCGATGTAAATAAATGTTTGCGGTCTGAAAGATTCGAGCTCCGAATTTAAACAGGATAATCAGATAGTTACAAATATCTCATATTCTCATACCTGTGCGCAAGCCCACGCGACCAAGCAAAAATTGATGCTATGCTGTTTGTACTGGTTTCACCTCCCTTCTGATGAACCCTGTAATGGCGTGTAACTGTGCCATGGGCTGCTTCAGCTTCGATGGTCTTTCCATCAGGACACACCTAAAATTCATGATATGTTCTCAAAGCCGAAAATTAAAATGAGAAATGAATGAGAAAACCAAAGATTGCAAAATTGAACACGTACCAATACAGACGTCATCAGCCCCAGAGAACCAAATCCTGAGACAATATTAATGTTAAATAAAACCAGTAAAACAGCTTAAATACCCAAGAAGCAAGCCTCACCAAAGAAATTCATTCAAATCCAAATCCTCAATAAACAAATTCCTTTAAACTAGATTCTATGAACCACCAGAGACAATCATTGTTGCTCAAGTTTGCAACACCTGGTGATACGAACCTTGGGCTAAGAAATCACTCTGAACATCTCCATCATAATTTTTGCACGCCCATACATAAGCTCCTTCACTTTTGAGGGCATAAGCAACCATATCGTCAATGAGTCGATGTTCATACCTAGAAATTTAGTGAAGTAAGATACTGAAGAAGTTGAGAAACTAGCCAAACCACCGCGACGTTAGAAGTATTACTGACCATATTCCTGCAGCCTCAAACTTGGATCTCCATTGATTTTCATAAACTTCCTGAAATATGTCCTTGAATCTTCAGGAGGGTGAGAAGAAGGAACCCATTAAGTATTAGGGTATTAACTATGCAAAATCTACTTATATCGAGACACTTGTATGGAGATGAATACAATTGCTTATACATTAATTACACAATAAAAAATTTCAGGTTCTAGATTCAGGAATAAGAAAAAAAAAGCATTTCTTGTATACCAAAAAATGAAGGCCGTGGGGCATATTAAGCATTACCTTCCATCATATTTTTTAAGAATAGTGTTTTTTGTGCTAAGATAAAGTGGCCACTTCTTCTGGTAAGCAGTGTTCATTGAGGCCTCGGCAAATGCATAAATGGACTATATCCAAGACAAATAAAACAATAAAAGTTATTGCTAATTTCCGGCAAACTACACAACTTTTTGTCCATGAAAAAACAAAAATAAAAGAACGGAAAGAAAGATGACCTCGTCAGTGTTATACATGGACAATGCTACACCCCCAGCGCCATTAAACTTGAAAACTTCAAATTCTGTCTTCTTATCTTGTCCATCTGGAACTGCAGAATTCGTTATTTCCTTCAGATGATGCGATAAGCAAACATTAGAGTGAGAGACATACAAAGAGAAGCATAATTTTGATTTTCAACAGCAGTTCAGCAAGTCTCTATCAAGAGTGATGCTATAATGTGACTTCATAAGGTCACCATTAGAATAGAATATTTACCAAAAACCAGCTTAAGTTTTCCCGGTCCTTGTATAACAGTATCAGTTGCACGATACTGGTCACCAAATGCATGTCTTCCGATGCAGATTGGCTTGGTCCAACCTAGATAGAGAAACTGTTTGATATTCTTCTTCTTTTATTTTTTCTATAACACAAGAATGCCAAGAAATCAACACAAACCTGCAACAAGGCGTGGTATGTTTTTGCAGATAATTGGTTCTCTGAAAACGGTGCCTGATAGTATACACAAATGGTTTGCACAATTATCACAAAGGAAAAAAAGGATAAACATATACAACTGCCTTCAGAAGGGAACATACAACATGATTAAGGGAATAAAACATGACAGTTACCATTCAAAATGTTACGAATAGTCCCATTTGGGCTCTTCCACATTCTTTTCAAATTGAACTCCTTCACACGAGTTTCATCTATTAGAAAGCAGAACCATATCACATAAATTTGATGAAATTCAAAATAATTATTAGATGGTAGAGTTGCCATAGAGTTATTATACCTGGAGTTATAGTTGCACACTTAATCGCCACATTGTACCTACAAATTCAATGGGGGATGGGATTCAGTATTTATGTGGAAATGGTAGTATCGGAAAGATCATAAGCAAGTAGTGACAATTTATAGTCTCTTCTCTTCCAATCAATAACAAGAGTAAGAACAGAGAAATGGTAAATGAAAATGGCAAATAGCACATACTTAAGAGTAGCTTCAGCGCTGTCTACGGTAACTTGATCATCAGTGGCATCTCTATTAGGGAGTCCAAGGTCAAAATACTTGATGTCCAAATCCAGAAATGGAAATATAAGCTGCAAATTGAGGAACAAATTGCTAACAGAATTAAACAACAATATCATATCATTGTTCAAACGCAAAAAAACAATGGCAACAAAAAAGGGACAGAGAAACTGACCTTATCTTTAATTGATTTCCAAATAATTCTAGTCATCTCATCTCCTGCATACAAAATTACAATCCGTCATATCCAGCAAAATTCCTAAAATCTACAAGCGAAACCAAACGGAACTTGATCAAATGGCATATGGTGCAAATAATTTAACTAAAACAATAAGAAAAAAGGCAAGAAACAGCCGCAAAAGGGAAGAATCAATACAGAATCGAAGAAGAAGGAGGATTTACACATTTAAAACAGAGAGATAGGCATAATATGTAGACGAAAAAGATGATAAAAAGAATAACAGAAGACGAATTCAGCATACCGTCCATCTCAACGATTGGATTGCGGACCTTGATTTTCTCGAACGCCATGATTTTTGATCTGCAGATTTCGGATTTGCTTCAGACTTCGGAGCTTAGATTTTTTTTTTTAATTTTTCTCGGGAAAAGGGAGCTTAAATTTAAAAAAGCTTCGTTCTTTACATAGTCGATATTGCCAATAATAATTAAAAATTCGGCTAAATATATTGATACCTCCCTCAACTTATCCAAAAACTCCTACTGATCCCCTAAATTTTTAAAATACCCTAATACGTTCCTAAATTTTGAAAAAACGATCCGGTTAGCCTTTTTGCTACCACATGTTACTCAATCATTGGTTGTCTCATGTTTGACTTTTCAAAATAAATTTTGATTTTTATGGGAGTTAGGGAACAAACTGGACAAATTTTAAGAAATTTAAGAAGGCATTAGAACACTTTTAAAAAGTTTAGGAAGACATTAGTATATTTTTAAAATTTAGGGGGTAATAAATATTTTTGATCAGTATCTATATTAGGCCTTAATAATATTAACATGCCCATAAAATCAATTAAAAAAAAATGTTAGAAAATTCCAAAAATTTTAATTTATAATTGGGAGAAAGCATAGTAGTAGTTTCTTCATTACAGTTTACAGTTTCTCTAAAGTGTATTTATAGAATGCGGGGTGGATACATTGTAATTAACTTTGTTTATAGTATGATATATATTTCTTCTGTCCAATAAATATAAATATTGATAAAAATTCACCTTTTTAAATTCTCTACATCGGACAACTCTTTTTTCATTTAATAAATTTATAATAAATTAAATTCATTATGTATTTAATCACTTTATAACTTGAATGTATATTAAGAAATTATCAATTATATTTAATATTTTCTTGTTCAATGTATTGATACATTTTTGTTTGTGTACATTGATGGATGAAATAATAACAGAACGTCATTTATTTTGACCAATTTACAAAAATATACTTGTAGCACGATATTTAAACACTTATGATCCGTCACAGCACAATGAATATTCCCGGTTCGAATCCCGGTAGTAGAAACTTTTTCTCTTTTTTTAATTTTGTTTAGGTGAATTATGATGGATTTTGGCACCTTAATATATCCAAATAAATTTTTCTTGTTCAATTCTCTCTCAAATTGACACTTATTACATCTTTCATTTTTCAAGCATACTCAGTGAGATCGAATTCTAATAAAGAATATTAGTTCAATAAATTGGTTTGATTATGTCACAAGAATTTTTCTTTTTTTTAATTTCCTGACAGATTTGAAGTTGTTGAGGAACAGGAGCATGTCGAGACTAGAGACATGAGCCTTGAGTCATAAAGCCCGTGGTCGTGGCTCATACAAATCACTTCCTTTCCAAAAAAGGCCCTAGCTTGAACCCAAGCCCAATAAGGCCCATCCCAAACCTACACAAAGGAGACAAGTATGATCTTTAGGGGTTATTCATTTTTTTAATTTTTTGGGGTGTTTGTTTTTACTTTTCGGAGTAACTTTTAGCTTTTCATCCAGAAAAGTAGAAAATTTAGTGTTTGGTTAGATTTATCACTGATAAATTGTATCGACGATAACTTAAGTTTGGAGTTTATGTGCTCATGATCACTGAACTTTAATTTGCATTGAACTGTTGATAAAGTTACTAATTTTCACTTTTGTGTCAATAAAGTCACTCTCACCCTAATTCGTCAAAATTTAGCACCGAAATAACGATAAAACAAATCAAAACTAAGTCAAATCTACTACCAAAGTGTCACATAAACTCCAGCTAACAAAAAAATTGACACGTATCACAAACATGATACCCACTTGTACAACATTATGATATTCTTTTTTTCTGTTTGTGGAATTTTATTATCTAGCTTTAGTCCATGTTTAGATGGAGATATTTCTTTTTTTTTTTTTTCCTTGAAATATTATTTCCTAAATGAAATAATACATGCTTTATTATAAAAAAAATTTGTTTCAATATAAGTCCATGAGTAATATATAATCATTTTCTAATAATGTGCAAGCCAAATTAAAACACACGAGTCGTGACTTTTGAAAATACGTTAAATAACATATTTTGTCTACTATAGACAACTAAATTAATCCGCTGTAAAATTAATTGCCCTTATTAGCACAAAAGCAATTTAGCGAAAAAATAGCTTTTCATGGAGGAGCTCTCTTGCAAAGAAAGTGACCAACTGGTGCGTAGTAATAAAAAAGTTAAAGGCTCCAAAGGAAAACTAGGGTCACCGGATCCTTCTGAGCCGTCTGGGGATGTTGATCAAGGCTCTCCATTCCGGAAAAGGAAATCCTATTGTAACAAAGTGCTGGGAAGATCTGAGGAGGAAAAAGAGAACGAAGCTTTGTCTGACCACGGGAATGATTGTTATTGGAGATTTTAATGACATTGCTAAAATGGATGATCAGAAAGGGGGGTCTAATAGATACGATAGCCGCTGTTTAGTCTATAAACATCAAATTAATTCTGTTTGTTTGATTGATCTGGGCTCGATGGGTAATCATTTTACTTGGTAACGTCAGAGATTGAAAGTGAGATTGGATAACAAGAAGATTCCAGAGCTTCAGTTAAAAAGAATAAAAAGAAGCTTGGCGATGCCTCTCCTTAGATAATAGTCTATAAGCCGATTTAGAGGAGAAGATGCCACTTCTTTCAGCTGACCAACAAGGAACATCACAAGATTGATGAAGAACAATTGGAATCCGAAAAAATAGTCACTGCACTATTTCTGTCAAAACAAGAAACAATCAAATCTCTATTCCAATCTGTATGGGCAACATTGAAAAGAAAGTCCATAGTTTTATCAGCAAGAGAAACATTATGCGAAAATGGGAAAATCCTAATATTTCCATTAAAGAGCTAAGCATCCCAAAATATAGAAATATTCCTACCATTTCCAACACACCATCTAACATGTCTGCAGAAAAACTCCTTGGCAGAGAAAATACTACGCCAAATATAGCTAGGGGACACTGAAAGAGAAGAATTAAGGACTGTCCCATCTCGAAAATAATGAGCTTTAAAACAACGGGCTACTAAAGAGTTCAAAAACAAAAGAAAACGCCACAATGGCTTGTAAAGCAAGGACGTATTAAAATCGGCAATGTTCTTGAAACCCATACCACCCACGTTTTTTAGGTCTACAGAGAAAGTCCCACCATTGCTAATTAATGCCTTTATTATTGCCCCATGTAGATCGCCACCAAAAGGAATTCAAAATACCATGGATTGAATTGTAGAGCCCTTCGGGAAGGTGAAAGGGACTCATGGTATAAGCAGGTTAGGACTGAAGAACAGATTTAATCAAGATTTTTTTCCCTCCCCAAGACAACTGCTTCTTATGCCAAGAATTGATCTTTTTCCTGATTCTGTCCTTGATAAAGTTAAAGGAAGATAATCGATTTTGACACATTTGCAAGAACCTTAGCAACGATCTTGTACAACACATTACACAATGCAATAGGTCTAAAATCAGGAACTACACAGGCAATTTTCAACTTGGGAATTAGCACAATAATAGTTTCATGTAATTCTGAGGGCAATTCACAATTAGCAAGAATATAAATCACATAAAAGGCAATCTCAGAACCAAAAATATCCAAAAAATGCTGATAAAAACTTGGGTTAAATCCGTCAAGACCCGGAGCTTTTTCAGGATACATTTCAAAAACAGCCGCTTTAACTTCTAATAACATATTAGTTGCATCTTGAATATTTAGACGTATCCCTCTATGAACGGATAATATTCTAATAAAAATTAAAGTTGAAGAGGGAAAGGTTATAAAAGAAAAAAAAGTGAAGTGTATAGGTAGAAATTGCAAATTTGGACAAGCACAAGTCCTTACGAAGTATGCTTTCGTAAGGATAGTAATTAAGATTTTATTTGCGCATTTGAATCACAAAAAGGATCCGCTGTAGCACAATTAAAACGGTCAATTGTTGAACATTCCGGGTTCAAATCCCGGCAGCGGAATATGTTTTTCCAACTTTTATTTTTATTTTTATTTTTATTTTTTTTCCTTTTGGGTTAGGAGTGTTTGGCTGTTTTACTGTCTTTATATATATAGACAAAAGGTTTTTACTTAATTATTTTTTACTGCTGCATATAATTTATACTCCGATTCAATGAATTTAAAGATTTTTTTTTTTTAAACATTTTTTTTATTTGTTATCTAACGTTTTACGTTTGACTCTAAATTTTTATTTCAAAATTTAATTTCTTTTTCTTTTGTTACCATTTTTTCATATTAAGTACTTTTTTTTTCATATATATATATATATAAACAAAATTCCTTTTCATACGATTTTATTAGGATGGTGAAGATTCCCTATAAAGAATTCATGTTTTTCACATTCTTGTATCCAAACTATTGGATGTGGTTTATGCAATATACATGACTCAATTAGTGAATATTAAAGTCAATTAACAATTCACCCCTAAACTTGTTTAAAATGACTGTTTAGCTTCCTAAACTTACTTTAAATGACGATTGTTTTTTAAAATTTTTACAGGTTTAATAACCGGCACATAAAATTAACCGGTAACATTAACTAAGTTGAAGGGGTGAATTAGTCATTTTCTCAGTAAAAATAAATATCATACGTTTGTAGATAATCTAATTGGAAAGTTTAAGTGTGTGTTAAACTCATATTATACTACGTATTGATGATCCGTCTTTGATGTTTTAATAAACATTAAAGTTGAAAATCTAAATCATATAATTGAAAAATACTAAAAGTTTATTCTAATCTATATATAATATAAATGAGTAAACACTTGAAATACATGTCAATTCCTTAGATTTTCTAAAAATTTTAATTTATTAAAACAAAAAAAAAATCTACTATGTATTACTAAAATTTCTCCTATCCATTTATATCTAATTATTTTTACCAAAAATGAATACCTAGAGTTGATTGGAAAAAATTCCTATATTTTAGAATTTTATCATTTTTTCCTCTTTAGTTTACTTTTTCCTTTTTTGTTATAAAAAATTTATTCTGTATTTTATCTCTATCTATATCATCTATGTAGTAGACGTTTGGGACACATGTCAATTCCTTAGATTTTCTAAATACTTATTTCTTAAAATAAAAAATAATCTTTTACATATTACTAAAATTTCTCCTATTTATTTATTCCTAATAATCATTACAAAACATAAATATTTAGAGAACACTGAGACAAATTCTCCAATTTTAGAATCTATATTTATATAAAGGTGTAGACACTTAGGCCACGTGTCAATTTCTTAGATTTTCTAGAAATTTTAATTTATTAAAATAAAAAATAATATTTTATATATTACTAATATTTCTCTTATCTATTTATTTGAAATTATTTTTACAAAAATGAATACTTAGAGATGATTGGATCAAATTCTTTCATTTTAGGTTTTTTTTTTTTTTTTTTTTTTTTTTTTTTTTTTTTTTTTACTTTTTCCTTTTTTATTATAAAAAGTTTACTCTCTATTCTAGCTCTATCTGTATCATCTTATCTTATCTTATATAATATAAAAGAGTAAACACTTCGAATACGTGTCAATTCCTTAGATTTTTTTTAAAAAATTTTATTCATTAAAATAAAAAATAATCTGTTACATATAACTAAAATTTTCCTATTTATTTATTTCTAATTATCTTTACCATAAATGAATGCTTAAAGATGATTGAGAAAAATTCTCCAATTTTAGAATTTTTATTAATTTTTTCTTTTTGGTTATAGAAAATTTACTATCTAGTTTAGCTCTATATAAAAGAGTAGATATTTGGTACATGTGTCAATTCCTTAGATTTTCTAAAAATTTTAGTTTAGCAAAACATAAAATAATCTATGACATATTACTATAATTTCTCCTATCTACTTATATCTATTTATCTATCACAAAAAATGAATACTTAGACACGATTGTGAAAAATTCTCCTATTTTAAAATTTTTATTATTTTTTCCTTTTTAGTTTAGTTTTTCCTTTTTTATTATAAAAAAATTTTATTATGTATTTTTTGCTATTTATATCTACTATATAAATATAATACAAAAGAATAGACATTGGGGATACATGTCAATTCCTGATATTTTCAAAAAAATTTAATTTGTTAAATAAAATTTTCTTTTACATATTACTAAAATTTCTCCTATCTATTTATATCTAATTATTTTTACCAAAAATGAATATTTAGAGATGATTGGGACAAATTATCCTATTTTAGAATTTTTATTATTTTTTTCCTTTTTAGTATTTTTTTTTTTTTAGAATGATTACTCTTTATTTTAACTCTATCTATATGATTTCTCATTCATTATTTATATACAACTAACTTAAAAATTTAGAGTAAATAATAATTAATTAGAAATGAAATTTTCAAATTTAATAAATATTGTAAAAATCTGTGCTTTTGTACGGGCCATAAACTAGTTTTAAATAGTACAGGAATATGATTTTTCCAATAATCCACAAACTGACACGCAAGCACAAGAGTCATCTGGCCTTTTTAGAAATAGTTTAAATAATATATATTATATATGTATATAAATATTATATATACTTTCATATACAACACTTATTCTCCTCACCTATATATAAATAAATAAATAAAAAAGAATCAATGAATTAGAACAAAACTCTTCTCAGACATACAATTACTCTGATCAGTAGTATATGCCTTTTATTAATTAGGTTTAGGTGAAAATTAGAAATACTCAAATTCTATATAAGAAGAATCCTCATGAGGTGGACTACCATTTGCCTTTTCACCTTGAACACTAGCCATCTTTTTGTTGTTATTATTGTTATTGTTATTATTATTATTAGGAGGAGAAGGATCTTTGCTTGCATACTGAGAGAAATCAACAGGTTCAGGTATATGAGGAGGCAATGCACTTCTTACAAGTGCCCAATTTACCCCTTCAAAGAATGGATGTTGTTTGATTTCAGTTGCTCCTCTTTTGTATGCAATTCTTTTGTGTGGTTCCTTCACTAGAAGTCCTCTAATTAGATCTCTAGCAACAAAGCTAACTTGTGGCGTATCCGGGAATCTTAACGGTTGCCCTACCACGTTGAACAACGTTGCCCGGTTTCCTTGCCCTTTAAACGGCGTAGTTCCATGTAGTAATTCGTATAAGAAAATCCCGTATGTCCACCAGTCGACTGCACTTCCATGCCCTTCCCCTCGAATGATCTCTGGGGCTAGGTATTCGTGAGTTCCCACGAATGACATTGATCTTACGTTGGTCGGTTCGGCCATTAGTTCAGGTAATGCTCCTCCTACAAACACTCCGAAGTCTGACTTCGATTTTCGGTTCTTCTTGCTTGGCAAGATCCTTGGAAAGAATGTTGATGGTTGCATGCAACCATGCACGGCGAATTCGTCGTCTAGAATGCCTCCCCCTCCGTTCCCGCCACCGTTGCTTACATGGGCGGATGATGACTTGACTAGTGTCGGATTTACCGAGCACCGAAGTGAGAGATCGAAATCGGAAAGCATTATATGGCCTTCTTCTCTTACTAGTACATTTTCTGGCTTCAAATCCCTGTAAACAATGCCTAACATGTGCAGATACTCCAGTGCCAATAGTACTTCTGATGCATAAAACCTATCATACAAATATGCATTCCATAGATAAGTAATACACTAATACTCATCAAATTAAAAGATAACTACTTAAACACAATTTTTGAATCTAAGTGTGTCCTAATAATAAAGGCATCTCAACTGATGCAACGTTCATGGACTCTTTCTAGAACCATTTACTCATGAATTATAAGAAATTCAAATTAAACACGTTCTTTTGGTATTCAATCATCCTCTAATGACCACTTGAACGTGATAGGTCATCCTAGATGATCTGAGTGATTCAATTTAAATTAAATATTTAGAACTCATGTTCATGTGAATAGGAGAAGACCCAAATCCGGATTTTGTTTCTCTGAACATGATATGGTAAGCTGGAGAAATCTTCCCACTTCATTTTAAAATGATTGATTGAAATTTAATTATCCAATAGATGAATAAGCACCCTCCGAAATTCTCCAACATGATATGTCAACCATTCAATCTGAAACAAGAGGCGGAAATTTCTCCAAAGCGACATACCATGTTGGAAGAGAGGATCCAAATATGTTAAGAACGGAACTAGCTACAGAATTATTATATATGAATACCTCGCTGCTTCCTCAGTGAAATACTTGTAGGGTTGTCGTTGGCGAAGCGAATGAAGATTCCCTCCACTGCAGAACTCCATAACCAAGCAATAGAATTTATCAGTCTCAAAATAAGAATAAAGGGTAGGCAAGAAAGGGTGATCAAGAAGACCAAGAATCTCCCTCTCCGTTTGTGCCCTAAGCAACTTATTTCTACTAGCAAGAGATGCTTTATCCATTACTTTCATAGCAAAATGGGCATTTGTTCCTCTCAATTCAACAAGATAAACGCTTCCTATATCTCCATATCCGAGTCTCTTTAAAAGCCGGAAATTACTCAGTCCCATTGCTCCTCTTCCATTCACCATGTTAATAGCATCCCACCGCCCGTCCCCTCCTGTGTGTGGCTTGAGTGGTCCACTTGATAAGCTCTCTAAGCTGTCACTCCGGCTACCACCACTGTTTCCGTGGTTTGACCTCGCCGGAGCCGTTGCCGGAGTTGAATTCCCGACCTGTAACTTTGTTATAGGATCCATCTTTCTTGGATCAAAAGATGGATTCGACATCACATTTTCATTGATTCTTGAATAGCTATGGTGTCCTTGTAATGAATCATCTGTTGACTTCTTTGAATTGTTGGATGATTTGCTGCTACTCTTGCTCATATTTGATTCATATTCTATTTCTTCTTCTGGTGACATATAGCTCTTCAGAAAAAAATAAAGAATTTATCATTATTTTTTTTTTTTCAGAATAAGAAACAAATAATTAATTCAAGAGAATAATATTAGAATGTAGATATTTATATTACCTGGGATGAGTCAGGCCTCATGGCAAAGACTCCTTATTATTGAAAACTCTCTTAATTATAATTAATTGTCCTAGACAAGAAACAAGAAAATTAATTTATAATTATATGTTAATTTGTGGTTAACATGTTTCAAATTAAAATACCATTCTCAGGATATTCCATATCATTTATACAAAAACAAAACATGCATCTATCTACAACATGGGAATCTTTTTATTGAATAATTTTTTAATGCATTATTATAATGATAATAATAAAAAAAAAAAAATGAAAAGAGTCAAATTAAGTGGAAGATCATGATGACCCAATTGCAGGACGAACCAGAATATTGGAAAAATAGAAAGAAAATCAAGAACTGCAGCAGCCAAAGAAATTAGTCCTGCATTAATTACTGGGTTGAAATGAAAGAAAGAAAGAAAGAAAGAAAGAAAAAGGAGATAGAGAGGGAAATTAAAGGAGGAAGAATTAAGAATCTTGATTAATTAAATTGTGAATGGAAAAATAATTAATAATTAGATTAATGCTAAAAAAGAATTAGCAAGTATTGAATGGAGGAGGACCACCATGAGTCTTGTGTGTCAACATGGCAGAGGAGAGGAAGAATTTTGATGTGGACTTTTTTGAATGTTTTGTTTTTGTTTGTAAAAATTTCAAAGATTGGGAGAGTTTTGAGGAATCATAATATTCCATAAATAATAAAAAAAATCAAAATTAATAAAATTGGAAATAAATTTTATGTTGCTTTTGTCCTAATTAAGTTTGTAAGTTCTAATTAACCAGAACGTGTGGGGAGGAAAGTGAGATAGAATCAGTCATAGCCATGAAAATAAGTGGTGGTTATTAATTAATTTGTGAAAAATAGGGCAGATAGTGGCACACCTCAATCACTTTTGAGCTATTTTGCAAAAATTTAGCTATATTTAGTTCATTTTATTAGGTCTCTATTTATGTCTTTTCGAAATTTTCATTTTGCTAGATTTATATTTTATCAAAAGTCAATGAACTTGTAAAGTTTTTAAGAAATTAAATAGTTTCATAAACTTTGATATTCTACTTAACAATTAATGTGGTTACCTACACTTAGTTTACATTTTCTATATGCTAACTTTTAAGAGGTAAAATAGTTAAAAAGATCCAAATATATCATCAATTTAACCTTTCAACTTGACTTGTACGATCAATTAGCTTTAGAATTCATAGTTATTTATATATTTTAAATAAATTGACAGTTTAGTTTAAAATATTTTTACTTCTAACGTATTAAATTGGTTCAATTGAGGCTTCAATATTCGTACGGCTCGTAACTCAGTTGGTAACACAGACTGAGTATGTGGAAAGAAACGTGAATTCAAATTCTACTAAATATATCCGCATAGAGGGGTGAAAAGTTTACGAGAATATATATGGTTTAAACTAAAGAAAAAAAAAATTTGAAGCTTCGTCATTATATTTTTAGACTAATTAAGCACTATCATTATTATAATTTTTCATTTCTCTATTAATTATGTCAACCCCTAGCTACATCTATAATTTGCGATCATCTAACCAATTAAAAATTATTAATCTATCAATCGGATATACAAGGCTGGGTTAATGCGTTAATTTGGGCGGGCTTTGACACAGTAATGGCTTCAATTGAGCCACAACCAAGCTTCGTCTTTCTTCTCATTTGTGTTGTACCGTAACAATACAAACACTTCTTTGGTGGAGAAATCGACAAGAACTCGATGAGCTCCGACACGCCACCGTTTGTAGCGGCGCCGGCAGCTTTGCACCCAGCGATTTCGCCGCTCTCGTTCCTTTTGGGAACATGGAGGGGCCAAGGCGAGGGTGGGTATCCCACCATTAACTCTTTTAACTATGGAGAAGAAATCCAGTTTTCCCCCATCTCTGGCAAGGTTGTTAATCTCTCTCTCTCCATCTTTGATTCCCATTTATTTCGAAGTTATAAGAAGAAAAAAGAAGCTAAAATTGGGAATTTGAATTCTGTGGTGTATAGCCAGTGATATCTTACACTCAAAAGACTTGGAAACTGAGCTCTGGGGAACCTATGCATGGGGAGAGTGGCTACTGGAGACCTAAGCCTGATGGAACAATTGAAGTTGTCATTTCTCAGAGCACTGGTCTTGTTGAAGTTCAGGTTTGTTCGTTTTTCCTTTTTCTGGATAAAGATTCAATTTTTTCCAGTAAGTTCGAAATGAAATTTGCATTCTATTTGGTCCTCTAATTTGGCAGTTTTTATCAAATTAATCCAAAATGACATGTTACGTTATCACGAATTGATGTGTATTTTTTCGCATTATATCATCCATTTACCCTTAAGTGGATTCAAAAGATATCTTAGAGGACTTTCCCACTCTTTACCTATACCACCTAATCATAACCAAATATAAAAATATAACAAATATAAAAATATAATATTAAAGTAATAAAATAATGAGGTAAGAACCGTTCTCTAATGGAGAACCCCTCCAATAATAAAAGGAGGTAGAAAACCTCCATTGGAGATACTCTTAAAGCTTCCGCCACAATCATTTTTACCATAGCCAAAATTCAAATTTGAAATCTTACTTTAGACAAAGAAGCTCCCAACACTCCAACCAACAAGTACAAAGTAATGTGCTTTTAGAATGTTAATTTTTTAACAGATTTGCCTTCAATAGGAAGGATCAATTTTGTTGAAGTTCCAACTCTGTTATAGTAAATATTGTGGATTAATTAAGGATCAATTTGGTTAAGTGACAAATAAGTCTTAAATGAGTTTGCACTTCGATTTGGCAGTTTTCATTAAATTAGTCCAAAAAAAAAAACTCTTTTGCATTCATAAATTGACATGGATCTAGAAAGAACAACTGAGTATTTCTTAACAGAATAACCTTCAAGTCGAATAATCAGTATAATTTGGACCTATTTAGCTTGCTTATCAAGTTGAAGGGTCAAAATTAGTGCTATATGGTTGAATTTTCTATTTTGATCACAATGCATTAATGGGTTTTGATGTAAATAGATATGTGTTGTTTTTAATACAGAAAGGGACCTATGATGCACAGGCGAAGACAATCAAGCTTCAGAGTGAATTGGTTGGCAATGCTTCAAAGGTAGCACCACAAACTGTACCTATTAAGTAAGGTTCATTAGCACTGTCTAATGATTTTATAACAAAACAGTGAGAATTTAGGTGTGATCTCAGGTGGAGGTTTGATTTGTTTGAAGGATAACTGCACTATAGACTGTTTGAGCATAATTTATAGATCTAATGGCATAACTAGAATCTTACACAGTCAAAGCACCTTATCCCCAGGATAACTAGAGTCTTTACATTTTCATATGGAATTAAATGTATAAGGGGAAAAAATATTTCTGACCTGATTCACAGAATAACTACTAGTGTTTTTTTGCTAGTATTTTTACTAAAAAGTCAAGGCAAAACCTTAAATACAAAACATAAGGCTTAGAGTAGACTAAACACTAATAAAAGTTCATGAAACAAAATCAAAAAATTTCTAAGAACTTAATAACTTTAAGTTATAAAAGATTTCTAGAATATTGAGAGTTGTTAGTTCAACTAAATCAGCCAAATTTTTGACAGCAAAAACATAAATTTTTGCTTATTCACAGGTTTTTTTCTTCTTCAGATTCATGTGTTTTTGGGGTAGTTTATAGATGCTGTATTAGAAGATTTCGACTTAAACTAGTATTGATGAATTCGTGTTGAAACTTACAGGTGAAAGAGATAAGTCGGGTCTTTGAATTGGTGAATGGAGAGCTGTGTTATGTAGTCCAAATGGCTACTGCTCTGACCAATCTTACACCTCATCTCAAAGCTCTGCTCAAGAAGCTCTAGCGCTGCAGTAACTAATTCAAGATTGTGAGCATGTCAAAAATGGAGTCTTTCATTTTCTGTCTGTATGGTTGAAAATTCCCATAAAAGTTGGAATGGACATCATAAAATTCCATATGACCAATTCCAGGGGTTTTAATCCTCACAAAAGATGCAAACTTCAAAACTTGTTGTCAGACTAGCTTACCTTATTCTCATTTATAGACTAATTTGGCTCTATACTTTCACTTAATGATCCAAAATTAGTATACCACCAATAGTATATTTGGACCACTGTTTAAAGTTCAAATTTTGGGTTCTATGAATTCTCTATCAGACTTCACCAAGTGCACCCATGAACTTGACCCAAAACATTAGAACAGATTTGTAAGGATGAAATTACAAAAGAACAGAGCCTCTGAAAAATTGCTTCTGATAATAAAGGCCAACAAAGAGCGGTTGCCAAGTTGTCACTTGATATCATTTTTCATTGTTACCATCACTTCCCAGAAAATAATTTTAAGAATACATGTTACAAAACAAAAATTGAGTATCATTATCATTTGGCAACTAATATGGTTAGTCCTGGCACTACAAAATCATAAAAGGTTTTACAAATTACACGAATAAAAATTCAATGATTCACATTTTTCACTTAACAGTCTCCTTAAAGAATGAGGAAAACTTGCTGTAAATTCCAAAGATAGACCAAGCCAGTTTAAGAATTGAAGAGCATATGTCTTTCTTTCGGTACCTCACATTCACGGCTGCAAGTTTTGACTCGTCCTCTGCGCTGAAGAATAGTAGTGAGCTTCAAGTTCCTTGAGACTTGCAGCAGCCTCTTCTCCTATTCTAGCTAACATGCCATCTGCTTTCTCTGCCAGTTGATTGAAATCTGCTATTCTTTGGTCTACATGGTCATTAAGCGAGGCAAATCCTGAAAAGATTGCAGTCTGCTTAAGCTCAGACACCAACTTAAGTAGAGAGTCAGCAGCTTGAACCTGTATTTAAAAGATCATTACAATGAATTACTCGGAGCTTGTCTCGGCCCTACAATCTGATTCCCATACTTATTAAGATGTCACTCTAGATTTACAGCATGCAGCATGACTTTTCCCAAAAGAATCGTTTGAGTTAATAATAGTTAGTTTACTCGACATGTCAAAAGCTTTACCATTTAATATTGCACAAAAAGTTAAACTTTACACCCTTGTACAGTACATGCTTAGCTTAAAAAAAAGAAAGTTTGAAACGCAACGTGAGTCCAAGATGACAAAACCTCATTTAGTTCAATAAAATATTGTGTGCGAAGAGAGTGAGAGCGAGAGAGGTTAGTGGCTCTTACCATCCTGGCAGCACGCATTTCCATCATGAAAGCCTCTTGCGAATTTCTAACAGGAGGGTCACTAACCTGCAACCAGCATAAGCTTTTATGTAAATATTTTATTATTCAAATATGGAAGTATAAATTTTTCAACCTGTCAGTAGCAATTTTGAGCTATATTGAAATAGTTTTACAATTTAAATTATATACATAGATAGTTTGGAAGACAGAGAAGTAATTTGAATCTACTGTTTGGGAAACACTGAACAGTGACATAATCGTTGATCCCTCTACACCACATAAAAAGTTTACTTTGGATTCTCGCCCAATATCATGCTACTTTCAATCGACCTCTTTCAAGATGAAAATAAGAAATTGGAAGGTGCTTGATACAACTGATGGAACCCAGTTTTATTATTTGAAACAATACCAAATAAATGTACTTGATTTCTAATTTTATGCTTGAAACGAAAATAATAGTAGAATAGGAATGCTTTCAGGTTTCAACAAGAATTTTAATAAATGATTAAATCCTTGCCAAATGACATCACTTTTAACATGGTTTTATCTCTTTCAGGATGATATGTTCTAAACTTAAGAGAACTGAATCTAAGCAACCACAGACCAACTGGGTTGAATTTTTGCATTTTCATATTCTCCAAACAAATCGCTGTCATTCTGAAACAAAATTATTGCAAAGGTGGCATAATCTTGCAAACATTCTATAATGCTCAGTTAAAAAGCAAGTCAACCATTACCATACTTTAAGTAAATCCCTAAAAATAAAAGGTAAAAAAAAGTGAATAAATTCATTGTATTTTCCAATTATTCCTAACAATGGAATTCAAATGAATTATAACATTTTAATTTTGACTCCAGACATATGAATTTAAATGGTAAAGTCATTAGAATTAATTCCATAAGCGGAATCAAACTATATTCATTGAATTGAAGTGAACTGGTCCCAGCGTTGTACAAAATAAGGAGTAAATGAATTGAAGATTGTTAACAAGGAATAAATGAACAGAAGTTTGTTCCATATGAGCAGTAAATGAATTGATTCTTGCAAAGTTGTGCCACATGTAACATAATTTCAACATCTTACAAAAGAAAGAAGAAATGGTTGCATTTTATTATTGGCCAACTATGACGCAACAAAATTAAATGTGTCTATTGCCCCCAAAAACAATCCTGTCATTTAAACCTCTACTCCCCTAGTAGAAACGAAAGAAAAAGAAGAAAAAAGTTGAAGAAAGAAATCATATTAAAGTGGATAAAATTGCCTGAAACACAAAAAGTGAAGAAATCGCAGTTAAAAACAATTGTAGGTTTACTTTTAGTTCCACCTCCCAGAATCAATTTTCACAAAGACGCATTACTAGAGACCCTCTCTGCAGACTTCTTTATACACCAGAAATCAGCAATTTACTATTCAATCTCACCAGAAAACGCGAAACTTATCATATAGGAGAAGGCAGTCACAAAGGAAAACAGGATATAAAAGAGGCAAAATGCTTTCAATTAGCTACACAATATTGGAAGCAATCTTTCAGTCATAGCAAAATAAAATAATTAGACCAAATAACTTAGGTAAGGGCAAACAGTGCTATTTTGGACCTTCAGGCACTATATTGATTACATGTCATTTTCACACGAGGAAGAACCTAACTTATGTAATTGTGACGCAAGATTGAAGTATCTGGTTACTGTGGCACAAAAGCAGTGGTTTACTGTGCACTAAGACTGTAATGCCATAGCGAAGGAGCAAAAAACTGCTGGTTCTAGAAGATACTAGTTAACCGTAACATTACAACTGATTATCAAGTTCTCCAACTATCAAGTGTTTATATGTTAATTTAACTATAGTTCAACTGTCAAATGCCAATATCAAACTTAATCCCATAATCTTTTGCATAGCAACAACTGTGCTAAGTGTAGGCCGATTTGTGAGATATATTTTTTGAAGTTCCTAGCTTTCAGGAGAATGTTCAAACACATTCCAAGAAAATGGACTGCTACAAGAAAACATTTAAACAGAAAAGAAGACAAAGAAATAAAATTCTCTACAACTTTCCACCATTAAGCTCCGAAAAACAGGACTACAAGTAACAAAATAAGAGCACACAAAACTAGACAGCCCATCATTGATTTTAGACCATTCTCGATGATTATTTACAATAAACTATACTTTGAGGATAATGACAGAGAGAAAAACTAAGCACCATTCTTGCAGTAAATAAGCAAAAAAGAAATGGCATTGAATTTATGTCAATACGATAGGGGAGAAACGACAAGGAAAAAGGAAGCTAAAAGCATGACAGCAGAAAACATCAGATAGCAAAGATCAGAGGAAGGGAGAAAAATACCCTGGCAACATTGACAAGGTGAGTGAAATTATCAACGATGTTGGCGATATCTGTTTCTACTCTTTGCAGTAATGACTTCTGTTTTTGTGTGGCTGCTGCAGCTGCAGCTGCTGTCGGCCCACTTCCCCCTCCTCCAGAAACCCCAGGTCCAGCTCCACCTTTATTCATTCTCACCAGCTAAACCACACCAATGCAGAGTCTGTGAAGTTAGGAGCCATCATATACCTAGTAAAGGCTTTGCAGTGAAGCTATGTGATTTTGATACAATAAAAGAAACATAAAAGGAAATGTGCTACCATGACACAACAAATTTCGACCGAAATGCAATTCTTTGTCAACCAATATATTCTGTTTTAGAATTATAAAGATTTTGTATTTCCGCCGTAATCAAAATATAAATCCAAGTTCCATTCCCTTTAACCAGAATTAATTAAAGGGCTAATTGCTAAAACAATAATGAATTTTAACAACATACTTACATTTTCACCTCATTATAAAACCAAAATTTCGATGAGGTAGAAAACTAAATCATTAGCAATTTTAAAACTATAAGCAGCAAAAAAAAGTATATTCATCAACCGAAACCAACAAAACAGGAAACAATCTAGCTATTGCATTAAAATTCCCCAGTGCCATGAATATCATTCTAGAAAATACACCATATTATTTTACTTGCTGTGGCTGTAACTAACCTAGGTATGAGAAGAACAGAAGCCGAAATCCCAAAAAAACACTCATGCGTCATTATTAAACTTTATATTCCCGAATCAGAAAAAAAAAAAATTCAATCAATAATAGATGTAATGCAGCATGGAAACAACAACTGAATTTAAGGAGAGTCCTAGCTCACCTTGAAACAAACCGAATAGAGTGAAACAAGTTCAAATCGGTTGAAATTTTTTGGAATAGGAGTCGAACGGTGATGGAAAGAGAGGTAAACGAACTACCAAAGGATTCGGGTGAAGAAAATCGCCAATGAGAAAAAGAATGGTGGACTGAAGTAGCGGTTGAAGGCCGACGAGGAGAGAAATGCCGATTCGACGGGAAGACGACAAAAACGAACGGAGTAGAAATTCGGACTGGAAACGTTGAGGGATGGAAACCAAGTGAGGATGGATGGAGAACGGATGAGAATTGGAGAAACGTAACAGAGGTTGGGAAGCGAAGCTGCTGCTATTTTTCAATTTACATATACAAATGGAAGAAGGAAACTATCAAAATGGTACACAAACAATATTTTCCATGCTAATTTCTACTCTCTGATCTGTTTTCTTCAATATTATTAACCCGGCCGGTCGCTTGATCAAATGGGCCAATTTGAGATATTCACGCGGAACATCAGTTTTCACAATTGTTTTACAATTAAGTTGGGCTCCATTCTTCTGTTAATCAATAGTCTTTTGGTATCCCACTTATTGATATCGAGACATTTAGTGCCTGAAAAATAAAGTTTAATGAAATTAATGATATTAATGGTTTAAAGAGTGGCAGTGAAGAGTAAAAATCATCAGTCTACAATAACAATGATTATTCAAGTTATTATAGTGATATTCTAGATTTTAATAGATCAAGTACTAAATGTTATTGATTTTAAAATATCAGGTACCAAAAAGACTATATCAATAGGTCAGATATTAAACAGGTAGATCGTGGATATGTCAAGCCCCAAAAAGGTTTTTTTTCCAATAATTTATTTGGAGACATTAAGGATGTTGCAGTGATTTGAGATGCCTGAGAAAGAGTACAAGGACTAGAAGTGATTCAGTGTTTCCACACTTATTGTCAAAGACCTTTTTGTTTCATAGTTTCCAAATTTCCAAATTGAGAATCATTTCCAAGAAAGAACAAAATGCTATCTGAAAGGACCCTTTAAAGAGACACACCCACGACTAAAGAAATCAAAACCCGATGTGTTTCCGAGACTTCAACACCCATCCAATTAAATAACGATTTCCACATGAGTAAGCTATCATGATAGTGTAATAAGCCTGATATTGGGTTTTAAGAACACAGTTAAGACAAAATGAATTCTGAAAGGATAAAATGTTCAAACTAGCCAGGAGAGAACGAGTGGGAAGACGACCATGAAGGATAATCTACAAGAAGAATTAGATGTTAGGAACACAATTCGCTCTCCAGGTGTGATGAAAATCAAGTAAAACTATTGAAGATGCATGTCGAGTGAAACTGTTAACAAATGCCCCAACAAAGTATGCTTACTGGGAGTATTAAGATGGGATTGACACCCTTTAGATAATCTTTTTTTAAACCAAAAATTTTAAAATGGTTTGATCTATGAATGACGTAAACCAATGATATGCATGCCCTGAACAAAATGTTTGTAATGATAGTAAATAACATCTTCATATTAGATCATAACAAACAACATAAAATGGTTATTGTATTAGTTTGAAAAAACACATTTGTCTTCCTAAAGATTTTTCTTCTTTTTTTTCAATCTTCAACATTCTATTAATTATTTTCAAAACCATATTCTGTTTCGTTTTGAATTTTCTTTTTGTTGATAGAATACGCAAGTGGTGTAAGGGTGCCTCCATTTGAGTAACGATAATCAAGCTCATGAACTACAAGTATGCCTCCTTTCGGCTCGGCTTGTAGGTTTTTGGCCAATGTGTCATCCCACAAGGAACCCTAAGAACACATTATGTACAATAAAAATGTTTGATATGAAAGAAAAGGTAAAATAACAAAAAGATTTGAATCCAACTTTAATTAATTAGGAGGTGCAACATTGATATTATTTATGGCAAATATAAAAGGACTTACAATCACAAGGTATTTAGGCAATGTCAGAGGAGTATCCTTAAAGCCTGATGCAACAAAAAAAAATGGTTCTTCATAGAAGTTTAAGTTGTTGAATGTAACAAGAAAGACTATGAATGGTAGATATGTACCTACTTCTGCTTTGAGTTCGAATCCATAACAGGAGAAAGCGAAACAAATGTTGAATTTGTTGAATACTTGTGAAGGATAGTGATGCCCAAGTCTTCCTGAAATGGATTGAGTTCTATATATCTATATTGTTAGAGAGAAAATGAGATTTCTATCTAGTACAATTGATTCTATACTCTGTATATGGTTAATCCAAACGGACTTACAGTAGGTTGGAATAGAGAGATTGACAATGGAACTAGAGAATCCTTAAAACCTGATGAAACAAAAAAAAGAAAACTTTTAATTTGAGAAACACATTTATACATGTGGTTACTAGCAAAATACCTCCAATATAGCACCTATTATTTAACTAATATACCAAACACAGAAATATTCTCAAAAGAACTTATTTTTAATATTTTATTCCCAAAGTAGCACAATATGATGACGAGTTTTTTTAGATGAGAAATGATCCAATGCTACCTGTCCAATAACCTTTTTTTTTCCCCGGGTGGAACCCCTATGGTACATCCTTGATTCATATGTATGACAAGTCTTACATACATGTATGGTACATCTATGAAACTTTTTTGCGTTGAAAGGGTATATTGATACACTTGGCCGCCTCAGCTCGTCAGTTTCACAGGACTTGGCAGCAAACATTATTCTTGGGTAACTTCCTGAGTCTTACAACCAATTTATTATGAACTACCACATGCAGAGATTGGATTAATCGGTTGTTAAGCTGTATGGCATGTTCAAGTTTGCTGAGCAGTCTCTTAAAAAGACTCCTGAGATGCTGCTGGTGAACAAGGACAATACGCCTATTGCTAAGGGTAAAGCCAACTCTAAAACCTATTTAAAGTTGCAATTTCTTTTTGCTTTGAAGTTGGTTCAATTGTATTTGTTGGTTTTTTTTACATTTATCTCGTTATTTTGTATTTTTAATTTACATGTAATCATTTTCACTCTATCTTCTCCAATAAATAAAGCCAAACTTGAAAATTTTGGTCAAAAGAGAATATCTAAAATTAACTCGATCCAAATGAGAGAAGCGATTCATTAGGGTGAGGTTTGATTCTCACCAATTCCATATGCTCCGATAGAGAAATGGCAGTGTGAGAATGTTTCATCGTAACGAGTGCAGACAACAATTTGTTGGACTCAATCACGGATGGTCGGGGCTTCACACGAAGAAGCTGAGAACTTCACTGGAGCCAGGGGCTGAATTACGAGTATGATATTGAGAAACTGAACCAATAATATGAAGAAATGGAGGAGTGAGAGAAGATGAAGGTGAAGAGGAAGAAAGAAGAAGGTGGTTCAAAGTGGAAGTCAGCATTTTGGATTTGATCTGATTCTGAGACTGAGGGAGGAATTTGGATGGCGGCAGTGAGGTTTTGTGAACGCCAAATACCAAAATCTATTAAATTTTATATCTATTTTTTAATTATATTATATCAAGTATTAAACATTCATACTTTGAATAAAATTAATCTAAAATAATTTATACTTATACATGTAAATATACTCTTTTATAATATTTTAGTAAAGTAACATTATAATGGTTTTTTTAATTTATACATCAAATTCTTACATAACATCCTTTCAAAAACGAAGGGAAGGGAGTAATATTTATAATTATGTAAGGTTTGTAAATAATAAAACACATACCAAGATATATGGTATGATGTTAATTTTAATAAAATATTAATTTTATATGATGGAGATAACAATTATCATTTTGTAATTATTTCCTAAGCTAATGACATATGGCATACTTTTCTTTAAAAAATAATAATAATTAAAAATTCTCTCATAATCTTATGTAGTAGCTTGTGCTTGAGAATAAAAAATAATATAAAAGAAATTATATGATTTTGTAAGAGTACATTTTTGAGTTGCTTAATTGTATGCTTCTAGCTTCTAGGGATGAATAATCCGAAATTGGGTTAAGGTTTCAGTTGCATGGAAGCTCTTAATTGGTTTAAGGTCTTAGAGCTCTCTAAGTTTATTATTGAATTGGACAGCTTGAATGTTTCCTCATAAATTCTTCTTCTCTCAGTTACTATTACTGAAGTTTGTAAGAACCCACGAGAATGTATAATTGCATTTATGCTCGTTTATTAGTAGGGTTGTCAATCGAATGATGGGGACCCGTCTCTGGCGGAGGCCCGCCCGGACCAGGACGGGGACGGAGAATCCCCGATTAAAATCTCCGTGGGGCGGGGGCGGAGACGGGGACGAGTTTGTCCTCGTTTATTAATCGGGAACGGGGACGGTAATTGCCTTACCCGCCCCGCGGGCTCCTGTCCCCGTCCCCTTTTAAAGCCCGCAAGGATCCCCGATAAAATACCCGAATCCTAGTTTATTTTCTTTAATTAATATTATTTTATATTATTATTATTATTTATTTTATAAAAGTATATTATTTTATATTAGAAATGGACAAATAGCATAGGTAAAGCGTCGTGAATTTATAAAATTCAGTTTTAGGAACTGAAATTCTATTTCTATTTTGTTCCACTTAAGTAAGAACCGAAATTTTTTAATAAATATTGTACTATTTTATGGAGTTCTCTCATTTCAGGTGGACAAAAGCTTATTTAGGAAAATGTTTTTTCATTTTATTTTTTGATTCTTTTTCTATTTGTAATTAGTTTTTGACTTTCTGTTTTCTATATAAAAAAAATTTGAAAAGTTTGTTTAGTTTTAGTGAATCGTTTTGGAGGAATGTCTTTTATTTTGGGAATAAAGCTGAAATTCCAATTAATCCTGTTGCTGTCAAATACCAAAATGTTGTTGATTTTATTGCAGCGTGTGAAAGGCTTGATTTTACAGGGTGAAAATTGAAATTTGATGGGGTTTTTTTTATAAAATATAAAACTAGCTAAACGGGAACAGGAATTCCCGCAGGGAACCGATTCCCCGCTAGGGACGGGGATGGGACAGAGATGTGTCCCCGATTAATAAACGGGATGGGGACGGAAATCCCCGATTGGTCTGGGCACGGGGATGGAAAATGCAATCCATGTTCCGCCCCGCCCTGTTTACATCCCTATTTATTAGGTCTGTGAATCAAGTTGTTAATTGCATGACAGGTTTTTCAACATGAAGAAGGATTTGGCTTTATATCTGTTCTCTTTTTATCACTGTTGTGATTAAATCTGATACCTGATGAATATATAAAAAAAAATGCTTATAGGTTACGTATTTGCCCAATTAGCGATTGCATTATCGTATAAATCATATGAAATTTCTTTTGATAGTTAATTCTTGTTATTATAGGGTTAGTGATTAAGGCCTCAAGCATATGTAACCTCTGACTGAGACATTTTTCCTTGATTGAGCTTGATATGTAATCTATGACTGAGAAATATTTTTCCTTAATTGAAATACCTCATTTACTTTGGGAATATAACAATTGTGCTGGAGTAGATCAGAAGAACATTCTACTAAACACAGTAAATAGGAAAAACAATATTTTAACCATTTAACTTTATCAAAACTTCGACATTTGTAATTTTCAATTACTAAAGTTGAGAATTTATATTTTTGAGTTTAGACTATTAATGAAAACCTAATTTATCACAAAGGACACTTGAATATGCACCACAAAGTTATAAATTATACGTCAATATAATACATACAGGTAAGCGTGTCGATTATCCCAAATGGCTGTCAAATCTGCACCATTATTCTGTGAAGAAGGCCACCTAAGGACATAGCAAATCAATGCTAGGTTAAATAACAAATAAATAAAATAAATCCCATCTTAATATTACCCCAAAAACAGCAGCATTTCCTTGATAGATTTACGGAAATATTAACATTCAAAATTCTTGACATCTAATTATATATAAAAACTGTCTACTACTATAAATGGCGCCGATTTTGAAAATGTTTGTGACAGATATGGCATCAATTTCTGGCAAAATTTCCTATCCATAGACTTACACCTAGATCTAATAAATGCAAAACATAAAAGCAAGCATCATGGTGATGAAAACCCAATTACCGAAACCTTAACCCTGCTGGCTGGGAGAACCCCCACGTCCAACTCGTCCACCACCACCACGAGCACCTCGCACAGCTCGTATAGCTCGTCCACGTACTGCTCGTCCACGGCCTGTGTTGTCAGGAGAAGAGAACACTCTGGTTCCAGACTGTCCAGCCTGTCGCAGCATAGCCCTCTGCCTGGCTCTTTCTTGTAAATTCACTACAGTTGAAGTTTGACTTGCAGATGATGCCTGTTTGCTTTCGTCTGTTTCTGTTGCTTGTTTTGAGGCATCAACTTCTGTACTAGCGTTTGCTGTACCTGTCTCAGCAGTGACAGAACTAGTAGGTTCGGGAATTTGATCTGCCTCCACGCCCATCTGATCATCCACATCATTCGACTTGTCAGATACTTCAGCTGCCTCCTCTGCTACATCCCCTTCATCAATCTTTTCTTCATCGACAGCGTCAGGAGAATTCTCACCCAACTCTGCTTCTATTGAAACGACGGCTTCATCATCTATCCTAGCTGGTGAAGCCACAGGAGTAATGTCTCCTGCTTGTCCCTCTCCAATCTCAGGGCTTCCTATTATGTTATCAGCACCTTCATCAGCTTCTGCGTCATCAGTTGCGTGTTCAAGCTCTTCTTTCTCGCTCTCAATTTCCAATTTAGGTTCCTGACTGTCATCCACAACCTGATACCTTGAACTCCCATCCAACTCCGTCCCAGGTCCACCTGGCTTGTCCAAGAGCTGTTCACTTGGGTCATTCTTTTCATTCTGTGAATCAACTTGATCATCTAACTCATCAGACTCTTTCGGTGGCTCGACTTTCTCTTCAATGGTTTCCATATCTTCCTTCTCTGTCACATCTTCCTTCTCAGTCACACTGTCCTCATTTGAAACTTTAGTAAAGTCACCGAGAGCATCTACAGTGTCCTCGGTTTCTGTGATCATTAAACTCTCTGGAGCAACAGATTGACCGTCACCTTCATTTGGAGAATCTGAAACTTTGGGTCTCTTCTGCACAGGTGCTCCTGCATCAGTACTTGTCTCACCTTGATTAAGGGGTTGCTCAGTCAACTCAACAGAGGATGAAGGTAAGCGTTTCCTAGCCGGTGGTTGAGGCACTATGGCCAGACTGCGTTGAGTTGCAGATTCATGAGATGGTGCTTGCTTCCCTGGAGCACTAGACCCATCCACCTCCGACATCTCTACATCAACCTGAGGCTCATCAGGTTTAACAAGTCGAGGCCGTACCAACCTCCGGCCAGTTTTGCGGGGTTCCAAATTTGATTTAGCTACTGGAGGTCGCTTCTCCTTTTCATCGGCTTTAATAGTTGAGTGGCTTGCTGCAGGGGCCATTGATGAAGGAATAATAGTTGTTTGAGAAGACCCCGACTTACCTGTGTAGAAAGTGGAAAGAAGGGTAAAAAACAAATGAGGTCATTGAGCCAGGGAAAGAGGTTCAAATGCTACATCGGCTTTGATTTTTATTTTAAGCCAGATATTTGGAGCCCTAAAAGCTTTTTTTTTATTTTTTTTTTTTTAACATTTCTTTTAACACTCTTAAGGTCCTGACATTTCAAAGTTGCTCAACGCAAGCCTATCCCTTAGTAAACCTAGCTTTGGTACCTCTTCAAATTCTATTCTTTTTTTTGTCACCTCTTCTTGTGAATCTGAAAAGTTTATAAATACATTATCACTTCCTAAATGTTTTGAATCCGACTTTTCTATAATATAGCATACAAGAATAATCAAATTTCATTTATAAATAATATTCAAACAATTCCATGATGTTAAATTATCATGGAATTATCTGTCCTAAGATATTAAATTATCCAATCTAATATTCAGAAATATTCCAGGCAAGTGCACAATTTAGATACTAAATGAAAAATGAAGAAACTAATTAGATCTAAACTAGATAGAATTATTTGATTTACACTATATAAAACATCATTTGTACTACCAAACCATAAATATGTTAAAAAAAAGAACAGAAATCTTATACATTCTTTTAATTTTTATCCTATTAGAAGGCAACTTAGTCACCCTTTAAAAAGGAAAAATACTTTTTCATGTTCACGTAAAAGTTAGGGTGAGATTCACAGATTTACAAGTTTAACTTTCCCAAGTGCTTTTAGACAAAGAAACACTAAAAACCAGAGTCTGAAATTCAATCCTTCTTGCATGTTTTGGAACTGCTTTTCCAACACCTATATGAAATAAAAGAAACACGGGAAAGCTACTTGCCTTCTCTTTTGAAGGTGATCAATTACTATTTGAAATCTTGCATTTATCCATAAAAGTTTTTTGTTTAAATTTCACCGGAATACATCGTGAACAAGAACTGGGCCTTTTTTTCAATACAAATTTAGCATATGCAAAATAATAAAATATTGATTAAATGCATCATAATATTCTTTGTGATATATCGATCAGTTAATTTTGGTCCACTTATCATGGTTATTTTATTTCTGTGTCAGTTAACCGTAGATTTGTGAAATGTTTACAAGATAAGCAACTTACATTATATGGTTTCGGTTCAACTTTTCAAAAGATTCATACAGAAAAATTCAAAATTGAGGAACTGCAACTTTTTCAAAGAATATAAGAATGAATCTATACAAAATAAACATCTGAAGCGTTGGATTGCTTTAACTACTGACCCTCAACATTTAGAAAACTTGATCAGAATGGGTTATTACCTGCAACATTGGCAGGAGAAGCATCAGGAGCAGTAGCTCCAAGCTCACCAGGACCAGGAATGGCAGTTTTCTCAAAATTATCAACAGCAGCAAAATAAGAAGCAGCCAGATCATCCAAACCAGCCCCAGAAAGAGCCTGAGCCACCAAGGAACCCTAAGAAGTGAAAGTAGAAAATTAAGACACAATGAGAAACATATCCAGAAAACAAAGAAAAACGGCAGAGATGCACAGCAATTTATTAAAGAATATATTGCTAGTCTATACATTGCGGCTCTGCCATTTGTTGAAAGAAAACAAGAAAGTATATCAGGTTCACTGATCCAAAATTCAACAGTAAACAAAAAGGAAAAGGAAATAGCAGTTGATCGATTGGAAAAATGTAGCCACCTCTGGAGGATGGTCACCACCATGCTTAAGCTTTTCAAGCTCATCCGATATGCGCCTCACTGTCTCCTTATGCTCATCAAGCTTTCTTGTGTACTTTGTCTTATCCTAATTTGGGGAAAGACAAACAAAAAATGCAAGAAAATATATATCATAATGAGCTATAAACAAGAAAAGAAGAGTATGCTTCAGCACTGTATAGCTATTGTGATTCAATAAGAAACTATAACATAAGTCACAAAAAAATGTGGTGAAACCATATCAAATTCTTCAATTATATCTGAGATGCATTTATATTGGTTGAATTTATTGCCAGGTACTTCTATGAAAGTCCTAGGTAACAGCTACCTGTTCAACTCTTTGAAATGATTCCAGAATTGCCTTCTCTCGGTTCTTACGGTTAGCTTTTTCCATCCGATGATCCTCTTTCTCCTTTTTCAAATCCTCTCTCAGCTTCTCCACAACCTTCTCCAGAAGCTGTGTCATCATGGTATAAGGACTAAACTGAAAAAGCATAATGAAATAAGAATGGGAGCAAGTTTATATAAAAAACCTGTATTTTATGTTCTTTCTCCTCCTTTTCTTTCATCACCTGCTCGCCACCAACATTTCCCATTGGCCTTTTCCCTGACAAGAAGAATTTACAACTACAATAAGACAAATTGAAACCAAAAAATGCCCCTATATTAATGTTTAACTTAAGAGAAGTACCTTGTTTCAGGTCCTCAATCTGTTTGGAAAGTGCTTGCTTTTCCCGGATGACTTCATCCTTCTCCTTGTCAGATTTTCTCTACCATATACAACACAGTGTAGGAAACATTTCAATAACATGAAAACTATTTAATGCAAGGACTCCTAATGACACAAATAGATGTATAATAGTCAGAAAATATCCATATTTTGAACTTTACATCAATAATAATGACAATTTGTTTTACGCACAACCTTCAACTGAATTACCAGCCTCTTCTGCTTGTCTAACTCAGATCTCAGGATATCCTGCAAGTAAAACCTTATGAACAAAGCTTTTGATAGAAGCATCAAACTTCTTTGTTTTAGTAGAGAAAATTGTTTTATGTCACCTCTTTTTGCAGGATTTCATTGATCCTTTGCTCCCTCTGACTCAGTTCTAATTCACTCTTTGCAAGATCTTGCTCCAACTTTGATATAGTCTCCTGCTGTTTGACCACAATGTTCTTGACTTCTTCAATCTCAGATTCCTTCTCTTTCATTTTTTCCTGTAGAAGACACGTAAACATGTGAAACAAGGAACACAGAAGTAACTGAATTTCACATTAAAAAAGTACACCAAAAAAAATAAAAACATAAAACAGGTAAATAACTAATGTAAATTCACCTTGAACCAAATCTGATTGCAAAATATTGATAGTTTTAGAGAATTCTTGAAAAATAAAAACTACCCAACCATAACGAATTATGAGTAGCTTCACTACTGATGTCTGCTGAAGTACTAATACTTTAAAATTTTACTCTTAGGAGCCTAGAACACGTGTCTAAAGTCAAAGTATAAATGGATTTTTCTCCCTGCAATTTCAATCAAAACATTTATGTCTGACAAAATCAGCTGAGGTCTGCTTGACATAGCAGCCAATATCTAACTATTATGCAAGAATTTTTAGAAATCTTGTGAGGTTGAATTAACACCAAGTCATACATCAATTGTTGTTCATATCTATCAACCAAAAATACTCAAAGCAGTTTGTAACCATTTATAGAAATTAAAACTCTGAAATTCTAAGAAAAATTAAAGGCACAACCGCCATTTAATATTTCTAACACAAAGGATTACTCATTCAAAAGATATACAACAAGCATATTTGGAAGATCCCAGAAGCAAAAAACTGTGAAACAAGAAACTATAGTTTGCATCTATTAAAAGATACACTTGATGGAACATTAAAGCATCACAACCTTCCTTAAATTATATTTGAGATCATATTAAGAAACCAACTACATATAAAACTAGAGGTAACTCTAATATTTAATCGAACTATTTCACATAGTAATTAGTTGAAATCTAATTTCTCAAACCGTAAGTATGAGAAATAATAAACTATCCTAAAGTCATCTTACACTTCATTAATTACATTTGCAAAAAAATAGTGAAAAAAAATCACTAATCCAATCTATATATTAGCTTCCCTATTGTCATTGATAATTCTAGCTCTATTGAAATTTAGATTAAAAATGCATATGATTTTATGTACCGTGATTAAAAATTATATATCCTCGGTTTAATCATAATGCTATGAAGGTCCAATCTTGTTAACATATTATATATGCATCTAACGAATTATAAACAAATATATATAAATGACTGCCAGATAATTACATAGAATAATCCTATTTTTCTATTCATAAGCATAGATATCGAAAACATATGGATGAGTGCATAAATCATTTGTAAATCCCAAATGTATATATAAAATGTAAGAACATCTAAGGCTTGTGGGTAGGAAAGTAATTTGTTAAATGTTTATTTGCCCATGTCTTACAACTTACTTTTCACATTTTTTATGGGCAAAAAAAATTTCTACTCATCCATGCAAGCCAAGTAATAGGTTGAGTTGTCCACAATCAATCATGCTCGAGCAACCAGTAAGCAAGTCAATAATTGCTACACACACACAAAGTACGCTAGAAAATTTTCCATCATTTGACAATATTCTTCTCTAAAACTTTTAAAAGTTGTTACAAGTATCAGTAGATCTTCTAAGAAACTTGTTTAAACAACTTAAGTCAATTTTCTGTCAAGGGGGCTCAAGAATGTGAATTTCAGTGGTCTAAATGGGGCTAAATCATTCAAGAATCAAGTGCTAACAGGACTATGAAAAATGGAGCACATATTTCATAAAACTAATAACTAATGGCATTAAGAAACACCAGTCTACAAAGACGATAACGGGGAAGTATTAGATTGCCCCTTGAAAGGCAGCTGTCAAAAGTACAAATACATTCTCATTATTCCCTTCAGAGACAATACATCACATATGAAAAATCTCAGGTATCAGAAAACCAAAAACAAGAAAGGAATTTGTAAGTCATCTATATCAGTGCTGAATATTATTGAAGGACGCTTTTCAAGAGCTGAAAAAAAAAATTCCAGTATATGCATGGTTGATGAATCATTTGGCATTTGAAATGCTACCAAGGGTATAGTTTATTTATACCTCAATTAAAGGATAGTACTACAAATATTTTAATATACAGAGGTCAAGTCCACTTAAAGAGTGCATAAAAATGATTACCTGCATCTCCCGAAAAGAATCCTTTATTCTGTCATAATCCTCCAAATCAATATTTTTAGACCTCTCCAGTACCTTCAAAAACATTGTGTAAGAATATTCCAATGATCAAAACTTTTACATGCAAGCAAAAAGAAAACAAGAGGCAAATTACCTCTGAAACTCTCTTTTCCAGATTATCTTTCTCCATCCTTTCCATTTCAATTTGCTTCTTCAAAGATTCTATCTCAATTTGTCTCTCCCTCAACAAAGATTCTAGATTGTCAGAATGACCCCTAGCCTTTTGTACTTCTTCACGCAATTTCTAACATACGAGTACAGAAAAATTTCAAATCACTAACTGTTGACAACAGAGACTGAGAATTCAGGGTAATTATTGAACTCAAAGAGAAATTAGTTCCAACTTCCAAGTTGACCATAAATAAAGACCTGGACTTCTTCGAAATTGTGCCTGTTTTCCTCTCTGAGTTGCACGTTGCTTTCACGCAGCAAATTCATTTCTCCTACCTGCAAATAATGTTGAAGCTATCAGATTAGGAGGGTAACTAACTATTTTAGAGAGCAGAAAAATTTTAACTCACGAAGCTACTGTTTGAAAGCAACTTGATAAGAAACAAAGAAAGAAACATAGTGATTATATGTGATTCAAAGGAAACTATGAAAATAACGAATATAAGGTAGTGTTTCTACCATTGCTATCAAAGAATAACGCATTACCTGAAACTTAAGGGATTTAAACTCTTCATCTGAGAATAATAATGCCCTTGAATTTGTACGTTCAGCATGTAGTGAAGCCTGTGCATTTTCTGCTGCTTTCAAGGATTTCTCAAGCTACACAGATTTAGAATTGTTGGTTTAGAAGATCTTACTCCAGTAAGGGGACATTTAACTAAAGCAAATTCCATAATTCAACTCTTAGAATGAACAATATGGAAGATCAAACTTCTTAAATTTGAAAGTTATTCACTGTACTGGCTGAATTTTAAAAATATCATACACAGTAAAATACATATTTAACTGGAAATTACAGCCATGTTTCATATATTAATAGTTCAAACGTAAGAAGATCTTTGCATCCACATTCCTTTAAGCAAAGCCAATTTAAGAAGAGAACGATCACATACTAACAGGAACCAGACAAGAACTAGAAGTGTTATATTCAGCAAAAAAGATGCTGATAATTATTATAAAACATAAGCACCATAATCTGACAACACAATTTATAAAGATCATTGTTCCTTAAAAGCAAGGGAATGTGCAGAAGACATTTTCTCTTACTTGTGATTGCAATCGAAGCTTTTCCTGTTTTAGCAAGGAAATCTCAGTTTCTGCCTGTTGAAAGCAATGAAGATTAGAGAAATCCACATCCTTCAAGGAGGAGAATCACTTTAAAGATCTATACTTACGATTTCCTTTGTCCTTCTAAGATAGCTGATTACATTCTGCAATCCTGTATCACTTTCAGAATCTGGAAAAGTGATACTAGAAGAAATACCTGCAGCAGTTCGATCTTTCTCAGCCAACTGAATGTGCAATGCCTCAAGTCGATTATGCAATATTTTGTTCTGCAAGATGGTTTCGAAGACATACATCAGGTACACGATGCATTAAACCACTTGTAGCCAACACAAATGCCACATCCTATATAAGAGAAATGACCAATTCTAAAAGGGTGCTATTTTGCTAGGCCTTTCTGAGGAACATTCAAGTATTATGCCACTAGGGGGCACTATGCTTTTGCCATTTGCTCTTGTATATGTTAGGAGGCGAGCTTTACTATTGGGCTCATTACCACAAGAGAATATCATAACCTCCAGATACTCTCTTTAGCACGAAAAACAATGCCAAGACTTAATCCCAATAGGTAGGATTTGCCTATGTGGTTCCCTCTTCTCAAGAGGGTCACAAGAAACGCTTTCCAGTTCCAGAACCCCTAGTGGGACAAAATTTCTAGTACTAAAGAATCTGAGAACAAGTAAAAACTAAACTAATTAGTCTAATTCATCGTAGATAAGGTGGAAATCTAATGAGTTAATATAACAGAATTCCGGACACAGGAACCTGAATTAACAAAATGAGGTACAGGGATCACATTTATAACAATGGATTACATGCAATACTACAAGCCGCATATAGAAAGAAGAACATTGTGCGTATTATACAAAAACCTGTTCATTGAGCTCATTATATTTTTTCTCAGCTTCTTTTTTTGATTCCTCCAGAAATAACTTCTCAGCCTCCCATTTAGCTCTGAGCTCCTCCTGCAAAATATCACACCAGATTTATAAGTACTATCCCCTGCAGAGCAAACCTCACAGAGGGTAGCAGGTCCCAAAGACTAACATATATATGTTTTTGCCATCAACTAGCAATATTAATAACTGCATATCAGCATTGATGTGAAAATCCACTCGAAGTTGGATGTGATTGTCAAGCCTCATAGACTATCTTTGAAAATTCACAAATATTAAGACCTATCGCCGCCAATAATATTCAATAAGCATGCATATTATCAACTAAAATCCCACTATTATTAAAGGAAGCATGAATGTGCTTTTCAATTTCAAATTCCTACCGATTACAACTTCCTCTCGCAGCACATACAACCACATTGCAACTTCCTACCGATGAATAAGAATTTGCTCTCTCCCTCTCCATCCACCACAATAAAACAGTATTAATAGATGAGAAAAAAGCATAAATGCCTCAAAATAAAAAGGTTTTTCATCCATTTACATGCGGACACACAAATCATTTGATTTAAAATATTCAGTACCACATACATACCCAAATCCAGTAAGTTCAAGGAATAACAGACTCAAGCAAGTACCACAAAACTGTTAGCTTTATCAAATACCACAAATGAAGACCGCTGTATGGCACAAAAAATAGGTACCGTGCACTCTTCACGTTGAGACAAAAAGCCAATCAGATAGACAAGCAAGATTACATTTTCAAAACAAAAGAACACATTAAATTAGGCAAGAGAAACAAAGGGGAAAAAGAAAACAACAGCTCGGCACCATTACATTTTCAGTTTTCTGTTCATCTGCCAATTTGCGGAGATCAGATGCTTGCTGCTGTAGTGCGGCCAACGCTTCTGATGTTTTTGTTAACTCCTTAATTGTCTCAGATTGTAAAACCACCTAAACAACAATAATAAATAAATAAATAATTCAACATTTCAAAATCACTAAAAAGACTGCAGATGCATGGGTCAGACAATATCAGATGTTAACAATCAGTAATTCACTATTAAAAAGAGCATAAATGAGAGAGAGAACTCATTCTAGTGACTCCATTTAATATTGACAGGTCTAGCTGACCTAATAGAAACAAAAGAGGCACACCAACATGCCAAAGCATGCACATATAGGTCCTTCAAAAGACCAGTAAAATAAAAAGGCAAAGTTGGCCTCTAAAACTTGGAAAAGCCGTAAACATCAAGACCATAATGCTAAAAATCCCAAGAAAATAATGAACATTTTAATTAATCTTAACAATTATACAAGCATGAATAGAAATATGAACAACAAATGACCTGTCTTTCATAATTATCTTGAGCAGTGCGCCAACGTTGATGTTCCATCTCCAAATCTTCTTTCAAAGCCGAAACTTGACTTTCCAAAGCCATGATTTTAGAACTGCATGCAAAGACCAAGCATGTGAGCAATTAAAACAATACAAGTCATCTTACAGTATTTTAACCGACAACTCACATTTTACTCGAACTTTCATCCTTAAGAGAAGCTATTTCCATCATTGACGAAGCAAGAGCATCTTCTTTTCCTGCAGTTGCAGAGGCCAGCTCTTCAGACTTCAACTTCAATTCATTTTCAAGCTCCGAGATTCTATCTCTTAGTGAACGAAGTTGATCTTCTAATGATTCCTTCATCTTTTCTGACTGGAAACATTTGCAATAACTCATTCAGATATACATCAATGAATGCCCATGCTAACGTGATTATATGAGAGTACCACTTTTTTTTCCAAATACAGTTAAAAGATAATGAGAATACCTCCATTTTGAAGTTTTCATGAGCCACTTCCATCTGCTTTAGTGCAGCTTCATTTACCTGAGCTATGCTCTTGTACTGCAAAATAATAAAAATTTAAATCAAAATCATGTCAGTCTGCACTGACAAAACAAAAAACATCAGGAAGCAAAATAAGCACCTGTAGCATGTGGTCCTTGTTAGCCTGTGCCTCCTCCTTCAATTTTTCAATCTCCTCCTTTGCCATTAATAAATCTGTGACAACCTTTGGTATTCAACCAGAAAAAGAACAAACAAAGATCAAGTCAGATGATATACCTCTAAAACAATAGTGATTCTCATTCCAATATAAATCATATATAAAAACTGGAGCAGACCATTACATTTTGTCAACAAGCATCAGTGCCAATAAAATGCCAAAGAAAAAAAAAAGTTGATATCTTCTGCAATTAGTGTTGCATTGAGAGACAGTAACACAACAAAAGTAAATGAATTTACTAGTCCTCTTATTCAATACATTCTTTAACCCTTGAGATTTCAGTTCACTCCAACTCATCATGGTCTTCCAGACATTATTAAGTTCATACACCAAAGCATTGAATCACTGCACAATTTAATTTATGACACCTGCTTTAAATTTCTCTATTCTTTACTGTTCCTAGAAATCATTTCTTGAAAGAGATGACAAAATTTTCCATAATAAAAGTTCAATTTTCTTAATGTCTCAAACTAATCGTAACATAACATCCGTATAAGAATAAAATATTCAACAAAAACGAGTATATGCACCCACACATACTAACAGTCAAAGGCTAAGATGTCAAACAAACAATCCTGACCTCAGTTGTTGAAATTGAGGAAGGCAAGCAACCATCATCCATACTAGTTGCCTGCATCAACAAGGGAGTGAAAAGGAAAGAAAACATAGATCACATGAAACCATCCATTATAGAAAATGAAATAATGCTTCTAGTTCAATTAAGAGTCTTTCCATCGGTGTAATTAGTCATTAAACACCTCCGTATTGTTTGATGTAATTAAATGCACCTGGAACAACACCTTAAATGCATTATGCTTAAAAACTTCAATCACCTTTTGTTTTTCTATCTACAAAAAATTTTGAGACCTACATGTAATAGCAATTAAACTTCTCAATCCTCTTCATCTTCAGATTTAGTTACAAACTTATGACTTTACTTTTGCAACCTATATCAACCCCTCTAAACCAATCCAAAATTCAACCCTTGCAAGTGGGCAAATTAACAAAATTCACAACTTCAAAAATACTATAGTGAATTTCTAAACAGCGATCAGAATCTGCTTACACAATGAATGATTATATTTGAATAAGTACAGACTGTCATCAGATGTTCCCCAATCAATAAAATCACATAATAAGCTACATGTCATCATAGCACCAACCTCACAAAATAAGCAAAGTTGCCAAGAATGTAAATAGTGGTTAATGACACAATGGATTGTCCATGCATAAAGAAATATTTTGCATATAGCTCATGCAGCCAAGAAATCAAAAGCACTTAACAGAGACGAACTCACAACCAAAATCAGCAGACCGATGGAGTGCATTCAAGCAGCACATGACATCCAATAAGGTGAACACATTTTGATATTTCTTCCAATACTCACCTTAGCATTTGAAGTTTTGACCTTTTTCTCCAATTCAGAAATTTTGGCCTGGAAAAAAAAAAGTCAAACCAAGATGGCAATCGATTGTATGTTCTATCATAAAATTAACTGCCCAGAACGACTAAGAACCACAAAAAAAAAAAAAAAAAACAAAAAGAAGTATGTTACATCATTTAATTATATTAAATACTTACCTCAGCAACAGCAGCCCTACTCTCAGCAGCCGAAACAGCATGCAAGGCCTTAGTCAATTCTTTTCCCATTTCTTCAACTTGCCGCATAGCATCTTTCAAAGTTCCTTCACGATCAGCTGTGAGTGCTCTGACATTATTCCTCTCTTGTTCCAGCTCTTTCCTGGCCTCTGCCCATTCTCTCTGCATATAAAATAAGTTTTTGAAAATGGCGCACAGATACTATTTATATCTTACACTGAACTTTAAGTAACAACTCACAGTAGCTATGAGAATTCAATTTAATCTCATTTGAATATGTATCCAAAATTTACTAAACCTAATTGGGCTTAAGACTCATTCACAAGGGCAAATGGCATTTTTTTAAGAATGCTTTGGGTATTTGACGGTATTCGACAATATATCCAACTAATTTCATCAGAATTTAGTTATCAAAAGTCACTCAACCTTGAGTTTCAAGTTAATAGCCCAAGGGATACCAATACAAATAAGAACTTAAATACAGGTCAATTGAACTGCATTCCCTTATTTCCGAAAAATTCCAAAGAGGATATAACATTTTTTTTGAACAATAAAGAGGATAGAACTTTATACACAAACAAAAAGAAAAAATATCTGTGCCTTATCTTAGAATTAATTCTTCATTTGATGAGGGAAAATAAATTATCTGTTATTAGGCATTCATAAACATATTTTCTGAAATTTAGTGAGAAATAACCATAATTCAATTTCTCCTGATTACTTGACAGAAAGAAACTATACACTGTTCAAAAATTAATAAGCACAGCATTCATGTTTAAAATCAAACTATACAATAGATAAACAAATAAATAACAAGTTCGGTTTAATGCACGATAAAATTAATCTAATAAGATACACAAGAAATTCAGTACGAGAATATGTCATATATCAACATTATACAACCTAAATACTCATTAATAGTTTTGTGCGCAGTTGTAATATAGTAAGAAATATTGGACATAGGTTAAAACATAGAAGATTATGTTCTAACGAACACATCATATATATTTAAGTCAGTACAGTTTAGATGTTCAATAGTACACTTATCCTTTAAATTTTTAATACAACACTAGGGTTCATAAAACAGAAGGCAGATACCAATGTTGTATCCCATTAAAAAGAGCAGGCAAGTGATAAATTATATGTAAAAAAACACTAGTAAATTTTTCACTAAAATTAAACAGTTCCTATTAACGAAGAATATATTTACTATTTTGTATGATAAATATTCAAATATACAAAACACACTTTTCGAAAAATATCTATCTTCCGCACAGAAAGTAATCAGGTCATAAAAGCTTTTCTTTTTAATTTTTCCAATCAACTAATTACACCAATGAATAAAAACAATTAGTCAACATTAAAATTTGTCAGTGGACAAAAATTTGTTTTCCATTGCACACCTAATATCATAAAAAAATTGTCTTCCTTAGTTGAACTTTTCTGAACCAAAATAAAACATGGATTAACAAAATAGAAAAATAAATTAAGTCAAATCATACTTCAATTAATTTTAAGTGAAATTTCTGTTTAAAATTTCTGTTCAATTATAAATTATATTTTAAATAAATTTAAATTGAATAATCTTACAATATGATAAATTTTAATTGAATTATCTTAAAATATGATAAATTTTAATCGAATAATCTTAAATATGATAAAATTAAATGCTAAATAGATAAACTCGGCCAAATTTTCATCATACTAAACCCAAGTGGTTACTTAATCTTAAATAATTACAGGAAAGAATTCTTCTTCAAGAAAAGACAATTCCATGAGATGCTTTCTATTTCCATTTTCAGTTACATATATTTTCTACTTTGTGTTTGTTGATTCTAAAAATTTTATTTTTCCATGTGACTTATGATGAACTTCTACCTTTTTTTGTTTTCAGAAGCACCAAATGCAAGAATTGTTACCTTTCAGTGATTGCAGAAAAGAAGTTTTGATTATTTAGAAGTTTTATTACATTTAGGATAGTTTGTCTATAAATAAGCTATAATGTAGTTTGTAATAGACAATTTTTGTTAATCAATAATATTTTCGGAATTAATTCCAATTCCCTGCTTTTGTGAATTTTGCAAAATTCAATTAGTAGAAGGCTAATTTCTGGCATAATGCGCGATCAACAGATCTTAGTATTGTCGTTATAAATTTACGCTGCATCAGTTGGTATCAGAGCCTAAACCCTAGCCGCCATCATCATCATGCCGCCAAGGAGAGAGCGAAGAGTTGATGAAGTTGCGGGGTAGGAAGATATGAACCGGATAGAGCAGAGACTAGAACAACGCCTCGAAACCCTAATAGACCAAAGAATGGAGACTATTGTGGATCGTTTGGTAGACCGAATAGATGGGCTATTCGCAACTCACATGAGCGTGAATCCTCGACAAAGAAGAAACCCTAATAATGGAGAATTCATAAACCCTTTTGTTGGATTGGAAGAGTTCTATGACAGAGAAAATGAAGTAATTTTCTCTCAAGAATCAAAGCTTGGAGAAGGTAAATTCTTTGAGTTCACTTTACCTCCAACATATGATGAAGATTATGCTTGTGTTGAAGTGGTAGATTATGATTCTTGTGACAAGATTGTTGGTATTGAAGAAACTTTACAGCCAATTTATAATGTATATGAAGACGAATATGAGAACTCTTATTGGAAAGGTGATATCGATTTTATTGGGGTTAATTATATTTTGAATATGGATCCGTTTAACAAACTTAAAGCCTGGTTTCTTAACGGAAAAACTCGAGGACGAGTTTTTTCTAAGAGGAGGAGTATGATATGGGCCACAAGAAGCAAAAAGGATCAACAATTCAACTTGAAAACAGTTACTTGTCATGGAAATAAATAAAAGATATATTTTAAATTGTATCTTTATTTTAATTGTAATTATTTTATAATTAGGATTAGGAATAGATTTTATTTTAGGGATCCTAAATTGATAAGGATTCCTATTTTGTTTGTATTTTAATTTATTTAGTATTTTTTCTTATTTAATCTACTTAAGAAGTTTAGACTATCTAGAAGTTTTGATTATTTAGGAGTTTTATTACATTTAGAATAGTTTGCCTATAAATAGGCTATATTGTAGTTTGTAATAGACAGTTTTTGTTGATCAATAATATTTTCGAAATTAATTCCAATTCTCTGCTTTTGTGACATCGTGTGCGATCAACGGATCTTAGTGTTTTGTTCGAAATTTCCGCTGCATCAAGAACAAATCAATTTCACTACGACAAAATTACAAATTAGTTTTTAAATTAGATACGGTCAACCGTCAACGCATTAGAGCATGTCAAAGACATGAGTGCTCATGTCAAAGAACCTTCAAAATGAACATCAGTCTAGACTCTAGACAGCAAAAGCAGTCAAATATACAGTGCTCGAATATCTGTTAGCAAAATTGTTAACAAATCAACATCTAAAGTGTAACATAGATCACATAGGCAGAAGCAAAATGAAACAAACCTCAATCGTTTTCATATGCTCCTCTTGTTTTCTCCTCTCAGCAGCTCTTGCTTCCTGCATTAACCATGAAGACAATATCACTCCATAAAATCAATTTTTCATAGGAAATAGTTCACAGGACAACTTAGATAACATACCTCACGAACCTCCTCCGCACTATGAATAGTATCCAAACTAGCCTGCACAGACCGATAATTTATAAGTAGGACACTAATGAAATAAGGAAACCAATAATTAACTTTCTCAACCTGTAGGCGATAGACTCTCTCTGACAAACTACGAACTTCATCACAAGCTCTTTTCTCAGCATTTGACAACATATCCTTCTCATGCTTAAGAACAGATACCTGTTCAGTAGAATGATGCAAAATTTAGTAGCATTAAGTAAAGACAAAATTGATTGTTCTATTTGATAGAACTAGTACCTCCATATTTAACTTCCGTGACAGCTCCTCCGATGCATTTAATGCTTCTGAACTTTCTTGTATTTTTCTTTGGAACTCAAGAAGCAGTTGTGGAAACTCAGCATTTCGTGCCCTTAGACTATTTATTTCAATTTCCTGTCATATAGCACAAGCATTACAAAATTATTAAATTAAAACACAATCTTCACCTAATCGGTACAGAAAGCATGGATCCTTGATATTGATTCACACCCTAGCATGTGCAACTCACTTTGAATGAAACAAAAAAAGATGGAAGGAAAAACTGAAAACACATTCCAAATATAAGGGCACCTGCTGTTCGTTTTTCGCCCTATAATTGTCAAGTCTTTCTCCAGTGAACTTGATCTCTAGGGCCAATTTATCACGTTCTGATCGTAGTGAAATGATATCACTCCTAAGCAAAATAGCAGAACAGTAAACAACAAAAGGTAAATAGATAGCATGGGAAAAAGACTTAGATTTAGAAAACAAAATGCATATAATGTAAAAGCATTCAAGAAAGGAAATTAAGTAAGCCAACAAAAAGCAGATTCCCAAACAGCCTTAGGGAAGTGAAATTAAGTGGTTCTGTTGAGAGGGGGAGAGAGAGAGAGGTGCAAGGAACAAGCATATACCATATTGGTTCCAGATAATGGAAATATATAAAATAAATAAATAAATACACAAATAAAAGCACATAACTTTGGTCCTAATTTCAAGGTAGCCCTCAACTGAACTCTTGCCACAGGTGTAGGAGTCTTTAAGCACGGTTATATGTATCTTTGCAAATGTAATACTCAAAACTTAAACGTGCGTTAATCAATTTTTTAGTATCATATCACTAAAAAGCACACACACACACACACACACATATGGAACTAGAAAATTAGAATAGTCCTAATTCTATTCAGCCTCTTCCTCTTTCACTCAAAAGCATTGACAAATTCAAAACTGTAGTAACAAAAGTTCTCCATAGCTTTCTTAAACCTGTTTTCTCTCACAACCAAATCAACAACAATTAATTACATTTTCTAGTTGTTTGACACCCTATTTGAATGAAGTCGACTGGACGTTGGCCTAAAAGAACGATGGGTTGCTAGGAAGACTTATCACATGAATTTGAAAGATGTAATTCAGAGTTCATATATTCTATCATATCACAATGTTATCTTCAATTCGCAGTTTGCTGTTTCACTGAAAGAATAGGTTTTTAAGCTTTAATCCATTATATTGAAGCAGCCTTCGGAAAAAAAGGACCAGATATCTCTATTCAGGTTAATCATATAGATCAAAATATCACAAAAACTATAAAACTTTAATTTGTAGAAGCAAAACAACAAAACTCTAATTTAACCGCAATAAAACCAAAATCATTGAATCCAGCACTGACTTCACCGAAGTGCTGGTCTAGCAGCAACATCACACCTCTTTCATGCTATGTCGAGGCCACTTGGACTCCATGAAGCACCAAGTAAGAAAATTAAACAAAATGTTGATGAGAAAGAGAAAAATCGTAAATGAGGAAAATTCTCCATTGCACCAACACTTATTTGTTTGAATTTTCTTACTTGGTGCTGATGTGGAATTCAAGTGGCATGCCTAAGTGTGATTTATTCCAGTAATGGTGATTTATTCCTAGTATTACACTATCAAATCAGCAGTACCACAAACAGGCAAATAGCCATAAAAAATAAGAGGCACTCAATATATGCCCGGTTCTCACCCAAAACGACTTTCTAATATCATGTAGAATACCACCATTAACCAAACCAAAAGGCATTTGTAAGAGATTATGTATACTATTTTTCATTCTATCAAAGATCCTAAACACTATCGAACCACCTTGTTTATTTGACGGCCAATAAGAACGAGACAAAAGTTCAACGGCCAAGTTTTGAATTATGCTAAAAAAAAAAAAAAAATAAAAATAAAAAAATAACAAATAGCTTTAAAAAATAAAAATATAAAAAAATAAGTGCAACTCTATGTTCTAAAAAAATATCAGCAAAATCTGTAGCCTCAACCCTTTGTTCTTTTATCCCGGCTCACCCATGTTGCACACATATCAGACACTGTAAACAAGTATAGATACTAAAATAACATCCTCCAAATATAGGCACATAAGGAAATTGCTCTTCATGCTCTTGAGACAAGCATATACTCCACAAAAATACTACTACAAAGTGGACTTTGGGGTGGCGGTGCAGGGTAGTTCGGCAGGTAGAAGAAAAAAAAAAAGGCAAATGAAAAGATTGGAAAACAGTCAGAATCAAATAACAGCTATAACAATGTTCTCCCTTTCTTCTTTCGTGGATGGAAAGCACTTAAGAGAATGCATAGCTGAGAACCATACAAGATGAATCTAACTTGTCCCAATTATGCATATTAAATATCCAGCGGAAACTATGGATAAGTAATATACCTAGATTTTTGCAATTCCTCTTCAAGAGACCTCAACCGTTCAGCAGCCTTTTCTTGCACCACCTTAACAGATTCCTATATTGAATAAGATGTATAATAAATTTGTATATTCAAATACCATAATAAAATGACCATCCAAAAATCTAAACTTAAAAATACCTTCGAACCCTCAAGCAGAAGCAAGAGGTCTTTCCTTCCATCATCTGCAGCTGGAAAAACAACTAAATAAACATATGATAAATACATAAAAACATGAATCGCTTAGGAAAAGAAATAGTGTTCCATGAATCTATTCTTCTAGTAAAGTAAATTAGTAAATTTGAACTTCGGAGTGGAAAATTTACAAGTACAGAATCTCATTTAAACGAACACAATTATAAGATCAGCAAGGTAACCAAAGAAAAAATATAATTCTATCATCAGTAATAATTGGGACCTTTAAAAACAGAATTGTTTCTCAGTCCATACAATCAATTTCACATATAAACATTTAGAAAATTTGTTGGATATTTGAGTACAAGAAGACAAACAAATCCTCCCAAAGTCCCACTAATATGGACTTAGTTTCTTTTCTAGATGTCCCAAAAGTATAAGCTAATTTCTCCTCATAAACTATATTTAATTTATCAAATGATTAGTCCACATTATTTATCAATTATAATGATTTGAAACCAAAACAATATAGAGATATTAGAAAACTTTATTCATTAAATTACTCTTTTGGCGTGTAATAAACGATAAATAAGACAATTTATCAATGAAACACAAAATACTAAATTTTCTTTATATGGGAAATAAAGACTAGCCAAGTATTAGTGGGATAGAAAGAGTAACTTTTACATTCTTTGACAGTTTGACGTTTAAAGTTGCAATTCAGCAGACCTAGACAAGCTTTTTTTCTTAAAATCCAGGATTAAAGATGCTAAAATTATCATCAGCATTTCTTGCCATCAATGCTTTCAATTATTTTGAGACTTTAACTTTTGTCATTTATGTTCCTTTATAACTTTTGTCATTTATGTTCCTTCATATGCATGTACAAGTACAAAAGTATTTCTTTGTGCATTTCTAGCATATACCCAAAAGCCCAGTAACAACACAGACCAGCAATTAAGTTAGATTGAAATATAACTGCTAAGAAGTTTGTTTCTCAAGGACGCCGATGTTAGAATCGCTCAATACAAGAACTTAATAATTGGCAAACAACCAATTTTGCAAATGATGGTTCCATATTAATTAGAACACACCACACTTTGACGTGCATACCACTTCTACTGCATCAAAAGTTCCAAGTAACTTTAATCTTATTATAATTCAATTAAATTTTGGTCATTCACAAAATGAGATATTTTTATCATTGAAATAACTATAAAGGTAAAATCAACCATGCAATTTATGCCAATAAAATGAGAGGGTAACCTGGCAGTGCATTTGAAGAATGAGAATGAGATGAATGGAGTTTATGTTCCTCTTCATATAGCCTTTTGTACATGGCAACCTATTAGAAAAAAAAGAAAAAAGTAAATAACATACTTAGAGAAAGCATTAAGATCAACCCAGATTCCTCTACACAGCATTTGACACAAACATGTACCCAAAAGTGAAACAAGGATGTCAGGTGCAAAGAGGCTTACAGAAGTGTGTAGTGATTCAATCATTTGACTCTGTTCTTCAGCCCTCTGCAACACCGCTGTGACTTTGCAGGTAGTTTCATCAGTCTGTTTCTTGAGCTCCATTTCAAGCTTTTCCTGCAATTTCATTACATTGTAGCCAGTTGTCGAAATAAGTCTCCAAAATTAGAAGTTGCAAAATGACAAAATAAGACAGAAAGATGAAAGATATAGCAAGTGAATTGTTCCACAAATACCTTGAACTCCTTCTCTTTATCCTCAATCTGGTTAGAAAGATTACGAACAAGGCTTCTGAGCTGAACATTCTGCTCAACTAATCCATTGATATCCTTGAAGGTCAGCTGCAACATCATTTAAACAAACTCAATATCAACAACCAGTCAACTAATTGTGCCCCAAACCATCCAACCTCACCCTGCCCTCTCTCCATTATCTTCCAGAAAGAGAAATAAATAAATAGAAATCAACAAACAAGTTTATGAGAAAAACTTACAAGTCGTTCAGAAATTACTTTTTCAGCATCAGACTCCACATCCATCTCATCAGCAGCCATTGTTGCAATGTCATCAACCTCATTATGCCCAACAGATCCACAACGAAGTTGTATATCACGACACTCCTTGAGTAGAATTGTGACCTATAATATCATTGCAACCATTAATAGTACTAGAAGACCGTAAATTACATTAATGAGCTTCTTGTGGCGCTTTTGCAAAAGTATCAGGTTCCAATTAACAAATCATTTGAACACACAAAAGTTTGTTAGAAAAACAACCAAGAAGTAAACAAAACTAAAATTGTCCAGGTAATACAGAGGTGATACGCAAGAATGTACAGGGTAATGACAATAATCATTAAACCTCAATAGCAAGAGCAAAGACATGGTATGACGAGCTGTCACCTATGATATCATTGCAACCATTAAGCCGATGGACAATAGTATTAGAGGACAATGAACTATATCAATTAGCTCCTTGAGACACTTCCATAAAAGTAAGCATCAAAATTACATGAAAATGCACAAACACATGCTGGAAATACAACCAACATGAAACCTAAATATGTACAGAGAAATTGCCTATACATAAGCAGCAGTCATATCTAATTCAAGCATGTATATGATTTTGATATCTCATTATTGAACTTCAATAGGAAAAGCAAAAACAAGGGCTTTCTACACAACAATTACAATAAAACAAATCAATATATAGGACTTCCATAGAAGTCGAGTGTGCAGCACAAGAATCACCGATAGGAGCAAGACAAAAACATAACTCCATTTTACAACCATGATTATCTCATGAGTATGAGCAAGGTTTTTCCATAGAATACTTCAAGCTAACAGATATCATACTGTTGTCCAAACAATGCCACGTCTAGTCTTAATTTTCCAACTTGGCCTAAAGCCCAATGCAAAATAATCAAACAGACAGGAGAAGGAATTAAATAATATGCCTGTTTTTGAAGATCCGCAATCTCCTTTTGTGCCAAATTGTTCTCACGCTCATGCCTCCTTAAATCCACCTATCAAACCATAACATGCAACGAGCTTAGCTGAATATTTAGGTATAGAAATTAAATAAAAATTGAATGGTTCTAACCTTTAGTTCTTCAATAGTTTTCTCCAGATTTGCCTGATCAGAAATTGAGTTCTGTAACTTTTGGTTGATGATCGAGTATGATTCTACCATTCTATCATATTCCGCTACATAATCAACAAATTTGTTAGAATGCATAATAAAATCCTAGCATGCTATATAATCACAGTTCCTATATCAAAATAAAAACTAGCATAATAAAACATGACATAAAATCAGATTAAAAGTTGAACACTATTAACTGATATAACAAAATATCCAATTTGGTTCCCCATTAATTCTCCTTATACTATATCTTGTGATATAGGTGGATAAGGGTTAGTAATAAAGAAAAACATGAGAGGGCAGCAAATGAATGCAACCCACAAAATGAAAAATAAAAAGTAAAATGAAGTACCAGATGGAAAATCTATATCAGGCAGTTATAAATAGATGATTAATAGATTGACTAATATACCAAAAAAGGTTTTCCCTTCCCACCAGTATCCACAATATACAGTTTAAAAAACTTTAAACATATAGCAAGGCAAGGGGATCAACAAAGGAATGAGTTTGTATATAATACAAGTATGAACAACCTACAAGGCTACAAACACTACCTCTTAAACCAAACCACAAAGAGAAATTAAAATAAAATAAATGATCTTCCCCAACCACAAACCACCACCACCCCCCACGACCCGCCCCACCATATTAGGTCCTCTATGTTACAACGCCATTCTTATGATCCACAAATTTAATGAGGAAAAGCATTTCAACTGAGTAGAGGTAAATAGATAAACAATGGCACACCCTGTATAGGAATATAAAATTCAAAATCAGTTATAAAGAATACCTCTTTCATCCAAAATCATTCCGGCTTTCTCCTCTAGTTCATATAAGACCTATATAAAAACAGAATCAGCACCTTCAAGATCAAGTCAAGCAGAGAAAGTTCAAGAACTGATGGCTGCATTATTTATTTATATCAGTGAAAAGACATGATAGTCTAAAAGCTAAAATAAACAACAAACCTAGAATCAACCCATTCAAGACCTTAAATTGAGAAAAATAGGTAAATGATCTCAAGAAGAATCAAACATATGAAAAGATATAAACAAAAAGGCTTTAGTACTTATCTAATTGTATTGATAGCGGGGCATGATGGTCTAAATATTGTGCATAAGATTATTGATCATTGAGATGCCCTTAACATGTCCAATAATCAACTACAGCTTTCAAAATTGTATACTAGCTTATACACAATGATGTAATGACCAGACTAGGAAGCACTCAATTCCTATGCAGTCACAACCTCCAATTCAATGTTGTCTACGAAGTGTCTTTGCCAAGTCAGTTTTTGTAGCTCAAATTCACTTTAACAGGGAGTGGAGCAAAACTAACTCAAAACAAATACAAAATGACAACTTATACTTCCATTGCTCAATCTTTATTCCAAACAAATAACCAGGTAATATTTAAGAAATTAAAAAACAAATAAAACCAAATGAAACTTTTGGATGGAGGAAAGTTAACCAGATTAAAAACCTAGGTTTCTTTTTCAGCTTCATGTTCTGTTGTGTCTCGCAAGATAAATTGATTTGTCATGAAGAAACCCATCATTCATTCTAACGTTAAATTTGATGAAAATATCTGTAACATGTAGGTTTGCAAATGCTATGAGCGATATTGGAAAATCGATGGATATTGCCACAATTTAATGTTGACATTTCTTTTTATTTTTATTCCATAATTTGTCATATATAGATTTCCACAAAGTCTTCATGGATATCTACAGTCCATCTATGATTAAAATCATTGTATTGATGGCAAATAAGAATGAGATAATGAGTAAGCACATCGTATTATCCCAGAACTCTCAAAAACTTAAGCATCATAGCTAGTCTTGTCGGAACCCAATCCAATCACACAAAGCATAAATAGACTTAAATAAAGCTAGTTCTACAACAATATATTTCAATCATTATGATCATATGAACCAAGGTAACATAAGCTTTTCATGAATTCACTTTTGGTATATTACAACTGTCACACTTGTTGCAACTCTTAATAATTTGTAATTTGACATATCAAGTTTATGCAAATATTAAATACTAGAATGGGTTGGAAAAAATGACAGATTTATTCCAATACAAACGACTTCATCTCAAGCAAGCTCCACTATACATATTTCTTCTGATAACAATTTCTGATCGTTCTATAACACAACTGAAAGTGGACAAGGAAATTCAAACAATCTCTCTACAGTTCAACATGATTACAACATGTTGTATATCTCATACTCCCTTCTCCCCAATTTGATAGATCACTTTGAACCATTACATGGTTTAAGAAAATATATTAAAGATACAATTTTTACACATGATTTTCCAAATATAATCTCATTTAACTTCATGATATAAATGGTTGAGCATTTAGTTACTAAAATTTCCAATTACATTTGCATTGGATTGGTAGCATGTTAATAATTTCAAGGAAACTTGATGTGTTTTGTTGATTATCATGCATAATAAATGAAGGGTGAAGATTAGAAAACAACTAATTTCTGTGAAAGGAAAGTTCTCTATAATTTTGAATGGACCATAATGGAAAAATGCTCTATCATATTGGGACAGATGGAGTATTCATTTATAAAAAGAAAATTAATTAAAAACATGAGTCCATATTATAGTTATCACAAGCTACAAACAACTGAAATACCAAAAAAAAAAAAAAAAGAGATTAGAATAGTACCCACAAATTGCAATTGATGAAATGTATAACTAAAACAAGTCTGGACCCAAAACAATTCAATGATGTTTTCAAAAAGTAAGGGTGAAAATAAATTTCTGCATGAAATCCAAAAACAAAAATATAAAATATAAAAAATCATAAGAATTCTTGACAGCCAAAGCTTAGTTTGAAAAAATAAAAATCATAACAATGAGAGAAGAAACAGAAATGATTCACATGAAATCATAGCATAGCATGCAATCGTTTAACTAGCTGATGCTAAAAGTATTGCAGGTAAGACAAAGACGACACCTACCCGTTGTAATATGGCTTCAGACTCCTTCCTACCCAACTGCTCATGGCGAAGAGCATCAACTGCTTCTTGGTATTTTGCATACATTTTAGCAAGCTAACAAGCAAATAACAAACAGAAAAAAAGAGACAGTCAAAATCAAACAAATAATTTCTGAAAAACAATACAACACAAGCTAAAATAGTTTAAACTTACACTCCACCCATCACGAAGCAGAGAAGTTGCCAATGCAGTTCCTGAGATACCCACTGGAATTCTAGGCACAAGCACATTGTTTCCCTCAATCTGATCAGTAGAATCGTATGGATAATTTGACCTGCAACATAAAAATCAAAGGAAAACAAAAAAATTATGGCAATTTAACAACTTATACCATAAGGCATAATACTGTGAAGAGGCCGCCCTTCCTCGACTCAAAACAATTATTGAAGATTCCAAAGTCTAAACCAAATAGAAATACAAGCACTTAAGTTTGAGAATCAAACTTTAAACCATTATCGAATTTCAATGGACTATCTTGAAACATCAGTGCATCATATCAAAATACAAAACTAAAATAAACAAAGGAAGCACATCAAGGCAAGATTTGTATCAAAAGAAGCTGACACTTGGGTCTAGTAATCTGTCCTGCACACCCAGACTATAACCAAACAGTAATTTTTCCCCAAGTGAATGAAGGACAATAGGCATAACATCCTAAAAAATTTCAACTTCCTCCTTTTTCTGCAAGACGTAAAAAAGCTATCGTGACAACAACTGTGTCAAAGACCTAGGAAGCATAGATCACGGTAGACACAAGGAATCATATCAGGCAACCATCAGTATGTACTATAAATGTTAACTTATTTCATTCAACAGTAAAAAGGGCTAAAACCAAGTGAAAAACGAAATCAGTTTTTAACATATTGGTCGAAGAAAAATAAGAAGCACATAAACTTTAGCACACAGGAAATGATTACTTGAGCAAATGCAGTTCAAAGCTAAATTAGTAGCGGGAGGAATATAACCAAATAAACAAACATCATAAGCATTCTTAGCTAAACCAAAATAAACATGCCAGAAATAATTTATATATTTCAAATTAATTAATGATAGATATTGGGAAATCAATCTAATAATCCTTACTGATACATATTGGGAAATCAATCTTATAATCCTGAATTTTGAAATACTCTATTTATTCTTACAGAGCTTCAATTTGTTTTGTTGCAGTGTGGCAAGTGCATATCTCTGAGTATCAAACATAAAATGTGTAGATGCACTTGGACAATATTTTTTTTTTTTTTTTAAAACAAAAACAAAAAAAAAATAAAAATAAAAATAAAAATAGTAAAACAAGCAGATGCACCACATCAGATTCAAAAGCATTAAGAGGAATTCATATGGAAAGCCCCGTCACTGTCTTTATCAATTCATTTACATCCCATGATACAAAACCGTACCGCGGGATTCAAGAATTCCCTTCAACTATCCATTTTTACAAAGTATAAGGTCAAATCAACAAGACCTAGTATAATACAGAAACTAACAAGTTATTAGTAAATTTGCTGGATCGCATACATACCGTTCCAAGGTCAAACTGCTGAGAGGAAGGATATTCAGCTCATTAGCTTTCCTACTAGCTTCAACTTCAGCTTCACATCTTTCAAGTTTTAATTTCAAATCTGCTGCCTCCTATAAGCACCAAAAGCAAAAACACATCACAAACACTAAACCCATCAATTAAACGTAATACCTCCCATCCATAAAAACCTTCTAAAGACATCCATTTTTTTTTAAAGATGAAAAGAAATTTAACTAACAGAAACGCAAAGTTTTAGATAGCGAAACAAAAGTGTAAGCATTAAAAACAAGAATCTCCAGGCCCTACAGAAATTCTTACATTACCTGTGAAACATCACATTTATGCAGATCACATTTATCGAGTGTTGGTTATAATATTTAAACTGTCTATCTAAAGATATCAGCATACTTTTTTTTACCACACTTAAAACCATAACTTGAAATCATATTAGTTTAAATTCCTAAAAAATAAAGAAAATATTCACAGGATTCTTTCAACTGCTATAATTTCTTGTTATAAGACAAACAAAAGAAACTCCATTGAAGAAAAACACACAAATTTGGATAATCATTGCTCCAATTTTGATCATGAGTAAGAAAGCTTGCAAGAAACAAACTAGTATCCACAGTTTACAAATCCGAAATCAAACTAACAAAAAAATAACATACCTTCTCATATTGATTTCTTGCAGATATTTCCTTTTCAAGTCTCTCTTTGTAGTCAGCTTCAAGTTGGTTCATATGGGTCTATTTGCAATTTGCAAGTGCCAAAATAAATAAATAAATAAATAAATGCATATTAACAAAAAAAGAGAGAAAACCAATATTGTATTCAAGACATACATAAAATATGATTCATAAAAATTATATGAGAACTTACTTCGAGAGCTTTGACTACACCCTCGAGTTCTCCTGCCTTTCTAGACCATTCCTCAGAGCTTTCTTTATACAACTCAACAAGCTTATTTATCTGTATGGATGGAATTCAGACAAACAAGGTAAACAAATAACTGCACAAGCCATGAAAGAGCTCAATAACGAGGATCAAGTTAAAAAATACACAACAAAACATGACAAATTCTTAAAATCTTGAAATCAATTGAATGTACTTACACATATGTAAGATATAAGTCCTTATTCTAAACTGGACTTTTTTTTTTCAAACGCGCTATAACCACATATTTGAGAAGACATTTATACGTAAAAACAGGAACAGATGAGCAACTGAGCCCATCTCACAAAAAAGCACAGCGACAATTCAAGATAACAGTTGTCAAGAAGACAATCTAGTTGATAAAAATTAATTTAACTTCTCCTAACAAGCAACAATCTCATCCGCAGCCTCACAGAAGATTTCAAAAGAAACTAGAGTTTCCACAGAAGACTGTCACTGAATGACCAACAATTCGTGAAACTAGGCCCACAGATATCAATATCCAGTAGATTAAGCAATCATATCCCAATTTTCAAAGCTGAAATCATAAAGGCTACACAACTAATATCACCATTGAGAAAAAGTAACCTAGAAAGAATCTATCAAGATAACAATTCAACATGTAGCACCTCTTTCAAAACACATCATGTTATGTATCTGGCTGACAATCTAAGTTCATCAATTCAGGAGCCAAAACCCATTACCCCTAACAGTAACTAAAAAAAAAAGGTAATGCAAATTCTAGCACAACATACAGTTGCAATTTCAGCAGTAAATTGCTCCTCATTTGCTGCAGCAGCATCCTTATGTGAACAAAATTCCTTCATAGAAAAAAAAAAAGAAAAAAAAAACCATAAGGTTTGAAAACATAAATAATGGCCTGTAAACCAAATTCATATAGACATCACTCACCTCCTGCAAGGAGGTTAACTTCACTTCTAACTCGTTCACCCTTTCTTTGTTCCACTTTAAAGAGCTAGAGCATTCATTGTGTCGTCTCTCTGCCTGTAAAATTTGTCCAAAACAATGACTTAATTATGTAACATGTAATTATGTAACATGTCTCTTAAGACAAGTGCTATAATAGGGTTCACATCAAACTTACATCAGCAAGTTTCATAGACATTTCTTCATCAAGATCAGCATGTGCTCTTCGAAGCTTGATGAGACTCTCAACCTTAGCTGTTAGCTCCTCATTTAGCCATGCATTATGCCTCTCAATGAGTTCCTTCTCCTGCTTACATCAAGATTGTCACAAATCATTCCCCTCTAAACACATAAAAGTAAAATCATTTAAATGCACAAAAACATGAAAGAACATGGGAGCGAATTCATACAAAAAACTTAAATGGAACTAGCTTTACTGATCTTATGGAGTAATGGTTATTGATACTTAGCTTACACCATTCACAAGTTAATTACTGTTTTTTGGTACAATTATCAGTTACATGAAGTAACAAAATTACTACTTAGCTTCAATTTGAAATCAATGCTAAGGCTATTGTCTTTTCTGTTACATCAATTTACACTAGCCCACAAATCATAATGACAACACTAGTCTTTTGAATCCTTGGTCCAGTCAAATATCAACATTCATCAATGATGCAATGACTGAGGCAAGAAAATAGCATGAAAAAACTGTAATCTTAGCAAATCAAAATATCACACACACACATGTATGTATGTATTTATGTATAGTATTCCATGTTTAAGAAGATAATAAAAATGAGAACATAACTAACTTATAATATATATATTAATTTAACGAATGTGTCGTTATAATATAATAGCAAAAAGCATGAATGTATTACATAAAATGGTATTTTTAGTAATATGAACTTTTAAGTTCTAACATTGCCTTCTAGTACATTCAAAACAAACAAAAAATAGAAACACTGTTTTACCTCTAATATCAAGATTATACTATAAAAAATCTATACACAACATCCATGCAAGGGCTAAATAACATAAGCCTCATGACTGCTAACGACAATGGAGCAAAACGAACCTGTGAAAGGCGAGCATAGTTGGCTTGAGATCGTGCCAACTCTGCCTCAATTTCACTTATCCGTGCCTCCTTCTGTGCTGCAGTGTCAGTCAAATTTACCTTCACAAGCATAACAAAGTAGCATTAAGCTTTCAATTGTGAAAGAGGAAGAATCGACCTAACCTTAAAAATACTACAAGTCTAGAATGATTGAAAGGCCTAGCAACTCACTATTCTATCAAGATAGCTACTAATGGAGGAACTCTTTTCACTAATTTCCAAATCCTTCTGCTCCATCAACTCAACCAACTGCCTCTTTGACTTGTGCACCGCTGACACCTCCAATGTCAATCTCTCTATCTCCCCATCCTTCCCAATCTGCAAAATAGTAACATCCAACTAAATGATAATTGAAAAGTAGGAAAGTTAAAACAACAAAAGCTCGTCATATAATTCACAACTTTGACGAATGGGACAACAATTCCCTTGAGAAGGATAAGGGTGAGGAAATGAAGTTCATTGTTTTCCCCAGATTTTCATCTTTGTTTTGTAATATATACATCAGAAAATGTAATTACATATCATTATTGGAGAAGGAAGCGCAAATCCTAACATAAAAAACACTCACTAGCATATCAAGCCATTCCACTCCTTTACAAATTATAAAATTTCTATTTCTTCAAAATACCAGTGCATGATTATACTCATCAAGGATGATAAAACTTAAAAGGCAAGGACTTTATACAAATAGAAATGAAGTGAAAACTATGTAAAAAAGCAAAGAGGATACAGTAGTTCACTTAGCAGGTCGTATACTAGGAGAAAAGAGAGCAAAACCATAGTCTGCCTCGGGCACAAACACCTCAAACCTATTCAAGCGTACAAGAGCTATTGCCTAGGGCACAAAAACCTCAAACCGCATATACTCATGTCAAAAAACTGTCAGGCGAAAAGTGAAAGCAGTGCGTACAGATTGCAGATGAAGCTGATGCTTCTGAGCTTGGACTTCAGCGAGGTCCGACAGACGATCATCGAGGGAAGACTGTAGTTGTGCGTTTTGAGATTCAAGTCTTGAAAAATCACTAGAAAGAGACAAGAATTTTTGCTCGAGAAGCGAGCAAGTTTGTTCAGCAGTGATAGAAGCAGCATCCGCAGCTGCCTTCACTGTGTCAAATTGAACTTGTAAGTTTCTGATGAATTCATCAGCCTTCGCGGCCACGTACGAAACATCGTTCGAATGACGAGAAAATTCGTCGTCGGAAATGAATAAGGGCATCGTTTCGCCCTAATTGAGAAAAACAAGTAAACAAAAACAGCGATTTCGGTTCCGAATCTGCAGAAAAGGTAAACAAACCGAGAAAGGAAGAGAAGAAGAAGAAACAGAAAACAGGGGGGAATGGTTACGGGATTTGAAGGGACAAACTTTGAAGCCCTATGGCTGTAATTCGGAGAGTTTGCCGCCTGAGTTCTTCAGATTTATTGTTATTTACAGCCGGCTTAAAGGTTTTTTTTTTCAAACCATTCAAAAATAATTGAAAATTGTACAAAATAAACATATTTTGTCATATTTAATTAATTATTAAGGGAAAACCGCAAAATATAATTATTAAGGGAAAACCGCAAAATATGCCTATTTTGGACCATTTAACTTCTGCTACAAAGAAGTAACATTTAACTTCTGCTACAAGAAGTAAAATTCTAGTCTTGTTTTTCCTTAAGGATTTACCCCTAGAGTCATATTTTTGGAATTATTTATTAAAATATACCTTTTTTTTTAAATAAAAACGTAACTTGTATTAAATTAAATCAGAACCCAACGTGGTCTGAATACATTGGGGGGAAAACGAATCCAAAACATGAAATCTGACATAGAATCGGCCGCCCTAACAAGGGTATGAGCTGCCAAATTCGCAGATCGCTTAACATGAACAACTTTTACATTAACTAAAGTTAAAAGAAGATGCCTACAATCATTAATGACACTACCGAAAGTAGAACGGTCCATCTGTTGTATATTAATCGCATTGGCTACCCGAAGACAGTCCGATTCCACCATCACACGTTGCAAACCTTTCTCGCGGATCCAGCTTAGAGCCTCTCTAATGGCCATCGCCTCCACCAACTCAGGACGGACAACTGACAGCCTAGGGTGTACAAACGCAAAATTTATCTGTCCTTCTGCATCGCGAAAAATAGCACTGACAGCTGCTGAGGCACCGAAGATGGCTCCATCAACATTACACTTCAGCCATCCAAAAGCAGGCCTCTCCCATATTTTTGGAATTATTTATTAAAATATACTTTTTGGTTTCTGTAGTTTATAACACATTAAGAATTTAATTTCCAAAATGGACTGACAGTCTTGAGTTTTTTTATTATAGAGAATTTAGCACAAATGGATCCATCTAGTCACATCTTTATAAAGTCTAGAGTTTTGAAGTATTTAATTGGTTTCTAGAATTACAAAGAGTATTAATCTCAATTCAAAAAATAGTAAAAATAACTCAATAAGATCATTTTAAAGTGTGTTTAGGGACCAAAATAAATAAGAAAATAATGCAATCTCACATTTTTTAATCCTAACATTTCAAATTCAATATTGAGGGAAAACAAACTGAAAACCAAAATATAAATTAATAACTATTTCCATTAATACAGGGGTGTCAATTCATATAAATTGGTCGTGTTGGTTCGACTATGGAGAGTCAATCTTAACTTAATCCATAATTGTTGTGATAATAAAAGCTCATTCCAACTTTGACCCAAAATTATTACGCTTTTTATGGAATTAGAGGAAAAAACTGTTGGATATGCCCTAGTCCTGAGGCATTAGTCTTTATCTTTGTATCAAACATTTGTACATTAATGTGAAATATATGTATGGACTTTTGGCTTAGCAAAGTTAGACTTTACTAACTTGGATATTTTTTGTCATTATGATTAAATATAAATGAGACAAATATCTCATCCTTTTGATCACCTCTTGGCCGAATTCTACATGTGATGTGACAAAGAAGATGACTCATTTTTTTAGACAAAGTGTGATGAGTGAATTGGTGAGTCATGGTTGACTTTTGGTAAGCAAAGTAGAACTTTGCTTACTTGGATATTTTGCCTTATTCTTTGGTAAGATATATAAGGGAAAATTTGATTCTACCAATTTATTCTTACAAGTACTCTTGGCTGCCCAAAATTGCTCTCTCCCTCTCTTTTTGAATTTTCCGAGTCACTAGCATGGGTTTCAGTCCGAGAGCCGTTCGTGTACGAATCGGTAGAGGAAATCTATACTTGATTTCTGCAGTCTTCTTCTATCTCTTATGAGATATCTTGGTAAGACATTTATACTACTCCTTTATGTTTTGTTTTTTATTTTCACTACTTAAACTCCCGGGACCCGGATTCGAGGAAATCGATGCGTATTTCCACACTTTTGTAGTTCGGTTTCCCGTGACGAATCCCAGCAAAAACAGCTCAAACTTGTCAAAATAAAAACACACAAAAAGTTTTCTTCAAATAAATAGTGTAAAAAAACTAACCAAATTGGAAAAAAAAAAAAAACAATAATAATAAGCAACAAGCAACAGGAAAAAAAAACATACGAGGTATTTTACTTACAATTTTAACTTTTCATGCTTCATTCGCATGCAGTTTGAGATTTTTCGACCTCTATGTTCATTTTTGGTGTTATTTTTGAGAAAACATAAACAAAAGGTGCTGATATAAGTGTAACAACCTAACAAATTTTCTCCCTTCTAACTTTTCGAAAATCAAATTTCTCTCTTTAAAATATATATCAATGCGTTCCTGATGTTGAAAGCTTCATTTTGACGCCAACAAAGTAGAAAATGTAGACCGAAGAAGCCGGTTTGATCAATTTTCTAATGAATTCTCACTCTGTTTTTTTCAACTTTTCAAGAAATAAATTTTCTTTCTGTAGAATTTATATCGTATTAATTTGTTACTGATCCTACTGCAAATACTTATATATTAAGAACCAGTTGAAGTTGAATTTGAAATCGAAATTTGAAAGAAAATAATTTCCATGTCATTCACTAGCAATTAAAATTTGTTGAGTGCACTTAAACTTTCCAATTTGTATGATCTTACTACAGGTAGGCAAACATTACTAAGAAAAAATAAAGGCAATCAAAGATCTATTAAAATGGAATTCCTTACATATTCTCTGGGAAGATAATTACAAAAAGGAGAAAATATATTACATTACTCATCACAGAAACATTCATATTCTTCTAAATCTATGACAATAATTAACAATACAGTAAGACCAGGCAGCCAGAGGATCTTCCTAATGAGGTCAGCCTTTGAGCTGATGGTGTCCTTCCCGAAATCAATTAGAAGGTTACGACACAGATGGTATCCTATTGTTTGCTAAGGCATTATCACCCACCATTATCTCCGAATAATAGGCCACCTCATTCATAAGAAAGAAAAAAACCTAGCTTAGGCAGATGGACATGAATCTTACAGTTAAACAACCCGTACAAATTAATAGAGTTAAATAACTTCCTAAACAAGAACACAGATTGATGGCCAAAAAGGCCAACAAAAGGATTTTCATCTCGCATGTCAATCATTCTCAGGGCTGCAACTACCTCACCTGGATTCCATGTTCACATCAACTCTCTTCTTGTGATGCTGGAACGGCCATAACTTCTCCAGGGGGTGGATGATCGAATCTGCATGTGGCGCCATATTTGCATGTGCCTGTCTTCATATAATACGGACAGTGAACTGCACCCTGTTGACAGTCATCAAATAGCTTTTTATGTACATGTACTTCTGGTACTTGAATATGCATGAGGATAAGTTGAAAAAAGCAATTGGGCAGAAAAAAAAGACCATGGGTACACAGCAAAGGTAAGATCTAGGCATGCGTGGAGGGTCTTTCATGTCAAACGAGGAAACAAATAGAACGGCAACAAAAAGCATCATCAGATGTTACATCGACAAGACCAAAAAGATTCATCCACCTTGACATTGCATCCGCCGTTAAGGTCAAACTACAACCTCAAAAAAAAAAAAAGATTGTTCACAACAATGAACCAATTGCTTTACTTATTTTTTTAACAGTTAAACAAGTCAGTACATATACCAATCAAAACCAGACATAGTTTAATCACATGTTAATGGGGCATAGAGAAAAAGTAGTTAGCAAAATAACAAATTTTCCACTAACAGTTTCATCAAGTCATCACAGTCAACTTTGCTTTCCTCAACCATCTCCAACCACAGAAGGAACAAATGAAAAAGATTAACAGGATATACCATCTTCTTATCACCATAACCTAGCAACGATAACCATATATCTGAATCAAAAATACTTTAATTCTTGATGAAGGGTAAAACCAGTAACTTAACTGAAAAAGAATTTCTCACAGATATCAATAGCACCTTACTATCAAATACATCAAATATTAGGGCCGTTGTATTAACTCGTACCTCTCTCCTAGGTAGTCCAGCAAGAGTGAGCTTAACAATTTGTTGCTCAACTTGCTTAGCTGATGGTGCAGACCGATCAAGAGGGTGATGGAACTTGCATCTTTCCCCAAACTTACATTCACCAGTCTTCATATAGAACTGAAAATGGCAGAACTTAGGATTAATAATACCATTGACAATATCTTCAATAATGAAAGGGATAGCAACCTCTCCAGTGCATCACACAACCCCACTCACCATAAATAATGTGATTCGTGCATGACCCATTTATTAAATGAGATGGTCAGATTTTAGGTTAATTTAAAAACGGAAAAAAAAAGGCCCAAACAACGGATGGTAATAACTAGGCCAAGCTCCGACCATTTATATTATAATTCACTTTTACCTTAAATATTTTAATTTAATAATTTTCTTTTTTCGATTTTCTTTAATAAAAACAAAAATTAAAGAGAAAATGAAAAAGTATGCATACGCATATGGAGATGAAAAAAGTATAATTTTTTGTAAAATGAAAAGAATGAAAGGAACAAATAAGGAAAAAGAAACATAGACATGAAACCCCCATAAAGGCAATACAAACAAGTAATTATATTTCTATCAGTTTGTGTGTGACCTGATACTTGATCCAAGGCCATTCCTAGTCAAGGAGAAAAGTTTTAAGATCAAACGAGTCCCCATAACAAGGGCCAATGATTCTTATTGCACAAACAAAACCAACTCTATTGCAAGTCAACAGAAAATTTTATCAAAATTTGCAAGATATGATAAGCTAAATTAAATCCCTTGAAAAATTGGAACATGCTAAATTAAAATAGGGATGAATAAAGCGCACATCACATTCTGCCTGTCCATGTCGTTGAGGATAGACTGCTAACCCCACTCCCAGCTGTAATTGGTGAACAACACGTCAGTGCAAAATACTCCATAAGAAGTAGAATGCAAGCAAATATCATAAGAATTATGGTAAGACATTATTTAAAAGCTACTGTGATCTGTTCAGCAGAAAAAATAGAAAGATAAACTTACTTCTGAATAGCTTAAGGGAAAAAAAATCATAAAAATTAAGTAAAAGGCTCGCTCAATAATATTTCACGGTTATGTAACAGCTTAGAACAACTCACATGCAACTAAGAGCTGTATCTAAGCACTGCCAGTACAAATTAGAGACAATTTTCAATAAACAGAGTTGCTTTCCCAAATTCCAAGAAATAACAAGAACCTCTATAAGCAGCTTACAAGGATTTTTGGTCAAATAATTTAGTATTATAATTAATAAAACTCTGCATAAGATAAAAAAATATTCAGAAACTTCCAATAAATTTCAGAGTGCAAGCAAGAAAGAAAACTTATCTAATGAGATCACAATTTTGCAACTTTTCTCTAGAGTTAGAATTAGAGCAAAATAATTGACAAAACTCAACAGCTAGGAAAAAAATTAGATTTTTATACAAAAATTAATTTTCTTATGAAGAGCTAAACCCAAAAATTTAAAAGGGTTTTGATATTCTAATTTATTTAACTCAAGATTTTAAGTTCATAAAAATACTCCAGAATGTTTTTGCTAATCACCAAAATGTAAGTCTGATGACACTGTAGAAAGATACAAGGTGACACTTGTAGTTGTGGCTGAAGGGTTACTCAAACTTATGATATGGACTACCAGGACACCTTTGCCCCACTGGCGAAAATGAATTCTATTCAAACATAATTGTCACTTGCAGCAAATTTTAGTTGGCTTTTACATTAACTTGATGTGAAGAATGCTTTTCTGAAACGAAATTTGGAAAAGAGAGGTGTTCATGTGTTTGCCCCAGATTTTGAAGGTACTGTTGACCCAAACAGAGTCTAGAGACTAAAAAAATAACTTGTATAGTCTTAAATAATCTACTAGAGGTTGATGTGAACATCTTGGGAAATTGCAAAGGGTTACAGATATCACCAAAGTCAACCTGATCATGCTAAATTCTATAAGGGCAAGACAAAAACTTTGATCGCATGTGTTTATGATCTGAATTTGTAGGTGATGATATTGATGAATTATTAATGTTAACGAAGAGATTATGAGCTAAAGATTTGAGATTAAAGACCTAAGAGGATTGAAGAAATTCCTGGGCATGAGCTTACAAGGTCAAGATTAGGCATATTAGTGAATCAACAAAAATACATTCTCGATTTACTGAATGAGACTGGTTGTTTGGGATGTTAGGCAGCAGAGACTCTAACTGAAGCTAAACTGAAACTAGAACAAGCTACTGCTGAAAATGTGGTTCACAAGGGCAAATTCAGATAGTGTCATAAGAAGTTATACATGCTCTAGCAAAATAGCATGTATATAATTGATGCTGCACATAGGATACTAAGTATCATAAAGGAACACCAGGGAAAAGTTTGATATTTAATAGATATGGGAAAATTTAAATAGTAGGCCATACAGATTTTGATTGGGGAGGAAGCTATTATTGACATGTTTGACGGAGGTATTCTGGATACTTGGAAAAGTAAAAATTAAAAAGCAACAAGCTGTGGCCCGGAGTAGAGCTGAACCTAAGTTTAGACCTCTTGCAAATGCTATTTATGAGATAATGTGGATTAAGAGAGTACTAGAATACTTGCACATTTCAGCTCCACTCCCTTGAGAGTGTATTGTAACATCAAAGCTGCAATTTTAATTGTTCATGATCCAATTTTCATGACAGAATGAAGCATAAGAATTTATCCAAGAAAAACTTGATGCTGGTACAGTTTGCCTCCCTTCCATACCTACAGGTCAGCAGCTAGCCTATATATTTACCAGCATCAATTTGATTCACTTGTAAGCAAGATGTCTATGGAATATTTTCACAAGCCATCTTGAGAGAGTGTGTTGAAAAGAGGAATATTTTGAAATATCAGGAACCAATACATTTTAAAAATCCCTGTAAGTTTGTTTATTCCATATTATTCTAGGGCTCCACTATAGATATCTAGGCTGCAAATATCAGTTTAAACACTTATATTCTTCTACTGTATACTCCATATGCTAGAAAACAAATTCTAATTTCATATTGAGTTTCAAAAACAAATATGAGAAAGTAAAATTTTTGTAGAAACCATTTCTATAAACAGGCTATTTTCAATTGAACAAACGGCGAAAATAAGTTCATAAACACATAAGAACGCTTTTTGCAAGCATATCATCCTTGACTTCATTTCCAAATGGTATCCCCGACCACCACACACCCATTAAAGGATTCTTTTCTGGGCTAAAACACAAGAGAACATGCTAAAGATTACTCTTCAGTCAACAACCAGATTTCATGACTTTTAACCCTCCCTGCTCCAAAACAACAGAACTTCCTTTCCCACCCCAACCTCGATACCAGTAATAACAATAGTTAAGAAAAGAAAATCCTAGCTTATCCACAAACATAAAAATTGTCAATGAAATGAAAACAGTGAAAATGAAATACTTAGATTCTTTTATTTACCGTTCCCTGAGCCAATCTGGGATCAATATTTTGATATATAGAGGCAGCTGGATTAACAATTCCAACGCCCAAATTAGCCAGATGGTTAGCTAAAATGGGATGACCTAAGGCAGCAGCAGCTGGAGTGAATGCTGCAAAAGAAAATTGTCAACTACAGTCATTTCAAATGAAATGAAATAATAAACTGGATAGAAGAGGAATATAATGAATGAAGAAAAAGAGAATGCTGACAAGTTACAAAGATATTAGACTTGAAAGTTGGAAGTCCTAAAATAAAACTACCCGAGAATTTGCATACCATTTCTATCGGGATGATTATAGCGGCAAGTGGGACCATACTTGCAACTGATTGGAAAAACAAATACAACATCAGAGATGTTTATGAATTCCATTATTCCAAAACTTTTGAATATTTAGGCAAAGGCAAACCTTCCAGTTTTCAGATAGAATGGACAATCCACTTCACCCTACATGAACAAGTAAATTTAAATGCAGGCTTAGAAATATAAGAAACCTATAATAATGACCGACATAAGGAATAGGTCAACCAATAACACAAAATTTGCCCCATCCATTAACGATATATTTGATGATTAAGTTGAAGTACATATAAAAAAGATGGAAAATCAAATAAATTTTGAATCCAGAGAAGATACAAGATTGTAAAGCTTCAATGAAGATAAATTCTTTTGTATTTCTTAATTAATTATTTCAGTGTTATGCAACAACATTCCCATTTCTGACGCACATGAGTGTTGCACCACAAGCCGAAAATTTGCAATGCAAGCAGCTGTAAACAATATGTTATGCTACAACAGCCCAACCCTGCTGCACACGACTGCGACCAGAATTTACATTGAAAGGGTGCATATGTGGATTCAACTTATGAGCAATCAGAAGGGATGGGATTACAAACGATAACTAGGATAGGATTTCAGAATACACCATATGCTGTTATCTGCAAATAAATTAACTTCAGCAAAATGGAGGATGCAATTATTATACACTTCTAGTTTGTTTTTTCATGTATCTATATATTCTAAGTTCCAATTTTGATTTTGACAAACTGTGAGTTGGAACTTATGATGAAGGAAATCTATGCAGCATTAGCAAAAGAAAAGCATACTGTACATGAGGATAAAAAGAAGGCATCCAAATTTCTCACCATCACAATTGATTCTTTGGGCTGTTGGACATCATATCAAACATCTTATTGTAATGGATAATGTAGAGTAAAGAAACATAATTAATTGAATTTATCACTTAGAAACGAAAACTAAACAAGCTAATTAAGCATAGCATACTCACAAACTCAAGAGAACAGACTCTCCCACATTATCCTAATCATCCAAGAATTTCAACACTCAAAAGAAATCATTACTAATACCATATAAAACAAAGAAAAACACAGACCCAAAGTTCTAGCATACTGAAAATTATAGCTACATTTCTGAGCAATTGAAATTTCAGACAATAAACCAATTTAACTAACTAAATATGCCTGTATAAATCCATAGACTAAAGGAATACTCATTGGTACCTTAACTATTCCCCACATCAGATATTCACCATGATTTCAAGTTTCTTGAGTATTTAAACTTGATATAATAATATTTCTGTCAGCACCAAATCCATGCTTCTCATAGCTTTTTATTTAAAAAGGTTTGTTTGCTTAATCACAACAACCAATGACTTTGCCACATCCTCACCAATTTGCACGAGTATCATGGTTATTGAAAACAAAAGAACCAAATTTTTTTAAAAGAAAATCATACAACTGCAGAAGGAAAATCTGTAAGCACATTGATCAAAATTGTATTACCGGTCTCATTGGAAGTCCTTTGGTGTTATGATACGAGGCTGGAGTGAATGAAATGGACATATTAACTGCATTGACATCTTCCAATGTTCCATCAGACCTGATTGTGGAGTCTTTCTGCCATGCATCAACATTCTCGTGTCCCGATGATATTTGGATTTCTTTTGGGTGATGGAATTTGCACGTTGCACCAAATTTGCATTTCCCAGTTTTCATATAGAACTGTTTAAATACACCATGATAAGCAAGCAGACCAATCTAATAATGCAACTTGCTTATATGTCTATTTGAGAAAATAAGATATTGATATCTTACTGCGCATGCAGGCTCAGAAGGCCTCTCAGGTAAGGCAAAAACACCACTGTTTTCTGAACCAACCTGAAGCCATAGTAAAGCATGTAATTTCAAAATTGATATTAAACCATGTGATACTTTTTGCGGGAATTTATGATGATACTACATACCTGAGCCAAATTATATTTAGGATGATTGAACTTGCATTTTAAACCATACTTGCACCGTTGAGTTTTTAGAAAGTACTGCAAGACGATTTTAGCAGTAATAAGCTTCAAAAAATACAAGCCTGAAACATATTTAAGAGCAGCCAAAGCGAGCAACAGTTTAAAAAATGCTACTTACAGGGCAATCAGGCTCTCCTGGTCTATCAGGAAGGGATTCAATCGCAGCAACAGGTGGGACCTACAGCAAAATAAATTAAAAATAATAAAGAAAAATATATCATAACAGGGTGACAAAAAACAGGGTAACCAACAGTTAGGTTACCCAGACTACATCACCACTTTTGAACTAGTTAACAAGGATTTCATCACAAATCTGATTCAAATAAGTTACAATTCTTATATGCATTTTTCAGTTACAGTGAAATTAGATGTCAAAAAGGCAACCAACATGTTATCCCATATAATATATGGAAGGATACAATAAACAAACAACATGTAAATGACAGACATAAGAAAGAGACCATGTAAAACAATATAGAAGAAATTTAATTATATGTAAATACAATGGATCTGAGCATGAGTAAAGAAAAGAGGGTTCAAACGAAAGTGGAATGTGCCTATGATGGAGAAAGAAAATTCCTAATTAAAAATTAAAGCAAATAATATGAAGGAAATTTTCAAAATAAAAAGAAAGGTACAATAACATGAAGAAGGAGAAATCATGGTGAGATCACAATTTGAATGTTGGTGCACCATAAATTATACACTAACATTAAGATATTGGATCAGCTCATAAATCACTCAAAGAACAATGAAAATGAAACCAAACTACATATTTTTTTTTTTTTTTTATTTTGATGAAATACATTTCTTAAATTTAGTACTTTGGTTTTGATTGATAACTTTACTTTCTGTTAATAGTAACTAGTTTTTCTTACCAATAGTTACATATGTGCAAAAATGAAACAAAAAAACTATACAATTTGGAGATCAGACAACGCAAACAACACTAGTCATTGTGACAAAATAGTCATGAGCTTTCTTGTATAAATGACAGTGACAATGTATAAGCAACATTTCGACTAATTAGCCAGGGATTTGAAACAAATTTCAAAATTAACAAAAGTATCCACATCAGAAAAGGGCAAAACGAAAGTTTGGCCACCAACTCCAAATCGAATGAGGAACGGAAAATGAAAAACAGCATTTTTGGTTCTGGTTGAGGGATTAATCTCTACCATAAATGTGCAAAAGAGTAGGTACTTTAACCAAGGGGATCCTCCTTAAATTAACCATCTTTCTTACAAACGAGGGACGATCAGCGCACAATAATTCAATATTTTGCACTATGTAGCTAACGGTCTACAATTTTACATAATAAATTCTGAATACCTCTGAAAAGTAATAATCAAATGCACAAACCCACAGCATTTGCATCAAAACTCTAACATTTACAGCATAAGTCACGGAACTAAGTATAGAAAATGACCAAATATAGGATTCTATTAACGAAAAGAGCAATGACCAAAAAACAATAGATACTAATACCAGATACACTACAATATGTCTGAAACTAAAATCAAATGCACAACCTCTTTCTGCTTTCAGAACAAAATATGTGAGATATCTCCTGATAGAAGGTATTTACGATAACATAATTCTCAGAAGGATGAATTTACCAACCAACAAGGCACTTGCATTTACTTGATTAACCTTAATCACGCAAATCCAAAAAGAGAAAAGTTTAGCATGCATTCTAGTAATTGAACTAGCCAGATTAAGCGAGGCTATTTAACTCTAAAAAAAAAAAAAAAAAAAAAAAAAAAAAAAAAATTTGAAAAAAAGGAACATTAGAACATAGTTTGATGATTGATATCAATAGGTTTTCCCTGACATATCTTATATAAAAACCATACTGAGAGTTGATTTTACAAGCAATAAGTCAATGTTTGTAGTCTGAGCACAATTAAACCTAGTATGGGCAAATAGTCAGCAGTACATATTTTGCCAAAATGTTTAACTCGTTTGAGAAGAGAATAACCAATCTAGCCAGCTGCATATGATGATAATGCTAATTAACTTCAGCGAATATCAGCAGCTTAAGCCATAAAATCTACACTTATTATTTGCTACTCAAAAAATTAAAACTTCCTTGTATGCATCCAACAATGACATGAAACATAAAATGCTTATCATAAGAGCTAGTAATAGGTCAACCACCATTTACTTAGGAAATGAAACTTGAGACAAGAAAAACAAAGAATCAGTATAGAACCTTTGACGTGTACATAAGGTATCAAATACAAGAAGTTATCCGGACTTAGTTGTTGATAAACAGCAGAGCACTTATAAAAATAGAAATTATTCCCAGCATCCACAGATTTCTACAACTATATTCTCTTATACATGTGAGACAAAGTGGACAGAAGTCCATATCCAGATTCAAAAATTTCAGCTTTCAACATCAGAACATCTCACAAATCCAAGAATAAATGGTAGTGTACACCTTTTCATATAGGATAAGTAAAGCGAACGCAATTATTGGCTACATAGATCCATAATCGTAGATAGGACAAAGAGAAAGATTATTACAGTATGCGGCAGATTGTTAAATTTAGAGCAAAATTATAATAACAGTTAAAGTCGATAATGCTTCTTCCACCAAGGCCAACGAAAACCATTTCATGATATGCAGAATGCAATTACAGGACACTACCACGTTCAGAAAAAAAAACTTTTATAATTGAAGATGAAAATTTCTAAAGCAGAAAAGAAAATGAAAGCATAATTAATAGAGCACAGTGGCAGGATGTATACGAAAGACATGCTAAATTATAATGGATAAGCACTTCTTTGCCAGATGCTTAATGATGAGAAATTCTGCTGGAACTTTACTAGTTCCTTAAACATTTTCGTTTATGCGGGAAAGCTAATTGTTTTAGGAGTATGGGTACTTTTGAAACTTTTTTGAGATTTTCTTTAATTTTTTTGTTAGCCGTTTAGGACCATTATTTTTTTATATTTTATTCAAAACGCTTGTTGATTTAGAATAACATACAAACATTCTGTTCAGAATCAAAACTCCAATCCTTGTAAAGATTAGAATGGTTTTCTGAGTCTAATGTCTTAAGATTTTAGGATAGCTTTGGTCCTACAGATAGCTAGGTTTGTAATTCTAGTTCAGATTTTAGTTAATGAACTTTCCTGGCAAGCTTTACCGGGGAATTGTGCACCCTCCCAAGAAAACTTAGCTGTTACATTTGAAATGTTCAAGGTACGAATCTAAAAATCTCTTGTGTTTCTTTAGTTCTATTCTAAAACAGCCCCTCCACAGTGTAAAATGGCTATACTGAAGCTAAAAACTCTAAAAGCTGGAGTTAAAACTCCAAAAGCATCGAAACATCAAAAGGCTGTAATGATGTGATAGAAAATCAATCGGCTCATTTTATCAATAATTACATAAGTTTATGTAAGTAATAACTCGGTACTATCGTACTTATTTATTAAGCTTTGACCAAATGTTGACAGAAAAAATACAAAAAATACTGATATATACACAAGGATACCTTATAACATATAATGATTATAAGCATAAGGTAAAAACAAGTGGTCACCTCTTTCCAATCTGGGATTCCACCTTCAGGAACCCAAATAGGATGGTCAAACTTGCAGCTATCTCCAAATTTACAGGTTCGTGTGAGCATATAGTGGGCACAATCCTTCTCTCCTGGTCTTTGTGGATATATAGGTAAATTGCTTGCATTCTCGGATCTAGAACGCTTGGAAAAAATGTTGGTAGAATACCAAGCTTCACTTTGCCCAACTGTGTTATGGGCACCCAAAATAGTCGGATGATAGAGCACTATATAAATAGTAGAGAAGTATATGCAAAATAAATCACAAGAAGCATATAGTAATATATGTATTGACTAAGAATGTAATTTTGAAAGTTGGCTTAAGAACATATATAAGAAAATAACATATAGGATATATGTATATGACCTTTAAATCAAAATAAGTGCAAACAAATATTAAAATGTTTCTAATTTCAAAATATGTTTTAGTCATTTAAAATATAACGAGGATAGAATAGAAGGAAAACTTTCAATATGTAGGTAATATAAATATGGAGATGAACTTACTTATCGAATTTAGTTTCTGTGGACCACTTTCTTTCACCTATATTTACTAGTTACCTACCACTCAAACTCAAAAAGATCCTTGAACCATGTGATAATGTATACCAAATGAATCCTTAACTTCTCCCTTTTAATGTGTTTGCCTACCCAAGAAGCTGTTTTAGGATGTGAAACTATATAGAATCTGCTTGCTCCTTGGTTAGATCTCCAAGAGGTCTCTTTTTTTCCTCTTATTGTAGAATCAATGGCTATTAACTATTTATGCAAACCGATAGTTGTATCCATCACGAAAAACTAATTCAAGATATTTAGTAGATTACAATTATCAATAGCTAAATATTATGGTGCTGGACAGTTGATTTCAAAAGTTCCAAAACTGTGTTTTTGCTGTCAATTAAAACTGATTCTATTCCAACTTTTTGTTTCGGACATTTTTACCCTTTCAAAATTTATAAATGACAAAACATCTCAGTTTCTAAGTTTGCATAAATAAATTCAGTCATGGAAAGATTAACTACGTATCAAAATTAAAATATCATAAATTATAATCAAACAAGCTATAATATTATGTGTATGACACATTCAAAATGTATTTACAAAAAAAATGGCATTGTTCTGCCATAAGCCATTAGCAACCAGTGTTAACTATTAACTAACTTAAACAACTAAACAGAACAACCAATGTAGTCCAAAAATGGTTCAACACCACCTAACCTAATGAGTAAAAAGATCACAGTAGTTTCTATGAAATGAACTGATGTTTCTTTGGCTATACAATACAATATGGAGAAATGGCTTATAAACTCTTCATAAAATTCAAGATGCATGCTCGTGATTAGTGATCAATTTAGCACATCCCACAAGGCCACAATGCCCCACCTTCAAAAGTTGCACCACTCAACCTCTATTGGCCTTTTTAGTTAACTTTAGATTCAATTAAACTTTTTAGCCTTCACCTACCAATCTTTATCATTGTTTTCTTGGGCTATAGGTTCATTGAAATTTTTATTAGCTATCTTTCTTTTTATATAACTTCATTGTAATAATGGCAATAGAAAAACCCGTTCAACTTTGTTCTCAATCTTAAGGTCCCCTCTTCAGAAAGTTACTTTCCTAGCTAACTATCAACATCTTTCATGATGGTTTCATAAAGTGACAGAAGTAAATCCCACAATTGATGTGTTAGAGGCTAAACGACAGCTACATATAACTTTAATGGTGAGCTTTGGGCCAAACAATAAATAGACAAAGCTGAAAATTTTTTGTACTATAAATAAATCAAGACTAAACTCTATCTCATATTTAAGGAAAAATCATGTCTCCTTTACATGCCATATCATGTACTTAAACTAGCAAAATACATGGGACATATTTCAGACGTATCATGACTTAGACTATCTTATATGGTGCAACCCTGTACATATTTATTCATTCATAGGAAACCAAGGTAGAATTGTCCTAGATGATAATTATGTTTTGATATGAAAGAATGGAAAATCAATCATTAACTGTTGCAGTGCACATGTCATTAAGGAAAGAATTAAGATTATGGTATGAAAATCATGACAAATAAGATTTCAGTCTATATTTTTCCTAAAACAAGACTCATATTCATAATTCTAAGTCCATGAATCTAGCCTCTCTTGTCTCAAATAGACATTGATTGATAGATTGGGGGGAACCACAACCTTGTATTCTTTAGTTTATCATGAAAGATCAATCATAATTAGAAAACACCTTAATGATGTTAGCTAGAATATGAAAATCATTGTTGCATAGCTAGAATTGGAACTTCAACAGAGTTCAGCATCATTTTTTTTTTTTTTTTTTTTGAGCAGGCCACTGATACAAAAGCATCTAACAGTTGACAAAATCCTTTATAGTCTGTGGTTCATTTCCATCAATGATTTCATTGCATTTTGTTTTATTTTCTAGCCTTGTCAGCAGGGCACGTTGAAATGAAGCTGCTGCTTTTCTATTTTCAAACAAAAGGCTTGGTAAAAAACGCCATTAAATTGCTCAACAGCACATTAAAATAATCTGCTTTTAACATGGAGCCTTAATAAAGTCTCTAAAAATGTAAATTGCCCACAGGAAAGAGTAGCTCTTCCTAAAATGGGTATCATTCGGCCCAAGAAGTTGAAAACGAAAGCAATAATAAGGTTCAATAAGAGTGGAAGTGTCTCCCCTCCTTCAATAGAGCTCAAAAAGACAATAAACACATTAAGAAATCTGCTAACTGGAAATCAAATACTCTAAAACACACAGACATGAAACTAAACTGATCATTCAGTCATTTGGGACTGTATAAGAAAGCCTTCTCTAGACCCTAAAACATTTTTGCAGTCTAGACTGCAGTATTGGAACTAAATACTGACTGCTGATTGAAGGAAACGTTTAATGATTCAAATTAAAACTATCAAACCCCTGCCTAACAGAGGACAGCACTTAAAGACCACAGTTAGTTGTTCAGCTTACATGCTCAGAGAGAAAACAAATTACTGAGTCCATCAATATCGATTACTGGCAATTTTTATTTTTTGCAGTCCTACAATAAAAGTAATATCCAAACTTCAAAGTCCTTGAAATTGGATATGGCCTTTTCTCAGCGTATTATGAGATGCATCATCTATCAAGCTGGATTGCTGCAATTTTTGGATCAAATTTCGAATCACTGTTTATTGGTGCCTTAGGTCTGTATAAAATAATTATTATTAATCTAGTTTCCCTTCTATTAATTTATCTCTGAACATTCTCATTATAAATTCACAATCTCAAGGCTAAAATCTTGACAGTTCGAAATCTATCCCACAAAAGAACATATTACATGAGCATATCTTCATTCTTCATCCTCTAACTTGGCACATTAAATGTGAGCATGCTTACAATTTAATACTTAAAAGCAGAGAAGTGTAGATTAAGATTCAATCCTGAAGATTCAACTTCAACTGAAGGTGTTTTTGTGTTTTTCCAGCAAAGTTCAAAATTCCAAAGTAAAAATAGCAATTGCTTGCGTTTTCCTAGTATTAAGTTTAATATTAACAGCAGCAGAAACAGCAACCAACAAGTAACTGCAGTTCAACAAAACGAATACCTACAATCCTACTCCAGTATATGGATAAAGCAACTCTTACTTCAATCCCCAACAGTACAACTAAAGTAAAGACAACCAAAAATATTGCTATCAAAGAAAACCAGGCCCAATACAGCACGAATATATGACAAAAAAAGGGAACAATATGCTAATTTGTTACTAGTCGAAAACACACTAGAATTGATATATAAATTCAAAGACAAATTTCTCATCGGGAAATGAGAGAACAAAACTCCAAAGAACAAAGCAGAAAGATAGCACGGAACAAAATTTGAAAAAAGAAGAAAAAAAAAGCAAGAAAGGAATAGAAAATAACCTTCGGAAGAGCGTTTGATGCCGGCGAGTAGAGGTTCAAAATCGACACCAGGTGGAGGTGTAAATGACGTCAAATGTGAAGCGGTTGCGGTAGCGGAAACAATGCCTCGGTCGGCAGAGTACCGGAGGGCTTCTGCCTGAGTTAGATACATGGAGGAGGCCGGCAACTGAGAAGATTCCGAGTCTGAAAGAAGTCGAAGTTGCAGGTTTAGCGGGGCTGAGTCGGAGAGATATGGATCGATGAAGGATTTGGAGGTGGCAGCAACAGACGAAGATGATGGGGCTGGCCCGTAGCTTGAAGTTGAACTGAAACCATAGAGGTGATTTGCCGTATTAAAGCCCTATATAGCCCAATGAAATTGTCGTTGTAGTTCTTTTTTCTTTTTTCTCATAATCCTTTTTCTTTTAAAATTATGAATGTTATAATTAATTAAGAGAGTATTTGGTATAGCAAGTTTATACCATGAAATGAAAATGGGGATGCTTGATTTCCTTTAATGATACTTGTTAGTTTAAATTTAACCTAGTAATAGGAATGTGATTCCCCTTTATATGGGAATCAATGATTCCCCCACCTCCTCCCATCAATCAATTTGATTCCACTCCCACTATCTTTTGTAACTTCATTTTTGTTAGTTTTTTTTTTTAATTTATTTTTCCCACGTTTTTGTCACATGTTGATAAATTTAAAGTATAACATAGATTTATGTGGCTTTCTCTTTATTTGGAGTACTTTACATCAAATCCGCTCTAATTGTTCATTATTTAGCCCATTAATTTGAATTGCTCTTATTTCATTAATCTTCCAATCTATTATCAATGCAAATTGAAAAAGTCTTATATAAATCTATAAAGCTTTTTTATGCAGATGAACTCATTACATATATATATTATATTCTTTGACGTTTTATGTTAATTATTATTAAATATTACGTTCATAAAAATATTATATAATACAAATTATGAAAAATAAATAAACATTATATTGTATTATTATTATTATATATAGAATTTTTAATAGTACTTTATGTCATAAGCATATTTTTTTTAATTTGCTAAAAGATTGTTCAAATAAAATCATATTAAAAATATATTATATTTCATTTAACGTAAAAGGAAAAAAAAAATGAGAGTTACATTCCGATGCCACACCAAACCAAACAGAATTAATAAATGATGATTCCGATTCCGATTCTGTATCATTCCGATTCCGATTCCGTATCATTCCGATTCCGATTCCAAAGTTTGAACCAAATGCCTCCTAAATTATGAAATTTATGTATAAATAGATTGTATATTTATATATATAATATGGAGCTCATCAGCAATTAAGATTGACACATCAAGTCATGTCTTATGGCAAGTGTATCTTTTCCTAGACGAATGAGATTCAATGTTCTAATTCTCATTTAAAAGTACAAAAATTTCAAAAAGAAAATAAATAAACAATTAAAATTGATTCAATGCAGACTTAAAAACCTCAAATTGATTATCATAGCCGAACTGGGTTATAAAAAAAGTAAATTTTGTATGTGTTATATTTAATGTGTTGTGTTCAGAAAACTTATATATATATCAAATTAAACTTTTTTTTTTATTCAATGCAAACTTTTTAGGTAATAATTTTCTCCCTATATGAATGATAACTCATTGTACAGAAAAGTTGTACAGACAAGTGGAGCTCCAGTTGTTATATCCTAATAAATACAATCCAAGTTCATAAATTTCAGATTTAATTCTGTACACCATATAGAACTAAATGTTTAATAGAACTTCAATTCTTAACTTCTTCTGAAGAGACTCAAAATCAAATGCCAACAATATGTCATCAATGAGTAATTTTAACTATAATTATCTTTTTTTATAGTGTGCACCTTTTTAATGTGTATATATATATTCATGTATTTTAGAGTGTTTTAACTATATATTCATGTGTGTGTGTGTATATATATATAGTGAAATTTAGGTGTAAAATAAATAGATTTTGTTTTGGGACTAATATACTATTCATAAATTTATTAAATGAATATGTTTTTTATTTCAAAAGTTAAATTTAAAAAATATATTTCTTTTCTGGTGGTCTTTTAACAAAAGAAAATCAAGTATTTTGCGATTCATCAATTTTGGTAAATCTTAATCTAAGCATTTTTAATTTTGCATAAATGAAATTTTAACATTTTTTTTTCAAACAACCAAAGTTTAAAATTACATGTGAATTAATCATGACAATTTTGGGATTTATTCATTCGAATCATGCTGTTGAAGAGTGATTTGAGTTTTCTTCATTAATTTCACATTAATGTTTAATTTAACTACTGAGATGAATCTCAAATAACTGTCTGATTAATTATTATGTCTGATAATTCTTTTATATCAGGGGTTCATTAACGAGTATAGTTTGATTCTAATGTGAATAATGCTTGATTTGGACTTGGGAATAATTTCTATGTGAAATCATACAATTATTTTTCCAACAATTACTAATCAAAATCATTTATACATATACTCACTTTTAATTATAGGCAGGTTACGCGTAGTAGCAGCACTTAGTAACTATTCTTATATGCGTATGGTTCGAATTGTACCACTCAAAAGTCAAATGAGGCACAATCTCCTGAAGTGTCATGTCTAGCCTTAAACATATTTTCCTTAATGAGTGCCACTTCCATGACATGAGCTTGGGAGAGAAGTTGCCCTCTCTCCTTGAAAGAGATATAAACTGGGATAGCACTTGAAACAGAAAAAAGCCTTCTGCCATTAAATCCGTCCAATGCATGACCATTAGCATGGCCACTTGCGATCTCGTCCATCTTCTCGTACACTTGAGGGACAGCACGAGGATTATATCCAGCACAAGCCATCAACAATAACCCTATGTAATCGGCCTCTATTTCCACCCTGAGTATAGAAGACATCCAATTTAAGTAATCTTCTAGTTTCAACCCGGATTACAGCGGAAATGAGCAATAAATAAATGAATGCTTTGATATTTCAGAATAGGTTACACAGCAGGAAATCCGTTCCATCAATTGAATCGGTACAAGCTTATTTTTTATTAGTGAAAAAGTCGAATGATCTCAATTAGAGACATATCAAAGCCAAGCTTAAGGCCTCAAGAATATGTAGATACAATATTGTTGCCTAATCCAGCTTTGGAATTAAGCACCACAACAAGAAATGTCAAACGGAGGCTTCTACCTAAATTATGCAATAGAAATAGAAAACCATTGCATGGCATTCACAACCAGAAAAAAGCAGCAGATTACCTGCTATGAGTTTAATTTCAAAGGTCAGTTAAATACAAAGCAACCTAGATTGTGCATATATACTTTGCACAGGATATCTGCAATGATTACAGTATATGAATTATGAATTAGAAGACTATTGCATAAGCTAAACCTAAGATCAACAACATTTTTCCAGGAAATAAGATAAGATGTAAAAGCCTCTATCTAAATGTCCTTCAATTGTTTTAATGTTGTGATGCAAGACCAGAATTACACAAGCGATCTGCCTTGGACTATTCATAAGGGCAAGTAAGGAAGATAGGATGCCATTATCTGATTGCTTTTTAAGACCCTTTCCTCTTAAGAACTCTTAATTGCTAAATGCTGAACTATTTCAAAACTCACGAGAAACTCAAGAACGAGGAAGCAATGGAAGGATTTTAAAAGGAAGAATGACTACTATTCATGAATACACAAGAAATGCATTTCATCATTTGAATAAGTACATGAGGGAAAAGTGGAACGATCTCAGATACATATTGAAGCCAAGCTTAAGACCTCAAGAATCAAGCAATGGAATCAAGCACCACAACAAGAAATGTTAAGGGATGAAGAATATGATTAGCTGAAAGGAGAAGCTTCTTCTTAGAGAATGCAATAGAAGTAACAAATCATTGCATGGCATTCACAACAAGTAAAAGCAGCAGAGGAACAGCTACAGGTGTAAAAGCAGAGATCTGCTAAATACAGACCAACATTGGTGTTCCCTAGATTGTACATATATACTTTATAAAAGTTTACTAAAATGGTAAGAAGACTAAAGCATAAGCCAATGTCAAGATCGACAATATTTTACCAGGAAATAATATACTTACTAATTTAGAGTTGTTTTAATATTGTAATGCAAGACCAGATTTACACATCTACCCATCTCCATCAAAGGGACAACTAAGGATTAAGGAAGACAGAATGCCAGAATCTGACTATTTTTTATAATCAAACTTTTGGAAACAGTACTATTGGACAACTTTTTCAAAAATCACAAGCAACAACGGAATATTTTACAGAAGAATGAACCAAAAAGTCAAAGCGAAAAGCTAGAAGCTAGGTCTAGAGAACACAATGCAATGCTGGTTCCTCTAGCCTCACCACTCCATGAATGATCAAGGAACACCAATTAATCTTGCACAAACTGACCGCAGTTGGTAGAAGTCACCACCAAATGCAAGGTTATTTGTTCCATTTAGCATGTTTCAGTAAAAAAAGTTAAATTTAACTGTTCGTCCAATTAAAATACATAAATCAATGAGAACAATAACGGAAAACGGAAAACAATACAAAACCAAATATTCACGAAAGAGAACTTACCTCCGCAGGTAAGACTTTATCGGAGGCATGATCAAATCAGGCATTGTGAACCACCAGTAAGCATAATGTTTAATTTCTGAGTGATGCCTCGCAACAACATGTGCAACCTAATTATCAGATGGCATGTACAATATTCAATTAATTATTTAGCTGAACTCAAAACCAACTATATCGGACTGCAATCATAAATGACATATGTCTAGGATAAACTTACTTTGACTTCATGCGCATTAACAGTTGCAATCTCTACATCAGGGAGTTGATCTAACAAACATGATGGGACAAAAATCTTCCCACCAGGAAAAGAAAGAGCATTAACCTCGGGATCAGTAACAATCAAAACCTCCACTCTAATCCACGCAAATGATGAGGTTGCTCTTCTCCAAAATAACTCCGCAAAGCCTCTACGACCCTTTATGCAATTAAATTGGCTCTTGCACAATTCGGATGTGTTGCAGCGAGAATTTGACCCTTTTCTTCAGCGGATTCTTTCATTAGCCGGAACTCACGTTCTCCAGATATCCTTTCCGAATATCTCGGAATATGCAGAAAACAGCAACGATTTGTATAAGGTACCCATTCAACGAGACCTTGAATGTAACCATCCAAACGAGTAACAACAAGAACGCCAACAAGAATCTCAGGCGTAAATATTGAAGAGGATTCCTCAGAGCGAGAGACTTTTGGATTGCGATACATTCTCTTACTCATATGGAAATTGAGACTGAATCTTTGGGGAACATAAGAAAACCTAGCTGGATTAGAACGATAAATTGAAGATATGAAATGATTGATCAATGGATTGGACTTGTCAACTGGATCCCTAAATTGAGAGATCGATGAAGTAGATGTAGAATCCCTAACTGGAGCTTTGGACACATTTCTGAAATAGTTTCGTCGAAAGGTATCCATTAATCTGTCGAGTGTTTACAATAATCACTGTTACAATTTTTACAAAAGTACAAAAACTAGATCATAGACAGAATATCACATAGATTTTATTGAAGTTCAACAATGAGAGTAACTCATTCAACAGAGTAGATTTTATAAAGCATGGAAAGACGCTGAGCGATGGAGGATAAAGAGAAAACCATGATTGAAAGCGAAAAACAGAAATCTGAGTGATTAATTAGTTTGTTCAAATAGCAGCTTTTACCTGTTTTCGCGGAGGGTGAAAAATAAAAAAACAGAAGTAGCTTTTTATATGAGATTTTTACAAAAATTTTTTATAATTATTTAATTTTTACAAATTTAATATTTTTAAAATAATAAATTATATTTTTATCTAGTTACATAGGACTTCTTTTTAAGAAAATTTTTGTTTATTTATAAATATTAAAAAATAAATTATATCAATTTTTTAAATTAATTTATTCAAACTAGTTTCATATTTTTCTAAATTTATATATATTAATCTATTCAAATATTAAAATATATTATTTTGATAAATTTTACGTAGTTGAAATTGGAATTTATATTATTTTTCTACACTTATAAAGTGTTATTTAACGAAAAAAATAATTTTTGAAGTGTGTAATAAGTTAAAATTATTTTAAAATTATATAATTATGTAATTATTTTTACTAATATTTATGTAATATTTTATTATATAATTATTGTATACGGCATGAATTATATGTCTTTATCAATCTTCTTACATTTTAATAACAGCAGTTGATCATAAGTTTCCAAAACACTATCAATCAATTAGCTGACAGCTGACAATTTACTACAACAACAAACAATTAACATTAACTGCAAATAGCTAAACTAAACAGGTCCTTCATTGAATACCTGATGGCTTTGAGACTCTTAAAAAGTCTTAATTGAATACTTAATAACTTCTAAAGACTCTTAAAAAGTTTTAATTGAATATTAGTAGATTTTAGAAGTACTTAAAAATCTTAATTAAATACACTCTTGTAAATTCTAGCTAGCTGAATTAAATTATCAATTTCGGTTAACAAATTGTAATATCTCTCCGTATGGAGAGACAAAAATTAAACTGAATAAAAAAATTGCTCAACTCTCACCGAAAGAAATATGACTTAACCAAAATGGCAAAATCCGTGTACTAATAAGTAGCTTTTCGAATTAAAAAAAAAGTAGTTGACCGAAGTTAAAATATTAATTGATATATTTACATTTTTTTGTGAATATCAAATACAATTAATATATAAAATTTTAGTTATGTTTATAATTTTAAATTTAAAATATTTAAAATTAAAAATTTTGTTTATTTAAATATTTTTAGTTGAATTTGTATCTTAAACTTCATAATGTATAACTTGTAAATTACTTTTAATATTTAAATAATTATATAATTAATTTTGAGTGAATGATTATTTTTTGTATTAAACTTTTTTTTTTACATATATAAGTGACAAAATATTGTTGAGTTTCTAAAATATTTTGAGTATCTTTCTATATTTTTCTAGGCTGAAATAAATATTTATGGAGTATGATATATTTAATATTTTTTAATAATTATCTAGAGGTTTGATTTTGAGTCCAAAATCTTTTACATTTCCAATTTGCATTGAAAGTGTATCAATTGAGCTAAAGTGTTATTTGAGGAACCAATGAGAGTTGGTTGAGGTGTTACATGTCTAGCTTCCCTTAATCAGTCGTATCAGGTTTGAGTTTTGAGGATGGAAAAAAAATTTATTCGTAGATCTAGCCCTACAATTTCTATGTATGTTCTCAATTCGAACAACATTAGTCTGGCCTGTATGATTAGAGAGGCCGTGGAAAAAAGGTGTTATTTGATTGAAAAAAATAGTGTTGAGAAATAAGTTTTTAAATAATCAAGTTGTTTCATAGATGTTAAAAAATAAAATGTGGAATTTAAAGACGTTGGAATTGTTTTAGTGGAGACTTTTACGAAAAAATAATGGTAAGATAAATATATTTCAAGATTATGAAAATACTTTTTATGTAAGTCTTTTTGTTTCTTAATCAATGAAAGTCATTGTATTAAAAGGACACAGCAGCTAAACCGTTCTCAATATAAGAAAGAATCCTTAACGAGAATAATTGGGTTTAGAGTTATCACCATTCCATTTTGATAGCTTGTGAGCTACTGAAGTAACTTGTCTCCTCTTAAAACAAAAAGAAACTCTTTTGAACAAGGCTGTAACAGTTCTAATATCCTCCACTACCGAACCCACGTATCCCAAAAATACAGAATAGCCATTGCAAGCCTGCACAAGTCCTATACAATCTGAAGCCACAATCAATCTCCTAAAACCTGACGCATACGTGAAAACACGACTATACCAAATACATAACATCTTGGCAAAAAGCACCGATAAACAGTTACTGGCAGGTACACTACTAGATAGAAGCATAGCTCTATTCTGGTTTCTAACTATGAAACCAGCAACACAAATTGAAAAATCAACATTAACAGTGACATCCACGTTAACTTCAGAGCAATTTCTTATTGGAGGGCTTTTTATATAAGTTTTTAGAATGTAATCATCACTAGTTTATAATTTAAAATTCTTATTAGTATTTTAAGCAATTTGTAAATTGAATTAATATATACATTTACAAAACTTTAATACCATTTAAAAAATTATATTAAATTGGTATAATAATACTAAGATGTTATCTTTCTAGTTAGTAACAAACCACAAAGTTCATTACATCAAAAATACAAAAACAAATCTATAATTATATTAAATTACCTTTCTTACAATTTTAGTTAATATCTCTTTATCAATCTAAAAAAAAAAAATGATATTATAGCCATTTCATAAAACCAAAGAAACACTAGTTTTTTATTTTTTTTATTTTTTCAAAAAGAAGTTTTCTAGATAAAGTACGTTATTCTATTTTAAAAATAAAAATTAAAAATATGCGCAACCGCCCTTTTTTTTTTCTTATACGGTGGAGGTTGTTATTCCCACTTGCCATTCAAACGTCCAACTATCATTCTCTTATCGAATTTGCAGACCTTGTTACTTTCTTCTTTTTTGCAAATTTTCGAACTTTTTCTTATGCTTAAATTTGCTTCAACACTAAATCAAAATTCTTCCATTTTGCTTTTCGAATTCAGTTCAACGAGCACGAGTCTCAATTTCTTGCTATTTATCATTTTTTTTATCTGAAACTGCTTCCGTTAATCCATTTTTTTCTTTCTTTCATGTACATTGTGTAGTTCAGGCGTTTTGCTTGATGACTATTCGATCTTAGGCTTAATAATCGATTGTTTTTGAAGGATTGTTCTATTGGTATCCGGCTCTTAGATTGCTTGAAGAAAACCTATTTTTTTGTACTTTGCCCTTGCAATAGCTTACTTTTTGAAGCTATTTTGAGAGCGAGGCGAACTTTTTCTTCATTTTTGATTTGAAAATTACTAATTCTAAGTATTTGCTGTGGAACCGTCGGAGATGGCGGATTCCATAGCTGGTGGTGGGATTTCAGAGGATACATCACCTGATTTGCTGAAGAATACGCCGTCGAACATTGCAAGATTGGAGGATGTGATAGAGCATTCCAAAGGTCGCCAGAAGTACCTTGCACAGACCAGCAGTCCCTCTGATGGTAGCGATGTTCGATGGTATTTCTGTAAGGTGCCGTTAGCTGAGAATGGTAAGCTTGATCTTTTTATTTGAATTACCTGAAATCGTTGTGTATGATATAGATTCTGGAAGCAGTAGAGCTACTATTTGGAGCTTAGAGTTTTGTAGTTGGAGCAGTTACTTTTTTTGTGATTAACGTTGAATGATGATAATCGGTCACTGAAATGTCATCATCGATTGAAATTTTGTTGCTCTGTTTTGTTATTTATCATGATTAGTGTCTGCTTACTTATTTGGTGGCGAAGAAAGGAAAAAGGAAAAACTTATTTTGCAAATGCTGATGTGTCTACAGAGTTAGCTGCTTCTATTCCTCGGTCTGAGATAGTAGGGAAGGGTGACTATTTTCGTTTCGGCATGAGAGATTCTCTTGCAATAGAAGCGTCTTTCTTGGAGGTGAGATTGAAGATTCTTGTTGGTCATTTTTTTGAACTATCCCTTTTCATTTGTGTCTTCGAATGCATTCTGCACAAGTTCTTAACTTCAGTTTTGGCATTTTAATGAAAGTGGTGTCACAGACTAAGCACGTAGTGCTTACCAAAACTTTATGCTTTGTTGAATGAAATAGCACTAATCATTCTTCTGCCTATCGAGACAGAAAGTGAGATATGTGGCTTACTAAGGCAATCTTTTAGTCATTTTTTTTGTTGAACATATACTACAGAGAGAGGAAGAATTGCTTTCTAGTTGGTGGAAAGAATATGCAGAGTGTAGTGAAGGTCCTAGGAATCAGCTTGCACTTAAGAAGATGAATTCCAAAAAAAGTGCACATTCTCTAGAGGGAGTTCGAGAAAGTCAATCATATGAGGCGGAAGAGGAGAGAGTTGGAGTACCTGTGAAGGGAGGACTCTACGAGGTATATTCTTTCTTTTTCCTTCTTCTTACTAAACTCATTGCTAAATTACTTTTGGGTTTTAATTGATAGTGTATTCTGCCATTTGGAATATTTAACAGGATAAAGATAGAAACCATAAGCAATCATTCTTTCCCCATAGCTAGCAGAGATTGAAGTGGAAAGACAAAGTGCCCTTAAAGATTATAGCTTCTGTTTCGCTTGATGACTTTCAAAGGACTATGAGTAGTTTGACCAAGAATTGAATGTAATCTTGAACAAGGACTTGTAATCCATCACTAGGACAAAGTACAAATGCGAAAAATCAATCAGAAGTGAAGGACATATTGTCATAGAGTTTAATCAAACAACCACTAGGACATATAGTTTTTCACAAAGGAGGGAACAAATGATCCCAATGGTGACTACATAATCGTAAAAAGTGTTTGATAACTTGATTGCACACTCAAATTATAAAGTTCAGTATTTTTTTCTAAAGACTGTTCCGTAGTGGTTGTTTGCATATTATTTAAGACTTTGAATTCAGCTTATTTGCACCTCATTATTTGCTATCTCATGTTCTTTAATCTGGCGTAGTGTTTTTTTTTTTTTTTTTTTTTTTTTTTTTTTTTGAGATCTATTTTAATATTTCCTTGGATTCTTATGTCTTTGTTATGAAGGTGGATCTTGAGAAAAGACATTGTTTTCCAGTTTATTGGAATGGAGAAAATCGGCGTGTCTTAAGGGGCCATTGGTTTGCAAGTAAAGGAGGCCTTGCTTGGTTGCCACTACGTGAAGATGTTGCAGAACAATTAGAGACTGCATATCGTAGCCAGGTTAGCTCAGTACTGCAACATTTTACTAAAGACAATTTAGTTGGAGCATCATATGTAATCCATTTCTCGTTCTAGTATGTATATGCTTATAGGTTTTGCAAAGTGCCATAATTTAGAAGGATGTGAAGTGCATGATTATCTTGAAATGTACATACTAAAGTTTACAGTTAATTATTCACTGCTTTTGTTGCATGTTATTTTTTTTTAATCATCCTAAGGCTCTTTTCATGTCTTTAATTTCGCTTGGCTTCAGGTTTGGCGTCGGAGGACATTTCAACCATCTGGGCTTTTTGCAGCTCGTGTTGATTTGCAAGGCTCTACTCCTGTGAGTATATTGTTTTGAACAAGAGACTTCATCTTTCATATTATTGTCATTTGGTGCACAGATATATGATGCACATCGACAAATGATGGGCTGCAGGGGATTCATGCACTTTTTACAGGTGAAGATAACACTTGGGAGGCTTGGCTTAGTGTTGATGCTTCTGGGTTTTCTAGCATCGTTAGCTTAAGTGGAAATGGGATTAAATTAAGACGTGGTTACTCGGCATCACTCTCAAAGAAACCAACCCAGGTTTTCGTTTGCTCCTTTTGATCCCAAAATATTGGAAGCTGAGCTACTATTTGTCTATCTTTCATAGAAATGCACGTGCCTAAAACCCTGGTCTAGTGATTTGTTATTTTCTTTGATGCATGTCATTTATGTCAAATTTCAGATTGGCAGTGTGTTGCTGTTAATATTTAATAAAAAATGTTAGGAGTTTCTATTTTGCCTACTTTAATGAATTATCAATTACGTTGAATTTTCAAATTTGTAATTCAGATTTTTACTATAATGAATTCTAGCTATGTGCATAAATATTGTAGAATATGATCTTTGGCTCCTTATTTTTTTGAATGAATATATTTGTTTGCTAGGGTTAGACTTTAGAGAAGGAATTCAAATTTGATTTATTGTATTGATGCTAAGGGAAAAAAAAATACATGTTGCAGGGGTCGGAGAAGAAATTCACTGCTTAAGGAAAAATATGCATGTTAGGACTAGCATAGAGTATGCCCACTGTAGCTCAATTTGTTTCTGTTTAACAATTGTTTTTCTGGAATCATTTTCGGAAAATTTCAGAAAACAGAGAGAATATCTAACCGTTAGCTACATTAGGTACCAAATATTGGTAGGCCGATGTGAAAGGTGGGTTCAAGGTAGTCAATCATTGGTATGTGCTAGAGGTGAATATAGTGCTGAATGAAATTGAAGCATGGAATGGCACATAAAAAAAGCCAAAGCATTTATAAGATGTAGTTGGAGAAGAGATGATATGTTCATCACAATTATTTATTTCATTTCTTTTTTGCTCACGTGTGAGAGCTTTCTTCCACTGCAAAAGAAGTTGTAGGTCCATTTTCTATGTTAATGATTTGCGTATCTTAAACTTTGTCTCATAAGGTGGACCATTTTAGGAGCTGAATTCAAGAAACATGGATCTTGTCAAAGAATATTTAACACATAAGTTTAAGTTGTTAATTATCTAAGATTTCAAGAATAGTTTTTATTGTCTCTAAAAGATCCTGACTTATTTGTGATTGATTTCATGGTTCCTTCATTTCATAGGCCTATATCTGTATAATAGTTGAACTAAAAAAACTATTTATCATTGTTTCATCCCTGGTGACTCTATGGTCTGTCGCATATGCTGGCTGAGGATAAATATGCTCACACCATTTCAATCATCTATCTCTCAACTTATCTATATCTGTGCCACTTTCAACTTCGTATCAGTGAACTCATTCCTTAAAACAATCCTTTTAGGTTTACTCATTTAATTAAGCGTAAATATCTTGGCCACTAGTTTTTTTTTTTTTTTTTTGGATGTATTGTTTCTTCAGTGCTTAATAGTAGATGCATAAATCTTGGTGAGAGAATGGAAGTTGTCACCTGACTTTCGTCTTCACATGGATATTTTGGTAGGCACAATCCACGTGGGAGTGTGTCCGTGATCTGAGAGAAGTGAAATTGTTTAACTGTCCAGAAAAATGATATGAATAAAACTTATGAAATGAAGTTATGGTCGAAATCTCACTAGCATATGTTTGAATTTTGTAAGGTTTCTATTGTCAAATTCAGTTCACCAGTTCAAAAATAATGGAAATGGCTAAATTCAACAGTAAATAATTATCAAAAAATAATCGAAACTTCTTTTCAATCAAAGTGATGCGCAATCTCTTTGTTCTACTTCTCGACTCCTTGTTCTCATATGCATGCTTGATGCATTGAGGGCATTTTAGAAAATTTCTAAATAATTTGTTTTTGGATATAAAGTTGAGTTCATTTCATTTGAAAGCTAGATATAAATCTATATTGCACTAAATATTGGAATTCATTTGTGACTATATTCATGTTTTCCATTTTCAAATGCAATGACTCTATATTTGCTTATTCTAATGTAGATTGGACACTATTACTTCTGCTGATGGCTGTTTTCTTATATTTAGGATGAGCTTCGGCAGCAAAAGGAAGAAGATATGGATGATTACTGTTCACAGGTGTGCACTATTTATTCAGCTTCAGTATTAATTCAAGCTTTTTTCAGAACAACTATATAAATTGACCTTTCCTTAAACATTCTAGCTAGTAGTGATTGTAACTTCTTCTTCTTTGGTTCTTAACTTATAGATTGTTTGTCATTTTCAACATAGAGAGAAGTCACAACATACGTTGGTTGGGAAAATGGCTGCATGAATTAGATTCTTGTTTGGAAGAAAATAGAGTGCTTTCCTTTCTTGGTGGAAGTTGTGGAATTGACATGATTATACTTTTCTGGAGCTTATTTGTTCATTCCTTAGTCTGAAATTACTATGAGAACCAACAATTTGTACTTTGACCCAAGAGATGCTTTCATAAAAAGAATGATTGCTCTTTTTTTGGGGGGGGGGCGCGTGTGTATATGTGTAATTGATTTTCTTTATTCTGAGCAAGTAATTTCTCTTTAAGTACAGATGTTTTGATTCATCACACTAGTGATTTAGAGTCTATATGACTTCCATGGATAGGAATAATTGCTGTTCCTCAGGCAGTTGTTAATTCTACCAATAATCTTTCATTTCCTAACAAAGTTAAGAACTTTTTTAATATTGGGTTTGCATTGAGGCCATTTTGCTTATGCAATGATTTTTTCCCTTGGAATTATTTTCATCTTGTACATAATTTGGCTTCAAATCTCTTCCTTTGTTATATTTATGTCGAGATAATAGAAATTTGGGGGGACCTTTTATTGTAAGTTATCTGATTGTTGGTAGTGGGCATTTGTTCAGACTTGTATATCTTTTTCTTCTCTTCTCTTTCTTCTAATCCTCACATAGTTGCCTTTTTTCTTTTTCTTTTTTTATGTTTGGGCAAGTTATATTGTGAGACATCATTTTTGTTTGATTTATATTGTTTAATTTTTTTATTTTGTATAGGTTCCTGTTCGACATGTTGTTTTTATGGTTCATGGTATTGGTCAAAGGTTAGAGAAATCTAATTTGGTTGATGATGTGGGCACTTTCCGGCATATGGCAGCTAGTCTTGCTGAACAACATCTTACTGCACACCAGCGTAGTGCTCAGCGTGTCCTTTTCATCCCCTGCCAGGTAATGAAATACCTTTCTGTCCCATTCGTATTTTGGATGCCACCTTAAGAAACCTCTTCTTTGTTAACAGGCAAAATAAACATGGATTGTTTCCAGAACCTCAATCATTGCCAACATGTAACCAGTTTTATATGTTCAATGCATGAAAGGAACATTTCATATATTTGTTATATCTTGCTTGTGTTGAGTCTACTGACCTCTTCCCTTTGTAAACTTAGAGTTGGATACCTGGATAATTTTTATTTATTTCACTTGGCTAACAATTCTTAACGCCTGAATTGACACACAGAAGCCAGTGGTTCAAGGACTTTGAACATTTATACCTATCACGGTTTTCCCGATTATTGCAAAAGTATAGCTGGCTGAAAATATTAATAACAGTATACACATAATTCTTTTCTATGAGAAAACATTTTCATATTAATTACACTTAAAAAGTAAATTAGTAATATCCTTTTTTTTTTTTTTTTTTTTTTTTTTTTTTGTGGAACACAAAAGATGTATACTTGCTGGGTGAAAATTTATTATGGAAGGAAGCTACAATAAGATAACAATTTTTATCAGTTTTCTTAGCTCATGCAAAGACTTTGTTGTGGATGCTTTCTGGAGTTACTTGTCCTTGGCACACATCAAGCAAGCAAAATATTCCAGAATAATTCATACTTAAATCAGTACAATCCATGATGATGCTGATTGAAAGATTAAGCATTATCTTTTCTATGAGAAAACCAATAAGAGGAACAAGAAGAAGATTTTAAATAAAGAAGAAATAAGTACGAGACAGAGTGAGTGACCTATCTCTCTGAGGTGTCTAGCTCTCCCAATATAAGAAACATCTCATTGTTCAATTTAGGGAAAGCAAAATGAGATTTAGAAATGACAAGGAAACATGAAATGGGGTTTACGTAGAAAGTGGTTGGTTGGATGATCTGAACTAGCTAAAACAAGCAATGTTGTTATATTTGATTTTAAGATATTGCACAAAACATGAAAAATTGTTTTCCAGTTTCATATTTAGAAATGCAACTAAACAATGAACTCTATTTACCTAGTTTTCTTGGAAATTTTTTTTCCACCAAATTGGTACGTTTTCCCTTCCCATGATTATGTAGGACCTAAGTTTTTGGGAAAATCAATGAATGCATAGATGCAGCTCTTGCATACTATTTTGGCAAAGTTCAGGATTATCTCAGAAACTGGGCCATCAGAATCACTAAAGTTTTTGCTTTATCTAAATCTCATTATTATTGGATTTTGTTAATGCTAAATTGCATCCCACATCTGCTATTCTATTTCAGTGGAGAAAGGGTTTGAAGCTTAGTGGTGAAACTGCGGTAGACAAGATTACTTTAGATGGTGTACGTGGTTTGCGTGTCATGCTGAGTGCAACAGTACATGATGTATTATACTATATGAGTCCTATCTATTGTCAAGATATTATTAACTCGGTATGTCAGCAATTCCAGTTTCTCCTTTTTCTTTTTATTGTTCTTTAGTTCATAGTAGAATATTTTATCCTTTCAATTGCTTCTTTGGACATGGTTATTTATTCAAGCTTGCATCTCAATCTGGGAAAATTCGAGATATCGTATCCCTTGCACTTTTAAAGAGAGCAAATAAATGCTAAATCCTAACCCTTACCAAAAACTTACAAATTCATCCAATCAGCTCATTTTTGTTAATCAAGCATTATTTGAGAACTTAGTCGCATCTTCATCTAATTGGTCAAATTCAGATAGAAAGTAATAATTACTGATGATTATAATGGTAAACAAAATTAGAATTGGTATCTTTTTGTGGTCTTATCCTTTCCCTTGCCCTTCCCTAGCGTCCTTTTTATTCTCTTTCTTTCTGACCGTGCTCATCTTTTCTTTATTTTCCTAATCTCTTTCCTTTTGGTGAAACTCCATCAGTCTTTGCTTGTCAGAAATTTGCTGATTCCTTTAGAAAGGAACAACTGTTGGTCATCTGATCTGTGTTTTGGGCTTATCAGATGATTCCCATCTCCAACTTGAATGGCATCAATGGAATTTGATGATCGAGGTTGCTTCATACTGAAGTTATCTTATTAGATGTTCCAGATCTTTCATTTTGGGTAACATCTAAACCATAAATTCCAAGCGTGTGAAGTTTCTTTCTCTTTCGAGCAAAGCTGGACTTGTGCATGTAATGTCTTTTAGTCTTGATAAATTCCACAGGGGCTAAATTTATCTTTTATTGGGTGAGAGAGCGAGAGAGAGAGAACCAAAAGGGGGCACTATAAAAATTATAAATTTTCTGTACCAGTTGAGCTGGATAAAACTGCACCCAACTTTTCCATTTAGATTAAATTAAAAAATGAGAGGATCAGATCAGATATGATGCAAATTTCTAGAAGTGTTCATGGTTTTTTACTTTTCTTTTTTCATCTAAAAAATATGGTAAATATAAAAATATTTTCCAAAAAGGAATTACATTGACATTTTTATTGTTTGGAGATCCATAGAAAGATTATTTCCATGAAAACCCATTAGCATCAGGCAAAGCAAAAAGTTATGGGCTTAAGGATACTAAATATATGTGCTTTATGGCCAAATTAACGTTGGAATAACATATAATTTTACCCATCTTCAGTTATAATGTGGGGAAGAATTTAAAATATGGTAACATGAGAAATATTGTGTGCAATTCCTTTTCAGAAGTAACATCCTCATTTCATAGTTGGGCACTTCTAGCTTGTGCTGATAGGACTATGTACAAACTCGGTTGAGGTTTGAATTGAAAAAGAGCTACTTGCTGCAGGTGTCAAACCAATTAAACCTGTTATATTTGAAGTTTCTTAAGCGGAATCCTGGTTATGACGGAAAGGTATGCAGCTTATTTAGCATATGTTGTTTTGTGTCCTCACACCATGATTGTTGATTTGCGATGTGTAGTTTGACAATATTGTTAATTTTTGTATAGGTATCTATATATGGTCATTCTTTGGGAAGTGTCCTCTCGTATGACATCCTTTGCCACCAGGAGAATTTGTCCTCTCCATTTCCCATGGATTCGATGTATAAAGAACATACTGAGACCAATGAATCTCCACAGGCTATGAATAGTGAATCTTCACATGATATGAATGGTCAATCATCTATTAATGACTCTTCAACCAATGTGGCGGGTGCCATCTCCAGTGTACTTAATGAAGCAATGGAACAAGTGGATCCGGCTCATGAAGAAAGAAGTAGTGAACTGACTCTAACACGTGGTGATGAAAATGCTGACGATGCTTCTGCAATTTTGAATCTGCATGTATCAGATATAGAGCAGTTACCTGCAAGTTCTATGGACTCTGAGCAAAGAAATGGTAAGGTGATCATGAATTGGGTAATGATTAGAGTGACGTGCTTTCTCACAAAAATGATCTCTTAGTTGAAGCTACAGAAGCAAAGCAAATCAACTGTTCTGAGAAAGTTGCAGCAGAGAACTGCAATGATGCTAGTAAGGATAAAGCAATTGAATTGCTAATGGAAGAGGTATGCATCTGTAGACAAGTGGCTTTTTTTTAGAATTTAGTTAGATAAGTATTCAATGGTAAGAAATTTGTAGTTTCTTTCTCAGATTGAGTCCCTGAAAGCCAGAATAGTCGAATTGGAATCACAGCATAATGATAGAGATATAAGTGATGGGTTGCCTGAAGGTAATAATTCTTGATGCCTGTAAGGTTTATTGGATACTTATGTTGGTTAGGTGATCCAACTTGTGGTTGTGGTTTTTATGTTTAACAATAAATATAGAACCAGCTGTAACCACATCAGAGAAACTGATACTCGAGAAGCTGTCACCTGGCTTAGATGATGAGGCCCCAAAGAGCTATACACCTTTTATTAAGTACACAAAGCTTGAATTCAAGGTGCCTTCTTTTCTTAGTTTTCTTTGTGCAAGACCTCTTAAATTCCAATCGAATTTTCTGAGAATTCTGAGCTTGGATTTAATTTTATGTTAAAAATCTGATTTTGGTTCCCTATTGTGCTCATATTTTATGCTTCATGGGTTGTCATTAATTTGATTGATATTCTATTATATCAGGTCGACACATTCTTTGCTGTTGGATCACCTCTTGGAGTCTTTCTTGCTCTTCGTAACATTCGTATTGGAATTGGTAATGATTAGGAATTCAGTTTAAACTCGGTACTTTGTTGGAGCTAACATTATGATTGAAATGCATGACAATATTCATTATAGGGTTGGCTTTCTATTCATGAGAATATGATGCTGTCTTGTCAGTTGGCTTTCTATTGTGTGCTTGCCTTTTTGGGTTTAATGTAAACATGTAAACTACTTGCTCCGAACTCAAAGAAAAGAGGTTTATTCTATACTTGAAAATTGCAACTTTAAGCCCTTAAACTTGGTAAAATTGTTCTATTGAGGTCCTATACTTCTTTTTTCTTTTTTTCTTTTTTAATTAATTTTGTCCTTGCAACTATTATTCTTGATTGAGCCCTTTTAAACTTTAATGTCGTGTTATAGTACAAGGACCCAATTAGAAAAATGTAAACATATACATTTCAATTTTTGTAAAAAGAAAGGATTGATTATGACAAATCCCTTGAGTTTTATCGTAAAACCATTTGAGTCCTAGTATTTCAAAATTAGCATGTGTTTCCTACAAGATTGTTGATGAAATTCATTCAGGTTTGAGGGACATATGTGTTTTATAATTTAAAACTTGAGGACACTTAAATTTTCGGAATTTCAAAGAATAAGGCGTGGTACAATTTCAGTGACTGAAGTGTTGTATTTATTAGCAAGTACTATTGTGTAGAATTCTTAAAAAAATCTTAGGGACTACATGTGATAATTTCGGAATAGCGAGGAAGCAAGTTATTTTAGAAGTCGATGGTCCTTTTCTGATTAACCTACAATAAATGAATGATATATAGGCATCATTATCATCACATAATCTTTGCTTTCCTTAACCCTACGAAAAACATAGCAATGTTGGCGTGCAGTGACATGTTACATTTTTTAGCTCCTCATCTTCAACTCCATTTTTGCTGGTGGATCTTAGATTTTGACAACCAAGCTACCTCAGTGTACTAAAACATGCTCAAAATAAGTACATCGATCTAGTTCAATAGATAGATCAAAAAGAAACATAGTTGAGTTAGGAAACACAATCTAGTGTGAAATGGATATGCTGTAAAAGGTATTTGAACTGGATTTCGATTCTCCTAATCAAGTCCCTAAGAGAATTCAAAATGATCAGTACTTTCAGTAACAACACTAGTTATATTGTCTATGATGAAGGTTTCTGAATTTTAGGACTAGAATTAGGATGGAAGATAAAGTTTAGAAAGAGAAGAATTATGTGGAAAGGCTTATGGCACGGAGGAAGCAGTGCTCTGTGCAATTCACCACCAAGTTACTCCTTGCTGCAAGAAAAACACCTGAACTGTTACTTGTGAAGATATTTTTGCATCAAATATTGTCATTGATTGGTCTTGTATTGGAAGATCCTAAATCTAATTCTTATTATGTTCTATCTTTCTCAGGCAAAGGGAAAGCGTATTGGGAAGAAGACAACATCATCGAGGAGATGCCAGCATGTCGGCGAATGTTCAACATTTTTCACCCATTTGATCCTGTAGCTTATAGGTTTGTCTTCTTGTATCAATATCAAATTGTTAAGTCACTTATTATTTTTAGTTTATTGGTGGCATGGATGGATTAACATAGCCATTGGCGGCGCTCAAAAGGTGCAGGGTGAATTTTTAATTTCATATCTAGGCTGGATAAAGTATAGAGCATTATCTCTGCTCTTCTCTCACCCTATACTAAATACCTATTTACTAGCACCTGAACTAAAAATCTTCTTGATTAACTTTTGGTTCGGTGCATTTAGTGTCTCCTTGTTGTGACTGCATCTTCATTCTGGGGCACACTAACGGCTTTGAATTTTTATACAGAGTTGAACCACTTGTCTGTAAAGCGTACATTGACAAACGGCCAGTCATTATTCCTTATCACAAAGGTGGAAAAAGGTTGCACATCGGTTTTCAGGTAATGAGTTTTTGTTGTTTATTTTTATGGGTGGGGGGGTATGCATTGTGGATTAGTCTGTTGTTCCCCTCTTCCTTGCATCTCTTTGTCCTCTCCTACCTATTTCTTTTCCCTCTTTGATGTACTCGCACTTTATTCTGCAGGAATTCACGGAAGATTTAGCTGCTCGTTCTCAGGCATTAAAGGATAACCTAAATTTTGTGAAGGTGTTTTAAGTTGGACTTCAGTATCATTGTTAATTGTTTTTCTCTTATGCCTGTAGTAGACCATGTGAAATTTTTATAACTGTGCTAGACATAGTGCGTCAATAATACCTGTTAACTAGGAAAAATGGAGAAAGGTAACTTTAGTTGGCTCTTGATTTTAGTTGGCTCTTGATAATTAGTGGACATTAGAACCACACATTGAAATCAGTGGGTAACTTTGAGAACTGTTGTGAAAGAAGAAAGAAATATGGAAAAACTTGATGATTTTATTGCTTACAAGCATATGCCTATTTATACGCAACTAAACTTGGTGACCAAGTTTATATACAGCTGTAACACACTAACACACTCACCATAGTATACAACATAATAGGATGCAACTTAAAAATAGGATGTAAACTAACAACAACATAATATATACAGCTATTTCCCACTTGAACATTTCTTATTCTTTTCTCTTGAAACAGGTTAAAGTGCTTACAGCTTGCCAATCCAGAAGCATGGATAGGTTAGAAGGTAAAATAATTTCTATTTCATTCTTTCTTTCAATTTTGCATTCCACCTTTTGTTCTTTATACACTCTACTCCCCTCTATTCCTCTAAAATAATGACCATTATTTATTATATTTCAGAGGAAGAAGAAAATGACCAAGGTAAGGAAGAGAGGACATATGGCTCTTTAATGATAGAGAGATTGACTGGAACTGAAGAAGGGCGGATCGATCACATGCTTCAAGTACGTTGTTAGTTTTGCATCAAAGCTTTAAAAAATGCTGTAGTTTAATTCATTATGAAAATGTTGGCTGCGTAAATTTGCGTTCACAATTATGTTTACTGTAAATGGGTGGTGCAAATTTTTATTTTTTGTATTATTTTTTTTTGTGCGTGTGTGTGTGTGTGTACATATCTCTACATTAACATCAAAGGTAACTAGTACCTAAGATCTCTAATCTGAATGTCTTCGCTTGCCAAATCTCATGACACATAAAACTAATAGGAAAGCATAAAAATAATAGGAAAGCAACATCCAGTGGCTAGGTTTGAAGGTTTGCTGGAAGGTTTAAGGTGGTCCGAAGTTCATAGTTGCTCTTGCTAGATGAGTTGAGAATTATCGTTGAATTTCATCTAAGTTTATGATCTCTAGAGTTCTGTTCGAAGATGGAAATAACAGCACGCAGGTATAGTTAGTATTAGGAAGTGAAAAGTGAACAAATAACTTTTGCATTACTAATATGGTGCTGCAAACTGATCGAACAGGAGTCAAGAGTGGTTCGATGTGCCTTATCCTTATTAGACTGAGTGAGTAGAATTGAGCTGCTAGTTACTGTATTTTAGCAAAGATGTCATTGGATGTTATTGTAAATGATTGCATCAGTGTTCCTGTAATCCCATTGCACTTATTGTTCTGAACCATTTTTGGAGAAAGCAGCTCAGGGGGAAAAAAGAAACTGAAAAACCAGTTCCTAAAAACCTTAAAATGAAAGCATTCTAGTACCCGAGACAGTCAGATTCATAGGTCTTTACTCTTTACCTGCTTATAGGTTTTTGCACGCCAAAGCAGTTCTAAACAATGGTGTTAATCCTGTTGTGGTATTTGAGCTATTAAATCTTTTTCTTAAATATCGGAGACAATATTGTTAAAGCAGTTCTAGTCAATTTTAAACAAAATTTTGATCTAACGCGCTTTATAATCTTGTAGGTCAAAGATGTGGAAATAAGATCATGATATTGTAGATTGAACAATTTATAGAGTATTAACTGACAATTACCAGACATATACATCATTTTTTGAACTGTTTTGGACTAAGTTTGGAATTGTACAAATCCTTGAGAAATTGAGTTAAATAATTTGAAAGGTCCAAGTAAGTTCCAGCAGGTTGAGTCGAGTTCATTGAGGTGGGGTAGCTGAGAAAGTGGATGGTAGATAAACTTATTAGATTATATGATTGGTCACACCAACAGTGAATTGGTCTATAATTGACGCTATTCTGTAATTGATCTCGGTATCATATGTGTAATGCAATTTGATGGGTTTTCCTGGTAACTTAACCTGTGGATAAGTATTGCTTCATATGTTGCTGTGCCCCCTTGTTAACTATGCAGGATAAAACGTTTGAACATCCATATCTACAAGCAATTGGAGCGCATACGTAAGTGCTTTATATTCTTGCCAGTTAGTATAGAAATTTTATCTAGTCCATTTGTTTGTTCCTTAATTAAATTGGTGGATCGGAATATGTACAGAAATTACTGGAGAGATTTTGATACGGCTCTGTTCATCTTGAAACACCTGTACAAAGATATACCTGAAGAAGAAAACTCATCTAAGGGATCCAGCCCATTGGAAGAAAGTAGCTCCACAGGATGGTCTGACCAAAGAGAGGCTGCAGAGGAGGAACTGCCTTTGACACTCTCTGACAGATTGATGATTCGGAAGTGGAACTTCCGGAGGAAAGCTAAGTCTTCTGAGAAAAAGTCTTGACTAGTAAAGGGAGAATTCTTGTTCGCTTGATTTAGATGCAGTATGACTCCTCTCATTATCACCTTTAACAACCTTTACGCTAATTACAGTCCTCTGGGGTCTGAAATTTCGTCCTCTTTGAACGATCACACACGCATTAAGTTAGACATGGTATGACTAGAAAACTATTGTCATTGCGAAGAATACATTAGCTAGAGCTTCATTTGCAGCAGATGTCTCGCCTTACGTTTATTTGTATGCATACAGAGGAAGAAGGTAGTTAGAGAAAACCCTCGCATTGCAAATGATGTGTAAATATGCAAGAAAATCTCAGGTTTTTTTTTTTTTTTTTTACTTGAATATTTGGAACTATACATATCCACGAAAGTAAGAGTTTTTTTTTTTTCCCCCTCTAGTTTCTTGCTTTTAAAATTGCGTAATTGTGTAATGCCAACCACCGAACTGGATTGGAAACTGGTTAAGATTAAGGGTTAAGTTACAAAAATTACCCTAACATATGAATAAAAGTATTATTTTGCCTTCAACTTTTAAAATAGAACGGTATTGTTTCTAAGGTTGAACAGTTGGAACAAAAATGCCTTTTATAACGCGATTCAAATTTTGATTCCGTTAAATTTGTTATACTTTCTGACTAGAACGCCATGTTGTATAGATGGATTAATTGTTGCTCGGCATGTGTCATTCAATTAAAAAATATTTTGAACCAAAAATAGTACTCATTCTGTTTTTTATTATATGATGTTTTAGATTTTTCACTTTTGTTCTTTTTTATTTGATACTTGATATAACCAATGCATTTTTTACCATGTTTTCTCATATTTGTCCTTAATTAAAGTATGAGAGAGGTCTATTATTTAATGCAAAAAATACTACGTTAAGCTTTGATAACTAAGAAGAAAGAGAATTTTTGTATGGAAAATAGAGTTTTAGGAGAGAAGTATTAAGGATAAACTAAGTCATTTAGTAACCTAATTAATATTTCATTGGTCCTAGTGAACAACCTTAAATATCATATTATAAAATACGGAGGGAGTAATTATTTTCTCCTTTCGTTCATTCTTCTTTCCACATGAAAGTCGGACTGAATTGGCCAGTCGAAGTTCAACCGAAATTAGAGATTGGTCTGGTCAGATTTCATTCGGTTTACACTCTAGTAAAGATCAATCAATGATCGATCGGACCGATCAGTTGGATCAGAAAAACCATGAACTGGATCGATTTTTCGGTTCCATGAGACTTTTTTTAATTATTTAATTTAATAATTTAAGTTATTGTTTTTATACTTTTTTAAATAAAATTTTAATTTTTTAAATTAAATTGATATTTATTTGTAATTGTAAAAACTATATTAAATACATTGAACTATTTTAATTACTATATTGTATTTAGAATTCTTAATTTTACAAAACTACAATAAAAAATTTAAATTCTCACTTGTTATAAATATAAATGACATCAATATATTATTATTTTAATACATTTCTTAAATTTGGTTCGATCTAGTTTCACCCAGAATCTATAAATCCATCTTTTAATCGGTTCGATAACCGATCCGGATCTAAAAACCATGGTTCTTTCTCATTTCCATTCCTCTCTTTCCTTCCGCGGCTGGTGAGCTCTCTGCATTAATATTTAATATACAATGGAATTGGAGAATATGTATAACCTAATAAATCATTGAGCAGGTTGAAGTGCTAAATTCTAGGAAATTCAACAAGTAAATTTAGCGCAAGAAATGAATTTATCAAATAACAGGAACTGTAACCCAGTAAAATTTCAACAAGTCATATATAAAATTATTATATTTTAAAAATATTTTTATTTGAATACAGGTTATTTCGTAAAAAAAAAAAAAACAAGGGTGTAAAATTTTAAATCATATCGAGTATGACAATAAATTTTAAGGGCAAAATTATGTTTTGAAGTTTGCCCTTAAAATTAACTATTGCGGATATCTGATTAATCGTCTGCTTGGAGGGCAAAAATGAAGCAAAATCTGTTAGTTTGAGGCAAAACTGGAATTCAGTGATCCCTACAAATAGGTTTTATGCATCTTCTTATAGTACTTGTAGTTTCAATTTCCCCCAAAGATATGGTGGTCTGAATACCGAAATGACAAGCATACAGAGAATGTATCAAAATCACAAATTAACAATTTATTTCGTTTCGAGATGGGTGCGGCGACTATTAATTGCAGCGATTATGGGGATAGGTAGGTGGAGTCGCCGTTGGTATTATTTTGTTTGTGATTGATCATGTGCAGCCGGATACGGTGCCTTATACGAACAGAAAGCCTGTCATTCTTACTTGCACAAACGGCTGAAATTAAGAAAAGAGAGTCTGTGTTGAAGAAGCACAAAGAAAATCAATACAAAGGTAAAATCCTTCCTGCAACACATCCACATAGCAGAAGGCTCTGTCAACTTGCAGAACAATTCATTGATGCTTTGCAAAGAGATTTAGCAGAACACCATGTTTTATCCCTCACTTACCATAATGCTGATCAGAGTGACAGTCAATTAAAAGATCGGGTTTATTGGTTTAAGCAATTTAGAAAACCAATTCGTAATTTGAAGGTTATGGTTGTTGATGATCCTGATTTTAAAGCTATGACTTTTCCTGGTTCTAAGATTGTTGTCCACAGTGGATGGTTTGATCTCTTTTCTTCTGATGTATAGATTGCAACTGTTATCATGGATGAGGTAAGTAAGTTTTTATCTTTTCTTTAATTAATCGGCTAAGCACATCTTGATTCCCCCTATCTTATACTAAAACTGCAGCGCTTCATTCACAGACAGAACTGTAAAACAAATATTTCCAAATAATTTAAAACTTACATAGTTTTATCGCTTGATACTGTAAAATGGACACTTCCAGCAAATCTAATTTTCTGAAATTCTGTTACATACTAAAATATTATTGGGCATGTCACTTAATAGTCGTTATTACATAAACATAAAATAAAATTGAGTCTAAGCTAATAATATTAGAATGAAAAAATCATATACTCAATGCGTTAAAAATATTGATCAATGGTCAATCGCAATTTTGATAAAAGGTACGGGGTAGGATCTGTTTTCCCAAATTAATTTTTCATTGAGGATTTTAACTATATGATCAATTTAATGATTTTTTATTCATTCCTAGGTTGCACATGTGGTGGCTCGACTTCCTGTGGAAGCTATGAATTATAGGTGGATAACTGATTTCTTGCATATTAACTCACGTGATCAGCCAAAGTCTTCGCGCAGGATGTCAGCTGTGCTATTTCTGTTACAATTTTAAGAATATTAATAGCTGACAATTATGACAAATACGTATAAGGATATTAATTATTTAATTAGTAGCTGTCATGAAAATGTATTCCTATAATACTAGCGTTTTCACAAACTTCACATGTTGTAAGGTTCAAAGCATCAATTGAATAGGTTTAACATGCATCGAAGCAATCTCAATTTGCTCATTTGCCTCTACAGCAATACCTACTTGAATCTACATTGAGATCAATTACTTAATTTCGATAGCTTTTTTATTGGATCAGCATGGAAATGGAGGCAGATTTCATTGGATTTATGTTGATGGCTTATGCTGGATATGATCCTCATAATGTCATTCAAGTGTATCAGAAGATGGCTAAGCTCGAAGATGACGGTGCAATTAAAGATCACCCTTTTGTCTACGGTGCAGTTAAAGATAACCCTTCGATGTCCTTCAAGGAGAGAGCTCAACGGCTATCTCGATCTTGTCTTATGGAAAAAGCCCTTGAGATATATATAAGGAAACTAGCTTTGAAAATAACAAACAAGCAGATGTGGTAACTTGTTAATCCTCAAATCTATCTGGAATGATTTTGGGTTTTGTTGATGGTGCTGCAATTTTTAATTCCTTAAATGTTGTTGCTGTTAGTTGGGTCCTAGGGAATGATTAACTGAATGAGTTTTTGTCTGCTTTTTTGTAAATCTGTTCATTTTCCTTCGGGATGGATCCTTTGCTGGCTGAGGCTCTTTCATGTAAAAACGCGTTATCTTGCCTTTAAAGACAATGGCTATGATTGCGTACGTGATTGTGGAATCAGACTCTTAGCTACTAGTCATTACTCTTTCTTCTTATTTTCACTTCCTAGTATTTGATTGCAAATTGTCAGCTGTGTGATTTGAGTCTTTTTCTTTTTCTTTTTCTTTTATTCATTGCTCAGCGAATCAATTTGCTCGTCCGTTTGTGTCTTAGCCTCTTATTTCATTAATAGGTCTTACTCACTCGCTGAGCTAGGAGCCAATCCTTGAGGGTGAAAACTCTTGTGAAGAATATTTAATAACGGATATATGTTACACGAAATTAAACGAAATAATATATGCTCTCTATTTGAAAACTTTTTTTTTCCATTAGAGCAAACCAGAGTGATGAAAAAAAAATACAAAAGTGAAGAAGAAGAAGGGTTTTTGTCCTCCCAACTTTGGGGTGCAATCAACCAGGGATGCCAGCCAGAGGTAACGACGCATCCTTGCCTCCTTGCCGCCACCCCACAAATCAATTGCACCTCCCTGAATCCACCACCCTAAATTTTGAGTTTTTCATTTTCTGTGACATAACTAAGAGCATTTTCAATGGGGAGAACTCTCCAAAGTTCTCCACAACTTTTTCCCCTTAGCACCTCATCAAAATCAAAGAATTCTCATTACCTCTCCAATATAACGAACTCCTTAAAAATTCTTTGAACTGGTCCCACATAAAGAAAAAGATAAGAATTCTTTATTTTTTATTATTAAAAAACTAAAAAAAAAAAATAGGTGGGGCATTCCCCAATAAGAGAACCCCTCCAATGGTAAAGGAGGGGTTCTCGAGCAAGAGAACTCTCCTTGGAATTGTTCTAATTGCATCAACCCTTGTCATGTTGAGTCTAGGCTTGTGATAGAAATAATAATCTCAATCCAGCAACCACAAATCAAAACTCAACGATGACAGAAGAGAATGCAGTTTGGTTATTGATTTAGATATAAATTACTCTATGAACAGACCACTGAAATTGAAAGAAAAACAAGAGCAGAGAAAATAACACATAACCATAAAAATAACGTAACCCAAACTAAATTTTGAAACTAGTAAAGACTTCCAATTTTCGAATAATTAGTAAAGATTATTGCCATATTAGCAAACTTGTTAAAACATTATACAATTAATCTCAACATGTATAACAAACCCACAACATGTTAACATGCAAGAGACTACCTAATTGCGCAAACCATGGACAAAGTCAAAAAGACTTACTAAATCACACATGTTCTTAAAATAAAACAAAAAACCTCGTTCAGTCGACATGTATCTCTCCCTTGCACAAACATCCTAAAAAAAGTTGGAGATTTTGTATGACTACTTGAAATCAAACTTTGTATTAAAAAAAAAAAAAGAAGAACCAACAGTTTACAGGAGCTATTTGCCAGATACATATCTACAGTAATACCAAAATGTCATTATTCGCTATCAAAGCTATTGTGGTGTTGTCTGCAAAGAAATCCTTGTCACGCATTTCACAAGTGAGTTTTGATGACTTTGACAGATGCTTGTGATGTAAAAATCCATGGATAATCACATTATAGGAGCAATCAGTTAATTAGGCTGTTACTGGTATAAAGATCAGATCGATTTCTCACCAGTTTCATCCGCTTTGACAAAGAGAAGATAGTCTGAAATTGCTTCATCTTAACCAGTGCATACAACAATTAGCTGAGCTCGATTATAAAAGGTCGGGGCTTCATGCGTAGAAGCTTATCAAACGAAGTGAAAACTTCATTAAACTCAGCGACAGAATTACGAGTATGGAAAGGAGAAATGGAACCCGTAATCTGATGAAATGGAGAAGGAGTGAGAGATGAAGTTGAAAAGGAATAAAGATGAAGGCGTTTGAAAGTGAAAATTGTGAAGGAGAAATCCCTAAATTCAGCATTAAAGCTTAGTTTGTTAGATTAGAATTTTGAAGGAGAAATCCCTAAAATGAATACAGCAGATTAAGGCTTTGTTTGTTAGACTTAGGAGAACTATAAGGCAAGAATAAAATGGATGCTGCATAACTCTGTATCCAATGCTGAGACTAGACCTGTTCATGGGTCGGGCTGGGCCGGGTTCGGGCCGGGCTACGTCGGGTTTGAGATAAAAATCTCTTGTCCAAGCCCAGCCCAGCCCGCACTAATTTTTCATCGGGCTCGGGCCGGGCTGGGTCGGGCAATTGAACCTCATTCCCAAGCCCAGCCCAACCGGCCCATCAAATAAATGTTTATATTTTTCTAATATAACTTATTTTAAACAAATTTAATTTATAAATAGTATTCATAGATAAATTTAATTTACAGACAGCATTCATAGAGAAATTATAATGGTCAAGATCTTCTATAAGTTTTTCAATGGTTCAGATTAAATATTTAGTATATAATTATATAAATAAAAATATAAAAGTATATATTATAAAATTATCCGGGCCGGGCCGGGCCAGTCATGGGTTTTATAGTTATTCCCAAGCTCAACCCATCGTTAACTCGGGCTTCTACGGGTTCGGGCCGGGCCGGGCTTAAAGTAAAATATGTATGTCCAAGCCCAACCCAGAACGGGTGGATTTGGGCGGGCTTTGCGGGCCGCGGGTCGTTTGCACAGGTCTAGCTGAGACCAAGCTTTTAAAAAGGATAATACTGTCTTTTACTCAGAATTTCTTTTTTCTTTTTGGCAAAACGCATCTGGAGGCCCCTGAACATATAAGGAATTTGTAATTGACCTTTGATCAATTTTTTTCAACACATTGGGTATCTGATCTTTCTGTTTTGATAGTATTAGCTCCAAACTGGACATTTTTTTCTTCCATAGGATACAATATCTATTCACTAACACATGACACAACTTTTGCAAACACGTAAAATTAAATCGGAATAATGATTTACATCCGTAACTATCATAAAATTGCATAGGAAGTATAATTCTGATCCTTCCAATAAACTCTGGAGTCATCTATTTTTCTCAAAAACTGTGTCACATGTTAGTAAATGGATACTATAGCTCACAGGAGAAAAAATATAGAATTTGGAGCTAATATTATTAAAACAGAAAGGTCATGTATTTAATGTGTTGAAAAAATTGATCATGTGGCAATTACAAATTTCATAAAAATTCAGGGGTTTCAAGATGTATTTTGTGTTTCTTTTTTTTTTTTTTTTTTAATATATCAATAATAATATTGCAATATATTAGTAATGACTTGAAGGTTACCCTTTTTTCTACTGAAAAAAAGATGGCTACCAAAATTATAAAACGCACAAGACCTGTGCAAACGACCCGTGGCTGGCAAAGCCCGTCCGAACCCGTCCGTTCTAGGTTGGATTTGGACATACATATTTTACTTTAAGTCCGGCCTGGCCCGAACCCGTAGAAGCCCGAGTTAATGATGGGTTGGGCTTAGGAATAACTATAAGACCCATAACTGGTCCGGCCCGGTCTGGATAATTTTATAATATATACTTTTATATTTTTATTTATATAATTATATACTAAATATTTAATCTGAACCATTGCAAAACCTTATAGAAGATCTTGACCATTATAATTTCTCTATGAATACTATCTGTAAATTAAATTTGTCTATGAATACTATTTGTAAATTAAATTTGTTTAAAATAAGTTATATTAGAAAAATATAAACATTTATTTGATGGGCTGGTTGGGCTGGGCTTGGGAATGAGGTTCAATTGCCTGCCCAGCCCTGCCCGAGCCCGATGTAAAATTAGTGCGGGCTGGGCTGGGTTTGGACAAGAGATTTTTATATCAAACCCGATGTAGCCCGGCCCGAAACCCGGTCCAGCCCGCCTCATGAATAGGTCTACGCACAAGCAGATTTCAATATTATATTTGACTTTTTGTAAATATTTTCATGAACACGTTTTAACTATTCACAAAATATATCGAGAAAACTTTCGACATGAAATGCAAAATATTAGGCAAAATTTAAGATAAATGTTAGGATAATGCGCAATTAATTATTGCTCGAATATGGTTACTCACTCTTGTAATATTTTAATTAACAAAATGGATAACAAAAATAAACATAAAAATGAAAATTGTTGCATGTAAGAATTTAACGTGTTTCGACAAAACGGCTTACTATAAGACCAAACGATTAAAAAAAATTCACTACGAATAAACCGGAAATTTACAATACTACACAAGTTTATTCACTTTCCAGTTCATGCAATACACTCAGAGAAAATTCACAAAATTGAGTAAACTTATATTCTACTACTCTTAACTCTATATCTCATGCAACTCCTTTATTAATTGCTGGATGAATCAAAGCCATGCAAAAGCATATATTTATAAGGTGATGAGTGGCCGTAAATGGTTGACTTCAAGTCAACACGTATTGTGAACAACGAAAACAAGTAGGGGTGAGCATTTGGTTCGGGTATTCAGTTATCTAAGCGAACCGAACTGAAATAGCTTATTTAATTTGGTTAATTTGAACTTTGGTTTGGTTATGATTTATAAATTAGAAATATTTTGGTTTGGTTCAGTTATGGTTGACAAAAAATTTTAATAGCCGAACCAAACCAAACCGAAGTTATCGCATTTATAAAAAAAAGGAGCTGAAATGCCCTAATCTGCTAAACCTAACTAAAAATGAGCTGAAATGTCCTAATATGCTAAACTTAACTCTTTGAAACTATCACTTTTAAAACCCTAAGCCACCGCTACTCATTCTTCCCTAGCCACCAATTTTTTTTTTTTAATTAATAGGTATAAATTTCGGTTAATTTGGACATTAACTGAATCGAACCTATTTTCCTAATTTGATTCAATTTGGTTGTTAATTCTTATTCGGTTTGGTTCGGTTAATAATTTTACAATACTTTAGTTATTGGGTAATTCGGTTCGGTTAGATTCGGTTTAACCGAATACTCACCCCTAAAAATAAGGACTTAGAAAATACTTTCACATGTGAGACCAATATTGCCCACACGGTGTCGTTGGACAAAATTCAAATCACATGTTAACAATAAAATTTTTAGAGCATCAAACTATTAACTGAGAAAAAAAATTCATATAGACTAAACGCAATCTTTTATTAACTTGTGTAGAAACCATGTTTAATAAATATATTAAAATAATAATATATTTACGTCATTTAAATTTATAATATATGAAAATTTGAATATTTTTTATTATAATTTTTTAAAATTAAGGATTTTAAATACAATATATTAATTAAGTAAGCTTCATATATTTAATATAGTTTATAATTACAATTAAATGTCAATTTAATTTAAAATAATTTAAAAAATTAAAATTTTATTTTATTTTAATAACAATAATCTAAAATATACTCTAAATTATTAATTAAAATAATTTTTTTAAAAGAGTCCGATGGAACCAAAAAATTGGTTTGATTTATAGTTTAGAGTTTGACCGAGAGTTGATAAAAAAATCAATTAAAAATCGATCGTACTGATCTTCGGTTCTGGTCGAATATAATCCGACCGTCCAGTTCAGTTTTTATAATTATGTCTTTAACTTATAAATTGTAAAACTTTTTTAGCTCTCCTTAAAGATTTGTTTACTCTTAATTTAGTTATCGCAAATGAGAAAAAATTTTACAATACTTTCGGAACATATATATTTATATTTGGAAAAATAAAAAAGTATTTCTATTATTTTTTAAATTTATAAATAAAGGGTATATATTAGGGGCAAAATTGAAAAATTTCTGGTAAATGAGAAAGTTAACCAATTGAAGAAAAGATCGTGGCACCATTGGGACCGCAAAAGGGACTGAACTTGGAATTGTTTGTGGATAATTAAACATGAAAAATAATAATCAAATATCAGATTTTTTTTTTTTAAATTATTATTAAACAGAACAAATACAGGACGAAGCTGAACAGTACAAACTACGAAGAAAAGACGATGAAGAAGATGATGATTCTGTTAAGCAGCCATTTCTGATTTCCCTCTTGTTTTCTCTTTTTTGTTTTTCAATAAGGATTTATATAATAATACATTTTTTTTTTCAAAAAAATGTTACTATTAGAAGCACAATCTTATGGAATTTTCCCTGTTTCTTGTGCCACTAGTCACTCTTTAATTGCTGCTCAATTTCATCCGAATCATGCTCGCATTAGGGGTTGTGGTATCAGATTTCCTTTCATTACTATGTCATCTCCGCCTTGCAGAAGGAGAAATCCATGGAAATCCGCCGCCACTTCCTCCTCCTTATCATCCCCGCCGCCTCTGTCTCCGCCGGACAAGGTAATTTTGGAAGTGTTCTTCCTTAATTTCAGATTTTTTTTTTTGTTAGTGGAAATGAGAGTGAGAAATTGAGTAGGATAAGACTGATGGTGGCCGAAGAAAGTCGCCGGAGATTCGAACTCTGTTCAGAAGGTTTTGGAAAGTTGCGGCTCCGTATTGGTTCTCTGATGATAAGGTGCAAGCGAGATTGCAACTAGCAGCTGTATTTGCTCTCACTTTAGCTACCACCGGAATTAGCGTTGGTTTCAACTTCCTCGGCCGGGATTTCTACAACGCACTTGCTAGTAATCCCTAATTTTAATGCTAATTCATTCTTTTGAAGGAAAAAGATAAGTCATGCATTCGTGATGTTTGCTTAATTCTTAATGCTAGACAAGGACCAGGAACAGTTCACCAAGCAACTAATTTACTACCTTGGAGGCTTTGCTGGTGGAATTCCGGTGAGCTCTCAAAATATTGCTTCCTGCACTTACTTAGGTATTACTCTGCTAGTCTTTTCACGTGTCTAACCTCATATTATTGGGCACTATAAATCTTTTCATGATTGAATTACTTTCTGCTGGCTGTGTTGAAATCATTGTTTGTTTTGTTCATCATTCTTTTGTAGTTCTTTGTGCTAAGAGATTATGCCAGAGATGTCCTTGCCCTACGCTGGAGGTCTTGGATGACAAAATATTATATGGAACGCTATTTGAGTAATCAAGCATTTTACAAAATTCAATCTCAGTCTATCATTGATAATCCGGATCAGCGGATTGTTGATGATCTAAGCTCTTTCACTGGAACAGCCCTTTCATTCTCATTGACACTTTTCAATGCTGCTGTGGACCTGATATCATTTAGCAACATTTTGTATGGGATTTATCCCCCACTCTTTGGTGTTCTCCTGCTATATTCTATTGGAGGCACTGTGATAAGTGTTTATCTTGGAAAGGTAATTTTCTTGTATATCTAGCTAGTGTTATTTCCTTTACCTGACTAATTATTGCTGTGAAAAGTGGATAGTAATATAGCTGAATTAAAGGTTTTTACTTCCCATTGAAGGGCTTGGTGAATCTGAATTTCTTGCAAGAGAAAAAAGAAGCAGATTTCCGCTATGGTCTTGTACGTGTTCGAGAAAATGCTGAATCAATTGCTTTCTATGGTGGTGAAGAAAACGAAATACAACTTCTGCTACAGCGCTTTAGAAGTGCTTTCGACAATTTTACAGTAGGAACCTTTAATCTAATATTCTTTACTATATGCCATTCCTTCTTGTTTTGATCTCATTCATTCAAACTTTAGTTTCCGAAACAAATTAAATATATTTAATGGAAGAGGAGTAATAAGAAATCAACAGAATTTCAGAAGATCAGTTAGGAAGAGAAAGAGACATTTGTCTCTCTGGGAATGAAGAAACTGCTGAGACATAAGAGCTAGAAAATACAAGGAAAGAAAACAAACAAATAGCTTTATTAGGAAAACGAAAATTATACAAGTCTGTCTTTTTTTTATATGTGAAACTTCAATGTGTTTTTATATGTGGTTAGCGCCTAGGGTGGTGCCTAGCAGTCACTTTGAACAACACTGTTTTATGTAAAGGTTGCAACTTAACTTAGCCTCAAACCGCTATTTGGGCGTAGCTCAACTGGTACACTTGTTGTAAATACAAGGGAGAGGTCTTGCAAAATCTCTCATCCAAAAAAATGAAGAAACTCAGCCTCAATTCGTTTCATTTGGAGTAAATATTACTTTTCCCTGAGAATAATAATTACATTTAGGCTGCTCTATCTGTAATCTTCAAAATTACAGCTGAAACTTATCCTAAGTGAATAGGGGGATATTGTTGCATCAAAAGATCCTGGCAATAATAAATCGAATTAATGATGCGTCAATTATTTTCATAATTTGTTGTCTGTTGGTTTTTGTGCTCAATATGCAGTTTAACTTTATATACTGTGTTGCTTGACATTTATTTGCTCAATTCCCAGGATCTGTTGATATCTTCTAGAAATCTAGAGTTCTTCACCAATGGCTACCGATACTTGATTCAAATTCTTCCTGCTGCTGTAGTTGCTCCTATGTATTTCTCAGGAAAAATTGAGTTTGGTGTCATTAATCAGTCAGTATCTGCTTTTAATCATATCCTTGGAGATTTTTCTCTCATTGTTTACCAGTTTCAGTCTATCAGTGCGTTTTCAGCAGTCATTGATCGATTAGGTACTTACTTCCTTTTCTCTCTCCAGCTTATGTGCAATAATTGGAGTACAGAAAAGCAAGATGTTTGATCTAGTTACTCTACGTGTGTTGTTTGATAGAATCACAAAAATACACAACTAGATGGATAAACAGAAGTTCATTGATATTTCTTTCTCTAATTCAGAGAAAGACAATATAGCATGAACTCTTACTTATATCAGCAGAAAAAGGAAATAATAAAACTGAACTGAAACTTGCTCAACTCCCCTAAGAACTGATTCCCTCTCCACTCTGCGGAGCAGAGCCAATCAAAAGCAGAACAGAATTCATGATACCAATACCTGTAACCACTAAGCACCCTCATAGAAATACCATTCCCTCATTCCTTCCTTGCCCTTACAGCTCACTACCCCTAATGCTAGCTTGAAATAACTAACTTGCTATTGCATCATGTTGACTCTGACTTTTTGGTCCTTTCTTTCTTCTAGTATAGTCAAACGCTTGGCTCAACTACTGGTTGATCCAACTGGCCGTCACCTGCCCATTCTCTATCATATATTGACACAGGAAAGATGATAATAGATCATAAATGGTTACTTAGTAAGTCTTTTGTGTTGTTTTTTGCATGAGAACTTAATGATTTTGGTAAATGCTTTGTTTGGAGGAAAAGAATCCTAACTCTGACTGATGTGGTAAATAATGCAGCTGCTGAATTATTTTTGTCTTTGGTAGGTGATTTTCTCTTGTTCCTTTTGCTTTGTTTTTCATTAGTCAAATAGTTCATTAGTTACTTTTTGCATGTGTTTCTGTTGTTTTATTTTATTTTTTTGTAACTTAACATTGCCTTTCTTGTTCTTAATACTCTCTCTGTCTCTCTCTCTTATTGTGCCCCAGCCCCTCTATGTTGACATTATTTTTTTAACATGGGTTTCATTTTTCCTTGAAATCGGAAACTAGACAAAGAGATGCGCAATAAAAGGTGGATTTGTGCTATAATTTAATGCTGCTGCTTTCCATGTGCAGGAGAATTTGATGACATTTTGGATAGCAGCACTTCAAAGCAGCTTTCTGACTTGTCAGAAGAGATTACTCTTTCATATGATGTCCATTCAAATGTATTCGACTCAAATGGATCCATGCCAATGGAAAAGTGTCAAAAGTTACTGGATATAGATAATCTGACTCTACAGACCCCAACTAGTAAATCTACATTAATTAGGGACTTGTCATTGGTGATCAACAAGAAAGATCATTTGCTGGTTAGTGAATCATTTAATATTTTGGGGTTGTTCAGTCAACATGGTGAGGTAGTAATTTATGTACGTTTTGAAAATGTGTTTTTATTATGTCATGAAAGGTAATGGGACCTAGTGGCAGTGGTAAAACTTCTTTGCTAAGAGCTCTGGCTGGTCTTTGGAGGACTGGAAGAGGAAAAATCACGTTCTATATTGACGAGTATGATCGTTTCTCACCTACTTCTGAAGTCTCTGGTGGTGAAGAAAATACTGTATGTGACAATGCTAGGAAACTTAAAGAGCCAATTAATAGAAATTCTAGAGGCATATTTTTTCTTCCTCAAAGACCATATATGGTTTTAGGAACGCTACGTCAACAATTGCTTTACCCTACCTGGGTCGATGATGTCATTCCCAAGGCTGCTGATTCCAAACTAATTGGTATGTTAATTTTAAATAGTATTCTTTATTATTAGAATTTTGACCATTGGCAGTTTGATTGATTGATGTATAAGCTGTGTAAAATATGGCATGGAACTTTGTAACTGCCTAGAAGTGCTTAAATTCATCATATGTGCCTTAGTGATTACATAAGCTTCATCTGCTGATAATGCTAGAAAGAAAGAAATTACTTCAGCATCATGATTGCTTCCAACTGAGACTTCATATGAAGCTGATTTAATCTCAACCATTTCATTTGCACTTATACTTTTTTGTTGACTGGATGCTTCTTCGACTTGTTTTATCTTAGGGTGAGGATATGCAATTTTCAATGTTTCATGTGTTTTGTTTTCTTGTGATTGAGATTTCTTCCTTATATGTGTTGATTTTGCTAACAAGTAGTCAAAGAAAGGTGTAAAATAACAAGATAATGGACGAATGAACAATAAATATTTCCTGAAGAAGTTTTTACATTTGTGATTTTATCATTTCATAAGTTGCCAGATGCCTCCCTTGTTCCTTGTATATATTGTGACTGTGCAAGTAGTATGTTATCCATTTACCATGGATGATGAGAGTTTTATTCAGCTGGAGGTGACTTCTTGCTACGAATATTGATGATCAATGTTCTTTATATTTTGGCATTCTTGGTGATACATTTTTAGTGCAATGGCAGCTATTAAAAGTGTATTTCATTGTTCGATAAGAGAAGAAATAATGAGATTATGGGAGGAATCAAATGAAAATTGTCTTCAGGCAATTTTTAAGTCATGAGACAGCCTCACTGGTTCTGACAATCTTTACAACTTATTACAAGCGAATTCACTTGGAGCAGCTTTGAATAGTATGCAAAATTTGCTGGCTCCTTGTGTTTGAATGTCTTATTCAAATATGAAAGGATGACACAAGTTTAATATCCTCTCACAGTTAAATTTAAATAAGCAGGTCATTCTTCTAGATCATGTTGTATTCCTAGGTCCCGTAACTTTTTTCTTGCTTCATTTCTATCATTGTTGTATCCACTTTAGCATTCTCATCATGCATTGTAACTTTATTAATAAAATTGAAAGCATGGTATTTTAACTTACATTTTACAGGAGTTAATAAGTCTATGTAAACAGGTTCAGCTTCATTCTTGATGGAGAAACCAGAGTCAAAACGTTTGGGAGAAAATTCCAATAAGCCCACAACAGATGATCTAATAGAGGTTTTAGAGAGAGTTCGTCTTAGCTATATATTGACACGTTTCGGCAGCCTGGATTCAACATGTGAGTGGTCCAGTGTTCTTTCCCTTGGCGAGCAGCAACGTCTTGCATTTGCGCGTTTATTGCTTTCAAGACCAAAGCTGGTTCTGTTAGATGAATCTACTAGTGCTTTAGATGAAGCTAATGAGGTATATTTCAAGATTCAAATCCATCATCATCTATTCATTATATTACCACTTGTTATAACTGATATATCAATGTTGGAAGCTGCAAGACCTTCTCAGGAGTTTCCAAAGTCTTTTCCACTTTGCTGGAGATACGATAATCAGTCTATGATCAAACTAATCAGGCATCAGAACCTTAAAATTAGTTTTTTTATACTTGTGCAGGGACATCTCTACCAGCAAATTGAAGCAGCAGGCATAACTTATGTTAGTATCGGCCATAGACGAACTCTATATAAATACCACAACACGATCTTGAATATAACAACAGCAGCTACATGCAAAGAGGAACGAAATTGGCGCATCGAGTCCATAAATCCTGGAACCATATTTGCTGAAGCTAGCAAAGAGTAATTCTTCATTTTAGCTGCCTTGAAATCAAATCCTATGGTATGTAGACATCCTCCTTTTCCATCGAAATGAGAATGCAGGAAGATCGAAGGCAGGAATACATCATATCCGGTTAAGACTTGGAGTTGGCAATACTTGGAGTTGGCAATGCCTATTTCTTTATTCAGGTTCATCAAAATCTTTGTACAACTCCTTTTTTTTTTTCCCATTAAATCTAGTTATTATTAGTTTTCTTTTAACACTGCATTTTTGCTGATACTCATACCAATATTGTACCCCAAAAAGTTCATATTTGTTGCTCTTATATTTAATAGGCTCTGTATAGGATAACCCTTAAATGTAATCTACTTCCCTGTAATTAACATCTATTTCCTATTGAAGGCAAAGGATTTTAGTACTAACAAAACATCATCTAAAATTTCATGATATAATAGCTAAACATGAATCTTTCATGGTTTCTTTTCGGTTTTTTCTTCTCTCTAATTTTCTTCCTATTCAGTTTTTATTCAATATTGCAATTTTCCGCCCTCTTCCTTTCTTATTCATCATGACATCCTATGAAATCTTGAAATTTTCATATATTCAAAAAAACTGTTTTTCGTTCTTTCTTACCCTTGTTCTCAATGTCATCCGTTGTCCTTTTTGTAACTAGATTGAAGCTTTAGGTTTTTTGTGATACAAGTTGAGATTTAATGATGATTTAACTAAGGATGATGAATGTGTATTGTGATCCAAGACGGCATAATTTTTGAATCGAATGATCCAATCATTTTGGTGGATTTCGGTCTGGTATAACCGATCTCCCATTAGAATGTGATAAACCCTTTTCAAACCTAGTCTCTATCATCTTTATGATGTGAACTTGAGTTTACACTGGGAACACTTTATACCATGATTGGTTTAAATGGTGTTCATTAATGTATTGATTTGCTTGACCATTTTAGGCGGGAAAAAGGATGACTGTTGAAAACAAAAAAGTGTGGAGTGTAATGACAGCTTGATTGAAACTTCAGGCTTACAGATGGAAAAAAAAAAAAAAAAAAAAAAGAAAAGAAAATAGTAAGAATTATACAGAATTTGAGAGGGTAAAAGCCACATTTGGCCCAAGTGCAAGTTCAAATTTCCTCTGTCAGTCCTTTTATTTTGATATAGATTTAATTAGGCCATGTACTCTCAGAGTCAAATGATTCAGTCCTAAGCTTCTACAAAATTTCATAGATGAAAAAGGAATCGAATCTCTAAAATGTTTAAACTGTATAATTTTGGTTAAAAAAACTGAGGCGAGAAAGAATCTGAGACTGATAATTTGTTGACGTGCTGTAATATTTTGACTGAAATGTTGATTTATAGAGTGTGAGAGACACAAGTAATTGAAATGTTAGTTGGGGATTAGACTATAATCGAATTTTTCTTTTTTCTTTTTTCTTTTTTTTTTTTTAAACTAAGCTTTAAATCATACATTATGGGCTTTTAGTTAAAGAAATTTGTACAAGTACAAAGATGAAAATATGAAGGTTGCAAAATTTAGATATCTTTTACATGATCAAGTATTATTGTTTACTTATTATTATTATTATTGTTATTATTATTTTGAAATATATTGTAACTGAAAATATTAGTTTAAATGCTAACTAACTAATCATGAAAATAATGGCAACTAATTAATTAGTTAAGAGGGAAAAGCACCATTGAATGCAGGTCAACCAATCTAACATTCACATACAAAAATTAATTAACACTCAAATCAAATGTTAATCAAGTACATGTAGTTAGTATGTAACAAATTAGATTGTTGAAAATGCAAATTAATCAAAAAGATTAAGTAATTACAAAAGAGGGTAACTGAGAAGATCAAATAAGCAACGACATATGCAGCAAACACTAAAGTTTTTTTTTTTTTTTACAAGAAATAAAAATGACCAACCATGGACATAAGAATAGCACCAAATCAGCAAATCACGGCTGGATTTGTGGGATTATTTCAGGTAACTGCTCTACTTCCCATCAACATTACCCCAATGTATCAGCTGCTTTTTGTGCAATATTCAACCCCAATATATATATATATATATATATATATTCGTTAAGGGATGAGGGTGAAATTGGACCCTAAGTTATTGGAAAATATTAGATTTATACTTATCATATAAATTGCTGACATAATAAATACTCGAAAAACTTTTAAATAATGCTGAAATATATATATTTTTATTTCAATTTTATTGTTTTCTAAGTATTTATCAATGAAATTTATTGACTAAAATCCTCCAGAAAAGATAGAGTTGAGTTCAAATATCTAATGTGAATCAATTTAAATGATAAGGATAAAATTCATCTTTTTTATAAATTTTATTGGTAATGTCATTTAGGGAAGGGTAAACTTATCCACTCCCAATATCAGGGCAAACCATACACCTTGATGAGGATTTATACTGGAATTTCCATATCACCTGTCAACATAGATTAAATTTTTACGGATTGGGAAATTGTACTCCAAACCTATCAACTCTTTACCCAATAAATCAAAAGCTAAAAAAAAAAAAAAATCAAAAATATACAACCAAATAAATCATTCATATGGAAATTTTTTTTAATTAGATTAAAAGTTCATAATAATTTTGAAATTTATTGTTTTTAATATTAAAAAATAGTTAATTTTTAATTTTTATTATTATTGATGATAAAAAACTATTGAAATTCGGAGATCGAATAGCAAAGGCCACAAAACACCAAAAAGTTAAAAACAACAAAAAGTGGATAAGATGATAAGAACTTTGTTAAATTACCATTTAGAATCCATTAACAAGGAAAAGGAATATGTTATTTGACAGTTCTTTTTGTTGCTATTAATCAATTGAATATTTAAGAAATTGTTTAGTAAAAAAAATCCGCTGCTAAATATACCCTATTATTCTTCTAACTTTACTAGTAATGCATGCCGAGTTTATACGAAAACACTCAGGTTTGGAATAGAAATATCTTAATAAAATAACCTAATTTATACCAAAGAAAAACATTATCATTATCTATGTACCCTTTTAAATTGTATGGTCATTCTCCGTTGAATTCTTACTGATTTATACGTGGTGGTGTTAAGTTAGAAATCGTATTCTCAATCTTTAGTTTTTATTGCTAGTTTTTTAAATTTACCCTTTTTTACTTATATTGGACTAATTTTATAAAGCAAAAATTGATGTCAAATAAGCCTGCCAATTCAAGAGTGAGTCAATTTAGGAATAGTGGACATGTAGAAAAAAATAAAAATATTTACTTTAAAAAAGAAAAGGAGGAAAATAAAAGACGTTAATTGGATAATATAAAATAATAGAGAAGAAAACAATGCTTAACAGAAAACGACTACTTAAGATGATGACTATAGACTGGGTTAGGGTTGGTAGGGATCGTTGACCATGACTATCTCTTATGACCCTCTTTTTTTTTTTTTTAATTTTCTATTTTTTCGTTTTTTTAAATAATTATATTAAAGAAATTTCAAAAAAAAAAAAAAAAAGTTTATATTAATTAAAGAATAAAAGAAAAAGAAAGAGAGAGGACGTAATAGTAATAATACCAAAGAGATTGGGTTTGCAGTAGGCGTAGTTTTGAGTGCCATCCCCACCTCTTTGTTTTTAATTATCTTTTTGGGAGGTTAAAAACAATAAGTATTTTAATTTTAGAAATTTTAATAAAATAATCTTTTTTATATATAATTAAATATCGTAATAAAATAAGATACATGAGATATTAATTAATTTCTATAAAATATGGGTAAAAAATATAATTATTGTATGATAAAATATAAAATGCTTTATTTTCTGGTGTTAAATGCGTTTCTCTATAAATACCACGTTCAAAAATACAAATTTTCTTAAAACCATATATTATATTTTTATAGTCTCTTTCGTAAAATAAAAAGTATAATTTTTATTTTATTTTATAACATTGGACATGAACTGGCAAGGGATGTACACGCTTTAATATCCTAAAAGAATAATCAAATAAATCCGTATCGATGAGTGGAAAACTATGATTAAAGATTTTTTTGTCTATGCACAATTTACAGAATGCTCTTCCACTCATGGGCGATTGTGATGACACATTTGTCTCCTGTAACAGTACAATATAGGTTAATGTCACCTTAATATATTATTTCATAGAATGTACATCTTGCATAGAAATCACTATGTTTTGACTAAATATTACACGGTTTTTATTGGATTTATAAAAATACGATATATTATGTATTCATTGATTACTCTTGAAATGTAAACTAGTACGAAACCGGATAACGTTTGGTACAATTTGTGATATTACATAGATAAATATTTTATTCCAATAATTTATGTATAAAAAGACATTTCATGGATATTAAAGAGGATAAAAAAGTTCTTAATCCTAAAAAATATGCAAGTCCAACTCTAAATTCTAATCATGGCTTAGTAAAACATGAAAAATGAGAAATTTAATTAGCATTCAAATATAAAAATAAAAGGAATAAACAAATTTAAAAAATAGTACATTAAGAATATATATTCTAATCAAATCAAATCAAATCAAAAATTAAAAAATATAAAATAGTAAATTTGAGGTTAGATTTTCCAATCAAATCAAATCCAAAATAATAATCACTTTCGTTGAACAAAAAAAATACGATCAACAGTTGACTTTTTGTCTTAGATTAAAAGCCACCGCACGTGTTGAATCAAAATCTTCAAAACATATGAACTTCTGGACCCAATAAACATGAAAAATGAGAAAATTATTGAGATATAAAAATAAAACGAAAAGGAGTGGATGAAATAAGTATTGGCTTGAATATCTATTTGCCCATATTTAATATAGAATCTTTACTACAGTTTTTTGTTTTACGATTATGAAACATTTGTTCCCTGTCTTATAAACAATATGTATTTTTGCTATGTATTATATATATGATGTTGAAATATTTGTCGATTGTTATCTACGGATTATAATTATTTAATATGTGTAGTTAGAGGTGGCCAAATTGAACCTGAACCGGTCGAATCAGACCGGATCGGACCGAGTCGAAACCAGTCACATTCTGAACCGGATTGGACCGGACCTGTGGTTCAGAAAAAAAGAATGTTAAGAATCAGGATCGATCAACCCCTAAACTTTTGAACAGGAGGTTCAACCAGCAGTTCGACCCTTTGGTTCAACAAATGGTTGTATATTATGTAGATTATTAATTGTAAAATAAAAAATGTAAATTTTTTTTCATATTTGAGAAATTATATTATTTTGTTACGTATATTAATAATTTATCGAGAAATGTCTACATCGAAACCACACGCAAATTGAATTCTAAATGTTTATTCAAAATGGTTGAATCTGAATCGAACCGGATCAAACCATGATCCTGAACCGATCCGGTCCGAACCAGTGGTTCATTCCTTTTGTAGGTTAAGGTTCAGGTTCAAGGATTTCTTGAACCTGAACCGGCGGTTCATGAACCTTTGCCATGTATATTTGTAGTAGCTAAACATTTAAAGTGGTAATTCATTTACTGAGTTTTTACTGCAGAACCACGAACTGCTTAACATTTATTTTACAGCTCACGTATTTTCAGTCTATTTTAGTGTATATAGTTGTAATTTGTATATAAACGAGATAAACATTTCCAAAATTATGTGATTTTATTTAAGATAGAGGGTAAATATTTCAAAACCATAAGAGAAGACATAAATGCTAATATTAATAAGTATAAAAAGGGGGAAAAATTGACCTTAATTGGTAAAGTGTGAGTCAATTAATTACCATTTTATTATGTTATCAATTTCCTTTAATCTTTATTATTCTTATTATTTTAAAGTTAAAAAACCTTTAACATGGAATTTGCCAATAAAGGAAAATCATTTGGTTTTTGTTTGCATACTCTCACGCACCGTCAATCACAACAAACAAAGGACATGGAATCTCTCCCACGCACCGTCAGTCAAAACAAACAAATTACCAAACCCTAAATCAATTTTCAATTATATATATATATATATATAAAATAATATCTAAATTTAACTGCAGAAACATATTATCTAGTAAACATTTATTTTATTTTATTATGTTTGTATCTCAAAAGAGAAATATATTATTGACAATTATTTTTATTCTCATTTTATAAGAAATTATTTTCTGAAATATATTCATTTAGTGTATCATTTTACGAATATATTTTTATTCAAAATTCAAATTAAATACTAAATAAAGAAAAATATTTTACTGAAAAAATAAAACTGTTTTCACTAATCAAACGAAGCCACAATAATAATATTTTTTTAATATTATGATATATGTATTTTTATTCTTTTTTTATATATTAACGATATTATTTACTTTCTTTCTTGTTCTTTTTTTAAAATAAATTTACTTATATTCTTTATAAATTATTTTTGTTGACTGGATTCTTGACTATTTACATTTTAATAAGAAAATAAACTACAACCATTTTTATTAATTTTAAAGAATTGTTTTGAGTAATCATATGAAAATTTAAACACATGAATTCAAATAGAGCACATATTATTAAAATTAATTTATTGTTTAGGATGAAATAATTAAATTATTTCACTTCAACTTCTCCAAACTAGAACCAACCCAATTAAATGAAAGTAATGATAATCTCATGATAGATTATTTTTTAAATTAAAAGAAAATTTTAAAAAATAAAAGTATTGCCTGCTGTAAATAAAAAAAAAAAAAATTAAATGAATAAGAAAATTGCATTTATTTAGCATTTTTTTGGGTGAAAAATAAGCCCTTAAATATAATCACAGAGACGAAGGCATTCTCAAACCCGCCGCCCTCCCACCCTGAAACAAACACAAAAAAAGAGATGAGTGGGCATTGAAATTCAAGCCATTTAGTCTCTTTTTTTGTGATTTTTGAGTTAAAGATTTGATTTTTGTTGTAATCTCAATAGCGGGTTTGTTTTATTAGATTCATTATTTGTTTTCTCATTTTGATTCCGAAAGAAAGGAACAAAGAATTCTTTGTTTTCTCATTTTTAGACTAAGACTGATCACCACAACAACAAAGATTAAAGAGATACTGTCTCTCTATCTATCTCTGTGTGTGTAGTGTGTACTCTTCTTTTTTTTTTCGCCTGAAAAGAAGAGTTTCTGTTTATACACAGAGAAAAGAGAGAATTTTTTTTTTTTTTAATCTCAAAAACAAAGCAGAGGAAAAGAAAAAGGGGGGGAGAAAGTGAGGCTGGGCTTCGAGAAGACCGTCATTCATAACAAGGTGATTTTCTCATTATTCACACCGCTTTTGGTATCAAGTTTATCTATAATATCTATGTTTCTGTGAAGTCTATCCTCTTTCTTTTGATTGACCCCTCCTTTTTTATTTTTTTGTTCACATTTGTCCTTTGGTTTTATCAGAAACTAAGTTGCTCTTATCACTTTATAACCATATCTATATCTCATTACTGCCAAAAGGTGCTTGCTTTCTCTGTTTATGGCTGCATTCTGTGTGTTTCTCGTTCTAGGTTCTGTTTTTCTTTGTTAATTGATACTACACATTTGTCCTCAATACATGTTTTTGTTAACAGCATTAGCAGAAACACCATTTGAAGAGAAGAAAAAATGAAGTATGTTTTGGTGACTGGTGGTGTTGTTAGTGGACTTGGCAAAGGTGTAACTGCAAGTAGTATTGGTGTTCTTCTTAAAGCTTGTGGCCTACGTGTTACTTCTATTAAGATTGGTATGCTTCTTCTACTATTCTTAAATATGAAATATCTTATTATTTAAAGGAGATTGACTGCATTTATTAGTCCAAGTTGATCATACGCATTCCATTTTTGGTTGTTTTATGAGCTCTTTAGTTTGTAAATGTGGGTGGCTACCAATTTTTTTTTTTTTTTTAAATGGCCATTGTTTCTCTTTAATGAGAATTCCACGTTGTTGGACATTTGCAGACCCTTACTTAAACACTGATGCGGGGACCATGTCTCCTTTTGAGCATGGGGAGGTGTTTGTTTTAGATGATGGTGGTGAGGTAAGTACTTATTGATACGAGATTTATTATCAATGTGCTATTTGGTAAAAGATGATTGTAATAATGCTATTCCCACTTTGTTGGGTTCTTCAATAGGTGGATTTGGACCTTGGGAACTATGAGCGCTTTCTAGATATCAAGCTAACCCGTGACAACAATATTACAACTGGAAAAATATATCAGGTAGTTGGATATCTCCCTGTTTCAAAACAATTTGTAATTCAGACATTTGGAAAATTGTATGTTGTTATTTCTTGCTGCATCTGATTCTTTTATCTTGAATTCACCAGTCTGTGCTTGACAAGGAGAGAAGGGGAGATTATCTTGGAAAGACAGTGCAGGTCTATTTTCTACATCTTTTTTTTTTCATTCAAAGCATACAAAATTATATGTCATGAAATAAAGCTCTTACTTTTACCTTGTCTTACCACAGGTAGTTCCACACATTACTGATGCCATCCAAGAATGGATAGAGCGTGTAGCAAAGATACCAGTGGATGGAAAAGAAGGTCCAGCTGATGTTTGTGTTATTGAATTAGGAGGAACTATAGGTACTTCACTCCCTTTCATGTGATTTTCGAGAATCCGTCTTCATTTGGCTTAAAATTCACGTCATACTATGCAGGGGATATTGAATCAATGCCTTTCATTGAAGCACTTGGACAGTTTTCGTACCGCGTAGGTAAGTTGAAGTTTTCTGGATTGATATTTTACTGATTAATTGTAGATTTTTTTTTTAATTCTTTTTCCTATAACACTCTCGTTATTTGCTGCTTGTTTCCAGGAGCTGGCAATTTCTGCTTGATCCATGTCAGCCTTGTGCCTGTTATCAATGTCGTTGGTGAGCAGGTATATTTATATATTTATCTGATAATGTGGCATTGCATGCGATATTACTAGTTATGTAACATAGTATCGGTTGACTGATGCACTTAACCAGTACAAATGCTCTGAATACAGAAAACAAAGCCAACCCAGCATAGCGTTCGGGGGTTAAGAGGACTTGGTTTGACACCAAATATCTTAGCTTGCCGTAGTACAAAGGTACGGCTTCATATTTCATTTATGAAATGCATGATCTTTGGCTCATGTCTTTACTTTGTCTTTAACAGGAACTTGATGAGAATGTCAAGTTAAAACTTGCCCAATTTTGCCATGTACCGGTACTGAAGCCGCACTGTTCTTTTTGTATTCGGTTTCTTTTAACCATGATTGCTTTTTTGTTTTATTTAATTCAATTATAATCTTGGGCAGGCTGAAAACATTGTCACTTTATATGATGTTTCAAACATTTGGCATATTCCTTTGCTACTGAGAGTAAGCAGTTTTTCCCTAGAACCTCTGATCAGTCATTTGCGTCTGTATGTGTGCTGCTGTGCTGTTTATTAAAATCCAAATTGAAACAATAGAGATGTGTGCATATTTTTTACACAAGTTTTTTTCTTTAACATGATTAGAATCAGAAGGCGCATGAATCAATCTTGAAGGCACTGAATCTCCAAGGGTTTGGCTTCTGAACTCTCTCATTGTTTCCATCTTAATCTTTTTCTATTCATTTCTTCACTTTTTTGAAAGTTCTTGTTAAGTATTTTTGTTAACATTTTTTTAGTTTTCAGCATTGCTGGGGACCCCGAGCTGCATGAGTGGACTGCTAGAGCAAAAATCTGTGACATGCTTCATGATCCCGTTAGTACTGAACGCCATCAGTTGTGAATCAAGATAAAAGTACTAAAATAGCTAATTTGCTCAACTGTGCTATGCAGGTAAGAATTGCTATGGTTGGAAAGTACACAGGACTTTCAGATTCCTACCTCTCTGTCCTGAAGGTAATAATTTTATATTATTCCTCCATTTATTTATTTATTTTTATTACTCTTCTTTATGGATATTTTTCACAATCTTATTTTTCAAAGCTTACCTACCATTAGCAATCATATATTTAATTTACTGACAAGATGGTTGCATCATGTTATTCTCTAGGCTATAGTTCTGATTAAATTGTTTGCTTATGTGACATTTGAGTTCGTTTGAGAGTAATCTGTTCTTCGTTTGGCATTTGGTATGTTGAATGGAAAGTTATTAGATTTGAGAAGCTGATTGTGGGAGGGGTTTTGACAGGCTCTTTTGCATGCTTCGGTTGCTTGTCGTCGTAAGCTCATTGTAGAATGGGTTGCAGCTGGTGATCTAGAAGATGCTACTGCAGCAGAGGTCAGTACTGATTTGTTGATTTCTGCTACATCATTTCTCTTTTGCTTTTTAAAAAAAAAAAAATCCAAGCATTTGTGGTGGAAAAAGGACGAAATTCAAAGTTTGGTTCTATAGTTTTGTGTAGAATTTTCATATTGATCATTCGTACTGTATGCAGGCTCCTGATGTTTATAAAGCTGCATGGGATCTTTTAAAGGTGACATTCTAATGTTTGTTTCATGCTACATAAATGTTCTCACAGTTGGTTTTTGAGTATTTCGCGTTTAAATTTTTCCTCGTGTCCTAATCTTGCCTTTTGCTACAGGGAGCTGATGGTGTTTTAGTTCCAGGAGGGTTTGGCGATAGAGGGGTACAAGGCAAAATTCTTGCTGCAAAATATGCTCGGGAGAACAAAGTTCCATACCTAGGCATTTGTTTGGGGATGCAAATTGCTGTTGTAGAATTTGCCCGATCTGTTCTTGGTTTGCATGATGCAAACAGTACAGAGTTTGATCCGGATACTCCAAGTCCTTGTGTCATATTTATGCCTGAGGTATAATGATATAAGTGTAGTCTTGACTTTTTGTATTTTGTCTGTTGGTTCGATAATGTATAACTAGTTTTATTTAACAGGGTTCAAAAACTCACATGGGAGGAACCATGAGACTGGGATCAAGGAGGACTTATTTCAAGTCTCCTGATTGTAAATCTGCGAAGATGTAAGATTCATGTATCTTTCAAGCCATTTGCCAGGTTTCATTGTGTCTATATGATTATTTTGACTTTTTAGGAACGCAAAATATGATCGCTATGAAGATACAATTAGATGATGGTATCTAGTAAAATAAGCAACAAATTGTGTGAAAAGGGGACAGAGAAGAATGTAAATAGGTGATAAAAGGATTTTTGTCAAACAATACTGTTTTTTTTCCCAGAATCCTTAATGTATCTTTTTAAATTGTTTTAGGTATGGCAATGTCAGCTTTGTTGACGAGAGACATCGTCATAGATATGAGGTAACTTCTACTGATCGGGCTAAGATGCAAATTTACTCCCTACTCTTTTAGACAATCATATTGAACCCTAGCATTTTTTTTTTTTCCAAATGTTGTTCCTACTCGATTTTGCCTTATTTCATTGGGAAATCTATTGGGAATTACCTTCAAACTTTGGCTTGGTAATTTTTATCGATATTTGCTCGAAAAAGGGGAAAACTGAGCGAGGGTGACATTGAATAAAAAGAACTTATGGGTTGGGGGATAATCTTATTTTCTTCAAAAAAGGTGGGGGTAAATTTGACAATGCGTCACAGAACAGGATAATTGTAGGAAATACACTGTATTCTACTTGCCAGGATCTGCCTAAAAAGAATACTTCGTGCTTTATAGGTCAACCCTGAAATGATATCACAATTTGAAAGAAAGGGTCTATCTTTTGTCGGCACAGATGAAACTGGTCAGCGTATGGAGGTAAGTTCTTAGAGAAATTTGTTGTAAGATTCCGCTATCCATAATACTGAGTTATGAGCTAAACAATTAGAAGAATTTTTCAAGATTTTGAACATTTATACTGGTGTTTATGAGCATTTTTGTTTATTGACTGCAGATTATTGAGTTGCATGACCATCCGTACTTCGTTGGTGTTCAGTTTCATCCCGAATTTAAATCAAGGCCAGGGAAACCCTCTGCTCTTTTCTTAGGTATTGTTTCTCTATCCTATGTAGTACATGGTGAATTTAAGCAGTAGTGTCGAATCAGCATCATCTAATTACTTGGAAAATAAGTTTTCATGCTTGTGTTAGTGGGAAAGCACATGTTTGAGTTGTGTTTTTATTGAACTAAATTGATAAATCGAAATATGACCCCTGAACACAGCACAATGTCATTTTGGCCCCCTGTACTTTAGTTTTGGCGCCCTTGACTTCAATTCTTCGCTATATTTGCCCATGTACTTTGCACATTTGTCATTTTGATACTTTTGATCCTCCCTCGTCGACTTTAATTTTTCATAAATTCTGGTCCTTGACTGACAAATTCTGATATACTTGCACTGTTTCACGTGATACATTGATGACAAAACTGTTTGTTAATGGTCAAATTTTGAGAGAAATTTAAGTACGTGTAGACTAAAATGGTAAATTTTACCAAGTACAGGGCCAAAATTTTAGCTTTTTCCATTGATATATCATATATAATCCAGAAGGAGCACCATGTCTTGGTCTATGAATTTTCTAATCTTTTCTAATCCAAAAGGAGCACCGTGTCTCAAGTTCGTGAAATCTTTTGCTAATCTTTTCTATGAATGCTGTTGCTGGTTGTTGCATTTATTATATTCATCAAGATCACAAATTTGGAAACTAATTTTATTCGGATTAATTATTTGCTAACTCTTCTTTCTTGGATGTGATTTTAATTTATTTTTCGTGTTATAGGACTTATAGAAGCAGCATGTGGACAAGTGGAAGGTTTCTTGCAAAACAATGGCCATGCAAGCAAGCCTTTATCAAATGGAATGAGCAACGGCAAATCACCCGTTAAAACCTACCAAAACGGGAACGCTGTTAGGTTTTCCAATGGCTCATTGAATGGAGTATATAGCAATGGGAATAGCAATGGCGTTCATCATTAAGAATGCAACACGAGATTTGCAATGCTCGTAAAGCTAACGGTTACCGGTTTGTTGGTTCTTTCGAAGACTTTTTCGGTCCAGTTTGTACAGAAGAAGAGTATGGGTGGGTTAGTTTTTTCATGTCTCGTCTCAAGTTGACATCTTTTAGGATATGAAGCTGAACTGTTATGACCAAAAAGCTTGTATTTTCGAGTTTCATAGTGAAAAATATGGGCTTTAAGGTACTTGGCTACCTTCTCATTGCGATGCAGATGTTTCACTTCTTTTTTTTTTTTCTTTTGGAATTTTGGCAGTGCTAGAAAGGAGATTGACTAGAGTTTTTGACTCTTCTAGGGGCACATAATGTCAGTGCTGGTTGCAGTGAATTTTGCTTTAACATGTAAACGTGTTTGAGTGAAGTGAACACAGAATTATCATATGAGAGCAATTTAATTATTTGTTCATTGTTCTATCTCTAATCTCTCTCCTTTTTAGTTTGTTTTATTTTCATTTTTTGTATTCCTTCCTAAATTTGTGAAGGCTAAAAATGTGTAAAATGCAAGGACTTTGGCAATGTTTGTTATGTATATATTTTGTTCAAAGGTATCTTCCTACTTTAATTATTCTAAGATTGATGCTTATCATATCAATATCTATTCAAAAGAATGTAAACAAAGACTTTGTGTTTTGCTATAAGGAATGGTAGAGTTGACTTTTAATGGTGATACACGTCATCACCGTAATAAGCCATGTCAATTCTTGCGGATTGATGCATTTAGTGAGATTCGAATTTAAATTTTCTCTCACACAAACTTAGCCTGCATTGCCAATTGACATATAATTTGTAGGTTAAAGTTTTGTTTGTATAACATATTATTTTGAGTTTTCTTTGTATCATTTTCATCGTATACACTTAAATAGTTTTTAATTATGTCTACACCATTTTTAGTTTTGTTTATACTTTTTAATGTCGTACTTGAATTAGAGGTTACTGTTCTGGTTCTTGGAGTTGAGTCGGGGTTCGGCTCTCTATACGAACCCCATAGGTTAAGTTAGTATTGGTATAGATATAAGGTTTAAGAGAGTTTACAGAGAGAGTAAAGGTACCATAGCGTAGATACTTGGGCTTTACATAGGCTCTTAGGGCTGGTTTAAGGCCTCTTCTGAGATTGGGCCCACTGATGGCCTGTGTACTTCAGTTGGACTATCTTGGGGCTGATTACCTACGGGCCGGGTATCCTGGCCCATGGGTGTTGGCCCTTATTCTGTAATGAGCACATACATACCGTATCACTTTTTTATTTTCTTTTTTGAAATATTTATTTATACCCATCTAATAAATACATTTTTCATTCAGTAAATATCTATATTTAGAATCAATTTATGATTCAAGTCTCACATATGTTTTGTCCTTAATATCATTTTAATTGATTAGTTTCACTTATATCATTTTTATTGTTAATTATACAATTTTTCAGTCTTATACTCTCTGGTGATACTCAGATATTTTATAATCAACCATTCTTTGATAAATGATCACTGTAGTTGTATTTGATTTAATACATTTTTCAGTCTTGGTAATTTTTTTTCTTTTTAAGTTTCATTAATATCAATTTTTAACTATCATTAACATCGTTTGTTGGTACCTAATATTCTGAAAAAATATCCTATCTAGTAATCACTTTAGGATTATAAACGGCTAAATTATTCACATTATAAGTAAATGAATTAAAAAAGAATTACATGATTATTAATGAAATTTAGATAAATATATTAACAGAATGGTTTTTCCACAAAAAAAAAAAAAAGGAAAAAAAAAAAGTTAAGTTCATATGGTAAAACTCTTAAATAGAATATAACTAAGAATATGGTAAAATATTGAAATATTCAACTCATCAGTACAGTAAGAATACAAACTACACTTCGTTAAGGATTTTTTTTTTATTAATTTTGAAATTTAAAAGATAAATTTTTTACTTATAACTAAGCATAATTTGGTACTTTCATATACTATTGAAAAGTAATAATATACAATAACAAATGGAGAGACTGAAGAACTGCGATGAAACTTAAGAACTTTAAAACATATATGAACTGACTAGTGCAATGTATAAAACATAAAGATTAATAAATTATTTATCCTTTAAATTAAGGATTCCATTTCTTAACCATCATGTTTCTTTATCTCTATTGTTACAATGATATTATTTCATGATTACAATAGTATAGAAAACTGTAACATATAATGTAAATATGGAATAAACTTCGACAAATATTAGATTTGACAGTAAAAATACCTCCTTCTAAACGTATAAAAATTATTGTTAGAACTTTTGATAGAAACGAAAAAGTTCCAATATATTGCTGCTATAAAATTGTGATTGTATGTATTTGCATCAGAATTTAATAATTTTTTTCCATTGATATACATACATATATGACAGAATGACTTTTGGATTTACTCATATATTAAAATTTGTTTGGTTATAATTTTTTTTCTACCAAATCTAATATTTCTGGTGATCAAATAAAAAAAAATTACACTACATTTTGTATGATCAAATCATTATAGTATAAAATCAAATGAATTTATGATCTAATAATGTTTAGAATATAAATCATTCTCTCTCTTATAATTATTACAAGTGATGATGGTAACGATGATAAGTGTGCATATATAGCATTCTTGAAGGAAATATTTGCCTATAGTATACAATATGACTTGTATTATAACTCAAAGAACTCGTGAAATAACATGGCTAAGGCTAAGAATATATTTATATATAATTATATATAAAAAAAACAAACAATTAATATGTCTGTTCTACAGCTTAGGAACATAATTATAATTAAAGCAGTATCATAGACTTAACACAGTAATTAACTAATTAAATTAAAAAAAAAAATCTACTTGGAAAATTTCATAGTAAGATCATTTTCGCAGCCAAGATATGGAAAAGGGAATTTGTGAGGCGTTGGAGCAACCAAATGATCAACAACAACTTGATGAGAAGAATTAGAAGAATTCCCTTTATTATTGTTATTCTGATGAGATGCAAGAAGCTTATCAAGAAACGACCAATCACCGTGGAACCTATGATCCGTCGGTGTTTGTAAGAGTGTTCCACAGCCGTTGGATGATGTTAATCTCAACAGATTCTGAGAGCATTCAATGTCCATGTTGTTCAAGGAGAAGTTAGGAGGCGGCATGAAGGCAGATTCTGGACTGAATAACTGGGGAAGATGCATTGATCCGTCGAAGGAAGAATAGTCATAGAGTGATTGGATATGGTTGTGTTTTGGTTCCATGGATGATGAAGAGCAAAGAGTTGGTTTGATGTGATGAGATAAGTAGTGTTGTTGTTGATGATGATGATGTTGATGTTGATGTTGATGTTGATGTTCTTCTTCTTGGATGTTTTCTGGTAAAAAACCTCTTGTTTGGTTCTTTTTCTTGAAAACCCTACACACCACCCATCCATCTTCCTACTCAAAATAATTTAGAAAAAAAAAACAAGAAAGCATAATTAGAAGCCTTGAAGTTAATGATGAAACTACACGAGTGTAATAAAATAATGTGTTAATGTGGCATCATTGTAGCAGTATTAAACCAGTCTAATCTGAGACCACTCTAGAATCTCTCGTTAATGGAAGAATGAAATCGCTAGCTAGATTTTATTATTATCTGTGACATATTGCTTTTAAATCACTATAGTAGTTGTATTGACATGGCATCATCGTTAAAATCTAGTTTGGACCACACTAGAAGTTTGCATTAATTTGGAAACGAAATCTATACTTTTCAATGCATTAGTATAATTTACCTGGACATCAGGGTTGTCATCATCGAGGCGATATTCATGCATGATCCAATCAGTCTTTTGGCCATGAGGAGCACGACCAGTGTAAAAAACTAGGGTTTTTCTCATACCAATCCTCTTTGAATTGCTCATATGAATTGCCTTATCTCTTCCAGTAGCCTTCCAAAACCCAGCTGTAGTTGCTCTATTTGTTCTTGTTCCTGTTGGGTATTTCTTATCTTTGTGGCTAAAGAAATACCATTCATTTTGAGGCCCCGACCCAATTCTACATTTATCTACATCAAATAGTAAAATTAAAACAATTAAAATCATAATATAATTAGGTGTGTGTTATAATAAAGTCAAATTTTTTATCTTAAATTTAGGGTTGAACTTTGACAAAGAAATTAATTGCAATGGAAAAGTGAACTAACTAACCTTTAAGATCCCAAGGCTCAAGTTTGTTGAGATCTACTTCTCTTATGACATCAAGATCAATGGCTTCATAGGATACTTTCTTCTTTAGATAATAGTACAAAAGTTCTTCATCTGTTGGATGGAATCTGAATCCTGGAGGTACTGATAATTGTCCATTTCCAGCCATCATCTCTGATTTATTAATTTCTTTCCCTTGATCTACTCTTCTAATTTCTCTGAAAATTTCACAGGAAAAAAACGACCCCATGTTAGAATTATACATACCCATTTACCACGTTTGCAATATGAATGTTTTTTTTTTTTTGGTTCAGTGTGAAGATTAGGTATTCGATCCATCCATTCGAGGCTTAATCAGAGAGTTAAGACTTTTTGTCTCTCCACGCTAGTGCGATTGAATACGAGAGCTCTTATCATAAGCTGAGCCTACATGAGAACATGTATGACATCCATCTGTTCGAAGCTTAGTCATATTAAAGATTTTTTGTTCCTTCCTGCAGGTGTGGTGTTCAGTAGGGATTAAATTGAACACAAGACTCCCACTTTACAACTGAGCCACGGCTAGTAGATATGTATATGGATGAATATGAACCCAACCAGATGAAAATATTGGGAAAAAAAAATGAAATTAAAAAGCAAGAACATGAAGAAAAGAGTAGCAGTCATGTTCAAGCTGGAAAGAGACACCAAACAAGGTCTGATCAATTTCTTTAATTTAACAAGATACATGTGAGATCTGTAGAAAAGTGAATCACAGCCATGCATGCACATACAGTAAGTACTTTTCTATGTTTGTTTTTCAAGAACCAAAAGAAAACTACACAAATTTATGATCAGCTGTAAAATTTACACATATTATTATCATCTAATTAGTACTTCATAACATGAACAAAATAAATTAAGAGTACTATGATCAGTACGTGAAACTACCCAAAACATGATTTTCCATTTTTCTTTATAAATTTACCCAAAAAAACAAAAGGGTTTTTTAATATAAGCAAAAAAAACTCCAATTTTAATTAATTAGAAAATTAATCAACCGAAAATTGGAAGAAGAAATCAAGGAGAAATTAACAGGATAACAGTTGAGCAGCAAAACCAGCCATGATATACAAACTGAGTATATATATATATATATACATAAGTGAAGAAAAAAGAAAGTAAAAATATAAACTTTAAGAGAAAGAGAATTAAAGTGGGGAAAAATGAAAGAAGAATTAAGAAAAAAAAGGCAGACCTTAATTTGATGTTGGGAAGTAAGAAAGGTGTGATACTGATGAGAGACAAGAGAAAGAAGACAATCCAAAGAGAGGAAAAAGTGAAGAGGCCAAAATCCTGAATTTGCTTAAAGGGCACGATGATATTGTATATAATATAACTAGTTTTGTAGAGAGAGAGAGAGAGAGAGAGAGAGAGAGAGGCATGTGGATCAGTGCAAATATTATTTATAAAATAAAGATCGGAGGGACAACCAAGGATGGATTGGAACTGAAATAAATAATGATCCATCATAAATTCATAAAAGAAAATTATAATCTTTACTCTGTCCCACAAACATAGTACAATACAATTTTCACAGAATTTAGGAAATTTTAGTTTATCTTTTTTGAGAAATTGCAAAGTACACCTGACACACTACATTATCTGTGTGTCAAACCAATAACATTATGACAAGTCACTTTTTAACCGATAGAGAAACGACACATCATGATTGATTCATTACTCATATAATGGTTGATTATTTAAATTAAACTCTAGATACTAAAATAAAAAACCGTAGATGGAAATTTATCAATTCTAGACTTTAAAATATATTACATGGTGTGATTTTATCAGTTTGGCATATAGATGACGTGATGTACCAAACGTATTCTGTAATTTCTCTAACTTTTCTTTCTTAAGTTGTTCCTTTTTTTTTTTTTAATACAATTTTCATAATAATTAACTAGCAATGCTACTTATGAGTATGTTGTAACTCAATTGACAATACAAGCTAAGTTTATTCGTAAAAAAAGATTTATCATGTTTGATTTCACTGAATCTATCTGCAAAGAAAGACGAGCATTAGCCTTAGATGTAATTGATCGTCAAATATGATTATTGCAATGAGGGATACAATATTACACTAGTGGTTCGTATTAAAAAAAAAAAATCAATCGATAATTGGTCAGATCAATCTTTGGAGTTGGTTTTGGGGTAAATTTATTTCAAAATATATTTTAGATATAAAATTTGATTTTCCAATTTGGCAATTTCATATAAATTAAAGCAGAAAGGGAACTATCAAAATTGGAAACACGTTATATATATATATATATATATATATATATATATATATATATATATATGTTTTAATTTTAAAAAATTTTACTGTGATTCTAGATCGAATTGGTATGAAATAAGATTGTTGTCATGTCAGCAAATGCACTGATGTAGTATAAATTCAACGGTATTGAACTAGTCCTGTCTAATACCACAATAGAGCATCTCGTAATTAATTAATTTTGAACCAATTTAATTGTAGTAATAAGTTTTTGACTAAGTTAATTGATTTTCAAAATTTATTTTCGATAACCAACCAATTTGAAAGCCCAAATTACCCTTTTATTGGATTCTTTATTTTTAAATGTTTCAAACTCTCATATGAAAGGAGATGATTTAAATTATCACCAAAATTGCAGCGAGATTGATTTCTATTATATTTAATTTACAATTTAAACCATTAATGCATATTAGAAACAGAAAAAATTAATTAAATTTTTTCAAAAATTAAATAAATATATAACCTAGGATAAAATGAAAAAGATAATGTGATTTTTTTTTTTTTTTTTTTTTGATAAAGCATACTGTGGTGTTTATGGCTGTATATAAATGAGAATACAAATAGGCTTTGGTAAATGTCGGTTGAATGGGAAACCTTATTCCTCAATATTTGCCACATTAAAATGAAGAAATTCTGCTTAACTGTCAATTACTAATATAGCATTTTCACTTTAATTGTAATAATTTAATATTCTTTTTTGGCATTTTCCATTACCATATCTCTATTTGTCAACAATTATGCACGCACACACGGTCAAACATATATCACCACAAGGAAGAAAAGGAATTTCATTTTTATTTTTTTATTCCATTATTATTATTATTATTTTTTTTATAAAAGTATATGAAAACAAAAATCTTCCCTAAAATTGTTCATTTATGGTCTGATTTAAAGAATAATTTACTACAATTCTAATTAGCTAGACTAGCTATAAATTTTGGCTGTTCATGAAAAAAAGGTCAAAAACCAAGAAACTTAGCGGCCGATTCTTATCTTATACAAGTGATTTTTGGGCGAAAACAAATGGAATAATGAAATTAGGTATAGCAATTTGTTTTATTGTTTGTAATCACGCTTTTAATCAATAATTAATTGATACCTAAATATATAATTTTTTAAAAAGAATCAAAAATTGTTGTTGTAGTAGTTTTAGGACCAGTTTGGGATTGCTGTTAGTGAAAGTACTATCGGGGAAAACTAGGTTTCATTGCTTTCTTTAAAAGTAGTTTTAAGTGTTTTTCCAATACTTTCTTGAATACAATATGACTTTTACCAATTATGTATTTGAGACTGCTTTTCGCAGCCCTGAAAGCAACTTTCAGCCAAAGTAAGGTTCCCCATATTTTGGCTGAAAGCAGCTTTCCGCAGCCCCAAACTGGTCCTTAATATATAATTTTTTTAAAAAGAATAAAAAATTGTCGTTGTAGTAGTTTTAGGGCTAGTTTGGGATTGCTGTTAGTGAAAGTGCTGTCAGGAAAAGTTAGGTTTCATTGCTTTCTTTAAAAGTAGTTTTAAGTGTTTTTCCAATGCTTTAGTGAATACAATATGACTTTTACCAATTATGTATTTTGAGACTGCTTTTCGCAGCCCTAAAAGCAGTTTTCAGTCAAAGTAAAGTTCCACATACTTTAACTGAAAGATGTTTCTACAGCCTCAAACTGGTCCTTAAAATATATATATATATATATATATATATATATATATATATATGCTATTGATTAGGAATTACTATATATTGTTAATTCAATTAGTTATTTTATTAGATAAATTAATGAAGGTAGAGCGTCTTTAAGAAAACTAATAATTTCATTCTCCAAATATTTTAAGAAATGTGTAATGGGTCTAGCTACTAGCCTGGGCTATTGATTAGAGAACAAATCCTCCAAAGTTCTCTCCCCCAAAAAGCAAATTAATAATAAAAAAAGCAGAAAATAATTAATTATTAATTAATTAAGCTAATTGTGTTGAAAATTTTGTACTACTGAAGTTGGGTCAAAGTTAAAAAGGAGGATGATCCAGTGCCCCTAGATCATGTTCAACGAATTAGTGGATTGCATCAAATTCAGTGCAAAGCATAAATCTCTACACCAATATTTTCAAAAGCATATTATTATTATTATTATTATTATTATTATTATTATTATTATTATAAGGTACCTTCTTGATAATTGATGCTCTATAACTTTTTTAACTTTTCTTTTTTAGTAAAAAAACAAAAAAATAGAAATATATAAAATAATTTTAAACTTATAAATATTCTACCAATTCAATATAAATCGAAAAATTATAACAATTTTAGTGCTCGGAGCATCCACTGCAATTATAACATAATTTAACTGAATTTCTTTAATCAATTCAACGCCTTCGTAAACAAATTAACCATGAAATACCCTCGCAACGAGAACTCGACTTAGATTGATTTTGAAGTCTATATTTCATGTAAACAAGTTGCAAAAACGGTGTCGTATAGCAAAATTAAGGGGGAAAAGAAAAGAGTGGGGTTATGGCACGTGAGAAAGATGATGAAACAAAAGCAAAAGCCTGAAACTCCGTGGCATTTACACGTGCTGCTCGATCCAAAGGTCTTCCTGATTAATTAATTTTTTTTTAAAAAATTTTAATTAAACATATTTACATTACATACAAAACGCCTTTAGGATTGGGATTGCTTTTGGATTCTTACGCTATCTCTTTTGTTTTTTTAATTTTCATTATTATTCAAAAAATTTATAAAACAAAATTTTCCATTAATTCTTTCTTATTAATATTTAGCATAGTAAGAGGGATTCCTGGTCAAACACGGTGAATATAATTAAAGATACCCTCCAATTTAATTATTAAATATTAATTAATTACACTTTGTAATAATATAATTAATTAATTAATTAATACGTACATTTAGATTTACTACTAATTAGAAGCATTAAGTTGCATAATAACAACTGGGTTATTATGGTGTGCCGTTTCCTTCACGAACACTGCACAAAACGTGCTCTTGGTTTTGCATTTCTGCATATTTTTTCTATAGGGAATCCTATGGCATCATGCCTATGTAATTAAATACTATATATTTGTAATTAATCTTCATTCCTCTTATGAATTCTATGCATTAATTTTCATATAATTTAAGGTGTTTGCATGTCTTTCTCTTTCAAGACAGAGATGCAAGTGGATTTAAGCAGCCGCGATGCCAGATCATTTTCTTTCTGGCTAGGAGTCTAAATAATACAAAAATAATCGTAGGGGTCAATCAAGTGTGCCAATATTTAAGATTATTCATATAAAGTCGTAAAATATCATCTAAACTCATAAGGAAAAAGAAAGTCAAAAGAGCTACTAGCTACCATCCACTACTAACACCGACGTTGATTTAAAGTCTTCTTTAACACAGTATCAGAATTCTCTGCTTTAAAATCATCATTATAAAGTTTATCTTATTCTAAATATCCAGCTACAAACTGATGGAATGGAAATGTATTAAAATATATCAATTAAACAGTAACTCGAAACACTATTGAATTTGTCTAATTTTCTTTTATGCGTGTGAATTTTAAGTTGGGAAAATAATAGTTTAAAGTTCAAAAATTTAATATGTAATTTAATCTTGAAGAAGTTATATGTAGAACAATTGCATAAAATTCATATGTTTTAATATAACAAATCAAATAAAGATGTGATCAATGGTACAAAAAAACATAAATTTCATGCAATTACATATTATTTTACTAATTTATTGAATTTTCTTTTAAAAAAAAAAAAAAAAACCTTCAAGGCAAAAGCATACATGTAGTAGTATATCCATTGTAGATCCAGCTAAGTACTACATAATTAGAGTACATAATACTCAAATCATTACTATAGAAAACTAATTACTGATCAGGTCTATGATTAATGTCAACGAACCGATAATTAATGCCTTTGGAGGCTGAGAAATTCGCATTGAAATTTCAAGGAAAACAGCATGCTAACATTTTTTTTTTTCCAGATAGTTTAATTTCATATATTAAATTTTTGATCAATTATAAATATATATTACATCCTTGACTAGTGATATAGATATTAAATTCTATTGAAAACGTGTCGCTCACTTCAAATGGATATAACACTTATCGTTTGGTAAAAAACTTTTATGTGACTGATGATGTGACTATAAGGGAAGGATGACAAAACTCTTTATGTTCATTAATGCGGATTATCTTCTGTCAAGATTATAGTTTTACATTGTATGAAATATATCATATATTTTTAATCCCTGTGAATGAGAAGCTGACTAATTGTAATTCATCGACTAATGAATGTATCAAATTAAAATTCTTTTGTTTTTTTTTAAAATAACGTAAAATGATGTATGAGATGACCTACGAAAAGTCCAATTAATTGCTAGCAATCCAAAGAGAGAGTGCAGCCGACTGACATAAAAACACAATTTATAAAGATAACCTGATTGACACGATCCACTCGACATGAAAAGAATTTTTGTTGCATTTATATCAGATATAATCATGTGTAATATATTGAACAACATAACACGATTATAACACGATAACACAAATTGCCACATCTAAGTGTAGGATCTGAATGGATTGTCACATTCGCATTTACATAGGCGGCTAGCTTAATCCAACATATCTGCCTCTTTAGAGTCTTAAAAGAAAATTTAGACTCTAGAGAGGTAGATATCACAAATCATGCTCAAATTTAAGTATAATTTACACTTTAATCCATCGGCTTTACTTTTTCATATAAAAATCATCGAATTAACAAAAGTATAACATGAAAAACCATTTCAATCGAGCATTATTGGAGACCTCTCAAAAATTCAATGCTGATCATGTTTGATTTCAAATCGGACCGAATTACGGATCTTCATTCAAGCTAATCCGCATTTAAACCAAAAAAATTGATTTATTTACTTATTTCAATGAGTAAAAATATTCACTTTGAAGGCTAATATAGGTAGATAAATTTACTGATTATGATAAACACATCAGATTTCCTGTGGGTTTCTTGAGTTCTATTAAAATAATTTTTGTGTTATAATTTAATTATATATACTCACCGTTTCGTAACAAAATAAATGAAGAAACTAAAGTATAAAATAGCTCTAATTTCAAGTGGCTAATTTATTTTATTTTATTATTTTATTTTTTATTTTCTTTTTTCTTTTTTTTTTTGCAATTATAATTTTTTCATATGTCCACTTTTAACTAGGACAAATATAAACATAAGAAGGAACTATGCAATTAATTGTGGATATCCATACAAACAATATGGGCTACAATAAGTACTGAACTGTCACGCATTATGGGCTTTGGAATTTCTCAATGACTTGAGCCCGGCCCATTTATTTATAGATATTACAATTCCATTTCAAAAGTGTAGGCTTTTTTTTTTTTTTTTTTCAAAAGTGTAGTTGAAAAACAATACCAAAAAAGAAAAAGAAAAAGAAAAAAAAAAAACTCAGTGTTAACGGTGTTTGTGAAGTATTCCATTCACATATATTATTATATGTAACATTTATTTTGACACTTAAAATATTATTTCTTACATTCTTATTAAGTAAATAGTATCATACTTATGTAGTTTTGGTGATTCCAATTATATAGAAAATGAAAAAAAATAAAAATAAAACAATACGACATTATAAACTTCCCATAATTCTACTTTATAGATAATTTATAATATCTTATGCGTATACCAACAACAACAGGATCTCATGTTTAATGATTTGATGTTTATTAAATTTAACAATCAAGCACAACATTAAAGGGGTGAGTATATGAATTGAATATTTCTAAAATAAATTTCATTAGTGTTTTTATTAAACTTAATTTTCCTGTTATCCTAATAAACTCATTTTCATCATAATTATTACGATTATTTCTAATTTTTAATTTAATTTCATAAAATTGAACTAACAGAGTTAATTTTCCAAACATACTAGTTTCTTGCATATTATTTAAATCTAATTAAATAATATTATCTATAAATTTATCTGGAATTGGATTATTATATGGTTTAGATGGAAACATTTTTATAAAACATTTTCAATAAAAATAATTAATAAATGGGCTAAGTAAAGTTTTCAAAAATCATTACAATCACAAAATTCATCAATATGATAAATAGAATGTTCCATAAATAAATAATCTTTAAAAGAAATTAATTCATTTTTTAAATTAATTAAGTCTCAAGTATGTGAAAAATCCATTAAATTTAAAGCATTAATAAAACTTTGTATATACTAAGGCATAGTTGATTAAATACCTTTCTTATTGATTAAATTCTTACAAGCAGAAAATTCTTCAATACAAGGAGCTTGAATAAAAGACTTACTGAATACAAGATTTTTGAATAAAAGAGATGACTCTGAAATAAGAGAAGAGGGTTTTTGAATAACAGGAGGGTTTTGAATAAAAGAGGTTTGAGGTGTTTCTAGAGTACATGAACAAGAGCTGAATATCAGCTAAAGGTCTCAGGTTTTGTTACAAAGAGAAGTTGAAATGATTAAGGGTTTCTTTGGTTTTTCTGGGAATAAGCGTCTGCTTCTCTTGATCTCTGCAATCCTTTTATAGCCGAAGAAAGATGAAAGATTGATTAAATTTGCGTCATTGCTAGCGTCTGGGTGAATAATTGATTATGCTTATGTCATTGATTGCGTCTGGGTGAATAATTGAATAAAGTTGTTTGCCAAATTGTTGATAAAGGTGACACGTGGAAAAGCTGTCTCCAAAGTTGTCTAGTGTCGTCGAAAGTATTCTTGTTTATTTCTGAATAATTAGTGCTTGGATCCCACCTTTGTCGGAGATATTTTCAAAAGATGCCTTGAATATATACGATGATTTGAATACATATATATATCTTTTTGAATGCTAATGGAAAATACTTTTTTTTTTTTTGCCTTAATTTTTGCTTGAGCTTTTTGGCGCAACAGACTTTTTACTTTATATTATTTCTTTTTTGCCCTAATTTTTGCCTGAGCTGCCCAAAGGGGTTTTCAACTCAGCGGGCTTTTATTTTTACAGAATTACATATTACATATTTAAAATTTATTTTTTACAAGTCTATATCCTCGTAGGGATCTTAGCTATCTTGAAACAATTTTGAAATACCTTTTCTCTTTGAAACAGAAAGTGAAGACTCTGCCTTATCAGATTCACTGGAGGTTGAATATGCATTTTGAATAATTTCTTTGATTTCCTTTTTGACTTTGTGTAGATTACAGCCGCGCCCCTGTAATACAGTCGAGCGGTTATAATCATCAGGCGGGGCGGCTGTAACTGGGTTCACTTCTAGATTTGAGAAAAACGCAAAATCATCAACAAACAACACCCAGAACAGATCAGAATGAGTTTTTATGGCCTCTCAGAGTATACCTGGTCTGTGTTCAAGCGTTTTAGACCACCAGGAACGGATTCGGATGCCGGAAAATCCCTTAAACGACCTGAACTCGTCTATGATCCTTCGAAGCCCGAACGGAACCCTGAATTGACTCGAATGAAAGCTAACTCGATCAGAATTTCCCCAGAATATCAATTCCCCAAAACCTTAATCGATTCTACAAGTTTAATTAAAGCACCTACAAATCCCAAAGAAACCCTAACTTTTTATCTTCTTAGTTGCAGAATGAATAATCTAGAGTCTGTCATTAACCTAATTTCCCGTTCTGTTGTTTTTATATCGCCCAAAATACGGTTAAAATCTGAATTAATGGCTGATTTCTAGCTAGTTAGGGAATCTGGAGATTACAGCCGCGCGGCTGTAGGGCACTATAGCTGAGCGGCTATAGTGTCCAGACATGCCTACTTTCACTTATTTTTCTCTTTTCTCTTCGTTTCTTTCAAACGCTCACTCAACCTTATTTGGGGTTTTGTACTAAGACTTGTCACACATATCTGGGTTATCCAAGACGTCTCCAAGGTCATTCCGGTTGTTCCAAATCTGTCTCACGTTTATCCGTAAAAAAGGTAACAATGGTTTTCATCATCAAGGTGGGGCAAAAAAAAACCCGTGCTCACACTTTGCCTTTTGAATAAGTTTGATTAACTGATATTTATCTTTTTGCAGTTTCATTTCTTTAGTAGTTGAAACTTCTGGATAGACTTGTTTAGGCAGAATTGCTCAACAGCTTATAGAGTAATTTTACTTGAATCTAAATTATCCCAGAACTTAACCCTAAATTCTCTATATAAAAAGGGTAAAGGAGTTCCCTTATCATAATAATATGTCCAAGAGAGAATCCAAGATATCGAGAGTAAACTAGCAAATCTTATTAACTTGTCATAGAATTTTAGACCCAAAAATTCATTTCGTATCTGGGCAGATTTAGGAAGATTTCTTGATCCTTTGTTGTTTCTTTTCATTTTCTTGTTCAAATAAGTGATTATCAACTACTCTTGTGATTTTGAGTATATTTATATAGTTATATAAAGGTATTCATACTTTTGATTTTTTCTAGATTTTATCCTTAGGGTTCTTGGGTGAAAAATTGTTAAATTTGGGGATTTTATGAATTGGTTTCTTATTAAATTTTCGGGATATTACAATTCTTCCCCTCTTAAAGAAAATTTCATCCTCACAATTTCCATGTACTGTTTCTCCACCACAACTCAAAACTTTATATATACTCAAATATCACTATAGCTTCGCTGATAATAATCTTAAGCTAACACAAATCATGATTCTCTTATCTTTCACAGTAAAATTAAAACTAACTTGATTCATATCATAAGCTAATAAAATCTATATCTCATCGATTTTCCCTTTTTAATCTAGAAAACCTTAACTCCAAATAACTCAAACAATTACTACTATTCGATTTCTGTATCCATAAACTTTGATCAAACAAACTTCAATGAATAATGTGATCACACCCCTCTAGCAAATATTTGTTTAGAAATCAAATTTTTAACATCCTTTTCTAAAACAAACTTTGCAGATAAACAATCAATTCTTAATAAAAATCTTTTCATATATAAATCATCCCCAAATTTTGAAATACATAAAACTATACTTAAAACTTCTTTCTTGATAGTTGAATTAGTTTTTCTAAACCGGATTCCAATTTCTAGAATAAAAATCTAACTAAATCTTCTTTATTTTTATTAGGTTCTTTTTACTTTAGAATTCCACCAAATCCTATATCACTTGCATCTGTTTCTACAATTAAAAAAGCATATGAATGTGGAATATTTAAACAGAGTAAACTCTTAATATTTTCTTTGATTAATTTGACTATCTTAGTATGTTCTTCTGTTTTTGAATTATTTTTTTTTTTTACAATTATAGTTTTTACATTTGTCTACTTTTAACAATGACCAAAATAAACGTAAGAAGGAACTATGCAATTAATTGTGGACATCCATATAACAATATGGGCTACAATAAGTATTGAACTTTTACGCATTATGGGCTTTGGAATTTCTCAATGACTTGAGCCCGGCCCATTTATTTATAGATACTACAATCTATTATATATACTAAAAGTGAATACTTAAAGCTGATGTGTTAATTTCTCATAATTTTGAGCTAATTTTTTATTTTAATTGTTTTATTTCAATTTAAATTTAAATGTTAATTTATTTTAAGTTATTTTGCTAACAGTTTTCACTACACACAATTCTATTCTCTTTCCATCTCATATTCATAGTTCCTTCAGTCTTCAAACTCTATGTCCTCCATTCATTTTCCAATTTCTAGCCGCCATTTTGCTATTTCGTCTGCTCTTTCTTCTTTAATCGACTTTCTATGGTTTCATTTGGCTTTTTCAAGAGGTATTTTTCTTTTCCTTTTAATTGCTTTCCAATATGAATCTTAGTTTATTTGCTCTTTCACTTCTTGAAATTTAGTTTTGTTTAGTTTTGTTATTTTCGCAGGAGTGTTGATTGGCCGGCATGTGATTCTTAAACTGTATGAATCTATAGGGTGAGCTTTTATAAAAGGAAACTATGTATCGTTCATTTTATGGATTCAAGACTGTTTTTCACTGATTAGCTACTTCCTCTTCCTTATTTACTGATTTTTGTTTTTTTTCTGTCATTGAAATCACTTTCTAATAGGTTTGTTTTATAGTTTGTGATTCTCACTTGAATTTTCTTTCTTCATCTTCTATCATTAGTGTTGTTTTAGTTCTTACTACACTAATTTAAATTCATGCTTTTGGGAGATTATTATCTTGGTTATAGGCTGGCGGTTTAATGATGACATTGGAAATCTGAAGCTGTTCAATGATTACTCTTTGAGCCAATTGTTTGACACCATAAGTTTTTGAAGAAAATATCATAGGATGAACTTGAAAGGCTCATACCGTTACATGTAAATAATGATGTTCATTGGAAAAAGGCGGCTAATACTCGGGTTATTATTTTATTGTAGTTGAATATTGGTGTCTCTGATATAACTCAGATGGTGTTTGGGCTACTTTGAATTTTAGATTTTGTTGGCAAGGAAACTAAAATTAGAAGGGAATCTTGGTGTGCTCACTACATGAATTTGGACAAAGAGGCAATGGAGATTATTATTCAAGAGGTTAAACAAGTTGAGAAGCTACAGTTAGATGCTTAGGTTATCAAGGTAACTATCTCAACAGATTAAACATTTATATGAATTATCTTAGTAATGCAATTGACCAAGAGTTGGCAGCTAAATATTAGAATTCATTTTCATTTAGAGTGGGTTCAATTGAATGTTGAAGTATAATCTTCTTATTTTGTTACCTTAGCTATTGTAAAGGATGTAAAGTAGTTAATAATCTCGATCTTTATAAATTAATATTGAGCATACACATAAAGATCATTCTTGATAATGTCAATTTCAGCCAAAGCATTTGTTATATTTCTAAATTCTCCATTTATAAACTCATGTTTACTTCTCTGACTTGCACAACAGGACTGAGGGAATGAGGAATTCATTGGATTGACCAATAACTGTTATGAATGTTGGAATCTCTATCCATTGAACCTGAAGTGGGTGAGAGTACTTTCTCTTTCCTTGATTTTGTTGGGTCCTTAGCTTGCTGCAACTTAAAAATGGCAAGAGATAGTAATATATGGTAAAAAGGTTAAAAGTTGTGCTTTTGTTAAGTTAAAGTGTCCTGTGTGCATATACATTTTTTGTTTTCCATTAAACTTTTGATTTTATTCACTAATGCAATCGAGATTGGATTTGTAATTTGGTTGTAGAAATGGTGACGTTGTGACCATTGGATGGATTTGAAGCATAGAAAAGATCAAGAATGGAGTTCCAAAATGTTCTTTGAATAATTATAGATTCTTGAGTGGGGATAGATGATGTGATGTTCTAAAATTTGTTTCTTCTTTTCTTTGCTTTGTGGCAAGTCTTCTAGCAATTCTTTGGTTTTTTTTAATCCAAATTTAAGAGTCAAGATCATTTAATTATAGTGAAACCCCGTAATTCTTCAAATCTAAATGGATGAGTTGTATGAAATTATGTATGCTTATTGGATTTGGCTTTTACAGCCAATGATTTATCATGCTTCTGCTAATATAAAATTATGTTAAAGTATTACTTTTTTTAAGAACTAATTGGAACTATAATTGTGTTCAGTGTTTACAAACTGGTTCAAACCATTTGTATAATATTTAACTAACTTCAAACAAATATGTAATTCGGAAAAATATATACATTCAAAGAATAACATGTAACTAGTTGTAGTCTTAATCAGAAAAACGGAAGGGATTTGAAAAATGTTTCAACAACTAAAGAGAAGGAACCGATCAGTGAATATTGAAAGGAGGGAACATAATGTGAGGTTTAATAAAAATTTAAAAAAAGATGTTAAATTAACTTAGAAAAAGTAGAGATTAAAAGTATTAGTTAATAATTAATCAAAATTATCATAAAATTTCAAATCAGCTAAATGAATTCTCCTTTGGTATATATAAATGATAAATGATTATTAATAAAAAAATTATTAAATTTTGTGGGACGAGTAATTAGTAGGTAGTTGCTACCCGTTGTGGAATGAGATTGGAATTTATTTAATCAATACTCGTGGTTAATGCAACGAGACAAATGATTATATTTGTAAATGATACTGAGGACTGGTATCCTACCCGCTGCCATCCCTATGCAAGAAGTAAAAACAAAAAAAAAAAAAGATATAAAAATTTATTTAAAATTAAATAAATAAATCCGCTTGTTGTGCGCGGGTTGAAGGCTAGTTCCATTTTAAAAGTGTAGGCTGCTATTTTTTTTTTTCAAAGTGTAGTTGAAAAAAATACCAAAAAAAGAAACTCATTGTTAACGGTGTTTGTGAAATATTCCATTCACATATGTTTTTATTTGTAACATTTATTTTGACACTTAAAATTTTATTTCTTACATCCTTATTAAGTAAATAGTATCAAAATTATTATTGAAGGAAAAGTGATTGAGGAGAAAGGAAAGAAAAATACAAAAATTAATTAAATTAAATGTTAAATATATGGAGAGAGAAAAAGATTAGAAGAGAAAAATTTATTTAAGGGTAAAAGTGTAAGTTCAATATTAGTGGGTTCATAAACAGTCAAACAGGTTGGTCAAAACCATACCACATCAGCATTTTTTTTAATTAACTTGTTAGAGTAGGTCATATGTACTTTAGTGTTAAGTTACCATTAAGTTCATGTATTTTATTGAATAAAATTGAAGTCTGTGTATCAAATTGTGAAACTCCCTAAAATCTGTGTACCGTTGATGCAATTAACTCTAGTTTTACTAAACACTAATTACGAATCAGCTAATAGTAAACAGTTACCAGTAATAGCAAATAGCAACAGCTGAGCCAAATAAGATCTCAGATCTAAATTTTTTTAGAGAGCATTATGTGGTCAAAGATATTTCTACTCCCCAACCGCCATCATCCCTCTCACGTCTTTGAATTTTGTTGTAGAGAGATTTCATACTTTCATTAAAATATTGAATTAAAATATTTCAAGTGTTAGCTTGAGGTTCAACTTTAGAACTAACGAAGAAAGCGGTTTGTTCCCATTAAGTAGATTTTGATTTGATACTAATTAATTTATAAAAATAAAACTAAAGTTTCACTTTAACCAATAAAATGAAGTATTAAATATTTTTGTGCTTTTTATGAAAATATTATTAAATATATATATATTTTTTCCTATGATAACTCTTTTACATAAATTAATTAAAACGAGTTATTTAATTGCTGATTACGTTCTTTTTTTGGTATGTTTTATAGTATAACTACAAAAGTGAATTATTTTTATAGTCTTCTTAATATATCCTTTTATTTTTTTTATGTATTAAAATAAAATATATCAAATTAATTTGAAACTATAAATATTTTACCAATCGGAATAAAATGTTGATTGGAAAAATTATGTAAAAAAAAAATATTTTTCATCTATATTAATTAGTTTTTTAAATTGCGTGAAAGGCTTAAAAATGGTCTGTCATTTAAAACATAAAAAAGTACAAACCAATTTAATTACCAAATTTATTTTTTATCTAACACAAAACTGTCAAATGCAACTGATAGTAACATTTTTCATAAAAAAAAATTTATTGACTATTTAAGAATATTGTCAATATGCATTAATTAGGTTCATAAGTTTGAATTTTATAAAGCTGAATTTTGATTATGTGAACACAAATAATAGAGAAAATAAATATATATTTGTATACTGAAGGTGGGATAAAACATACATGAACTCGATCATTTTTTCTCACCTATATTTAATTAATTACGTAAATTAAATTAATTCTAGTTGCATATATATTATATAGAACTTTTATAGAAGATATTTTAAATTTTCAATTACAAAGTTGTCAAGAATTAGTTAGGGTCAAAGTAGCAATTTATTCCTATTTGACATGAGGATTAATTTATGACTCTAATACTTTAAATAATAAATATAATAAGTTCCTTTTCATATGCATGGTTTGAAAAGTATATGTAATTTTGCTTATGGAAGATCCTTTTGGTGACTAAATGTTTGAAAATTACAACAATATATTATATGTACCCTATGTTATGTTTGAAAATTACGGATTAAAGAAAATTTTGTGGCACTATGCAAAACTATTTCCTTATACATGTTGAACACAGAACTATTTCCGGTCCTGTGGCATTTTCGGTCGGATCCGCTAGCATAGTAAGCGGACACCTGCTTTTGGAGCACTCTGAACGAGTCCACCAATAAAAAAATTGGACACTATGAGTCTAACTTTAACAAAAGCGGACGCACTTTGCGTCTGGCCAGTGAATTTGTCAGAGTTTGGTCTGTGTTTGGAGTACTGGACACTAGTGTCTGCTGGGCAAAAAAGTTGGATAAAATTGTGTCCGCCAATGTCAAAATTGGACATTGAAAGTGCCCTTTTTTTTTTTTTTTTGTCAAAAAAATAAAAATAAAAATTAAATATCCTAAAAGTAATAATTGGAATTTGGAAAGGTGAAAATGTGTGATATGGGTGCCGTAATAGCAGCTCCTTTAAATTAAATTAATATAATTGAGGCATTTAATTAGCTTTTAGGATAAGTACCCTTAATCACAATTATAAACGTCCGCTTTCACCGTTTTTGGACACTTCTGACACATTTTTTTAACCAATTAAAGCTAACCCCATTTAATTGGTTAAAGAAATATGGACATTAATTATAATTATCTGAGTCTGAATTTGTTTTTTTGAATTTGGCCAATATTAAAAGCGTCCGAGTTATACAAAGTTGGACACTTAAGTCCAATATTACAACTTGCGGACATCATGTCTGACATTTACCCCAGGCAACAATTCAAGCGTCCGTTTTTATTAAAGCTGGACCCCTTTTAGTCTGTTTTTATTAAAACGGATCCTTAGTGTCCACTTTTACCACTACCGCACCTCTAACTTGGAATTTTCAAATTAATTCGTTCGCTAACTTTATATGCGGACTCAGCAAAAAAAACTACAATCTCGGAAATAGTTTAAGATTTACCACATATTGGTAAATAGTTTGCTAATATACCACAAAATGTTCTTTAATCCTGAAAATTACATTATATGTACCATATGTTATGTTTCATTTTGTAATTATACAAAACTTTAAATATTAATTGTAATTATACAATACATAAGTAAATATATTGATTTTTATAAAAAAAAAAACTGTAATATATAGATTCTATTTTATCCATATTCTTCCGTTTATAACACAAGTTACAACCTGTAACTATATGAAACTTTTGGAACAATCATTCTTTACTATCGATCTAGTTTTATAGATTATTTGATTTAATTTAAGAAATTTTTTATTAGTTTTTGAAACATGTAATTTTTAAATACTATAAAGATATATAAATATTTAAGAACTCGATAACCTGAATGAGAAATTATAAGCTATGAGAACAACTTTTTTTATTATTGAATACCTAAACTATCTTGCTATACTTTTTCTTTTCAAACATATCAAATTACAATCAAATATTTATAATAATATATATATAATAAGCTAGACTATTTATGAAAAAAATAAAGAAACAGTTTTTTTTTTTTTAATAAATAAGTGTTTTTTTTTTTTTTTTTGGTAGTTAACAATATTCTAAACCAAATGCATGATTTAATATTGATTTTTCTGGTATTGACTTTTTTTTTTTTTTTTGGAATAATGTTAATTAATACAAGAGGGTAATATGAAGAAGGGAAAAAATACAAGTTGCTAAAAGAAAATTGAAGGATAACATGACGATAGTGATATATAAGATCATCTTATCTCATTATATGTCATATGTCATATGATAAACTGTCGCACATCAAGCAATTTTTAAAATATTTATTGAACATATGTACGAATGGAAGTATAAATCAACTTTTAAAATTTTCATTTACTAAAAAAAGAAGAGATTTTTCTTGTAATTTGAAATTTTTAATATAAAACTGAAAATGATATTTTTTTAAAATAATGATTTTGAAAAAATTACTAAAATTTATAATATTATTATTGTTAGTTTAGAAATATTATATTAAATTAATAAAAATAATAATATTATAAATTTAAAATAATAAACAATAACCAAATTTTTATTTTTATAACATATATATATATATATATATTGATGTGTCTATATATACAATAAAAATTTTATTAATTAATTAAAATTAAAAATTAGAAGATAATTTTTTTATACAATTTGAATGTAAAAGTAAACGGAGGAACTAAAAAATTGATTGAATAAAATTTAAATACTTTAAAATACATGTATGAACTGATTAATATAATATATTAAAATATAAAAACTAATAAATTATTTATAAAAAAATAATGCTACTTAGAAATTTTAAGTTATAAACATAAATTATAAATTTAATGGTCAAAATGAGATTTTATTAAGAAAAATTTTAGAATATTTTTAAAATATAATATTTATTTTTAACAAGAATAACTGTGGTTTGCCCTTGCTCTTTTACAATATAATAAGAAAATATAAATTTATTTTTATAACTAACCAATTATGTAATGTAAAACTTTTCATTTATTAGTTTAATGTCAAATTCATCCCTGCTTGCGAAACATATGAATTTTCTACCGCTGATATAGCGGACGACAGTCCAATCCAACGGTTAGTAATTGTAATCAGTATCAGTACGACAAGCATCAAGATCAATGGTCAACAAAAAGAGGCTGTTCATATTTGTACGGTTACAAAGAAGACAAAAATGTCAAGCCGTCGACACAGACTTGAAAATACAAAAAATGAGTCATCATTTTAATAAAGTAATATTAGGCATAATTAAGTAATATTAGGCAAAACAGTGTTTCCTATCAACTTTCATGAATTTTGAAATTCAACATATTAAGGACATGATTTTTGGTTTCTACAGTATTGGTCACGTGCTGAACGTTTTTCTTTTAACATGGAGTGCAGTATCCGTTACTTGACGTTTGATATAATTTTTGAGAAAAGTTAAAAATTATAGGGTCCACTAGAGGGATCTAAATCATACTTCGTATGTATATATGTCATAACTACATATATGAAAGCATACTTCTGATTTAGTCTAACGTGTCATCAAAAATTGATTCACGCACAAGTTTATAGATACTACAACCTATACCAGGAAAAAATATCAAGTTTAGGACCAATACAATTAAAACAGAAAAATCATATATTTAATGTGTAAAAAAATCGATTAAATGACCAATTATAAAATTCATAAAAGTTTAGAGTGCTTGTTATATATTTTGACTTGTTATCATTATTATTATAATTTGAGGCAATCCATTCATGCATAGGATAAATTTTTATGCTAGTTAGGGATTCAACTTAAAAGAAGATAATATTTTGTAAGTTTTTAAATCATACTTGAACTTTGATGTGTAATAATTATCGTTTAATTAAAAAAAAAATTTGGAGTATTGTTTTTTTTTTTTTTTTTTTTTTTTTTTTTTTTTTTTGAGAATTTCCTTCACTTTCTAGAATTTGCTATTCCTTTCGAGTAGAGAAAACACTAATGGACTTCTTATTTTGGCAGAAAAAAAAAAGTTTATATTTTTTAAAATTATTTCACATATATAAAATATCATACATATACAGCTCCATTGTTAAACAATTATATGGAACAGCACGAAGTAATTGTATATCTCTTATAAAAATATATTTACGTTTTTGTATAATACAAAATATAATTACTAGTTATAAAGTAGGAAAACTTACAAAAATAATCCCTATAGTTTATCCGTTTTTTTCAAAAACCAGTCATGTAGTGTAAAAGATTACAAAAATATACATGTGGTTTCACAATGTTAAAAAAAGTACTATATCGTTTAATATTTTCTCTTAAAAACTCACTTATCCTTCAAGGTTTTATTTGAAATTTTATACATTGATTGATTAAAATACAGTACACCTTAGTGTCAAAATTTAAAATTTTTAGGGAAGCGTTTATATTTTTATTAATTAATAATGGAAAAGTCAATAAAAAAAAAAAAGAAAAGTAGCTATAAAATTTTCAAATTTTAAAATCTTGATAGAAAGCTATTAAATAATATGTATAAATTATTAGGATGTCAAATAGTAAAAAACGTTGAGTTTTGCACAAATATTATATTAAAAATCTAAGTTTCACACCATTAACTTGGTTTCTACGTAAAATTGAATTTATTCTTACTTATTATTATCTCAATAGTTTATATACATTATTTAAGAATATCGCAAAGATTTGATATTTTTCTATCGTTGTTCTATTTTTTTCCAACTTTTTTTTTCCATTGTTGAAGAAAAAATATATACACTTTTAAAAAATTTATAAACTTTGTTACTAAATTCTATTATGTTTTAATCAACCAATATGAGAATTTTAAGGTGAAAATTTGAAAGGTAAAAGAGTTGTTAGTGGAATATATTGGACAATAGACTATTTCTGTTAACATTGTGAAACTAAAAATTTGTATTTATACCATTTTGAACCACATTGATGGCTTTTGAAAAATGGTATATCACAAGGTTTATTTTTATACTTTTCCCTATAAAATATTTTGTAGCATAACAAACTTTGCTCTCTAAAATCTCATTTAGCATTAATTAATACTCAAAGTTAGTAATATAATTTATATCAAATTTTACTGCTAAGCACTGCAATTTTAGAGCAATACCTTTTTTATTGTTACAAGAGTTATACTTTTATACTCTTAGTAGCAAATTAAAACTTTTGTTGCCAAAATCTTGAATTTTTTTTATATAATATATTTGAATTTGAGCATAGCTACAAACATATTAAGCCAAGCCGGTTTGGTTTTCAACCCGACATCACAAGGCGCAACGTAGAGCCTAATGATATGTTATTCTATTTCCCATCATCTTCTGAATTATTTTACAAAAGTCAATTTAGTCTTTTAATTTTCAAAATCATCAATTTAGTTTTTTACTTATTTAATTTTGAGCAAAACACTCCTTGTAATGGATGACATCCTAAGATTCAAAGCTACATATGTTATATATGTGTTAGTTCTATCTATAAGCCACAATTGAGTCCCACATGACTATTCTCGACAGGAGAAAATTCTACCATGACAATACATGTTTATAAGCCTTATATTTTAACCGTCCCTTCATTCATTTAATTGAGTTTTCTAATATCTTGTAAAATGAAAATCTTGGTTAAAAAAATGCAAATTACCTATACATATGCCAAAAAAGAGGGAAGATAAAATATGAGAATAGATCCACTTTAACATTTGTGATTGAGGGCTAGTTTGGGATTGCTGTCAGGGAAAGTTAGGTTTCATTGTTTTTTTTTTAAAGTGATTTTTTGTATTTTTCCAGTGCTTTTCCGAATATAATGACTTTTGCCAATTGTGCATTGGAGGCTGCTTTTTGCAGCCCCAAAAACAGCTTTCAGCCAAAGTAAGGTTCCCCATACTTTGGCTGAAAGCTGCTTTCCAGACTGCTGAAAGCTGTCCCAAACTGACCCAGAGTGAAAATATAAATTTTTAGACAAGTTAGGTTTACAAGTCTAACTCCGTTGATTACACAACACATTAATACACTTATACCGAGCGTTTTACTTAAAATTAAATATATATAAAAGACTAAATTGATAATTTTGCGAACTAGATTGACAAATTAAATGGATAAGATACGAAATTTATGACTATGTGAATTCAAAATCTAGATTGATTTATTAAGGAGGCTCGAGGCCTTTCTAAAAATAGGAAAAATGATTTTTTTTTTTTTTCTTTTTAATATTTTTCGATTCATGCACATACAAAGTAATTTGTAATTAAAGGAAAAATATTATTATTTTTTAAATAAGAAAAAAAAGCTAAATATATATGTGGCCCCTTCAACTTTTATTTTTGAGCCACTTGGTCCCCTCAACTATTTTAGCGACCTCTAACTCCTCATCTAAAAGCCAAATACATACGTGGCCCCTTCAACTTTTATTTTTGAGCCGCTTGGCCCCCTTAACTATTTTAGCGACCTTTCTAACCCCTATCTATTTTAAAGTGGTATTTTTAGACACTTGAATGATGATGTGTCGTATGACCTGGAGATAAGAGAAATCTCAGCGCGTTTGGGATGGAGTTTACGATTTTACAAGGGTAATATTTTGTAAATATTATATAAAAAAATTATCTGTATTTTTTTTTTCCCTCTCTCATCACTTTGGTTAAACTCTCTTCGTTCTTCTTTGTTGTCTTTTCTGCAATCATATTTCTTCCTCTTCTTGAGTTTTATTAATTGTTGGAAAATCTTCACTTTGTAATAATTTGTAATATTAATTAAACAGAAGATGGTTTGAAGATGGTTTCCAGCATGTATCCTATATGTTTTTAGTGTCAGACGCGTTTAATGCATGGTACTCTGTTGAGTCTGGTTATGTTCACTCAAAGGTTTAAAAATATCACTTTAAAATAGATAAGGGGTTAAATAGGTTGCTAAAATAGTTGAGGGGACCGAGCGGCTAAAAAATAAAAGTTGAAAGAGCTTCGTATATATTTGACCTTTAGATGAGAGATTAGATAGATCGCTAAAATAGTTGAGGCGGCTAAACGGGTCAAAAAAAAAAAGGTCGAAAGCGCCGCCTATGTATTTGGAAAAAAAAAAAAAAAAAAATAAAAAAACATGCTCTCTTTTCTTCCTGGCCCTGCTCATATCCTACCAAGGGAGGAAATAAAAGTCACAGTAATGGTCTCTCTCCATCTACAAATCCACAGCACAACCGGCACTGATGTAAGCTTTCTAAAAACTGTACAACTGAGGCGGTTTTCGGTTTTCTCTTTAAAAGAAGAAGAGAGAAGAAATCAGAGAGTAACCAAGAGGGATGAAGAAACTGATAAATCCGATTTCTTCTTCAGTGTTTCTTCTTTGCTTCAGTTTTCTTCTTTCTTTTCACTCTTCTACTGCTCAGAATGTTACTACTGATCCAGCTGAAGGTACTAATCTCTCTCTCTCTCTCTCTCTTTTTCTCCTTCGTAGAACCGGAATCAGTCTGCTTTTGATTATAGATTGATTATGAGAAATCAAAGACTGAAGAAACAGAGAATCATTAACTTACTATTTGCTTAATTGATTTCTTCATTTCATTAGATTACGATTTCGAAATTGGGAATCGGAAGCTGCTCTTCCGGTTCCGGAACTGAAACTGTTCTTATTTAATAATAATAATAATAATAATAATAATAATAATTATTATTATTATTATTATTATTATTATTATTATAATTTAGGGCAAGGGTGGATTGGGAATTAGGTAGAGTGGGCAGGGAGGGGAATCAAAATCATCATGAAATTGACAGCATTAGCTGTCTCCAGTTGTGGCTTTGTTCGTTTTACTGCTCTTAATCCGGCAGATTAGTTGTTAATTATTTTAATGATTCTTTTACATATTTGAATTCGGTCCTACTAGGTGTGCAATTTCAGTTTCTAACTCCATGCTAATATTTCTAAGAAAAAAATGTGTATAATATTTCGTAATATAAAATTTTGGTGTTTAGATTGCAACAACTGAGGTAGTATTTAAGAATTGATTTACTTTAAAATATAATCAATGACAAAACGTTGAAATTATTAAAGAACGTGGGTCATTAGAATTGTTTATCTTAAATATTTAAATTCATTGTATCCAAAAACAATAAAAAAAAAAAAAAGAAAAAAAGTAAATTTCTTGAGGATTTAGGAGACTAAAGTAAAAGTAGTTAGCAATTCGTTGTTATCTTTAGTTATTGTGATATTATATTAGAATGGTGCTTACCTTTTCAATTATGATGGCCATTGTTAAATCGTACAATTTCGTTTTTGTTTTTTCTTTTGCCATTTTTTTCATTTTCCTGGGCCTAACTTTCGTTTTCCACTTTTTAATAAATCTTATAGCCCTATAATAAAGGAAAAAGCAAAAAAGAATATCCTGATCGTTTGCCCTTGATGATTATTTCATTAACGTAATTGATTTTGTGAAAATCTATTTTTGTTGTTACTTTCTAATTAATTTATCGTCACATGAAAAATAGAGTATATAAAAAAAAAAAAAAATTTCAAAATGATACGAAAAGAATTATTCTATTTTTTGCTAAATAAATTGTCAAATTTCATAAATTGGGTAATTTATGAATTACAGTATGAATAGATATTAAACTCTTTAGAATTAATTTATTTGAGATAAAATGGATAATGTGAAAGGTCGTCTCTTATATATTATATCTATATGTATACACACACTCTCTATTTTTTACTTTCTAACATAACTTTTTATGTGATGCGACAATGTTGTTAAATGAGATTGAAATGAATGAGAGATTTTGTCCCCTATTGGACTTGTCCAAGACCACGAGGATCCTACCACATCAACAGTTGTACTGTGCTGACGTGGCATGATAATAGCTTTCTAGAATAGTCTGGTCCGGAGTCATTGTAGAACTTTTGGAAATATAGACTTTATGAAACTGCTTAAAATAATTAGATAATAAAATTATTACTATTTTATATTGTTATTATCATTATCTTTATTATTATTATTATAAATAAGAATGTATTTGATTTCATAAAAAAAAAAAAAAAGAATGTATTTAATAATTTGGAGATGGTGAAACAGTGAGAGCACTGAACACAATATTTGAAGGATGGGATTTGCAAGCAATTGATACTTGGAATATTAGTGGAGAGCCATGCAGTGGATCTGCCATCGATCAATCTGAGTTTGAAGTTCCTGGCAATAATCCTGCTATCAAATGTGATTGCTCCTTTAACAACAACTCCACTTGCCACATCATCAGATTGTATGCATTTCTTCTTCTTCTTTATTTTCAACTTCACTGTGATTTTTTATTTTATGGGAACATACAAATTGCCTTTATAGTTTTATTGCTTCTCATATTTGGTTATTACTATTTTAAATATGATCTTAGTAAGTAGTTTTATTTAGTGCTTTATTTTGCACAAGTCCCAAGGAAAGTTTTATCAGATATTATTATTTTTCTTGGAGGAAAAAGAAGCACTCAATTTTAGAATTCAAACTTATACGTGAAGTTTTAAGAATAATTTAGTTAATTTTTATGGTGACTTTGATTTTAACAAAATAGACTGATATGCAATTCGTCCGAAGGTGATTAACACAAATTAGAAAGAAAGTGCAAAAAAAGTAATGTGATGAGTTGCAGAACATACGTTGCTTCCTATAGCTAATTATTTCTTCATTCAATTTCTTTTTTTCTTTTTTTTTTTTTAAATTTTACATCTTCTACAATATTTTTCATTCTAAAAATGGCTTAAGTAAATATTTCTTTGTGAACTACTTTTGCAGGAGAGTGTTTGACTTGAACAAACGAGGAGTAATTCCAGAAGCAATTGTGCAGTTGAAACATCTAATCTTTCTGTAAGGATTTTCTGCATAATTTACCTGTTAAGTTTAATATTCTTGATACTTTAGAATTTCATTAAAGTTATTTGCAAAATAGAGGTCTAAGATGGAACCGAGAGCTTCTGGATTTTTTTTTTTTTTTTGATAATTCTTATATTTCAAAAATTGAGTATTTGTCCTTGCAACTAGGACGCAACTGTAGTTAGTCTTTTTTGGTATGATACTGATGCTTGTCCATCAATTTTGGGTGACCAAACCAATCAATCTGTGAGAAATTTATTTGATTCCTCTAAACTGCTTTTTTATATTTTTCAGTTTCCTTTTTCCCATTCTGATTAAACTTGTCTAGGTCAATTAGGTTTTCCAATCACGTTGGGTTTTGATTGGAGCTTTTGGGGGTGAGTTTCGATTGTATGTATTTTCAGATCGGTCCAAATCAAGTCAAAATTTGCCACTCCTATCTCTTTTATTTACTTGAGCTGGTAGATTATTTGTTATATTGTAAGTATATAACTATACATTTGTTTGATTCTATTTGTAGGAAAATTGACAAAAATTACTTCACAGGACCCTTGCCTGCATTCATTGGAAACTTAACAGCATTAAGGGGTTTGTAAGTACATGAATTTTTCATGATCACTTGATTAACAAATTTAGAGTTTATTATATTAAGATCTAAGAATGATATATTAGTTTCTAGTTTCTCTGTATTTTTTTAATTCCCTTCAGAATCTTATATGGCATTTTGCACTTTACACAAATCATATGCATACCTAATATTTAGTCAAGCTATATAATTCTTCACCTAACATTGTATACATGATTTCATCGACATTTTTTTACATTCCTTTGTGTACTTGATAGAGTACGATCAAAGCGATCAATAAAAAAAAGGCGGAACAATGAACAAAAGAAAAAAAAAAAAAAAAAGAGGCAATCCTATATTACAAATGCCATTCTCTTTAATGATAAAATTTGTTTAAGTGAATATAAAATAGCATGTCAATGTTTGGCATTTTGCACTTTACACAAATCATATGCATACCTAATATTTAGTCAAGCTATATAATTCTTCATCTAACATTATATACATGATTTCATTGACATTTTTTTACATTCTTTGTGTACTTGATAGAGTGCGATCAAAGTGATCAATAAAAAAAGGTGGAACAATGAACAAAAGGAAAAAAAAAAAAAAAGAGGCAATCCTATATTACAAATGCCATTCTCTTTAATGATAAAATTTGTTTAAGTGAATATATAGCATGTCAATGTTTTCATAAAGATAAAGTATTAGGTGTAAAGAGTTTACTGAGACTAGCATAATTCTTTTGCCTTTTGTGATTGCTTGATATTAACATTATCATCACTGAGACTAAGCCAATGATCACATATGTTAGTGCGTTATATATATTTTTGAGTAATTTATTTTCGTTTGATGTCTATGACTAGGTCAATTGCCCACAATGCATTTTCAGGGACCATTCCCAAGGAAATCGGGAACTTGAAGGATCTAACCTTGTTGTGAGTTTAGCCATCTTTTATCATGTCTCGATTACATAGAAAGTTCATATCTTGTTATAGTTTCTTATAATAGGACAGCAATAAGAAATTATGAAATTCTAAAACAATAATGTTTAGAAAGCCTGGTTAATTCTGTAGAATCACATAAATTATCTTGTTTGGATTATCGTCTGGTCTCTGTGTTTACAGCAGTGGCTGCCTCCAAAATCTATCTAGTAATTGTTTTGTTCTACATCAGTGAATATTGCTCGAAAAAATGTTTGTAACACAAATGATTATTCAAACTTTAGAAAAAGAAAATTTGAAATTGAAGTTTTGAGTATATATTTGAAACTGTGCTGTGTACAAATTGTATTATTAATAAGAAAAATGGAGAATAGATCATATATTGCTTACGGATATGTTTATAGGTTTGAAAACTATGTCTTTGGTGTATTTAAGTTTGAAAACAATCTTCTGAGAAATTTCTCTTTTGAATGTTCTTCAAACAGGTCTCTTGGCGTAAACGATTTCTCTGGCACGCTTCCCCCAGAGATAGGCAATCTAGTTAAACTTGAGCAGCTGTAATTTCTAATTCAACCTCTCTTCTTCTTTCAATTTAATCATAAACACATACACATCACACACATTTAAGATACACAAATTTCAATCAATATTAATGATATACGTGGTTGAGTTTGATTTGTAATTTTTACAGATATATTAATAGTTGTGGATTAGGAGGTGAAATTCCTTCGACATTTGCGAAGCTTCAAAGGATGAGAATATTGTGAGGAAAATTCAATATTCTGCCTTTAACTCTTTATGAGTATATACTTGATTCTTTTATCTCTATGATTATGCCTCTAAATGACTTTTTTGTATTTAGGTGGGCATTTGATAATCCATTCACTGGAAAAATACCAGATTTCATTGGGAATTGGACAGGTCTTGACACGTTGTAAGTTGATAAGAAAGTCAAAATTTTTCGACAAATAAGGCCTCCCCTTTTTACTTTTTGGACCAATTTAGTCCATCTTAAGAGTTCATCAGTTGATTCACCCAACGCAAATACTCATAAATAAATACCAAGTGGCAAGTTGGACTAAATTAGTGCAAAATTCAAAGGGAGATGGCTTATTTGGCGACAGAAATTACTTCTGACCACCTTTTTTTTAAAAATCTCTGAATTGAGGGTGCTTTTGTACTGTTGTCCATTTCTTATGGGCTTCAAAAATTGATAAAATTATTCTCATGGGTTTCAGAAGTTCATCTGTTAATTTGCATGGTTTATAGCCATGTAAAACGGATAATGATTTTCTATAAATTGAACTTAGGAGATTGCAGGGGAATTCTTTTGAAGGTCCAATACCATCCACCTTTTCTAACTTAGTCTCAATGATTACTCTGTAAGTGACTTGCCTCTCTCTCTTTCTCTCTCTCTTGTGCGGGTAAAGAATGTCAATCTCAGTAGTCTTTGTACATGACCTTGCAGACGAATCAGTGATTTGCATAATGCAAGCTCATCTCTTGATTTTATAAAGGATATGAAGAATTTAACTGACTTGTAAGTTATAAGCTCTCTTAAGTAGTCATTCCACTGTATGCATAAACTTTACACTTATTACTTAATATCTTTGATCAAAAGGACTTTAAGGAATGCTTTGATTAATGGTGTTATTCCTTCAAACATTGGAGAATACCAAAGTTTAAAGACATTGTAAGTTTTATAAGAACCTTAACTATAAATTCTATTTCCTTATATCATTGGTTGTTTTTACATCATTATCTGTTGCATTGCAGGGATTTAAGCTTCAACAACTTAACAGGCCGAATTCCAGATGCTATGTTCACCTTAAGTTCCCTTGAATCCTTGTAAAAATTAATAACTTATCATCTTTATTTTATTGTTGATTTAGATGTGTAATTATGAATGTTAATATTTTTACTTTGTAGGTTTTATTTTCATATCTTGATTTGACATTGAATCTTTTTGGGGGCATTTTCCTCCATTGTCAATGTGATATGGCCAGGTTTCTTGGAAACAATAGTATTTCTGGAGGTCTTCCTATCCAAAAAAGTGATATTCTTCAAACCATGTAAGTCATAGAATTGTCATATGATATGTTTGCATTTCCTGAACAACATTTAAACTCAAAAAATCCAATTTAAAACCATGGTTCTCCTTGCCCCTTCTATTGATACCTCTTTCTAGCTTGTTTCTATGTGTTTTTTCGTTCCTTTTTTTAAAATTTTTTTCGTGTGTTTGTTTGTGCTTCGTTTCCTTTCATTGTTGTGTTAGCTTTTGAGTATGATAGATCACATGTTCAACTTTATTGCACTTGAAGATTCATATTAAAAAATTGACTCATTTTAACTGATGCATTCATGTATATTTGTAAAAATATTAGGTTTTGGCAACCTGCGTTTTTTTCCTTTTTGAGAATGAAAAATACAGAATGTATGAAACAATTGATATTTGATGTGAAACACTGTTTTCAGTTTCAATTTAATGTTTTTTTTTTTTTTTTTTTTTGGTTGTGTCTTATCACATATTCATGTGAGGAGCAACATTGTGTTAAACATAATAGATTTTTATTCTGTTACTTTGTTTTGTTATCTATGCACCTAATGCTCATCATTGTGTAAATTTATTAGTGTTAACATATAGCATAAAACTAGAAAATATACGATATTTTTTTTTTAAATCTAATTTATGAATTAAGAAAAATTGTGTTTGCTATGGATGTATCTTAAGCACACTCGTTATCCTTCTTTTTTTTTTTTTCTTTCTAATTTGACATGTCATAACTAAAAAACATCTCAATGTTGCTCCTCACATGATGAATAGCACTTTACCAGATAAATATCAAATAAAAATTGATAAATGAGATCTGTATACTCAATTCTTATTTTTGTTTTTGTATGCAGAGATTTATCTTACAATCAGCTTACAGGGAACTTTCCTTCATGGGTAAACCCAAATTTACAGTTGTATGTCTCTTCAATTCAGCCACTTTCTTCATTTTCCATCAATTTCTCTGCATCATAGATAATTATGCTCATGATGTTCCTATCTAGTTTAGTAGAACTATGTGTACATATACCAATCTTCTTTCTACGAGCAAATGAGGAGGCCAAGTTTCAAACCCTCTTACCTCCACTTTATGGAGACATACCAATTTAGACCAAATTGGTATATTCCTGTTGATATAATTTAGAAAACCATAAAGTTTTATGACATGAAAAGAGAAATTAAACAAGATATATGTCATGTAAAAGAAATGAAGTTCACCACCAACTCCGGTAATTGCTCTTAGATAATAGGAATTAATTCTTCCTTTTATAAATTACAAGATTTTATAATCACTAATTCACTACCACTTAAATATTTTGTCATGGTTTATCTTCAATGGCTATTGCGCTAACTATCACATGGAACTATGCAGGAATTTAGTTGCCAACAACTTTGTATTTGACAACTCAAACATAAGGTGAGTAAACAACTTTATTTAGTTGGCCTTTTTCATGATAACGTTGTTTTCTTTACATTATAACTTTATTTGTATTTTTTAATTAAATAAGTAATAATAGTTATTCATCCATGCAGTGTTATTCCGGGATTAGATTGCCTGCAAAGAAGTTTCCCTTGCAATAGGAACACTCCACGGTGTAAGCTTCTTTATGCATTTGTTTGTTTTTTCATGAAAATTTTAATTATTTATCCTAATAGTTATCACATAATTATCGGATACACATGATGAAAGTATTAGTACTTATGAACAATTATAAAGCTTTCATTTGATAATTGACACACATGGGATCAGTTTTTCGTATCTTTGTTATATGTTTAGAACAGGAAAATGAAGTGAAAGAGGAACTAGGAATATTAGAAAGTGTTATATACATTTTCATTTGGACTTTCTAATTCGTTTTCTTGTTCTTTTTATCATATTTTTGTACGAGAAAGATATATAAACATGTTTGGAAAAATTCAATTAGCTGGTCAACTTAATATTTATGAGAAAGAGAGATACAGTTTATCCCTAAATTGATTGAATTCTAGTAAATTCATCGCCAAAATTGTACATAAATTACCATAATATAATAAAATTAGAGTTTGATGACCACATGAAGCAAGTTAAAGTTTGTGACCAAGCTATCAATTAAGCGCAAAGTTCCATTAATTTTCTTGTCCAAAATTTGTAATAGACTCCAGCCTCATGGCAGATTTGTTAGAGTTGTAAGTTTAAACCAATTGTACATTATTTTTCAAATTTAGAACTAGTATTTAGTTTTTTGTTTGCAATCTAAAAGTCTGGCCGAAAACCCATATGCAAAACTACGTTTGGTTGCTCCATATTGTAGATTCCTCACTGGAGTTCTTGCTGATAACTTTTTCTCACTAGGGAACATATAAGACTGTACTTTTGTCATAGATTCTTTTTTTATTGTTCACACCGAGTTTAATTTTCTTTGATGTTTTCCACTTTTCCTACTCCCACAATACTAAGTTTTGCTTCAGCAGTTGGGAGCTAACATTGTGTCTTTGTTAACTGTTACAGATGCCAACGTTTCAATCAAATGTGGTGGCCCTGAGATGATAATTAATGGCAGAGTGTACGAGGCTGAAAATTCATCCCTGGGTCCTGCATCATTCCACATAACAAGTAGCCAAAAATGGGCAGTTAGTACTACAGGCATGTTTGTTGACCGAGTAAATCCAACATATATCGAAGATACTTTATCACAAGTCACCAGCACCAATACCCCAGAACTTTATTTAACTTCAAGGCTCTCCCCTAGTTCGCTTAGATACTTCGGCCTAGGTCTCGAGAATGGAAATTACACCGTGAGCTTATTATTTGCAGAAACAGGATTTAAACATAGAAGCTCTCAAATCTGGGAGAGTATTGCAAGGCGTGTTTTTGACATCTATATTCAGGTAGAAATAGTTTTAAATTATAATTATGTTAAAGCTATAAATTTACGAGTATGGTTAAGCGCGTGCAATAATAAAAAATGGTTTATGTAACCTTGTGTTCGAGAATTTATTCAGTATACAAACACAAGTGTGTCCAAGTTTTAACTTAAAATTTGAGTTGCCTAGTAACTTTTTTGTACAAGTGTTATGTTTTACCTATTTTGATTTACATGAATCGTAGGGAAAGCTGCAGGTGAGAGACTTTGACATAGCAGGGGAGACCGGCGATGTTGAAAGAGCAATAACAAAGACTTTCAATGCCAGTGTTACTGACAACCATCTTGAAATCCACTTATTCTGGGCTGGTAAAGGAACTTGTTGCACACCTGTACAAGGCTATTATGGACCAATTATCTCAGCATTGAGTGTTCTTCCAGGTAATGAAGATTGTTGCTTGAGATGTTCAAAATCTTCTCCTCTTTATTTACTTTTTAACGGTAATCTAATTCTCCAAACAGATTTTAGACCAACTGTAAGCGGAATACCTCCAGGTCTTCCACACAAGAAGAACCGGCAAGGATTGATTGTTGGAATTATTCTGTCGGCTGGAGTTTTGAGCTTTATATTGATATTTGCGATCTTTTATATTAGAAGAAAAGCTGCCCTTGATGACGAATTAGGTATAACTAATGATAACTAGAGGTTTATAATCATTATAGTTTGTCTGATGCTTATAGTTCTTCATGTAAACAAATTACTCTATTTGATTATCTTGCTCTGGTTTGCAGTCCTTTCTGGAATAGGGTCTAGACCAATAACTTTTAGTTACTCTGCGTTAAGAACGGCCACAAAAGACTTTAGCCCCTCGAATCAACTAGGAGAGGGGGGATATGGACCTGTATACAAGGTAATTTGTAACATAGATTAGTATATTTTTCGAGTCTTGAGTTCATCAGAAGGATGTATGCATTAATTTTTTATATAATTTTTATAGGGTACACTTTCTGATGGGAGGGAAGTAGCAGTTAAGCAACTTTCTCTAGCATCACATCAGGGGAAGGATCAATTTGTAACTGAGATTGCCACCATATCTGCAGTTCAACATCGGAACCTTGTGAAACTGTATGGCTGTTGTATCGAAGGAAATAGACGTCTCTTAGTTTATGAATACCTCGAGAATAAGAGCCTTGATAAAGCACTCTTTGGTATGCAAATAATTATTGCTTACTAAAGTATTGATACTTTTATCTTTTTTTAGCATTTTATACTGATTGTGGTACTAATGCAGAGAAAAACAGCTTGCATCTTGACTGGGAAATGCGCTTCAATGTATGTGTGGGAGTTGCTCGAGGGCTAGCTTATCTTCATGAAGAGTCAAGACCAAGGATTGTCCATAGAGATGTGAAAGCAAGTAACATTTTGCTTGATTCAGAACTCTTCCCCAAGATATCAGATTTCGGATTGGCAAAGCTTTATGATGAAAAGCACACCCATATCAGCACTCGAGTTGCTGGGACCATGTAACCCCTTTCAACTTTTTTTTTTTTCGTTTTTTGATTGCATACATTGTTTTGTGCTAGAATGCATATAACATTGAAAAAAATGCCATATCAGATCCAACAAAAGACTATTTGAAAAAAAAAGAAAGAAAAGATTTTTACAACAAAAGAATAATTGAAGAAACATTAAGTTTCTGTTAAAGAGAGTTTTCCTTGCAGCGGCTATATGGCACCAGAGTATGCAATGCGTGGACATCTAACAGAGAAGGCTGATGTTTTTAGCTTTGGTGTTCTTGCTTTAGAGATCCTCAGTGGAATACCAAACTATGAAAATAACTCCATCGAGAGGAAGATTTATCTTCTTGGATGGGTAAGGAGAAACAACTTGGCATTAAATATTTCTTCTTGCATTGGGAAAGCTATTTTTTTTATTGTAGTATGTGGCAAAATTTGTAAATTAAGCCCCGTTCTTTATCCTATCACATCCTGCTGGTTGTTGTGCTTTTGGACTGTATTTGTTAAGAGGGATGAGGGGGGTGAAGCATGGAAAACTCGGAAATCGAGGCCTGTATTTAGACTTTTAGTTTCAGGAACATTCAACCCTTCCATTAGGTGTGTTTTTCATGTGCCAACAACTATTTGCTTGTGGTCTCGCTTTGGATTAAACCATTCATGTAAAGCACACGCAATGGAAGGGCCAAATGTTCTAGAATATAAAGATACAAGGACTACATGTGAAAATAAAAGTATATGGGTTAAATTTATCAATTTGGAGACTACATGGGCAAAAAACGAGCTTTTTCATTTAGCATTATATACCTTCCAACTTATTCTTTTTCAATGTGCATATTTCCAGGCATGGAACTTGTATGAAAATAACCAAACCTTGGCATTGTTGGATCCAAGTTTAATGGGTTTCAATGAAAATGAAGCTCTTCGAGTTATAGGAGTTGCTCTATTATGCACCCAAGCATCACCACTACTCCGGCCGACTATGTCCCGGGTTGTGGCAATGCTCACTGGAGACATCGAAGTGAGTTCAGTGACTTCAAAACCAAGCTATTTGAGTGACTGGGATCTTAAAGATGGCAATTGTGGCTTCTCTTATGGTACCAATACTTCAACATTTTCGAAATCTGAGATTAGTTCTATCGAGAAATATGGAAGTCCGAATGACATTCAAATTGATGTTAAGCTAGGATTTGATCCGACACCTTCTCCAGTTAATGTCACAGAAACAAGGCTTAGTGATCTAATTGGGGGAGGGAGGTGAGTGTTTTCTTGAAGCAACGGGTTGTATAGCTGTATTGTGAAAAAATAATTCTGCTCATTTCATTTTGTCCATTTTTTTTTATGTGTAACAAATCATGTGACACTATTGAATTCAATTGAAATCCTGTATGATTCACAGTTATCTCAAGCTAATTGTATTCTGAAGAAAATAATTGAATTATTATATCTAAGCATTAGAGCAACTCAAATCACACATCGCTTCTCCAATACTCGCAACAAGACACAATTTCAAAAATTTGCCAAATGAACTGACTTATCAGAACTTTTTTGATATCTTTAATCGACTTTTTTGACTCCAAAATCATCAAAACATTATACCTAGGACGGACCCTTTTTTCAATTGAAAGGGTAAACAATACAGGACTTGCAATCAAACTTCGAGGCTCAAACTTTATAGTACTCAAATAGAAATCCATTTTCCTCCTCAGACACTCCTCTGAAAAAGATAAAACATGTGGACATCTTCTGAAAGCTTTCAAGATCTCCATCTCGTTAAATCCCATACTCTTTATTATCTCAATTTTCTTCTTCCAAGATGAATCATTCAGTTTGGTCATCACCCTAAGAGCATAGATAAACATAGGATCAGTTGGTTCAAACCCCAAATTCCTAACAGAATTCGTTAGATGAGCAATTCTATCCTTCAGTAAAATACATCTCGGCTGCAAAGTTAAGAACTTTCCCACACGATTAGGAGGCACTCCCTCTGTCAATAAGAATTCAATGTTTGGTTGTAACGCACTCTTTAAATTTGATGTCAACACCCATGGCGTACGCTTAATAAACGTCAAAACTTTTTCATTGCTATCAATCACCGACCTCAACAACTCAAAAGAGGTTTTGATTTGATAACCTAAAGATCTAAAAGCAATATCCGGATTTGACAAAATAATCTGAGGAAGTAACTGACCTTCGAAGCCATTTTGTACAAGATACTCAAATTTCGGTTGCAGATTACTCTCGACTCTGCAACGGAGAATTTTTGGGTCTTTGACGATTAATGCGGCCAAGAGAGTATCATTGAAATGGTGAGATTTAAGGAGTTGAAGTACAGAATAAGCATTTCTCTGAGACTTCTCGTCGAGCTGAAACTTTTTGGAGATAGAAACAGCAGATTGTAAAGGAATCCCACATGAATTGACGAGGAACTGAACTGTAAACGATGATGAACAAGTACCGGTGGTGGGTAATGGAATCGGAGAAATAGTTGCAGATGATTGAAGAAAACGTTTTTGAATCTGAGAGAAGAGATTTCTCATCAAATAATTAGCCATGTTTGGAGGTAAAAAAAAGTTCAAAATTGTAACAATGGAGGGAGTGAGAGTGAGAATCGAATATAGAACGCACAAATTAGTGTTTCAGTTATTCAGGTTGCAGACTGCTATTCAAATTTTTTAGAACTGAAAATTTTCTTTTTTTATTTTATTTTATTTTATGACGTCATTTTTAAGCATGACGTCAGTTAAATATAGGTAAAATAAAATTTTAATCATTATTTTTTTTTTTTGATTTAGCCCCAGAATAATGCTTATTGGGGGAAAAATTACCGTTGTAATGCTTGGTTAGAAAAAAAAAACTATTTTGGGGTCTGATTAACTGGACCATTTTCGGAACCGTGTTTCCGAAAATTGTTCAAATTATATATATATATTTTTTAAAATAACCTATTTTCGGAAAGATAGTTTCCGAAAACAGGTTTGTGTCAGGCACTGAAAAAGCGTCTGACACACACTCAGTTTGTTTTGGGAAACTATCTTTCCGAAAACAGAGTTAAGTTTTTTTTAAAAAAATTAAAATTAAAAAAAAAAGTCACAGGGGATTCCACGCCAAATGCATGCAGGCAAAGGCTTGCAGCCTTTGACTGCATGCATTTAAGGCCGTGAAAAATGGTTTGAAAATTTTTTTTTTTTCTAAAAACAGCCGCTATATATATGTGTGTGTAAGTGTTTGAAGTGTATATAGGCAGAGAAGTATTTGAAAGATAGAGAAAGAGAGTGAGTTTTATACAGAAATAGAATTCGTTTTGAGTTGAGGTGGAGAGAGCAAATATTGTGATTTATAAAAGGTTTGTGTTTCTGAGTTCCTCAAGGTAATTTTTTTTATAATTTTTCAGCTTTATTTTTGTTCTTGGATGTTTGATTTTGAAGTTCTGAATTTAGAGGGTTTAACTTCTTGTTAATTTTTACCTTTAATAAAATCAACCAAGTTTATCAGTACATTTGATTGTATGGGAGCTATAAATATTAACCTTCTGAATAATTTGTCCACTTGGTTTTGTTTGATGGGTTGAGTTTGTTATAATGAAATTGAAGCATAAGTTTTAGTTCTTGGGTTTTGTTATATATATATATATATATGATGAATTTATAGTTTGCTGTATTATTATTATTATCATTATTATAATAGTTTTGGAAAAAAAATTGGGATAATGACGTGTATAAAATTTGCTATAATTTTTTATTTGTTTTATTATTATTATTATTATTATTATTATTATTATTAGAAGTTAGTCAAAAAAGAAAAAAGAAAATTGGGATAGTGATAGGGGTGAGCAAAACCAAACCAATGTCTAAAAACCGAAAATCCAAACCGAACCGAACCAAATCAAACCGATCCATTTCATAGTTTGGTTCGGTTTGGTTTTAAGTTATGAAGAAGTTTGGATTTCGGTTCGGTTCGATTTGGTTCGGTTCAAAACCGAACAAACCGAAAAACCGAATAATTTGTAAAATATTAAAATTAATTATAAAATTAATATATACTAATTGTAGAGAATTTTAGACATTATATTCTTTTATAGTTTTATATTGTGATTTTTTTATGCTAATTTATAGTTGTTAAAACCTGAGAGTTGAAAAAAAGAAGAAGAGAATTTTAGTATTTTATTGTGATTTAATAGTATTATTTAGTATTACTATTTTTTTAAGTTAATTTTTTTGTATTTCTTTTTTTTTTTTAAACAAACTACTATTTTTAATAGTTATTTAGTATTACTATTTTTTTTAAGTTAATTTTTTTGTATTTCTTTTTTTTTTTTTTAAATAAACTACGTATATAAAATTTTTATTCTGATTTTTTTTTTTAAAAAAAGTTGATGTTTTTGGTTCGAGCTAGTCCAAACCGAACCGAACCGAACTAGTTCGGTTTGGACTAGTTTGGATCGAATTGGTTTTATAAAATACAGTGTTTTTTGGATCGGTTTTTTTCGGTTCGGATCGGTTTTTGAACTGAACTGGTCCATGCTCACCCCTAGGTAGTGATAGCAAAAAACTAAAAATAATTAGTATCAAATCCTCACACTTATCTTGAGCATTGAATTTGTAATAGTTTGTTAGTATCAAATCCAAGTCCCACCTGAATAATTAGGTTAAATGAAATTAGTTTTGGACCATTATATATTATTTTTGTAATTAATTGTTATTTAGTCATTTTATAGTTTTTTAATGAAATATAAAATTCAATTAGATAAATTAGAATATTACAAACCTAATATAAATATATATTATATATAATAATTCGGTTCGGTTCGGTTAAACCAAAATTTTTTACGGAAAAACCGAACCAAACCGAATACCGAAATATTTACAAAATTGTTACCAAACCAAACCAAAAAAATTCGGTAACCGAATCAATTTCTTTTTTCGGTTTGGTTCAGTATTGATATTCGGTTTTTCCAAATAGTGCTCACTCCTAGGCCAGAGGGCTTTCTAAAAATAGGAAAAATGATTTTTTTTTTCTTTTTAATATTTTTCGATTCAAGTACATAACAAAGTTATTTGTAATTGAAGGAAAAATATTCTTATTTTTTAAATAAGAAAAAATACATGGTTTCTTTTCTTCCTGGCCCTGCTCATATCCTACTGAGGGGGGAAAGAAAAGTCACAGTAATGGTCTCTCTCCATCCACAAATCCACATCACAAGTGGCACTGGTGTAAGCTTTCTAAAAACTGTACAACTGAGGCGGTTTTCAGTTTTCTCTGTAAAAGAAGAAGAGAGAAGAAATCAGAGAGTAACCAAGAGAGATGAAGAAACTGATAAATCCGATTTCTTCTTCATTGTTTCTTCTTTGCTTCAGTTTTCTCCTTTCTCTTCACTCTTCTACTGCTCAGAATGTTACTACTGATCCAGCTGAAGGTACTAATTTCTCTCTCTCTCTCTCTCTTGTTTTCTCCTTCGTAGAACCGGAATCGGTCTGCTTTTGTTTATAGATTGATTATGAGAAATCAAAGATTGAAGAAACAGAGAATCATTAACTTACTATTTGCTTAATTGATTTCTTCATTTCATTAGATTACGATTTCGAAATTGGGAATCGGAAGCTGCTCTTCCGGTTCCGGAACTGAAACTGTTCTTATTTTTTAATAATAATAATAATAATAATAATAATAATAATTACTATTATTATTATTATTATTATTATTATTATTATTATTATTATAATTTAGGGCAAGGGTAGATTAGGAATTAGGTAGAGTGGGCAGGGAGGGGAATCAAAATCATCATGAAATTGACAGCATTAGCTGTCTCCAATTGTGGCTTTGTTCGTTTTACTACTCTTAATCCGGCAGATCAGTTGTTAATTATTTTAATGATTCTTTTAAATATTTGAATTCGGTCCTACTAGGTGTGCAATTTCAGTTTCTAACTCCATGCTAATATTTCTAAGAAAAAAATGTGTATGATATTTCGTAATATAAAATTTTGGTGTTTAGATTGCAACAACTGAGGTAGTATTTAAGAATTGATTTACTTTAAAATATAATCAATGACAAAACGTTGAAATTATTAAAGAACGTGGGTCATTAGAATTGTTTATCTTAAAATTTAAATTCATTGTATCCAAAAACAATAAAAAAAGTAAATTTCTTAAGGAGTTAGGAGACTAAAGTAAAAGTAGTTAGCAATTCGTTGTTATTTTTAGTTATTGTTATATTAGAATGGTGCTTAGCTTTTCAATTATGATGGCCATTGTTAAATCGTACAATTTCGTTTTTGTTTTTTCTTTTGCCATTTTTTCATTTTCCTGGGCCTAACTTTCGTTTTCCACTTTTTAATAAATCTTATAGCCCTATAATAAAGGAAAAAGCAAAAAAGAATATCCAGATTGTTTGCTCTTGATGATTATTTAATTAACGTAATTGATTTTGTGAAAATCTATTTTTTTTGTTACTTTCTAATTAATTTATCGTCACATGAAAAATAGAGTATATATATAAAAAAAAAACTTTTCAAAATGATACTAAAAGAATTATTTTATTTTTTGCTAAATAAATTGTCAAATTTCATAAATTAGGTAATTTATGAATTACAATATGAATAGATATTAAACTCTTTAGAATTAATTTATTTGAGATAAAATGGATAATGTGAAAGGTCGTCTCTTATATATTATATGTATATGTATATACACACACCCTTTATTTTTTACTTTTTAACATAACTTTTTATGTGATGTGACAATGTTGTTAAGTGAGATTGAAATAAATGAGAGATTTTGGCCCCTATCGGACTGGTCCAAGACCACGAGGATCCTACCACATCAACAGTTGTACTGTGCTGACGTGGCATGATCATAGCTTTCTAGAATAGTCTGGTCTGGAATCATTGTAGAACTTTTGGAAATATAGACTTTATGAAACTGCTTAAAATAATTAGATAATAAAATTATTACTATTTTATATTGTTATTATCATTATCTTTATTATTATTATTATAAATAAGAATGTATTTGATTACATAAAAAAAAAAAAAAGAATGTATTTAATAATTTGGAGATGGTGAAACAGTGAGAGCACTGAACACAATATTTGAAGGATGGGATTTGCAAGCAATTGATACTTGGAATATTAGTGGAGAGCCATGCAGTGGATCTGCCATCGATCAATCTGAGTTTGAAGTTCCTGGCAATAATCCTGCTATCAAATGTGATTGCTCCTTTAACAACAACTCCACTTGCCACATCATCAGATTGTATGCATTTCTTCTTCTTCTTTATTTTCAACTTCACTGTGATTTTTTATTTTATGGGAACATACAAATTGCCTTTATAGTTTTATTGCTTCTCATATTTGGTTATTACTATTTTAAATATGATCTTAGTAAGTAGTTTTATTTAGTGCTTTATTTTGCACAAGTCCCAAGGAAAGTTTTATCAGATATTATTATTTTTCTTGGAGGAAAAAGAAGCACTCAGTTTTAGAATTCAATCTTATAAGTGAAGTTTTAAGAATAATTTAGTTAATTTTTATGGTTACTTTGATTTTAACAAACTAGACTGATATGCAATTCGTTGGAAGGTGATTAACACAAATTAGAAAGAAAGTGCAAAGAAAGTAATGTGATGAGTTGCAGAAAATACGTTGCTTCCTTCATATTGCTAATTATTTCTTCATTCAATTTCTTTTTTTCTTTTTTTTAAATTTTACATCTTCTACAGTACTGTTCATTCTAAAAATGGTTTAAGTAAATATTTCTTTGTGAACTACTTTTGCAGGAGAGTGTTCGACTTGAACAAACGAGGAGTAATTCCAGAAGCAATTGTGCAGTTGAAACATCTAATCTTTCTGTAAGGATTTTCTGCATAATTTACCTGTTAATTTTAATATTCTTGATACTTTAGAATTTCATTAAAGTTATTTGCAAAATAGAGGTCTAAGATGAACTGACAGCTTCTGGCTTTTTTTTTTTTTGTGATAATTCTTATATTTCAAAAATTGAGTATTTGTCCTTGCAACTAGGACGCATCTGTATTTAGTCATACTGATGCTTGTCCATCAATTTTGGGTGACCAAACAAATCAATCTGTGAGAAATTTATTTGATTCCTCTAAACTGCTTTTTTATAGTTTTCAGTTTCCTTTTTCCCATTCTGATTAAACTTTTCTAGGTCAATTAGGTTTTCCAATCACGTTGGGTTTTGATTGGAGCTTTTGGGGGTGAGTTTCGATTGTATGTATTTTCAGATCGGTCCAAATCAAGTCAAAATTTGCCACTCCTATCTCTTTTAATTACTTGAGCTGGTAGAGTATTTGTTACATTGTAAGTATGTAACTATACATTTGTTTGATTCTATTTGTAGGAAAATTGACAAAAATTACTTCACAGGACCCTTGCCTGCATTCATTGGAAACTTAACAGCATTAAGGGGTTTGTAAGTACATGAATTTTTCATGATCACTTGATTAACAATTTTAGAGTTTATTATGTTAAGATCTAAGAATGATATATTAGTTTCTAGTTTCTCTGTATTCTTAATTCCCTTCAGAATCTTGTATGGCATTTTGCACTTTACACAAATCATATGCATACCTAATATTTAGTCAAGCTATATAATTCTTCACCTAACATTGTATACATGATTTCGTTGACATTTTTTTACATTCCTTTGTGTACGTGATAGAGTGCGATCAAAGTGATCAATAAAAAAAGGCGGAACAATGAACAAAAGAAAAAAAAAAAAAAAAAAAAAGGAGGCAATCCTATATTACAAATGCCATTCTCTTTAATGATAAAATTTGTTTAAGTGAATATATAGCATGTCAGTGTTTTCATAAAGATAAAGCATTAGGTGTAAAGAGTTAACTGAGACTAGCATAATTCTTTTGCCTTTTGTGATTGCTTGATATTAACATTATCATCACTGAGACTAAGCCAATGATCACATATGTTACTGCGTTATATATATTTTTGAGTAATTTATTTTCGTTTGATCTCTATGACTAGGTCAATTGCCCACAATGCATTTTCAGGGACCATTCCAAAGGAAATCGGGAACTTGAAGGATCTAACCTTGTTGTAAGTTTAGCCATCTTTTATCATGACTCGATTATATAGAAAGTTCATATCTTGTTATAGTTTCTTATAATTGGACAGCAATAAGAAATTATGAAATTCTAAAACAATAATGTTTAGAAAGCCTGGTTAATTCTGTAGAATCACATAAATTAGCTTGTTTGGATTATCGTCTGGTCTCTTTGTGTTTACAGCAGTGGCTGCCTCCAAAATCTATCTAGTAATTGTTTTGTTCTACATCAGTGAATATTGCTTGAAAAAATGTTGTAACTCAAATGATTATTCAAACTTTAGAAAAAGAAAATTTGAAATTGAAGTTTTGAGTATGTATTTGAAACTGTGCGTGTACAAATTGCATTATTAATAAGAAAAATGGAGAATAGATCATATATTGCTTACGGATATGTTTATAAGTTTGAAAAATATGTCTTTGGTGTATTTAAGTTTGAAAGCAATCTTCTGAGAAATTTCTCTTTTGAATGTTCTTCAAACAGGTCTCTTGGCGTAAACAATTTCTCTGGCACACTTCCCCCAGAGATAGGCAATCTAGTTAAACTTGAGCAGCTGTAATTTCTAATTCAACCTCTCTTCTTCTTTCAATTTAATCATAAACACATAAACATCACACATATTTAAGATACACAAATTTCAATCAATATTAATGATATATGTGGTTGAGTTTGATTTGTAATTTTTACAGATATATTAATAGTTGTGGATTAGGAGGTGAAATTCCTTCGACATTTGTGAAGCTTCAAAGGATGAGAATATTGTGAGGAAAATTCAATATTCTGCCTTTAACTCTTTATGAGTGTATACTTGATTCTTTTATCTCTATGATTATGCCTCTAACATGACTTTTTTGTATTTAGGTGGGCATTTGATAATCCTTTCACTGGAAAAATACCAGATTTCATTGGGAATTGGACAGGTCTTGACACGTTGTAAGTTGATAAGAAAGTCAAAATTTTTAGACAAATAAGGCCTCCCCTTTTTACTTTTTGGACCAATTTAGTCCATCTTAAGAGTTCATCAGTTGATTCACCCAACGCAAATACTCATAAATAAATACCAAGTGGCAAGTTCGACCAAATTGGTGCAAAATTCAAAGGGGGATGGCTTATTTGGCGACAAAAATTACTTCGGCCCTTTTTTTTTTTAAAAATCTCTGAGTTGAGGGTGCCTTTTGTACTGTTGTTCATTTCTTAAGGGCTTCAAAAATTGATAAAATTATTCTCATGGGTTTCAGAAGTTCATCTGTTAATTTGCACGGTTTATAGCCATGTAAAACGGATAATGATTTTCTATAAATTGAACTTAGGAGATTGCAGGGGAATTCTTTTGAAGGTCCAATACCATCCACCTTTTCTAACTTAGTCTCAATGATTACTCTGTAAGTGACTTGCCTCTCTCTCTTTCTCTCTCTCTTGTGCGGGTAAAGAATGTCAATCTCAGTAGTCTTTGTACATGACTTTGCAGACGAATCAGTGATTTGCATAGTTCAAGCTCATCTCTTGATTTTACGAAGGATATGAAGAATTTAAATGACTTGTAAGTTATAAGCTCTCTTAAGTAGTCATTCCACTCTATGCATAAACTTTACACTTAATTACTTAATATCTTTTGTCAAAAGGACTTTAAGGAATGCTTTGATTAATGGTGTTATTCCATCAAACATTGGAGAATACCAGAGTTTAAAAACATTGTAAGTTTTATAAGAACCTTAACTATAAATTCTATTTCCTTATATCATTGGTTGTTTTTACGTCATTATCTGTTGCATTGCAGGGATTTAAGCTTCAACAACTTAACAGGCCGAATTCCAGATGCTATGTTCACCTTAAGTTCCCTTGAATCCTTGTAAAAATTAATAACTTGTCATCTTTATTTTATTGTTGATTTAGATGTGAAATTATGAATGTTAATATTTTTACTTTGTAGGTTTTATTTTCATATCTTGATTTGACAATGAATCTTTTTGGGGGCATTTTCCTCCATTGTCAATGTGATATGGCCAGGTTTCTTGGAAACAATAGTATTTCTGGAGGTCTTCCTATCCAAAAAAGTGATATTCTTCAAACCATGTAAGTCATAGAATTGTCATATGGTATGTTTGCATTTGCTGAACAACATTTAAACTCAAAAAATCCAATTTAAAACCATGGTTCTCCTTGCCCCTTCTATTGATATCTCTTTCTAGCTTGTTTCTATGTGTTTTTTCTTTCCTTTTTTTAAAATTTTTTTCGTGTGTTTGTTTATGCTTCGTTTCCTTTCATTGTTGTGTTAGCTTTTGAGTATGATAGATCATATGTTCAACTTTATTGCACTTGAAGATTCATATTAAAAAATTGACTCATTTTAACTGATGCATTCATGTATATTTGTAAAAATATTAGGTTTTGGCAACCTGCGTTTTTTTCCTTTTTGAGAATGAAAAATGCAGAATGTATGAAACAATTGATATTTGATGTGAAACACTGTTTTCAGTTTCAATTTAATGTATTTTTTCTTTTTTCTTTCTTTTTTTTTTTTTTTTTTTTTTTTTTGTTGTGTCTTATCACATAGGTTAAAGGCTTCATAGATTGTCATTCCAACATGCTTCAGCTATTTCACTTGTCAAAGTTGTTAATGATGTCCTTAAACAAAATAGATTTTTATTTTGTTACTTTGTTTTGTTATCTATGCACCTAATGCTCATCATTGTGTAAATTTATTAGTCATAACTTATAGCATAACACTAGCAAATATACAATTTTTTTTTTTTAAATCTAATTTATGAATTAAGAAAAATTGTGTTTGCTATGGATGTATCTTAAGCACACTCATTATCCTTCTTTTTTTTTTTATTATTTTATTTTCTTTCTAATTTGACATGTCATAACTAAAAAACATCTCAATGTTGCTCCTCACATGATGAATAGCACTTTACCAGATAAATATCAAATGAAAATTGATAAATGAGATCTCTATACTCAATTCTTATTTTTGTTTTTGTATGCAGAGATTTATCTTACAATCAGCTTACAGGGAACTTTCCTTCATGGGTAAACCCAAATTTACAGTTGTATGTCTCTTCAATTCAGCCACTTTCTTCATTTTCCGTCAATTTCTCTACATCATAGATAATTATGCTCATGATGTTCCTATCTTGTTTAGTAGAACTATGTGTACATATACCAATCTTCTTTCTGTTTTTCTGATATTTGAGGATGAGCAATTGAAGAGGCCAAGTTTCAAACCCTCTTACCTCCACTTTATGGAGACATACCAATTTAGACCAAATTGGTATATTCCTGTTGATATAATTTAGAAAACCATAAAGTTTTATGACATGAAAAGAGAGAACTAAACCAGATATATGTCATGTAAAAGAAATGAAGTTCACCACCAACTCCGGTAATTGCTATTAGATAATAGGAATTAATTCTTCCTTTTATAAATTACAAGATTTTATAATCACTAATTCACTACCCCTTAAATATTTTGTCATGGTTTATCTTCAATGGATATTGCGCTAATTATCACATGGAACTATGCAGGAATTTAGTTGCCAACAACTTTGTATTTGACAACTCAAACATAAGGTGAGTAAACAACTTTATTTAGCTGGCCTTTTTCATGATAACGTTGTTTTCTTTACATTATAACTTTTTTTGTATTTTTTAATTAAATAAGTAATAATAGTTATTCATCCATGCAGTGTTATTCCGGGATTAAATTGCCTGCAAAGAAGTTTCCCTTGCAATAGGAACATTCCACGGTGTAAGCTTCCTTATGCATTTGTTTGTTTTTTCATGAAAATTTTAATTATTTATCCTAATAGTTATCACATAATTATCGGATACACATAATGAAAGTATTAGTACTTCTGAACAATTATAAAGCTTTCATTTGATAATTGACACACATGGGATCAGTTTTTCGTATCTTTGTTATATACTTAAAACAGGAAAATGAAGTGAAAGAGAAGAAGTAGGAATATTAGAAAGTGTTATATACATTTTCATTTGGACTTTCTAATTCTTTTTCTTGTTCTTTATTATCATATTCTTGTACGAGAAAGATATATAAACATGTTTGGAAAAATTCAATTAGCTGGTCAACTTAATATATATGAGAAAGAGAGATACAGTTTATCCCTAAATTGATTGAATTCTAGTAAATTCATGGCCAAAATTGTACATATATTACCATAATATAATAAAATGAGAGTTTGATGACCACATGAAGCAAGTTAAAGTTTGTGACCAAGCTATCAATTAAGCGCAAAGTTCCATTAATTTTCTTGTCCAAAATTTGTAATACACTCCAGCCTCGTAGCAGATTTGTTAGAGTTGTAAGTTTAAACCAATTGTACAATATTTTTCAAATTTAGAACTAGTATTTAGTTTTTTTTTTACAATCTAAAGGTCTGGCCGAAAACCCATATGCAAAACTACATTTGGTTGCTCCTTATTGCAGATTCCTCGCTGGAGTTCTTGCTCATAACTTTTTCTCACTAGCGAACATATAAGACTGTACTTTTGTCAGAGATTCTTTTTTTATTTTTCACACCGAGTTTAATTTTCTTTGATGTTTTCCACTTTTTCTACTTCCACAATACTAAGTTTTGCTTCAGCAGTTGGAAGCTAACATTGTGTCTTTGTTAACTGTTATAGATGCCAACGTTTCAATCAAATGTGGTGGCCCTGAGATGATAATTAATGGCAGAGTGTACGAGGCTGAAAATTCATCCCTGGGTCCTGCATCATTCCATATAACAAGTAGCCAAAAATGGGCAGTTAGTACTACAGGCATGTTTGTTGACCGAGTAAATCCAACATATATCGAAGATACTTTATCACAAGTCACCAGCACCAATACCCCAGAACTTTATTTAACTTCAAGGCTCTCCCCTAATTCACTTAGATACTTCGGCCTAGGTCTCCAGAATGGAAATTACACCGTGAGCTTGTTATTTGCAGAAACAGGATTTAAACATAGAAGCTCTCAAATCTGGGAGAGTATTGGAAGGCGTGTTTTTGACATCTATATTCAGGTAGAAATAGTTTTAAATTATAATTATGTTAAAGCTATAAATTTGACAAAGTTTGCATTTGGCAATATGCAAGTTTACGATTATGGTTAAGCATGTGCAATAATAAAAAATGGTTTATGTAACCTTGTGTTCGAGAATTTATTCAATTTACAAACACAAGTGTGTCCAAGTTTTAACTTAAAATATGAGTTGCCTAGTAACCTTTTTGTACAAGTGTTATGTTTTACCTATTTTGATTTACATGAATCGTAGGGAAAGCTGCAGTTGAGAGACTTTGACATAGCAGGGGAGACCGGCGATGTTGAAAGAGCAATAACAAAGACTTTCAATGCCACTGTTACTGACAACCATCTTGAAATCCACTTATTCTGGGCTGGTAAAGGAACTTGTTGCACACCTGTAAAAGGCTATTATGGACCAATTATCTCAGCATTGAGTGTTCTTCCAGGTAATGAAGATTGTTGCTTGAGATGTTCAAAATCTTCTCCTCTTTATTTACTTTTTAACGGTAATCTAATTCTCCAAACAGAGTTTAGACCAACTGTAAGCGGAATACCACCAGGTCTTCCACACAAGAAGAACCGGCAAGGATTGATTGTTGGAATTACTGTGTCAGCTGGAGTTTTGAGCTTTATATTGATATTTGCAATCTTTTATATTAGAAGAAAAGCTGCCCTTAATGACGAATTAGGTAAAACTAATGATGACTAGAGGTTTATAATCATTATTGTTTGTCTGATGCTTATAGTTCTTCATGTAAACAAATTACTCTATTTGATTATCTTGCTCTGGTTTGCAGTCCTTTCTGGAATAGGGTCTAGACCAATAACCTTTAGTTACTCTGAGTTAAGGACGGCCACAAAAGACTTTTGCCCCTCGAATCAACTAGGAGAGGGAGGATATGGACCTGTATACAAGGTAATTTGTAACATAGACTAGTATATTTTTCGAGTCTTGAGTTCATCAGAAGGATGTATGCATTAATTTTTGATATAATTTTTATAGGGTACACTTTCTAATGGGAGAGAAGTAGCAGTTAAGCAACTTTCTCTAGCATCACATCAGGGGAAGGATCAATTTATAACTGAGATTGCCACCATATCTGCAGTTCAACATCGGAACCTTGTGAAACTGTATGGCTGTTGTATCGAAGGAAATAGACGTCTCTTAGTTTATGAATACCTTGAGAATAAGAGCCTTGATAAAGCACTCTTTGGTATGCAAATAATTATTGCTTACTAAAGTATTGATACTTCTATCTTCTTTTAGCATTTTATACTGATTGTGGTACTAATGCAGAGAAAAACGGCTTGCATCTTGACTGGGAAACGCGCTTCAATGTATGCGTGGGAGTTGCTCGAGGGCTAGCTTATCTTCATGAAGAGTCAAGACCGAGGATTGTCCATAGAGATGTGAAAGCAAGTAACATTTTGCTTGATTCAGAACTCTTCCCCAAGATATCAGATTTCGGATTGGCAAAGCTTTATGATGAAAAGCACTCCCATATCAGCACTCGAGTTGCTGGGACCATGTAACCCCTTCCAACTTTTTTTTTTGTTTTTTTCCTTTTTTGATAGCATACATTTTTTTGTGCTAGAATGCATATAACATTTAAAAAAATGCCATATTCGATCCAACAAAAGACTATCTGAAAAAAAAAAAAAAAAAAAAAAAAGAAAAGATTTTTACAACGAAAGAATAATTGAAGAAACATTAAGTTTGTGTTAAAGAGAGTTTTCCTTGCAGCGGCTATATGGCACCAGAGTATGCAATGCGTGGACATCTAACAGAGAAGGCTGATGTTTTTAGCTTTGGTGTTCTTGCTTTAGAGATCCTCAGTGGAATACCAAACCATGAAAATAACTCCATCGAGAGGAAGATTTATCTTCTTGGATGGGTAAGGAGAAACAACTTGGCATTAAATATTTCTTCTCGCATTGGGAAAGCTATTTTTTTAATTGTAGTATGTGGCAAAATTTGTCAATTTAGCCCCGTTCTTTATCCTATCACATCCTGCTGGTTGTTGTGCTTTTGGACTGTATTTGTTAAGAGGGATGAGGGGGGTGAAGCATGGAAAACTCGGAAATCGAGGCATGTATTTAGACTTTTAGTTTCAGGAACATTCAACCCTTCCATTAGGTGTGTTTTTCATGCCCCAACAACTATTTGCTTGTGGTCTCGCCGTGGATTAAACCATTCATGTAAAGCACACGCAATGGAAGGGCCAAATGTTCTAGAATATAAAGATACAAGGACTACATGTGAAAATAAAAGTATATGGGTTAAATTTATCAATTTGGAGACTACATGGGCAAAAAACGAGCTTTTTCATTTAGCATTATATACCTTCCAACTTATTCTTTTTCAATGTGCATATTTCCAGGCATGGAACTTGTATGAAAATAACCAAACCTTGGCATTGTTGGATCCAAGTTTAATGGGTTTCAATGAAAATGAAGCTCTTCGAGTTATAGGAGTTGCTCTATTATGCACCCAAGCATCACCACTACTCCGGCCGACTATGTCCCGGGTTGTGGCAATGCTCACTGGAGACATCGAAGTGAGTCCAGTGACTTCAAAACCAAGCTATTTGAGTGACTGGGATCTTAAAGATGGCAATTGTGGCTTCTCTTATGGTACCAATACTTCAACATTTTCGAAATCTGAGATTAGTTCTATCGAGAAATATGGAAGTCCGAATGTTGAGAAACTCAACTTGCAAGTAATGGAAAAAGAAGAATGATAAGAATCAGAAACAGAAACAGAGTAGAAGTATGTGAGAATTGTATTGATGAATGAAAATGTAAACAAACAACTATCAGAAATAAAGATAGAATTTCCAGGGAAACTTCCCTCTCTCACAAGCACTAGCTTAGAGCCAGATCAAAGATGAAAAATCCCACTATCTACTGTTACCTCACACTCTCCAATATAACTCCCTTCCTCTCCATCCGCCCATGCAAAACTAACTTCTGCCAACTTACTGATTCTTCCCTAAAGTACCCTTGGGCTTCCTTGAGTACACATTCCAAATTCTGGGCCCATGAGTCAATTGGGCTACCACAGGCTGCTTGGGTAGAACTTCTCCATCATTACCCCCGTCTTCATGAAGAGTCTTGTCCTCAAGACTGATGTCCGGAAACTGGCTCTGAATAGTGATAGCGTCTTCCCAAGTAGCTTCATCCACTGGACGATCCTTCCATTGAACAAGCCACTGTAACACCGACTCGCCCAATTGAGAAACAGTCCGAGTAGCCAGTATGGCCTGTGGAAAAAACGTGTCTGAAATTTCCACATCAAGTTCAGCAGGAAGAGTGCTTTCCACTGTGTCGGCTAAAACAGCTCGTTTGAGTAAAGAAACATGAAATACTGGGTGAATCTTGCAAGATGGAGGTAACTGTAGTTTATAGGCCACGGCGCCAATTTTCTGCACAATTTGAAAGGGACCAAAATATTTGGCAGCCAGCTTCTGATTAATGCGCTGAGAAACAGAGAATTGACGATAAGGCTTCAATTTCAAATAAACCCATTCCCCAACAGCAAAATCCACTTCCCGCCGTTTCTTATCAGCTTGTTCCTTCATTCTAGCTTGAGCACGGTAGAGATGAAGTTTGAGTTGTTTAAGCGCCTCATCTCTATCACGTAATTCCCGACCAACAGCTTCAACACGAACTTCCCCCGGAAGAAACTGCAACACAGTGGGTGGCCGACGGCCATACACTATCTCAAAGGGAGAGAGACCAGTAGAACTATGAAAAGTTGTGTTATACCAGAATTCAGCCCAGGGAATCCACAGGGACCAGTGCCGCGGTTGATCAATGGCGAAACAACGAAGGTAGGTCTCCAAACAACGATTCACCACCTCGGTTTGACCATCGGATTCAGGGTGGTAAGCTGAACTCATGTGAAGCTTTGTGCCCTGTAAACGGAAAATCTCTTGCCAAAAATGACTCACAAACAAAGGATCACGGTCACTTAAAATGGATTTAGGTAATCCATGGTGCCGCACTACTTCTTTCACAAAAATTTCAGCAATACTTCGCGCGGTGTAGGGATGTTTGAGGAGGATGAAGTGACCATACTTAGATAGCCTGTCAACCACCACCAAAAGAGCATCATAGCCTTTGGATTTTGGTAAACCAAGGATAAAGTCCATGGACACATGTTCCCAAATCACTTCTGGAATCTCCAAAGGTTGTAACAATCCTCCAGGAGCCAAAGAACTGGATTTACAGCGTTGACAAACATCACATGCCTGTACATATTTTTGGACCGTTGAACTCATACCAGACCAGTACAGATTGGCGGCTAGGCGGCGATAGGTTCGATAGTACCCGGAATGCCCCCCAGTAGCAGACTTGTGGAATTCTTCCAATAAGAGGGGAATCCATTTAGAAGTTTTAGAAAGCACCAACCTATCTTTGTAGTACAGAATGCCACGATGTAAAGAATATCCTGGATGAGAAGAAGGGTTGAGCTGTAGATTGCGAACAATCTTCTGTAATTGCGGATCAGCCTGGGCTTCTTCAATTACTTGAGCTCCTTGTGGCCAAATTGGGGTGGACACCATGGTAGAGAGGTCACCTTCCTCATGCCTACGAGATAAGGCATCAGCAGCCCTGTTTTCCTTTCCAGGTTTGTAGCAAATAGTGAAATTATAGCCCAAAAGTTTGGCTACCCAATTTTGCTGATCCGGGGTTGTAATCCGCTGATGAAGTAAATGCTTGAGGCTTTTTTGATCGGTATAAACCACAAACTCAGTGCCAAGCAGATAAGATCTCCAATGCTGTACGGCCAAGACAAGAGCCATGATTTCTCGTTCATATGTGGACTTGGCGAGATTTCCATCGGAAAGGGCCTTGCTGAAAAAAGCAATAGGACGTTGTTGTTGCATCAAAACAGCGCCTATTCCTCGCCCAGAAGCATCACATTCAACCACAAAGGGCGAGGAAAAATCTGGTAAAGCCAAGACAGGAGCGGTGACCATAGCTGATTTCAGTTGTTCGAAGGCCAGCTGAGCTTCTGAATTCCAGGCAAAAGCATTTTTCTTAGTCAGCTCCGTTAGTGGTTTGGCAATGGAACCATAATGACAAACGAACTTACGATAATATCCAGTCAAACCAAGGAATCCACGCACCCCTTTTACATGCTTAGGAACGGGCCAATCAAGAACTGCTTGTACTTTCTTGGGATCCATTGAAACACCCTGACCATCAATAATATGCCCCAAGTATTCTACTGACATTTGTCCAAATACACATTTTTTTCCATTCACCACAAACTGATTTTCAAGCAGAACCCTCAAAGCAGTAGTCAAGTCAGCCAGGTGTTGGGACCAAGAGGGGCTGTAAATCAAGATGTCATCAAAGAAAACCACTATGAATTGCCTCAGAAAGGGTCGAAAAATGTCGTTCATGACTGCCTGGAAGGTAGCAGGAGCGTTAGTGAGGCCAAAAGGCATCACTAAATATTCATAATGACCATCATGTGTCCTAAAGGCTGTCCGTTCAACACTATCCGGTAGCATTCGGATTTGATTGTACCCCGCCTTCAAATCCAATTTGGAGAAAAATTGGGCCCCTCTTAATTCATCAATGAGTTCTTCCACCACAGGAATTGGATATTTGTCTGGAACAGTGACGGCATTTAAAGCCCTATAATCAACACACATTCTCCAGGACTGGTCTTTCTTGCGAACCAAAATAACAGGACTAGAAAAAGCACTTCTGCTGGGTCTGATAACACCCATTTGTAACATTTCCTTCACTTGACGCTCAATTTCTGTCTTCTGAATATGGGGATATCTGTAAGGACGGACACATACAGGTCCTTGGCCCGGAACTAAATTAATGGCATGATCGTGAGATCGAGGAGGAGGAAGTCCCCTGGGTTCTTGAAAAAGAGCCACAAATGGCTGTAAAACTTGCTGTAATTCAGCCTGTTGTGGACGAGATAAGTTGTCAATCCCAACAGATATCTTCTGGTCCTCCCGTAATAGCAATTGAAAAGCGGCAGATTTCTGTCCCTGGGATAGCCACCCCTCCAAAGATGCCTGACCAGCTGCATTCTGTGAGATCCCATTCAATTGAACCTCTTTACCACCATACTTAAATTTCATATACTGCTGATCCCAGTGATGAGTGACTTCTCCTAGTGTTTTTAGCCATTCAATGCCAAGAACCATGTCCAATTTTCCCATATCGAACAATAATGCATCCACCACAAATTGCAAATGCCCAAGAGTTACCTCAAGAGAAGAACAACGCCTATCAATCAAGACTTTGTGCCCATCACCCAACTTAATATTCACTCCTGCAAACAATGATGAAGAAATTCCCAAAGCTTTTGCCAATTTGGTAGAAACAAAATTATGAGTAGCCCCACTATCCACCAAGACCACAATAGGAATTCCCATGAGTTGACCCTGAAGCTTCAAAGTTTTCAACCCATGGGTCACAGAAGAAGCTATACTGCCATTAAATTCTAGTACCTGACATTCTCCTTCCATTTCGGCTGCAGCAGCTTCAACAGGCTCCAATTCGTCCTCATCTAACCGCCTGATCTCGCCGTCGTCGGAGATCACTTCATCGTCGGCCAGCAACAACACTCTTAATTTCCCTTCTGGGCATTTATGAGCTGGCCCATAAGTCTGCCCGCACCGATAACAGAGCCCACGTCGCCGGCGATCCTCCCACTCGGTGCGCGTCAGAGATCGGAAGCCGCGGTTGCGTGGAGGTGGAAGACGGTCCCCTCTGACTTGCTCGTGAAATTTGGGAGCTTCTGGATGCACATGAGCTGATATTTGTGCCCCTCCTGGAATAATGGGTTTATTATTATTATTGGGCCCTTTTAGATCAGCCCGCGGCCCAAAACCCATTTTAAAATCTGGTCTATTAGAGAAATTAAGACCCAGATGTTTGCTGCCATTTTCTCCCCCATTTCTGTCATAACGCAACCGTCTAGAAGAAAAATAGAAATCATTGGGCATCAACATATCTTCAACGTCCTTTGCCAAATACATCGCCTGTAACTTGGTTCGAGCACGGTGAGGGCGCATCCATCTCTTAATTTCAGTACTCAATCCACCCAAAAAATAGCCAAGAGCTTGTTTCTCCGGTAGACGAGGAACTAAGGAGAGGAGGTATTCAAAATCTTCAATATAGTCCTGTACAGATCCCCTTTGTTGCAGTGTGGACAACTGTTCATAGGGATTTTGTATCTCCAACCCACTAAACCGTTCCAACAATGCTTCTGTAAACTGTTCCCATGTCAGTGAATCATAGCTCTCTTCAATTACAGAAAACCAATGTTGAGCCACACCCACAAGACTCAATTTGGCCAATCGAAGTTGGATATCAGGAGGAGTGTGATGAATCTCAAAATATGTTTCAGCCTTCGAAATCCATCCACGAGGATCATGGCCATGGAATTCCGGTAACTCCACCTTCTTAGCTGCGAAATAATAATCATCTCCGGAACAATTACCTTGGAACTGAGTTGGTGGAGGTCCACCAAAACCAGGTGGAGGACGAAGTGGTCGTTGAGAAGTCTGAATACCAGACCCAGATGGATTAAGCACTCCACCGGAACTATTTTCACCCTCCAACTCCGGATTCTTTCCCTTCTGCTGTTTTACCCATTCCTGCAAATACTCTTTGAAGTGAAGCATGTCCGTTCGAAATTCCGCCTGTAAAAGTTTCTCTTCTGCTATAGAACGCTGAACCTCTTTCATGTTATTTTGGAGATCCTGAATGTGCTCTTCGTGAACATCCAAACGAGTTTGAGTCCGAGTTTCCATGATTGGAGGATCGTTTTTTCCCATTAGCCAATCCGGCAGGTCGGACCAATGTTGAGAAACTCAACTTGCAAGTAATGGAAAAAGAAGAATGATAAGAATCAGAAACAGAAACAGAGTAGAAGTATGTGAGAATTGTATTGATGAATGAAAATGTAAACAAACAACTATCAGAAATAAAGATAGAATTTCCAGGGAAACTTCCCTCTCTCACAAGCACTAGCTTAGAGCCAGATCAAAGATGAAAAATCCCACTATCTACTGTTACCTCACACTCTCCAATATAACTCCCTTCCTCTCCATCCGCCCATGCAAAACTAACTTCTGCCAACTTACTGATTCTTCCCTAAAGTACCCTTGGGCTTCCTTGAGTACACATTCCAAATTCTGGGCCCATGAGTCAATTGGGCTACCACAGGCTGCTTGGGTAGAACTTCTCCATCACCGAATGACATTCAAATTGATGTTAAGGTAGGATTTGATCCGACACCTTCTCCAGTTAATGCCACAGAAACAAGGCTTAGTGATCTGATTGGGGGAGGGAGGTGAGTGTTTTCTTGAAGCAACGGGTTGTACAGCTGTATTATAAAAAAATAATTCTGCTCATTCCATTTTGTCCTTTTTTTTTTTTTTTTTATGTGTAACAAATCATGTGACACTATTGAATTCAATTGAAATCCTATATGATTCACAGTTATCTCAAGCTAATTGTATTCTGAAGAAAACAATTGAATTATTATATCTAAGCATTAGAGCAACTCAAATCACACATCGCTTCTCCAATACTCGCAACAATACACAATTTCAAAAATTTGCCAAATGAACTGACTTATCAGAACTGATCTCCAATTGGTAACAATCTTTACTGTTGAAATCGTCGCAGAAATCCACAGAAATTGTTATAATTTCTACACGGACATCATGAACTCAGTATCATAGTCAAGATGGAGCATGATATTGGTTTACGCCAATTTAGGTTAGAAAGGAGTAAGAGTTTTTCAATGGAAGCTTCAATAGAAATGGGGGTAATGAATTCAGGTAAAAAATATATATACAGGGGGGTACGAATTCGGGCACGTAACATCAAGCTCCGGCTGTTATGATATTCGAAGACTTTCGGGCATTTAGAATACGGTGCAGTTGAATACCACAACCACATAGCTCCCCTCGCATATGACTTGGCTTATCCTCAATAAGAATGGCCCTAAAAAAAAAAAAAGAATCTAAGTTAAATGGCTGAGTATAATCACATGAAACAAAAACAACAAAGGCTGATAGAAAAGGGAAAAAGAATAAGGGGAATAGGCTGATGGTATTAAGAAAAATGGATTTAAAGAACTTCAATCCCCATAGGAAGATGAACTTCCCTCTCCACAATAGGAGCCCTGCACTATAGCAGAATTACAAAAGCACAAACTCACTCCCCAAAACCAAAGTAAATAAACAGCAAAGCAAAACCGTTTCTCCTAGTGTCTAGCTAGGCACCAGGCATAACTAACTACCATCACCTACTCATAACAGAACATTCCAGCTAGCTGATCCAATACTTCTTCATGTCCAAAATTATATCAGAAATAGCACACCAAGAAACCTCGAGATGTGTAACATATCATTTTAAGCTTTAGTGTGTTAGAGAGATGAGAACATGTTCAAGTAGATATGAACTCTAGTAATAATGTCTGGTGTAGTATGTTGCAGTTTTTATATATATTAGTAATAATTGATTTGAGCATAAACACTATCATAGAACTCCATGTAAACATACTACATAATTCAAGAAGATAACCTACTCATTAACACTAATTCATTTTCAGTTTCATAAATACATTTTAGAAAGCATTCAAAAACTCTCTTGCAACTTTGATAAAGGCATGTGTTGCACTAAAGCAAGACAGGAACTGAACATGATAAGCTAAGTCATACATAAAACACATCGAGGACACTTATTATAAACGTTGAAGAAAATCAAGGAACTCTAAGCTACCTTGAAGCTCATTTTCTGAATCTTTAATACAGGTTGAAGAATTCCACACCATAATGTCTTCCCACACCTGCAGTCAGTTATTAGTAACTAATCGTAACATTATCAATGGCAAGTGATAGAAACAAGTGTGGAAAACAACCAACCGATGCAATCACAGAAGGAAAACCAACGATGGACTGATATTATTAAATGAAGTTGTAAATGAACTAAACATAAAGTAACAAGAATACTGCAGAAATGGGAGAAATCCAAAATCCACCTCTAAAAGAGCCAAACAGCAATAAAATTCGGAATAAAATTCTGAATCACCCCAAAAATAGATCACAACCCAATACCCTTCCAGGACTATCAGATAACAAATTATACCCTCCATCTAATCATCACATTCTCTATCAGCAATGAACATCAAAACAACTAATTCCAGAAACCAACATTTGTAAGCTGTACAAAAATAGGATATTCATATGCATATGGTAGGTATCTGAAAAGAAGACGATAACTGGAAAAAGTTTCAAGAAGATGGATTTGTTCACCTTTCACTAACCAAAGCACATTTCTAGATGATGCAAAGATGAAGAAAGGGCTGGGAGAACAAGTTGCTAAAATTGCTGTTCTCTCTCAAAATTTTAACAATCACTCTCTTATGAAAAAGCATCCAATTGGCTAGATGGCACATACACATACAAAGTTGTCTGTCTCACCCCATATGCAAAGTGTAAACTCATCTTACTAAACTACTTAATTAGCATTTATGTTTACAAGAAAACCTGGAGACGATGTAAAAGGATACACAACACAAGTTACATTAACTTTGATCTTCCACCAGCTTCGCTACAAGTATCTAACTTCCTGACATAATGAATTACATATCCAAAAACCACATCGGCAATATCCCATCTAAACATAGCATATGTGTAAAAAAAGAAAAACAAGTATCCCTCAGCTAGGTGGTACAAGAATATTCATCAATCAAATTGACAAACCATACCAGCAACCTGTAATTTAATTGACATATCAACATGAAAAAGGATAAGAAAATAAAAGAAGAAGTCAGCCCTTCTTCTTTCTGGAGAGAGAGAGAGATGGGAACTCTTCAAGAGATCTCTGAAACAAAATAAATGAATCAATTCAAAAATAACTTAAAATTAGATTTCACAACAAACAGAGAAAGATAATACTATAACAAGAAAATAACCTCTCTTAAGTTTTATAAAGCTTACAGCATAAAAAGGTAACAGCAGATGCAGTAGCAACCACAATTTCAAGTTTAGGAAGTGCGATTTCCATTTTTCTCTGACATTGACCTTCTGTTGGTAGGGGTAAGTTTGATGTCTTCCGGAAAGATTTACAAATCTTTTAAAATGATATCTTTCTTGCCTAACAAATCCACTACCAAAGAGACCGTGGTGTTATCCGCAGAAAAGCCTTGAGCACGCATTTCACTTATAAGCTCTATTCCGGTGGACAAACTCTTGTGCCGTAGAAATCCATGAATAATCACGTTGTACGAGGCACTATTTGGTGAACAATCATTTTCTTTCATTTTCCTAAACAAATAATATGCTTCCTCTAGTAATCCTTTTTTGCAAAGTCCAGTAATCATTATATTATATGTTTGAACACCAGGTTGCAACCCTCTAGTAAAAAGCATAGAATACAATTTCTTCGCCTTTTCAAGCCTTCCATCTTTGCACATCCCATCAATCAGAATATTATATATAACTATGTTAGGCTTTATCTTCATCCTTTGCATTCCATGTAGTAATGTCAAGACAACATCAAAATGCCCAAGCTTACAAAAGCCATGTAACAAATTTGAGTAAGTTACTATATCTGGAAGATAACCATTTGCACACAAGTTTTCAAAAAACTTCATGGCTTCCCAAGGGCTTCTTGTGTCGCATATACCACGTATAAGAGCATTATAAGTATAATTGTCAGGATTTAAACCTATACAAAGCATTTCATCAAAAAGTTCCTCTGCCTCATCTACCATTCTCCATTTACCATACCAATTAATTAATATGTTATAAGTCCAAACATTAGGATTACAATCCATTCTTGTCATCACACGAAACACTTTCCTAGCATGATGCATTTGCTTACGCAGACCATATCCGTCTATCAGTGAACTATATGTGATAACACTGGGCTGTATACCCGTTTGAATCATTGCTCCAACCACACAACGAGCCTTCTATCCACCATTCCATCCTTGCATAATTCATCAACAAGGATTGTAAAGGTAATTACATATGGTGCTACGTTGTGATCCAACATTTCAGTCAACAACATGGAAGCTTTCTTCCACTGGCTTGAAGAGCATAATCCCTGAATCATGGAACTGTAAGTAAACACATCGGGCTTCTTGTATAGCATATGCCACGCATAAGAGCACCATAAGTATAATTGTCGGGAATTAAACCTATACGAAGCATTTCAACAAAAAGATCCTCTGCCTCATCTACCATTCTCCATTCACCATAACAATTAATTAATATGTTATAGGTCCTAACATTAGGATTACAATCCATTCTTGTCATCACATGAAACGCTTTCTTAACATGATGCATTTGCCTATGCAGAGCATATCCATTCTTGTCCTTGATTTATGTATATATTACCTTACTGAATTTGATAGGTAAATTTATTTCCTTACATGATATAGGTTAATTTTGTTCTGATAACTGACATTTAGTTGATTTTTCCATTTTTTAATTAAAATAACTTTACATGAATAACTTTACATTTGAATTAAGATAATTTATTAGATAATATACCATTTTCTCCTACAAGGGAAACAAATTCTTTAACTGATAGTAAAACTTACCGTCTTAAAAGAAAAGGAAGAATTTATATGAAGAAAACAAACAAATATATATATATATATATACCTCTATAAATTATAACTTTGGTTAAATAATAATTTTCTCTGTTCCCGACTTAAGCCAATGAAATAAAACAATAATTTCGTTAAATGCATTAGATAATAACTTTTAAAAAATCTCTTAAGGCCCACTTAAAATATAAAATAATAATTCATTAAATACGTACAAAAATTAAATATATAATTCACAAAATAAAGTACTTTTAAGATAATTTATGTATTCAAATTTTATTATTTCCTAAAATATGTATCTATAACCACTTATTCATTCTTTCCATATGAATTAAGTTTCATTTCATCTTAAATTTTTTTAGTGGCCATAGATAATATTAGGTATATTTTTCTCTTGTTGAAACAAGTAATTTTTCAAGGTCTACACAGTAAGAAAAACCTCTTTTAGAGACTTGTAATGAAATTGGACTTTGACCGTCATCATCTAGCACATTCATCACTCTAATAATTTCTTCACCCATAGAAAATTTTATTAAGGCTTTGTTTTCAATAGAATAATTCAAAGGCAAATCACATCTTGAGGCTCCTAAACTTTCATGAAATTTGTAATCAGCACTTTGATCAATTTTTTGAACACATTGAGCACGTGATCTTTTTGTTTTAATAATATTAACCCCAAACTCAACATTTTTTTTCTCTTGTGGGCTACAGTTTCCATTCACTAGCGCATGACATAATTTTTAAGGAAAATAGAAGACTTTAAAGTTGATTGGAGATATCGCAATCATACTTCCTATGCAGTTATATGATATCTACAGATATAAATCATACCTCTAATTCAATCTCACAAGTGTGCAAAAACTGTGTCACATATCAGTGAATGGATATTGTAGCCCACTGGAGAAAAAAGTGTCAAGTTTAAGGCTAATATTATCAAAACAAAAAGATCATGTACCCAATGTATTGAAAAAATTGATCAGGGGGCCAATTACAAATTTCATATAAGTTCAGAGGCCTCAAGATGTGTTTTGCCTAATTCAAAATATGTTCAACATTTATGGCATTTCTATAGTGTAGTTTAGAAATAATTTTTTCTAATCCAAGAATGCCTTCAACATTATCAATTTTTATTTTGAAAAGTATACAATCCTCGGATTGAATTTTGCATTGTTGAAAACAATTTGCAATATACATATAAAATATAAAATTATTCTCTAGATTAATATATATTAGTTTATAGAAATTAATAAAATATTCATTCATTGATAAATTGATAACCTTTATAAAATAATATTTTTTCCCGAGGAAATTAATTATAACCTGCCCCAACCCATTGAACCTCGGGCATTAGTGGGATCAGGTCGGCTTATTTAAGAAACAAATAACCAAGCTCGGTCCATGGAGTGCGAGACGGGCAGGTAGCCCAACTCTTGAACAAGTCTAATTTTCATACTTGGACTTGGATAAAAAAAATTTTGACTACTAATTTGTGATAGAGATTTAAATTAATAAAAAATAATATATATATATATATATATATATATTATAAAATAAATTCACTTGAATATTAGTAGTACAGAGGCATCATATTATCATAATAAGATCATTACACAAAAATAAAATAAAATAAAATAAAACCCATATGATTACACTCGTTTGCAAATATATATATATATACAGATTTCGTTTTTTTACAAAAAAATTACTGTGTTTTCTGACCGTTAACAAAAACTAGATGTTCGCCTAATACCTTCAAAAGTTGATGAAGTATTGATAAGATGGCAAAGACACTTTTGTCTAATTATATTTTTATTTTTATCTCCTTGTATTTCATCTCATTTCCCAAATATTTTAATAAGTTTTTTTTTATCCCTTTGGTCTATTCAAAATCAATTGGAGACAGAGGAGCAGACATTGGTATTTCATAATGAGTGATCAATTTCTTCCTAAAATTCTTATCACTCATGATAAAGAGATATCTCTTCTTGATATCTTTAATCAACTTCAGATGGCGCAAAGATGCAGAAAGGGCTAGGAGAACAAGTGCTAAAATTGCTGATCGGTCTCAAAATTTCAACAATAATTCTCTTGCAAAAAAGCATCTCATTGGCTAGAATGGCACATACACATACTAAGATGTCTGTCCACCCCATATGCAATGTAAAGCGTAAACTTATCTTAATTATCAATTATGCTTAAAAGAAAACATGGAGACGAGGTAAGAGAATACACAACACAAGTTACATTAACTTTGATCTCACACCACCATCATTTTAAGTATCTAACTTCCAAACCAGACATAATTAATTACATATCCAAAAACCACTTCTGCAATATTCCCATCTAAACATAGCATAAATGTGTAAAAAAAAAAAACAAGTATCCCTCAACTATAGGTGGTACCAAATATTCATCAATCAAATTGACAAGTCATACAAGTAGCCTGTAAAAAATCGAGTTTGTTTTTTATTCGAAAGATCTACCTAGACGAGGTTCATTATATAATTTCTCGAGAAGAAGAATCAAAAATAAGTGCAAGAGAAGATAGGGTGGGACTTGGAAGTTTCTAGAAGCAAATGCGTAAAGATTTCAAGGCTAATGAAGCAATTGTCTGTATTACAAGAATGGGTCCAACCCAAAAATTCTTTTTGGTTTACCTCTAAAATTAAACACAGAAAATTAACAATTTGTCTTTTCTCTATTATTTAATTTCTAAAAACAACGATTATTAACAAAAACATGACGCTTCGGATTTTTTTTTTTTTTTAAATAGTAGATGATGTCTACATTTCTATTTACAAATGATTTCTAAAAAGTTGAAATATATTTATTCATTACTTTCATTTTAAACTAAACAAATTGAACACAGTTTAAATGTCAATTGCAATCTTTGTCAAGTAGTACAATATTAAACCTCACACTCGCATCGTGCGGGTATTCGACTAGTTAAAGTATAAAAACTAAAAAAAACTTTAAAGTTAAAATAAAATATATTTTTTATTTTTCCAATACTTATTTTGCTTACGTGTCAGGTTTTCAGTGGAACGGTCCACATGGATCCGGTGCACTATAAAATTTCTCATCTAGTAAAATGACAAAAGTTTGGCCATGAACATGATTGGAATCAAATAAAAGTTTTAAGTTTGACTCCTTTCTTATTCACTGAATGATTTCTGAATGAAAATTTCCTCTAAAAATAATATTAAGCAAGGCTAAACTTTGTACCATGTGATTTACAGAGGTTTATGATATTGTTGGCTTTTTCTCTCTTTGTTTTTTGATTGGGACAAAAACTTGGCGACCACTTTAAACAAGTTGCTCAGCAGCAATGTGTAACAGCAGCTGCATAAAATACAGAGAACATTGAAAGAGTTGATAACAAGAAATTACTCCTATGAGGTTTAAAAATGGGAAAACTGGTTATCAATTAATGTTAGATTGCTACTTCTTAGTACATTACAACAATGATACTAACCAATTTTGCATTACTTGAGGGTTCCTGTACTTCATGCTTTCATCCTCCAGCCTGTGTGTATGCACAAGTTCAACCGCAGAGACAGTATACTGTGCAGACATTCATATCAACAACCAGTCATCTTTGAATCAAAAGAAGCCATGAGAAAGAACATGGTATGCAAGGGAAAGTTTTAAATCAGTCTCCAAAATAATATATATTGAACTCGACACTACTCATAGTATTCAGAAAGCAATTTAGCCAATCAAAACCATAGAAAGAGAGTATAGATTTTCCATATAACTAACTATTACGGTATCTCACATTGCAAAGGTGAAGCGCCTATATGTTCTGCTTCTTTGATACCAAAAAGATAGGCCTCCAATAAACAGGGTACTTCATCTATGAACTGATCAGCATATGTCTTCCTAAAATTTCCTCACCCATGATTAGAAACTGAAGCTACAGTCGGCAGCCCTCAAAACCTACAGTTTAGCACTGTGCATTTCAACTATCTACTCCACTATGATCAAGAGACAGGAACAAACAGAATGCACCTTATCCCCAGGACAACCAGAATTTTTAATTCCTCTGAGAATGAGAAACTTATTGATTTTCAAAACTCATGTTCTTCTTTAAGCAGCCAGCAAATCTACCACCAAAACACTTTTTCTTCCTTTAAGCAGCCAGCAAATCTACCACCAGAACACTTTTTCTTCTCAAAAATATTGCTTGAATGATGCCCCTGTCCATGTTCCTCTGGTAATGTTGTAAGGATAATCCTTGATAATGGATGTCATATGCTCTCTTTCTTGTACGAATTCCCCAACTTTCACAGACAGAACAGTGCCTGAAACAGAGACATAGTAGTGGTTTTACTAAAAGATGTCTTGTACTGCCATTTAATGATAAACAAAACCAAACACCTCAAATAGTTATTCAAGGAACATTTCGCTCTTTCTAATTGACCATCACACCAAGAATGCGTATATTGGCATATAGGGGGAAGTTTTTGTTAGGAAATTAGGATCGCCTTATGTGAATTAATTAAAAAATTGAAAAGAAAGATAAACAACACAAAGAACTTACGTGGTTCGGCCAGGAGAAGTCTTTCATTGAGTGAAACAACAAAGAACCAAGAGAATTTTCTGGAACCTCGATAACCCAAGAATTTTCTCCTAAAATTCTATTGCTAAGTGTTTCTCAAACTCTCGTTTGTTCTCTTGTGCAATCACTTGCACTTACTCATTTAATCACTCAATCACTCACATGTTTACTTCTCTTTCAAAATAATCATCTTGCCAAGCTCTTTTATAGGCATATTTAAGCAACATTACTCCTTAAACTTCGCCATAAAATAAGCCATAAAACAAGCATGAAACGTTCCATAAAACATGGAAAAACTTTGTCCACAAAAGTCCAAATATTAATTAATTGTTAATCTTTACAGTTTTAAATTACTCCCCAAAATAATATCCATTTAACTAATTACTCGTAGTTTTCAGATAGCAAAGTAGTCAGTCAAAACCATAAAGAATAATGATTTCCCAAATAACTATTAATGTATTTTACATTGCAAAGGCGAACTTACTAATTATGCATCAAGCACCAATCTTTTCGACTTCCTTTGTACCAAGATAGGCCTCCAATAAACCGGGTACTTCATCAATGAACTGATGAACATATCTCTCCCTGAAATTCTTCTCACCGATTGCGAACAGACTTCCTTTTTTGATATCTTTAATCAACTTTTTTGACTCCAAAATCATCAAAACATTATACCTGGGACGGACCCTTTTTTCAATTGAAAGGGTAAACAATACAGGACTTGCAATCAAACTTCGAGGCTCAAACTTTATAGTATTCAAATAGAAATCCATTTTCCTCCTGAGACACTCCTCTGAAAAAGATAAAACATGTGGACATCTTCTGAAAGCTTTCAAGATCTCCATCTCGTTAAATCCCATACTCTTTATTATCTCAATTTTCTTCTTCCAAGACGAATCATTCATTTTGGTCATCACCCTAAGAGCATAGATAAACATAGGATCAGTTGGTTCAAACCCCAAATTCCTAACAGAATTCGTTAGATGAGCAATTCTATCCTTCAGTAAAATACATCTCGGCTGCAAAATTAAGAACTTTCCCACACGATTAGGAGGCACTCCCTCTTTCAATAAGAAATCAATGTTTGGTTGTAACGCACTCTTTAAATTTGATGTCAACACCCATGGCGTACGCTTAATAAACGTCAAAACTTTTTCATTGCTATCAATCACCGACCTCAACAACTCAAAAGAGGTTTTGATTTGATAACCTAAAGATCTAAAAGCAATATCCGGATTTGACAAAATAATCTGAGGAAGTAACTGACCTTCGAAGCCATTTTCTACAAGATACTCAAATTTCGGTTGCAGATTACTCTCGACTCTGCAACGGAGAATTTTTGGGTCTTTGACGATTAATGCGGCCAAGAGAGTATCATTGAAATGGTGAGATTTAAGGAGTTGAAGTACAGAATGAGCATTTCGCTGTGACTTCTCGTCGAGCTGAAACTTTTTGGAGATAGAAACAGCAGATTGCAAAGGAATCCCACATGAATTGACGAGGAACTGAACTGTAAACGATGATGAACAAGTACCGGCGGTGGGTAATGGAAGAATCGGAGAAACAGTTGCAGATGATTGAAGAAAACGTTTTTGAATCTGAGAGAAGAGATTTCTCATCAAATAATTAGCCATGTTTGGAGGTTGAAAAAAGTTCAAAATTGTAACAATGGAGGGAGTGAGAATCGAATATCGAATGCACAAATTAGGGTTTCAGTTATTCAGGTTGCAGACTGCTATTCAAATTTTTTAGAACTGAAAATTTTCTTTTTTTCTATTTTATGACGTCATTTTTTGAGCATGACGTCAGTTAAATATAGGTAAAATAAAATTTTAATCACTATGTTTTTACTTTTGGAATCCTCTAACTTGACTAAAAACCATTTACCTTCTCCAATTTAAGATTTTACTTTTCCACCCTTCTAATTCATACTAAAAATCATCTAGCCCCTCCAATTCATACCAAAAAATCACTTGGTCCCTCCAATTTATCTAACTTGTATATCTCCGTTTCTTGTAACCTATGTCACGTCAGCACCATACAGAACACAAGGGACAGGTATGTATATATTAAAAAAGTTAGAGGGACTAAGTGGTTTTTTAATACGTTTTGAAGGAATAGAAATGTGAAATCTTAAGTTAGAGTGGCTAGGTAGTTTTTTTGTACAAGTTGGAGGACGCATAAGGTATTAAGCCATTTATATATGCAAAACGCGTCCCAAACCCCTTAATTTTTATGGATTTCATAATTGATCTCCTGAAAAAAAAATTTCAACATATTGGATAAATGATTTTTTTATTTTGATAGTATTAGTAGCCCGAAATTTAATAGTTTTTTTTTCTTTTTTCTCATATAGACTGTAATATCCGTTAATTAATACATGACACAATTTGCGCAGACATGTGAGACAAAATTGGAAGTACATTGTCTACATTCATAACTATTGCACACGTCACGACTACATAAGAAGTGTAATTCTATACCTTCCTGATGAATTCTAGAATCATCTACTTTTCTCAAAAAATTATATCACGTCCTAGTTAATAAATATTGTGACCTACACGAGATAAAATATAAAATTTGGGGCTAATATTTTCAAAACAGAAATATGGATGATATAACTAATAAGTTGAAAAAATAAATTAGGATAGCAATTGCGAATTTGAAACAGCTAAGCTCAATACATCATTTGTCCTTTGTATTTGACACTAAACTCCTACTGACTCCCAGAACTTGCATAAAGTTCAGTTTGCCCCCTCAACTTAGCAAAACCAACTCAAAGTTCCCCCTTAATTTGATGTGGTACTAATATTTCTTTCACAGGTTTGGTAATATTTGAGATTCAATTTCAGTACCAAATCATATTTAGAGAGGATTTTGGATCGGTTTTGCTAAGTTAAAGGGACAAACTGAACTCATCCCTCAAATGATCTTGGCCGACAACTCAAAGAGAGTGTGATTCATCCGTCAACAAGTGTCAAAGTTGAAAATTCAATCAACTGAACGGCTAATCATAACTATAATTACAAAAATTTCATAAAATTCCCTCACACAATCTCCTCAAACTCCCTCCTTACTTTATATTCTTTAAGTAATACCATCTTCCTCAAACTTCTAATTACAAAAATTAAATTTATAATTATATTTTTCTTATTCCTCTTTTTACTTCTTCTCTCTATTATTATTATCTTCTTTTTCACTAGTTCATTTCTCCATGTCCATAGCTCACCATAAATTTTTGATTATCTTCAAACCTACCACAATTGGAGACATTATTATAATTAGTTTGATGAATCCAATATCCTTTTGCTGCAACTTCCTTCTGAATTAGAACTGCAACTTCTTCACTTCCCAATACTTTACTGTCTTTGGCATGATAAAATTGGATGGGATTGGGATTGGGATTTAAGAACCCCTTGTTGGGTTTGAAAAAGCGAAGATGAGGTGTTTGTTGAAATGCCTATGGCTAAATTCAACAATTATATTTGAAAGTAATTGTCATGCCTAACATTATCTAAGGTTGATATTAAATTTCCTTTCCTAATATTGACATTGCAATTAGCTTGCCTTACCAATTACCCAATAAAATGTCTCTAGATGGATTGAAAGTAGTAAACGTATTGCAATTCTTTTGTACGCAAAGACCATATTCAATTCCAAATAACAAAGATCCGATTTTTACGAGTTTCAACATGTAAATTCCAACAATTCCTCATTTTGTTCCAGATTTCTCTCACGAAATCAAAAAATTTGCCGCGACACCAAGTCTGACGGCGCAGAAATCCGGTAGGGAGAGAAGGCTGTTAAGAACAGCTGCCGCATTCCGACACCGACGACAGAAAGTAAATCGGCTGCTTCACTGCAGCTCGCCGTCGGTGGAGTTGATGATTGTGGCGGTGGATCTCGAGAAGTAGGAAGAGAAAGATGGAAAAATTTGGGGAAGAAGATGAATTGTTGATTTTTTATTGTTTCGTTTTTAATTTTTTATTACTCCCTCCATTTTTTATTATATGATGTTTAAGGTTATTCACTAAGACGAATGAAGTATTAATTAGGTTACTAAAATGACTAGTTTATTTTCAATACTTCTCTCAAAAAACTCTATTTTCCATACAAAAATTCTCTCTCTTCTTAATTATCAAAGCTTAATGTAGTATTTTTTGTATTAAATAATAAACATCTTTTATACTTTAAAATAAGGGCAAATATGAAAAAACATAATAACAAATGCATTGGTAATATAAAGTGTCAAATAAAAAAGAACAAAATAAAAAATGTAAAACATCATAGAATAAGAAACGGAAGGAGTATTAAACACTTAAATTTTTAGTCTCACACGCGCCTAATTTTCTTAGATTTTCACTCTCCATGCGGCGTGAGATTGAGAGTGTAAATTGGGTTTATTTAGCTAAGTTGATGGGGTAAATCGGATATTCTTAAAATTGGGGGTATCATTTGATGGTTAGCGTCAAATTCAGGGTTAACGGATATATTTGGCCAAGGTATGATTCACATTGAGATACAGCTCAACATGGTCTATTTGTCCCTCAAAAAGTGACCGTTAAATTTGAAAACTCGAACGTTAAGCCCTACCGTTTAAAAAGAGAGAATAGTAGACACCTTTCCACTTCATTACAGAGCGAAGCATAAATTCTCTCTATTTTTTCTCACCTCACAAACACACACGACAGTATCTCTCTCTCTCTCTCTCTCTCTCTCTCTCTCTGTATATTATATATATATATATTCTCTCTCCATCGGAATTGAAGAGAAAGTAGTAGATTCAGAAATCGAAAGTAAAGATGGGAATGGTGGTGGTGATCTCATTGCCATTGATAATATTCAGCTTAGCACTTGGATTTGGATGCTATTTTTTGGGCAGAGCAAGAGGCAGACAAGATGTTCGAACAAATGCCCAAGTCTATGGAGTCCCAACTCCTCCTCCGGGTTCTACTGCTCAATTTGCCTCTTCTCCCACATCCTCTCCTCCTCCTCCCACTCAATACAAGAACCACAATTTCGATAATGTTTAATTAGTAATTAATTGCTACTCTATCTTCTTCTTTTCTATTCTGTTGAATCATATTTTAGTTTTGAATCCTTTTTGTGTGAAGTTGATTGAGTTTTGAGCTATGAAGAGGTGACCCATTTGGGGATTGTGTTGTTCTGTTGTATATTTATGTGATTTTATTGTATAAATTGTTCAAACAGATAATAAAAGTATTGCAATACTTTAAAGTTTCGGGTCATCTGTTTTATTTGGGGTTTTTCTACGCTGTGAAAATTATAAAAATGGATACCACACAGATTTAATGGATTTTTTTTTATAATTAATCAATTTTTTAGCTTAATCAGTAAACTTGAGATGCACAGTTATCCCTGCTTTGTAATTCACTGATTATTAGATGATTACCTTAGGTTTATAAAAAATGGTTTTCATCAGTAAAAAAAAAAAAAAATCCCAATCTACTCAAATTATAGAGGACTTTCCTTTCCTGGAAATTAGATTTTTTTTTTTTTTTTTTGTTCTAATCTTCTTAATAAACCATTTCATTTGATAATTAGCAAAATACATTATGTTATCTTAAAATTATAAATATTTTACCAATCTAATTAATTGTAATAATTTAATGCTCAAACACTTGTTGAAGAGTGCAGAAGAAAAATTATATAATAAAAATTATCATTCAACTATGCTTAACTTACATGAAACGAAATTATACTCGCATAAATAATCTTGTAAATTTGAGAGGTTTATGGCTCGTTTTCCTACCAAATATCTCAGATAACCATTTATTTTTTAATCAAAACGTTCATTTTTTGAGATATGCAAGTTCTGTATAGAATCCCTCCGTCAAACAAATAAGGTATTCTGATTCGAATACAAAACAAAAGATTCCTATGACAGAACCCTGTCCGCACCAGTATGATGGTAGCCGAGGCTCAAACTTCCTATCTACAACAAGGTATTCTGATTCGAATAATTCTGTGATACTCATCTGACATGTCATTTAGGATCATCCAGCATTGCAACAGCTACTATGTATTTAAATTCTAATACACGTGCCTGTTGTACTCAACCCGTTACAAGCCAACCTGGTTTATACAGCACATCTTGCTTAAAATCACGGCCTTTGACAGAAGTGGACTCCCCTTGTCGACGGAAACACTGCAACAATGAGAGGAAACACATTTTAGGCAATCAACTTTCATTTTCCCATTCAATCACTTAACTAGGTTCAGGAGCATAAAATTAATATGTTAGGCATTTGGGGTACAAAGCATAGTTGGATGGGCAATTTTAACAATATCTAACTGTGATACCAGAGCAACGTCAACAAAGTATCAATAAAACTAGGAGATTTTATGTCAATTACAGGATCTCACTCTTCCTAACAAAGCATCGAAGCAATGATCAACTGTCTTTTGTTACAAAAAGCATCTTCCTTCACCATTACGAAAGACAATGTTCAGCAATAATACTCTTTTTCCAACAGCAGTTTACCTTTTTTCCCCAAGGCAGCATACTCATTTCTGCACGGAGCAGACTTTTCTGTCTCTTAACAGGAAAAAGCTTTTTTTTTTTTTTTTAATTCTAGCAGGTTTGTTTTAGCAGGATCTTGTTTTCTGTTTTCCCAAAATTTGAACTATTGGAAGCAACGAAAAGGTGAAGGAGGAAAGTTGTCTATCGTACCAACTAGTGTATACAGAAACTCAATTTCTAAACTGAAAATCCTTCTATCCAACCAATGCAAAAATACAGAGTGGAGATTATATCTACAGAATCCCTCCAGATAGAGATATCCTAAATATTCATATGAATTATTTTTTAATCTTCCCCCCAAGAAAAGAAAAATAATTATTACAAAGGTCATTCTTTCCAATACCAATCAGGATGTGTGTATTTGGTTTAAGATAAACTATAGCATTTCTTTGACATGCATAACTACTTTACAGCATCATATATTGAGTTTGGAAATCACATTCACTACCGAAATTTGTAAAGTACAAAACTTAAAGAGAGAAGAAAATGATAACCAACCTTGTAACAGACAACAGTATCATCTGGATACATAGCAAACAGTTTAGTTCCGAGGCGTGCATGACAAGAATCACAAAGGCTCTCATCATTAATCTGCACATGCCGTGATCTTTCTTCCAACCTTGCAAGTCTAGCATCAACGTCTATAGCACGGGACAAATTATGCACTATCTGAAAGATGGGTTTTCTAGATCATTAAAAACACTAAGTCTGGATAGATGGAAGGAGAATATGCAGAAGACAGGTCACAATACAACATTGAATAGCAACAGTTTTTCAAATAGTAGAATTACCATAGCTAAAAGTTTACTACAGTAAAAGTTATACAGCAGAAGAATAGGGCTCATAATTTTCAAGTAAAGGAACTTACTTGTCCTTGAAGATGATGGTGAAGCCGAGCCCTCAACATCCGCAAAATCGTATCTGAGGCAAGTTGAAGGGGCATATCTGGAGACAATGTCTGCAATATAACCTTGCAATCAGGAAAAACCCAGGAAAAGAAGGAAAAAAAGAAATAGGAAACCAGATGATGGAGAGACAATCAACTTCATTATTCCCGGAGAATAAAGTATTTCCTGTAGTCTTATAATGAAGGAATTTCCATCCCTACTGGGGCACAGTAGGTCAAGGCTATACATAGAGTAGGTCTGTTCAAAAGCCAAATGAGCTTCTCAAACACTAACTTGGTAGGAAGAAATATCTAATTATCAAAGAATGGGAAAGAAGAATGTTCACAGTAAAGAATTGACCTAAGAGGACTGAATTCCAGTTTTAGATACCAGTCTTCAAATATTCAAAATAACATACAATATTCAAATATATATACATTTATCATGTGCAGAGTGCAGATGCCAACATTTACTATCAATGAATCGACACATGTCCTTTTCTTCAAGTCACAATTAGGAGGCAGCTGATTCTGGGACATAGGATGTTTGTAAGCATAAGAAAGAGAGTAGAAAGATAGATTTGATACCTCCAAAACTTGCAAAGGATCCAATGATTCTCCATGGTTATGGAGAAGGCGAACAGCAGCCTTAAACATAGGCTCTTTACCATTTTGAGGATCCAAGTACATATCAAGTAATCTGGAAGATGTATCACAAACAGTGACATAAAGGGTAACATAAGAAAACTGACATGCTGAGATCTGAAAAAAGGACTATGGTGTTCACAAAAGGGATGGAAACAAACTGCATATATGCATCTGGTCTGCCTATCTCCGCACAATATTGTTCAGCAGCTTCACTATCCTCCAGCTTCCTGAGAAAAACATTGTGTCATTTTCTAATACATCAGATTGGAATAAATGAATAAAAGGAAATGTCATGTTCATATGCTCAAACCGAGATTATTAACTGCATTTGTTTTTATGTAAGAACGCCTTCTCTTAAAAGCAGTTACCATAGTGTGATATAATGAATATGGCTTCCTTTATTAACATAAATATGAGCAATTTACATCTGCAAGTCTATCAACCAATAAATGTTATGTTTCCCTAGCAAATTCATCAAATGGCAACACTGCCTAGATTCTTGCTTATTTGGATTGAAAATAATATATAATAGAGACAATTTGAGTTCCATTGGCATTGGTCTACAGGACCAAGTTGAAAACATGCAAGAGCAAAAGAAATTACTTATGACTCAATACAAAACATTACAGTTGCATAACATAATAATACAATAACATATACCCAAACAGCTATGATATTACATTATAATTATAATCTTATACAGATAAAGCTAAGCTTTTTACTATAACCAAACAAGGTATGAAGTGGGAATTTATCAATTTTAGTCCCCTACCCCTCATGTAGAACTGAAAGGAACAAAGAAAAGCATTTCGAAGGCCCCTACAAAATATAAAGGCCAGTCAATTGACTAGCTAGAAAAAGTGCAGGCACATATAAAATAAAATGAACTAGAGACGTAGGATAAAAAAAAAAAATTCACTAAAAAGGGAAAAATAATATCTTCTTAAAACACATCGGGGAAAGAGAATCATCCTTCTCATGCTATACATGAACATTACAAGCAACTATAATATGACAAGTAATATTAAGAAATTTGATGATATCTCATTCAAGTCTCATGCCCATTACTTGAATGCCCATGTTAAACGATAATCTCTCCTACACTAGCAACTTATAGTAACACCACAAAAAGGTGGCCCCAAGTTGCTGCAATTTATGTTCTTAAGGAGATTTGAAGCTTACAGGGCCAGAATTTGGAGCACCAACGTCTCTTGCCCTAGTTTTCTATAGAGAATAGCCTGCCAAATAAAGCCAAAACCTTAGTTAGTAAGCCAGATAAGGTTGATTATTCCAGTGATCTACAAGTACCAGTATGATCCATGCTTTTCCTAAGATCAGACAGACTAAAAGGACGCGAGTACGAATTAATTAAGGCCACTAAAGTATGCATGCACGAAAGCAATTGACGAAAAAGCCAAAACCTAAATGACAGAAGCTTCAGACCACCTTTTCCAGCCATAACTCTGATCCTTCAATCAAATCAAGAACCTCTTCTGGATCATATAAGTCAGACGACAGCAAAAATATCTGCAGCCTATCTCGTATAGGAGTTTGAAAGATAGATTTTGAACTAAAATCAGATAACTTTTCCTCCTGTACCCTTCCGTCATCAGAGTTACCTTCCACTGAAAATGTTGCAAGTGCAGACTTTGCAAGTGAGACGGCATAAATTGTGTGGAACTGGGTGTCAGTAGATTCTTGATCCTCAATCAACCACTGAAGGTACCTGCGCAATACAAAAACATAAATAACCTCGCCATGAACATCAAAGCAATCAAAAATATAAACATAACAATAACATGCAGGAAAAATAATAAATACACGAGTACATGACACCTAAAAGATAAATTAAATTAAACCTGTAACATGAAACTGGAATTCATCGAACATTTTGTGGTAATACCTTTGCAGGATTTCAACTTTTTTTGGATCAACTGCGGCAATCACTTCATCTGTAATAGAGAAAACCCAAAACAAAATTTACAGAAAATACTAATTAGCAGTAGGATAAGCTTATTAGCTCCAATGCTGCTTAAAAGTGCTACTAGATAGACACTGTTCCATGAAGACTGGAAGGGCTAAGCATCAAAGGCTAGATGCATCCAACTATCTAATTGATCTTAAATTACTTGAAATGATATGATGAAGACAATAAGTTACAAGAGAAACTAAGGTGCATAAGATAATTCCATAAATCACATAGATTAGTTAATTCAATTTGTCAAAATTAAGGGCAGATCTCTATGGTGACAAATCCAAAAGGACAAATCATACAACATATTTTAATAATAACATCCGTTAAAAGGGACAAACACAAAGTGGCATACAATTTAATACAAAAATGGAAAGAATAACATTACCAGACAAAATATGGATCATCAGAATTCCCTGGAAGATACCAACCTGGTGAAAGCTGATTTACTCTTTTTGTTGAAGTCAAAACTTCAACTGCAAGGACTGGGTTCACATCTGCAATCTAGGTAAAATCACCAAAACTGAAATTAGCTAATAGCTTTTAAAATAAAATTCTGGAAATAATACTCACGTCCAAATACTGCATAGTACATACCCATCCAAGATGCTGCAAGACTAAATCCTGATCAGATGACTCCTCCAGAATTTTTGATGCTTCAATCGCAGCAACCTCTGTACCAGACAAAACATTTGAAGTGCCTTCCCGAGAATCATTCTGCACAGGGTCTTCCCATAGTCCAGAAGAATAATTTCTGGCCAGAATGCGCCATATAGCAAGAGCCTTTGAGCTCATCCCTTTACTCGCATATAAGAAGGCAAGCGTCCGCAAATGCCCAGATTCATCTAATAGAGTCTCCAACTCCTCCTGCACCGCCCATGGAAGTTGTACGGTCATCCTTCAAGCAAGCTCCTGACAACAGCCTCTCTGTTTTGCAATGCACTGGAATACTAAGATTCCGCAGTCTACCATTGACTTATGCCTATAAACTAACTTAACATAGACATAGAACTCCCCAGACAGTGATTCATGCCCACCAAAAATCAGAGAACTCAACTATGCTACAAGTAATGGCACCCTTCAAATTCTATAAAATTGCTCTTAGGAAAATTCAGATGACTTCTTCTAAAAGACCAAATACCAGTGGCAATTTTGCTTTTGATGAAGCGGACCACACCTAAATAGAATAGAAGACAAAATTGAGAGTAAAAACCACTTTGTTAATGATTTACCCTCTGCTTGGGAGAAAAGTAATGAGCGTGAAAGCAAGGTAGAAGCAAGAATGTCGAAAGAGATTTGAGTTTTATACCCAACTCGATAAACAGAGAATCTATAAGAATTTTCCAACTTCCCAAACAAGCTGTATATTTCAAGGTTAACGCCTAATGGTTCCCTCAAAATTTTAGAGATGATATATTGAGCATAGTTCCAGGGGGCACTACCTATATTACAGTCCTATACTGACAACATTGTCTATATCAGAGTTTCAGGTCCTACACGTTTAGCTTGATAAAGTCTTCCACAAACTCACAAGAAAATCAATGAATAAATATTTCACCTTTATTGCACATGACAAAAACTAGTCATCCCTCAAGACATGATCATTAATGGGAAAAATTATTATTATCTCAAGCAAAAGGCCAAAAGGAAAGTGGGACATACCACAATGCAGCTGTTTTCTGAAGATGCCAACCTTTCCATATCATGAACATGGTTTAAGGCTCTGTAGAGGTACATCAAAAGTGTATCAACTCCCTCCCGCACTGATGAAGCCAATTCCTTCTCGCGGGAAACTTCTAGATACCTGGTGTATAATAACGACACCAAAAACACTCTCAGTTACAGAACAGGAAAATGCAACAATAAGATGTGAGTTGATCCAATCAGGAAAATATAGAAACCTGATAATATTTTTTATTGCTGATTCAAGTAGATTAGATCGAGTAGGTGGATTCAAAATAAAATCATCATCTACTGCAGTATCTATTCCTGCTTTCCTGAGGAAAATAGCCCTTTGGATAGCCATCAATCCATCGTCTACAACATCTTCGAGTGGAGCTGGTGGGGGATGCAAACCCCAAAATCGGTTCCTAGGAACCTGAAAACACAAGTTTGATACCATAAAGACATGCTATGTTCTATATAAAGTATAACTTCATATCTATGCAATTTCAAAGTTATTTTAGACTAAATACCAGGACAAACTTCTTTCTCTCAATCATTGACCCATTTCAACTAATTAAATTGCCAATAGCTACCCATCCTAGTCAGGAAAATTCTATCGATTAATCCGTATTCAAAGTTACATATGTCTAACTATTCACAAGAAACATTAAGTTGAACCTTGTTCCACCTTGAAAAACCAATTACCAGTTACCAAATCATTTCAGCAAGGCATTACCACAAATGATATTTATTCTATTTCAATTACTCAGTCAACAGAACGACAAGAGACAAGACAAGCCATGAAACTGAGACATATAATACATGCTCCGTGCAAAAACGCAGTAAACATTTCTAGAAACATAAAATAATACACAAAAAGTGCACACTTTCTAAAACAAAGATACAGAACTACCCAACTTGAGAATTATTAGACAATTCACTTGCAACATGTTAAACAAAAATATCCCAGCAGAGATGCAATGATATTTTTGGGCTTAAAACTACTTCTAACAAATAGCAAGTTCTAACTAATGCACACTTTTATTTCATTGTTACATTTGCAATACATTGCAAGACAAAGTTACACGACGACAACACATTCTAAGATGATAGTTTCCCAAGAACAATGTCAACCACTAATAGACAAACAGATAACACAAACCCAGCATAAGGCTAAAAATAATTTACCAGCAGAGACCAGCGATTTGGATCTCGCATTATAAATGGAAATACTTCAGAGGGCTGCATTGTCTTTGATTGCAAAAAGTGATTCACTGCTTCCTCAAAATGCAAGTCAAAAAGCAAGAGGAAACCCACTTGAGCATGAACAAAGGATAGCATTTCATCTGACATTTCACCTTGACTCTCGAGCTCCTCCACCAAGGAGATGGCTTCCTTGAAGTTTTTCTTTCTTAGCAAGTCTTTGATTTGTTCTTCTGAAGATACTTTCCAATAGAAAATAACCTGCCAATAGCCAAATCAAACATAACAAACCATTAGAAGCTCTTTGTCATTCAGGCTGCATCAGCAAAATGTACATCCAGAATAACAATCCATTCAGAAAATAATTGTGCCACTAATATATCTGTAGATTCCGGGATAGACAGTTCAGAATCCAAGGAAGTATAGCTATAGACAGGTAACAATAATGATGTATAACATATTACAAGTTCTATAACAATGCTGGATTGGACTTCTTGTTTTAACCCAAGCTCCACTTATGAAACATGTTGCAAAAGTACATGAATATATGTAGGGTTAGGTTAGGTTCTCTTGAATTGTTTATACAAGATTTGACAAGAAATCAGATATCAAATTCACATCACACACTGATTATTGCTAGAATTGTACAGATTGAGATATTAATTGGTCAAAAAAGTGATAAGATTCTTAAAATTGAAAAATGTGGTCTGCAGTCAAACTTACGGCTTGTCAAAGAGTTATTTACTCACTCAAGAGACATATTGTGCATCAAATAAATAAATCTAAAGATCAGAATCATTTCTTCGATAAAAACAAATAAATAAATAATCATTTTGTAGCTCATAACTTGCCCATACTCGCACGCTCTTTGGTAGTTCTAGCAGGTTCAAAAATCAATATTTTGAAATGATCATGCCACCTTTTGCAGCATTCGAATCCAATAGGGAAAACTTAATTAAAAAATTAACAATCTGCATCCACATTGCAAGAAATTTTATAGTTCTTTATTGATCAAGTTGTAGAGGATGAAACATTGGTTTTTTACACAGAATATATCCAAATGTATAACTTAAGAGGTTGGAAGGACTGGAAAGACAGGGAAGGATAAGTGTAAGAGATATGAACTATCCAATCTTTACGAGTTCGATGATTCTGAAAAGAAAAGATAAAAACTAAACTATCTCTTCAAACCCCATTTTGCAATCCTCTCAATTGAAGGAATAAAAAATCATTTCGCCTTGACAGTAACTAGTATTTCTAATATACCACTGCCATATCCTTAATACTCAAAGATCTTGTATTTATCCCTTGAAACAACTAAATGTAAGTAATTTGTCTTACTATCTTAGTACTTTGAAATATACTTTGTACCCCTCAAACCAGACAAATGTATGTAATTGATCAACTCGCTATTTCTCTTCTTTTCCCATCCCTCAGTTAACAACTACCATTTCTTTCTTATCTAACTAAACTCCAACGGAGTATTAGGGAAAATAAAGAACATATTTATTGATTGTTATTTTTCAGAATTCAGAATAATGAACTGAGTTCCTTAAGGGCCATAATCTATAGTTACCAGGTCTCAATATGGCTGGAAGGAAAAACAAAGATAAACATTTGAAGATTATTGATTTTTGTCAAATCTTCCACATATGGTCTAAAACCAAGACCAGGGATTAAAAGAAAGACAATAAATGATAACAAATGGAAAATTTCATCCTTAACCTAGCAGTTCCTCTTTCCAGAAAGACTTGAAGGTGAACAAAGAAGTCCTCAATTGAGAATTCTACATTTTGATGTTTTAGTTTTCTTAGGATAAAAAATAGGTCAGATTTTACCATAGCACCAAAACCTTTTGCTGATTTAGTTTCCGTTCCCCTCTGCTAACCAAAAATTGGCCAATCACATGTCCATGAGGTTGTCGGGACACAAAAGCATAGATAAGATTCGAATCGTAACTATGCCCTTTTAGTAGCCATGCTGTTTTTTTTTTCAATAGTTAAAACCACAATATTGTTACAACAGCTTAATTTTGATTATTGATATTTTTAGGAAAATTAAGTTATGTGAAAGTCACATTCATAAACTGTTATCGATCAATTGACCAATCAAAACATTGTACTGATAAATAAATCCTCAAAATGCCTGCATTCTAGGTTTGAAAATTCGATAGAATAACCTAACTTGAGAGAAATCATTTGCTTACCTTGGTGGGTGTGGCAACAGCAAGAAGTTTTCCATTCCCATCATCCTCATTGGCAATAAGGCAGCGTCCAATTCCTTCCCCACCAAAAATAACCGTCTGGATACAATTACCTGATCTCTTATTATATAAATCCATTTTCCCATCCCTCACAAGCACAATATAAGAGGATAATTCTCCCACAGAATCTGGTCTGCCACGGAAAATCAAACTCCCTCCAACTGGCTGCCCATGCTCATTAACAATAATTCCAACATTATCTACAAACATTAGAACTTTCTTCTCTTTCCATAACAACTTAAGCTCTGGCGTGGTAGATACATCTGGTAATGTAAATATCACCCCACTTTGACCCGTGACACAGGAAAATAAACTGTATCCATTAGAGGTACCGACGATTATAGAATCATTAAGCCAAACTATTGCCTTAACCCCGTCAGTACACTGTATCTCTTTCAAGATTACAAAAGACCCATTTGAATTATCATTGTCTTTGTCAGTCTTGGCTGGTCTATTATTCCCTAAAACAAGCTCAGCTAACACCAATCTTTTACCAATTACAGCAACGAAAACATTATTACCTCCAATTTGTTGCGCAAGTTCTTTCGTTTTAACTCCATTAGCTTTAATCCCAGCCCCCAACTTCTGCAAAAGTCGCTGACTTGTGCTGGAAGACTCCACATTACTAGCAGAAATCCCCAGCAAATCAGTACTCTCCGATTCACTGCTTCGAATTCTCTTAGCAATAGCACTCACTCCTTTCACGAAACTCAATTTCTTAACAGAATGAGACAAAAGTGAATCAGCTAAAAACAAGGAACCATCACAGAGCAACAGAAGCTTCCCAACATCAGCAAGAACGACCACCGATTCAATGGGCGAATCCCCAACCGAAACACTTAGCAAAAACGAAACGTTTCGTCCGGAGAGATCGAAATCGAGAGTGGAGTTTGGATCATTGGGCACGACGGCGGAAGCAGTGGGTGCATGGTCAGGGTTAGTCGAGAACAAAAGGAGGGATCCTGAGAAGGTGCCGACGTAGATTAGGATTTGGGAATCGGAGACGGAAGAGAGGGCGAGAGATCGAATTGAAGTGCGAAAGTAGGAGGATAGGTCAATTGTGGAGAGTGGTTCGAGAACGGTTGGGCCAGTAGGATCTTGATTGGCCATGGAAGTGTGAATAGACAATAGAAATAGAGAGGTTAAGGAAATGGAGAAGTGAAGTCCATTGTTGATGGAGAGGTTAAGGAGATGGAGAACTGATCCAGAAGGTTTTGGGAAGTTAATGTTCGATTGAACAGAGAAGACCAGAGTCGATTTTCTGGTCTGCGCTGCGCCTTGCCTACGGCCCCAATATTTCCTTTTCCTTTTTTTTTTTTTTTTTTTTTTTTTTTTTTTTTTTTTTTTTGAAATTGTTATTTACTCGTTTACGGTTTGTTTCTGCTTTTCGTAACAGTTTTTTAGCTTTTCAATCCAAAAAGTAAAAGAAACTAGCATTTGGTTAGAAATTTTAATTATTTTTAACTGTTTTACAGGAAAAAAAAAAACTTTTAAAAAAAAAACTCCTTTTTAGAACTTTTCACAAAAATCTCATTTTTAGAGATTTTCATGAAAAAATTTTTATAATTATTTGATTTTTATAAATTTAACATTTCTAAAATAATAAATTATGTTTTTATATAAATATGTAGAGTTTTTATGAAATTTTTTTATCTCTATAAATATTAAAAATTAAGCAAGATCAATTCCTCAAATTAATTTATTTAGGCTAGTTTTATTTTTTTTAATTTATTTATATTAATTTAGTCAACAATTAAAAACATATTATTTTGATGCATTTTGCATAGATTAAACTATAATTTACATTATTTTTGTACACTTATGAAGTTGCTATTTAATGAAACTTATAATTTTTGAAGTGTAATAAAAATTATTTTTTAATTATCTAATTATTTTTACTCATATTTATGTAATATTGTTATTTTTGTATAATTATTGTATAATGGAATAAAATATATATCTATATTAGTCTTTTTACATTTCAACAACAACAGCTGATACTAAATTTACCAAATGGTATTAATTAATTAGCTAACAGCTAACATAAACAGCAAACAGCTATTAGCTAACAGCTGAACCAAACAGGCCCTTAATCCAATTCTTCTTTGCGTTGCTGCTTGAGTTCTTTCTTTTTTACATTTTTTATTTCTTATTTGCCTTTTCATATTCTTTTCTTCACGTTCTTCATCGTTGATCGTAGTTTATCCACGGTTGTCGTCTCATCATCAGCGCTCTTTCTCCTTTTATCCACCGCTAACTCCGTTTATTTTTTCCATCGTCGTCGACAATTCCTTCATCCTTTCGTGTTGCTCTTTGTTGTAGCTGGGTTGAAATCTTCATGCTAATATCATTTCCATCTTTGATTACTTCTTCTCTACCCCTGATCGGCTTCCTCTCGGTAAGTTTTATGTTTTGGTGAATTTGAATTTTGGATGAGTTGTGAGTTTTTGAGTTTTTGAATTTTAACTTGTTAATCTCGTTTTTTTTTTTTTTTTTTTTTTGAGTTGTGAGTTTTTAAATTTGAAATTTAAATTGTTTTTGTAATCTAATTGAAAGCAAGTCAATTTAAGAAAATGTTAATTGAGAATAATCCACATGTATCAGTCACACTATAATGCTTAAACAATGTATAAATAACATAGTTGTGAAAACCAGACCGGACCGACTGGTCGGACCGTGTTCTACCGGAACCGGAGATCAGACCGGTCGGTTTTTATCCGGTTTTCACTTTGGTCAATAACCGGTCAAATTTCGGTAACAGGAAAACTGTGAACCTGTCCGGTTTTCCGATTCGACCAGACTTTTTTTTTTTTTTTAAAAATTATTTGAATATAAAATTTAAGTTATTATTTTGAGGTGTTTTTAATTAAAATAAAATATAGTTTGTATTTTTAAATTATTTTAAATTAAATTGACATTTTATTGTAACTAAAAAAATTATATTTCATAAATTGAGTTTTTTTAATTACTATATTGTGTTTGAAATGTTTAAACTTAAAGAATTATAATAAAAATATTCAAATTTTTATAAATTATAAATATAAAAATAAAAATATATTAATATTTTTATATATTTATTAAATCCGGTTCGATTCTGGTTTATTCCGGTTTAATCCAAAATCCATGAATCCATCCCTTCACCGGTTCAATGACCGGTACGGATCTGAAAACCATGATAAATAAAGTATAATCAATGTACTAAAATGTATAATTAAAGTATAATTAGGGTATCATAAGATATAACTAAAGTATAATTAATGTATTAGCAAGTATAACTAAGGTATAATTTATTATGAAGAGCACAAGATGTAAAATAACTTTGGATTGATTTTTTTAATGTAATTTTTCTTCTTTTTATATACAATAAATGAATAATATTGCAAGCTTAATGAACACTAATTAATACTGTTGTTTTCAGGCCTTTGACACCTTACTGCGAAAGTTACAAAAGTTTATTTCTCATGGAGCATTTGTGGCTGATTTGTTTGAGAAGTTGGTGTGATTGGGTTTCAATGGTTTCCACCAGAAAATACAGTCAAGATTTATGCTTAGTCTAAATGCTGTAAAGCATAATTTTTAAGTTGAAATGATAAAAATTTAATTGTAGTGATTAGATTCTTGCTTTGTATCACAAGGTATAACTTAGTTATAATATTTATAAATTTTAAATACATTGTTATACACTATTATACACTGTTATACACTGCTTATACATTGTTATACACTATTATACACTGTTATATACTGCTTATACATTGTTATACATTTCTTATACATTGTTATACACTCTTTATATACTTCTTATACACTTATTGTATATTGTTATATACTCTTTATACACTTCTTATATATTGTTATACCTTGTTTATACACTGCTTATACATTGTTATACACATCTTATACATTGTTATACACTGTTTATACACTTCTTATACATTGTTATACACAGTTATTATGAGCAGACGATGTTTTCGACGGAACGCGGACTCTCTTTCGAAAGAGGCACCTTGATTTCGTGCGATCCCTCCCTCGCGTGGGGTTTTTATAATGGAAATTCATTTTTAGAAAATTGAATTGTTTCATAAAAGAATCGAGATCGAAGTCTCGATGAACAGTGTAGGAGTCGCCACCCGGCTCAGCTCAACCGGGAAATTTCAGTGTAGCTGAACCGGACGAACGGCCGCCACACTATCCAGAGATCTAGGTCCGGACAAATCCCCTATTTCATGTCTAATCAAAATAAAAATTGGCCAACGTTCTTTGAAGTATTTCAAATTCTAAAGATGGATTTTATTGCATTAAATTAAGCATAAAAATAAAAAAAAACTCTCGTCCTCACTTTACAAACGCCTAAAATACATGATTTATCTAGAAAGATACAACCGCCTAAATACACGAATTAATCTATTAAATACATCAAAAATGAAAATAAAACTAACTAAAAGCTGCAAAACATAGGGTTAGCACAGTTTAGGCACACCAAAAGTAGGACTCAAGTAGGACAGAATGGGATTTTAAGGATTCGGGAACATGCATTTAGGGGGATAACCGGGTCGGCTAGGCTAGCCGGCCCGATTAGACCTGGAAAATATTTTGAAACGTCCCTGTATTTTTGGTTTTGTGAGAAAATCATTTTGAAAGCAATTTATTTTCCGGTTTAATTTAGTTTAGCATGTGAGGTGGGTCGGTTTTCGGGAGAATTAGGTCTCCGTCTTTGTATTGTTCTAAATGCAATAATACTGGAAATTGAATCTAAGGTCGTGAATACACACAACAAAATTCATTTTGATGATTTTCTGGTTTTTCTAAATTTTTATGGATTTTAGAAATTTTTCTGGATTAAAATAGAAATTCTGCTCCTGGACGAGCATTACAGTCGTGCGACTGTAACTACAATCGTACGACTGTAATTACAGTCGTGCGACTTTAATCCTTCCAATTGCAGGATTTCGCCAAAATTATTCAAAAGAAACTGAAAACCTGGAGAGAAATTAAGAACACTCGTACAACTGTATTTACAGTCGTACGACTGTTCTTCAACTCAAGAACGGTCGTACGACTGTTCTTGATTTCCAGAAACAGCAGGTTCGAAAAATGAAATTTAAATGCACAAAATACACCAAATCACCCAGAAAGTACAAGAAAATGAAGGTTTGAAGTGTATTTACCTCTTTGACGCTGATCCTCCGTATGAATGACCCCTGGCAACGCCTCAATCCACACCAAATTGCTTCTTTTCCTTTGAGTTGAGGTTGAGAAGTTGAGTCCAAAAATCTCCAAAATGTCAAGGATTCCTAAAGTTTTAAGTCCGAATTCGATTTAATTTAGAGTGTCAGATTATTAACCTAAAATTTCCAATAGGTTTTTAACTTAACACTTGAGAATTAAAAGAAAAAGAAGAGGAAAAAAGCTTATATTTTGTGATGGTTCTTTTCCTTGCCTTTTTCTCTCTTTTCTCTCTAAATTCTTTCTGATTTTTCTTAAGCCAAAAGTCCCCTCCAAAACCTCTTCTTTTTCCTCATCTCTCTTCTTATGTCTGATTTCTTGCTGTAAAAAACGAGCATTTAATGCTCTCCTTTTTTCCTCATTTTTCTACTCCATAGGTATGAGCTGCTGTACATGCTCCGAGGTTACAGTTGTACGATTGTAATTTTTAATTACAGTCGCACGAGTGTATTTATAGTCGTGTGACACGTGTAATTTTTTTTTTTTGAGTCCGAAAAATACCGGCTCTTACAGTTATACATTGGTTGTACACTATAATGCTTAAACAATGTATAAAATAATGTATAAACAAGGTCTAACAGTTTCACAAAGGTATAAACAATGTATAACTAAAGTATGATTATTGTATCACAAGGTATAACAAACGTATAATATTTATAAAAATTATAAATACATTGTTATACACTGTTTATACACTTCTTATACATTATTATACACTATTCTACACTTCTTATACGCTGTTATACACTTTTATACATTGTTTGTACATTACTTATATATTGTTATACACTTTTTATGCAATGTTATATGTTTATACACTTATTATACATTGTTATACACTCTTTATACACTGCTTATACATTGCTATACACTTATTAGACACTGCTATATACTTTTTATATACTGCTTATACATTGTTATACACTTCTTATATATTGTTATACACTTCTTATACATTGTTATACACTGTTTATATACTTCTTATACACTTCTTATACATTGCTTATACATTATTATACACCATTTATACACTTCTTATACATTATTATACATTGTTACACACTGTTATACACTTCTTATAAATTGTTATACATTTCTTATACATATGTTATACATTGGTTATACACTATAATGCTTAAACAATGTATAAAATAAGGTACAAACAATGTATAAACAAGGTTTAACAGTTTCACAAAGGTATAAACAATGTATAACTAAAGTATGATTATTATATCACAGGGTATAACTAACGTATACTATTTATAAAAGTTATAAACACACTGTTATACACTACTTATACATTATAATACTTAAACAATGTATAAATAAGGTATAATTAATGTATCACAATGTATAATTAATTATAATTACAGTAATTATACCTTAGTTATATCTTAATTATACCCTAAGATACACTATTACAGTGATTATACCTTAGTTATACCTTAAGATACACTATTATATTGGTTATACCTTAGTTATACCTTAAGATAAACTATTACAGTGATTATACCTTAGTTATACTTTAATTATATCTTAAAATATACTATTACAGTGATTATACCTTAGTTCTACCTTGTAACAGTTTCTTATTATTGTTATATATGTTTTCATTGTCACATACGTTATTTATACATTTTTTTTCTGCTATATACTATTTTCATACATTGTTTATACACTATTTATATAAAAACTGAAGGTGAAAAAAAAAAGGAAAAAATATATACATATGGATCTCCCTTAAGATATACTATTACAGTGATTACACATTAGTTATACCTTAGTTATACCTTAAGATACAAATGTATAATTAGTTATACCTTAGTAAAAAAAATATGTCGGAAAAAATATAAACATATGGATCTTGTTTTGAAGATTAAAAAAAAATTTCTAAAGTCGCATGACAAAAAATAAACAAATTTTGAGAGATAAATGCAAAATTAGATTAAAAATTATAAAAATATGAGAGAGAAATGTGAACAAAGTAAAGAAGGTATTTTGGAAATTTTGATATTTTGCTTTGTTGTTTATTATGGATGAGTCACGTAATGCAAGAATAATTTTTTTAGGTATTTTTGAAATTTTGAAAAGTTTTTAATGTATTTATGCAAACTTTTCTTTTTGAGATAAAATGTAATATAGTGCCAAAAAGTATGTATTTATGTAAAATGCCCTTTTTCTTAAGTACTTTCTATCTATAGGCAAAACAAAGCCCACATAGAATATATAATTTTTTGGGCAAATTACAAAAAAAAAAAAAAAAAAACCCTGTGGTTTCATTTTTTTTGCAAATAAAGGATTGTGGTTTTTTTTGTTTAAAAAAAAGGATTGTGTTTTAAAATGTTCACAAAAAAAGGATAGCTAAAATTAAATCATGACATTACATAGGGTATTCTTGTTCATTTTGAACTCAAAATTTTCAAGTCGATTAATAAAAATACAATACACATGAATGATAAATTTTGAAAATTTTTGAAAAGCGCAAATATTTTTATAAATTAAATAATGATAATAGATTTTAAAAAAATCATAACAAATTGAAAAATCTTTGAAAAATATTCAAATTTTGATGTAAAATTCTTAAATAATATACATAAATTATTGGTATGTTAAATAACTAAAAATACCCTCCGCTATATAATCATTTTTAACGGAAAAATGTTAGTTATCCTTTTTTTTGTTAACATTGTAAAACACAATCCTCTTTTTTAAACAAAAAAAAAACCGCAGTCCTTTATTTGCAAAAAAGTGAAACCACCGGGTTTTTTTTGTAATTTGCCCTAATTTTTTATATATATACATTAACTCCAAACTTAACATATTTGTTTCATGTAGACATAGACAAATTTTTTTTTCTTGTAGTCTTCTCTTTCTCCGGTCAGTATTTTTCTTCGTCAATCACGATTCTCTTCATCTACTCCTCCCATTTCATGTATTACATTTTTTTCTGCAATCTTCTCTTTCCCAAATGACAATTCCTCTTATCTACTTCTCTCTTTTGAAACCACCATTTCTTTTATTTTTAATTTCTCTCTCAATGCTATTAAAATTTTTTAAAGTTAATAATATAAATATTGAATATAAATCCACTTAGAATAACAAACCGTTCAACTTTCCAAAACCATACTTTTTCTTTCCTTCTCCAGTAGGGAATTAACACTAGTTTTTACTGAAAACAACGAGATCATATATTATACGTTTAATTTATATTATAGTGTGTTTTGCCTTATTTATATTATAAGTTAAATTTCATAAGAAAAGTATAGGCTTAATATTTTTTGGAAATTAATTAAATTTTTTTTAAATGGGATATTAGAATCATATAAAACAAAACTTTTCTCCTTTTTTAAATTTCAGGTATTCTCATTGAGATAATTTCATTCAGTGTTTCATCAAAGTAAACGTTCTTCACTTCTTTTTGCATATATATTTAGCGGGTATCGAACTTGAATATCTCTATAAATTAGTCAACGTTGTCAGCTAAACTAAAACCTGTAGGCTCTAAATTCAGACATTATTTCAATAAGTCTAGCTAGTCAAGCTATTTGACCCACCAAATTAAAATTGGAAAAATTTTGACCCTAATATTTTAAAAATATTTGTAATTTAGATGAAGAGATGAAAGTAATGAAGTAGTTGGTATTTGAGTAAGCCCAAGTATTGGATTAAAAAATTTGATTGGAGCAATGTTCGATTCAAATGAAATTTCTTTGAAATATTAGTCCTAAAAATTAACTTTAGGATTTAGAACCTTAAAAATAAGATTAAACGTGGAAACCACATGCCCATTTTTGGCTTGTGGATTCCACGCGTTGGTCTTTATTTTTATTTTTTTAATTTCTTCGTCCTTTTTTCTTTATTTTCCCGTAAAATTGTTCAATTAAGACCATAGTTTCTTTACAATTCTCCAATTTTGGATGGATTTCCTGTTAATATTCGATTACTCGTTCAAGATTTGATCGTATACCTTTTAGAAGAATCATCTCCTAATTAAAATTATGTATATATACTAATATTCGAACTCGAAATCTTTGCATTATGATGCTGCCAGATAGTATTGATAAGAAAATATGTCGAATTAGTCTTAAAAAATTAAGATTAAGACTATTATTCATACGCATTAAATTTTGTTATGTTATTTAACACATTGCACTAATGATTAATTGTAAATACTAAGCTGTGGATTTTTATGAAACCATTTAATCTAAAAGTTTAAGCTGATATATTAGTATAATTATAGGACTATTCTATAATGTGTTGAAATTTAATTAACAAAATAGAGTCAGGATTTGAACCATATCATGACCTAAAAAATTAAGCTGATAAGTAAGTCCAATTATAGCTTTTTATTATTATCTCTGTACTCTAACACGAATTAAAGATAAAATTATAAGTAAAATTCAAATCTAGTTACAAATAGGATACCAATATTTTATATATTATATAAAAGTTTTACTCGTGTTTAAAAAAAGAAAAAGAAAAAGAAAAAGAAAATCTCTTATCCAAAACAAAACAATAAAAGAAGAACAAGATAGAAAGATAGCATAGAGGATCTGAAAACTAAACCACCAAACAGTTCCAACCAATAAGAACACTCCACCTCAGCATTCTTACTTCTCCCACCTTATCCCTCCAAATCCCTCCATTTCCACCACTAATCCCATTCTCTCAGAATCAAAAACCCCTCTCTCACTCTCCACTCTTCATTTTTCTCCCAATCCCCAAAAAAATATCAAGAACAAATTCATTTAAAAACAAAAATGTCTCTCACTGTACCAACAAATCTCTCCCTCTTGAAGCCGAAACTCGGATCTTCACTGAATCCAACAAGATCAGCATCAAAATCATCGGTAATCGTATGCTCCAGCTCCGCCGCTGAAGAATCCGGTAAAAAATCACAACTGCAAGCCTTCTCCGCTGCACTCGCTTTATCATCCATCCTTCTATCAGCTCCACTCCCGGCCGTCGCGGACATCTCCGGCCTCACACCGTGCAAAGAATCGAAGCAATTCGCAAAGCGAGAGAAGCAGCAGATTAAAAAATTGGAATCTTCTCTAAAACTCTACGCTCCGGATAGCGCTCCGGCGTTGGCTCTGAAAGCGACGATTGAGAAGACGAAACGCCGATTTGAAGCGTATGGAGAGAAAGGATTGCTGTGTGGATCGGACGGGCTGCCGCATCTGATTGTGAGCGGAGACCAGAGGCATTGGGGGGAGTTTATTACGCCGGGGCTTTTGTTTCTGTACATTGCAGGGTGGATTGGATGGGTTGGGAGAAGCTATTTGATTGCTATTAGAGATGAGAAGAAGCCGGCGATGAAGGAGATTATCATTGATGTTCCTTTAGCTTCTAGTTTGGCTTTCAGAGGATTTTCATGGCCGATTGCTGCTTACAGAGAACTTGTTAATGGTGATCTTGTGGTGAAGGACGTTTGAATTTTTGGATTTGTATAATCTCAGAATTTGAATATCAGGTAAATTCTTATCCAACATGGAAGTATTTCAGTAATGTTAATATGATTATTAGAATATTTTACTTACTTTTTCGAGGGAGAATTTTGGTTCAATTAGTTTAATCATTAACAGAAACATTACTCTTCTAAAAATTAATTTTGTTGCAAATTTACAACATTAAATACAATAAATTTCATAATCATCATCATCATCATCATTAATAATCATATAGGTAAATGTTGTTTGGCACAGGAATAGGATGGGAAGAGGAAGGAAAGGTTTGTGGAGGATAATGGTTTGATGGAGGAAAGTGAAGAGGAAGGCGGGAGAGAGATGATTGGAGATTCTGTTTGTATTTTTAATTTTATGGTGAACATTTTACTTGTATGTATCTAATGCTTGTGTTTGACTTTTTCTCCATTGGAAGGAAAAATTTACTTCACCATCATCCAACAAAATTCCAAGCTACCAACAAATTCATTCATGATCTTCAAAAAAAAAAAAAAAAAAAAATATATATATATATATATATATATATATATGTAATTGCACTCACAAAACTTTTAATTTTGATTTGATGTTTAATAAGGCCAAGTTTGTGATTGCTGTTAGTGAAAATGTTTTTTCCCATAGCTAGATTTCATTACTTTATTTAAAAATAGTTTTAAATGTTTTTCCTGTTTTTTCCTGAATACAATCTGACTTTCACCAATTATGCATTTAAGGCTGATTTCCGTAGCTCGCAAAGTAGTTTTTGGTGGAAAGCTGTTTTCACGCAACTCTAAACGCAGCCTAAGATCATTTAATTTGATGTACTATCTTGTATTAATTTGACATTAAAAAGAGATGGATAAAGTTCTAAACTTTTGTAAGAAAGTTAAATTTTATTTTAGGGTCATCAAGGCCCAACATTATCAAAAATGGCTAATTGTATCGTTCACTAAAATGTTTTTGACAACAACTAGAATTTGTAACAAATTTTGTGATTTTTAAAAATTATGAGTAATTTTGATTTTTTTAAAATGTTAATATTATTTATCGGTAAATGGTATAATTGGCTTTGTTTTGTAACGTTATTATTTGAACTTTGTTTCGAAAAAAATTCATAAGTAGCTTATTTTTAGAGATATGTAGACTGCCGAAAGCAGCACCGAAAGTAGCTTTCAGCTAAAGCAAGGGAATTTTACTTTGGTTGAAAGTTGCTTTTCGTAGCCTTAAATGTACAATTGGTAAAAGTCAGATTGTATTAAAAAAAGTACCGGAAAAACACTTAAAACTACGTTTAAAGAAAATAATGAAACCTAGCTATGAGGAAAAACACTTTCACTAACAGCAATTCCAAACTGACCCGTAGTCAACTCGATTAACATAATTTTCAATTTCAAGTACAACTTTGAGAATTTTCTTCGAAATTAACAAAAGCCTGTGGCCCAAAAGGAAACATTATTCAAGGTAATTAAGTGTATTTCTGCCATGGTTAAGATGATTAATTTAAAGCTAGATGAAATATTATAATTATCGTATATAATGTTAAAAAGTATATATACAACATAGTTAATCCCAAAAGCAAAGAAGCTACTCAAAACTTCACTACAGCCACCACTAACACGGCCATCGCCACCACGGGCCGGCCGGCCGGCCGGGCTTCAACTACAAGCAAGTGTTACCAGAATTACATAGAGTAGGCTGGAGAAATAGGAAATTGAGAAATTAATAGTGACTAGGAGAAGAAAAATTTGTGATCAGCAAGGCCACATAGACTCTCCAAAATTGGCATGGTCCATTAAATCCATGTCAAAAAAAGGCTTAACCTGAGACCCAATGGCTCTAGAGGATGGGGATCCACTGCTAGTTGGGCTAGTCGGGCTGAGCCCATAGTTGTTTGTGATGGCAATCTGGCGAACCCGAAGGTGCACCACTTCGGCTTGGGCTAAAGCTAACTGGGTCTGGAGTGCATCGATTTGTTGTTGTAAAGAAGAAATGGCTCCTACGCATCCGTAAACTGGGTCTCGAATCCTTGCATTCGCCTCGTAGACCATGCTGCTCACTGCATCCCCACGCTGCTGCACCGGTAGTTCCTGCCCAAAATAAACTTGCCTTAGTTTGGCCATATTTCACAAAGATTACAAGAAGCTTTTGAGAAATTCTTACAATGGTTATGATCCATATGAATTATATTAGTGAAATACATATGAACATATAACAAATATATGAATATCCATTTAAAGACTAGAGGTTAAATATTCAAAAATAAAATATCAGAAAACAAATCAATTTTATTCAAAGTTAGAAACTGAAAAGGAATTTTTTTTTTTTTTTTTCCTGAATACCCACATGAAATAAATTCACTCTTAATTTTATAATTGAGGATAAATGAATTTTAATTATTATTTGTATTAATATTCGTTTATTACTTTATTTTTGTTATCAATTGTAGTGGAGACTTGAGACTGGAGAGCACTTTTGTATGATTATCCAAATAATCCAAATAAAAAGGGCAAAACCCATAATAAAACATAAAATTTAATATTAACAACCTGAACACTATAAAAGAAAAAAAAATTAATTAAATGGAACAAAAGAAATCTTAGTAATTGAAAATAAGTAAAAGGGACTTGATAGCATAAATTTATAAAATTTAAGGGTGCAATAGAAAAAAGTCGAAATTGAAAAGCTTAAACAAATATGTAAAGTTGAGGGATTTATTTAGAATTATATTTTGCAACAAAAATCTGTCAAAATGCAATCATTAGACATATTTATGTGGGTTTTATATGAATGCTGGTAAAAAGAAATTTTTAAAATTTTTTATAGTAAAATAATTAATAATTTAAGTGAAATTCAAATTTTAGAGAAAATAAATAAAGTAAAAATAGCTTTTGTTGAATGTGGATGTCTTTTTCGGTTTGTTGCTGCTTCTTTTGCACCGAATACCATAATCACCAGTACTTAATTTTCTTTTTTTCTATTAAATAATTAAAAAATAAAATAAAAGAAATTAAATAATTCACATTAAATTATGGCATTGAAGTGATGAGTCAGCCAAAATTTATAGATTATTATACTCACAACAATAAATTCTAATTATTATTGTAAATACATTTGTCAACGTAGTAGTTAGTTAGCACAAATAATCTTTGAGATTTTGGAATTGGTTCCATTTTTGTAAAAACAAATATTTAACACAATTTGATTTTGATGGTCAAATTTAGAAGCCAAATGATTCTCTATCCCAAGAAAATGATACAATCTGACTAAGTATAAATGCAATAAATTTTAAAGTTTTAATGAAAAGGCCATTCCATCTAACTTAGATTTTATCCTGAATCCTTGTTTTCGGGAAAACAACAATCATATTCACTGGAAATATCACATGGATGACATGTTATGTAGATTAAAAAAAAAAGTTATACTTATTCCACGCGGTAAAAAATTAAAAAAAAAAATTTCATATAAAAAAAAGGGACATCTCTGACAAATGTGTTTGCTGGTTTCCGATAAATGAACTACAAGTAACGAACTAAACTCTGATAGCTGTCCTATAAAATAATATTTTTGGTTTTATGACTTTTCTGTTATGTTTCTAATATGAAAAGCTATAACCCCAATGGATAGAAATTATCCCATGAAATTATATCACATGGATGACATGTTATAAAAAATTTTCCACGTAAATAAAAATAGAAGTTATACTTATTCCATGCAGTAAAAATTAAAAAAAAAAAAAAAATTCACATAAAAAAAAGGGCATCTCCGACGAATATGTTTGCTGGTTTCCGATAAATAAACTACGAGTGACACTAAAGTTAAACTCTGATAGCTGTTCCGTGAAATAATATTTTGGATTTATGACTTTTCTGTTGTGTTTCGGACATGAAAAGCCATAACCCGAATTCAAGGAAATTGTACTCAAAGGAAAAAACAAAAGGGATAAAGACAGAGGGGAAAGGACAAACCTGCAACATCTTGTTGACATTGCTAGCACCAAAGACCTTATGAACATTAGCAAATTTGTGGGGTTGATCAGCTGGGAAATATGGAGCGAATACACAGTCTTGTGCACACCTTCTTCTTAATAGCTTGCATGCTGCACATGGCGATCCTCCTCCTCCTCCTTTTTTCCCACTCTCTTTCATCTCTTTATTTTTTTTTTTTATTATTATTTTTTTTCTATTTCTACTACTTCTAATTAATTGTGAATCAAATATTTTTCTAAAAAGAAAAAAAAAACTAGTAGATGCTAAAACATGTACTAGAAGTTAGAAGATCGATCGTTTAATACCGATCAATAGAGTTGTATGATTCGCAGATCGTTTAAGAAAAACCCAAAACGCTCGAACTTAAGAAGAGTTAGTGAAATTGATGAGTGGGAAGCAAAGGGAAAGTGGAAGAGAAGATGTGTTTTTTGGGATTGTTTTAGGAGCATGACAAGAAAGAAAATGTTGTTTAAATAAGGAAAAATAAAAGTAAGAAAAAAGAATTCTAAATTAGAAATGTGTCCCACACCAATCTTTCCTTTCAGATTTTGGACGACATAAACATTTCTTGTGACATTGTCCCTTTTGGCGCCCATTTCCTTTATTTATTTATTATTATTATTATTGTCTTTATTTGATCATTATCTATTGCAAAATATAATATTAATTATACATGTAACAAAAAAATAAATGTGATCGGCTACACGAGTGAATTTTTTAAATATATTACTCAAATCCAATTTTCTAATTATGACCCATATGTTAGTCTACCAAATGATATTATACGTAGATATAATAATTTTATTTTCTAATAATATAATATTTGATTTCAAGGAAACTCGAATGAAAAAAATGTCTTTTGAAATAGACCGAATGTATATATATTTTCCTGAATTTGACCAAAAACGCTTATTGTCTCCCTGAACTTTGAAAATATCCTAACGTCCCCCTGAATTTCTTAAAAGTGTTCTAATGTCTTCCTGAATTTCTTAAAATTGGTCCAGTTTGCCCCCGAAATCCCATAAAAACCAGAGTTTGTTTTGAAAAGTCAAACATGAGACTACCAATAATTGAGTGACACGTGGCAGCAAGGAGGCAAACTGTGTTATTTTTTCAAAGTTTAGGAGGCATTAGAATATTTTAAAAGTTTAAACAGGCAGTAAACGTTTTTGGATAAGTTCAGGGTATCTATGTAATTAGCTTTTGAAATATTATAAATGTGAAATCAAAATTAATAATGGCTTGGAAATTGAATTGATAATAATAAAATAATGAGTAAAAAAAAAAAAAAAAAAAAGAAGTTGAAATTGGAAAAGTTGAATAAATGTTTCCTACTAATAATTACAAAAGAAAAATCGGGCCATGCGATGCGCATGTTATCTGTACGGCCTCTTTCAGGAGAAGGAAGAGAGTGTGAATATATAAATGGATTAATGATGATTCATGTTTAATTATTAATTAACCATCCTCATTGGAAATTAATTTCATGCCAACAAGATAATTAAATTTCCTTTCTACTTGACAAGTTTGACTGTTAAAAGTTCATATATGATTAAGATGTTCCAATTTTATTTTATTTTATTTTTTCAAATTCATATCCTTAAAAAAATTTAGTTTTATTTGTATTTAAATAAAATTTTAGAATATTTACGACGTATTGCATCATCCTTATATTAAAAAATTAAACTAATACCACATAATAATTAGTATTTAAAAGATTGAGATTTATTTAGATCATATGGTATGTAAATAATGAATTGATAAACAAAAAAATTATTTGCACAATATCATGGGAAATTTTACAATAGACCCGGTTCATGTGGATATTTCCAATGAAAAATTGACACATAAGTTTTTTTTATTTTTCCAATGCTCATATTACTTATGTGTCAATTTTTCAGTTGAACGGTTCACATGGACCCGGTCCACTATAAAATTTCTCCAATATCATTTACTGGTTACATAAAGTAATTTATTAACTTGGCGTACAAATTAATTTGTACTAGATGTATTCTAAAATTTATGGTGTTTATAGAGTTGACTTTGAATTGGTCTAACTTTGGTGGCGTTTGATAAAACTGAAAATTAAGTGTTGAAAAATTAAGCGTTAAATTTGAAGTGTTGAATATTATAAATACTGAAAATATTAAATAATAGAGTTGTTTGACAAACCGAAAAAAAAAAGGGAATTAAAAAATATATTAACAATGTCCAACTTAAAATTATAAGTAAAACATTTTTGTTTATTAGATTAAGTCATTTTTTAACTTAACTGAAACTTTTAAGCAGTATTGTCAAATAAGCTTAAAACAAATAAGTACTTAGAATATTAATTTTAAGTGCTGAAACAGTTTATCAAACAACCCCTTGACTACGCAAAATGTTGGATTATGGATGCGCTAAAAATAAAGACTAACATAAATAGCATTTTTATTTAATTGAAGCTATGAATATAAATTGATGGAGAAAAAACGAGGCCTAATTGAGAAATTATGTTAAAAATAAAATAAAATCGAAGGGAAAATATAATTAAAATCAATCTTGTATAAGGTAAATAATAAAAAAATTAATTAAAATAATAAAATTTAATTAATTTGGTATGTCTTCAAGTATAGTTTGGTAGCCCGACAGCTAAACATTGCATGTTTTTAAATGAGTTAATATCATTAAGCTCCAACAAATGACACTCTTTTTATCTTAATTTGCAAGTCAAATTAATTTTTAATGCTGGATTTTATAATTATTGTAATAATTACATGATTAAAAACATTGGTTGGTATATATATATATATAGATAGATCCTTCTGATTAATCATATTTGGCAAAGAAATTGGAAGTGGACAGTGGACCAATACATGGGTTGACCTTTGCAAAAGTCAAACGGAAGTCAGTAAATTAAGTTGACTAAAAAATAATGATAAGAGTGGGGGTTACGTTCATCTCTATGTCTGCTAAAATTCTGATAAATTTTTTTTTTTGTCATAATTTTAATTTGGTGAAATATAGTAAGTTTTTCTTAAAAATGCAAACTTTGTGTATAAATTCATGATAACACCGAGTCCTAAAACATACCGCGTGTCTCACATGGTTATTGACCGCGTCGCTCATCCATGATTTTACACAACAACCAATTGCCTCATGATGCTTCTTCAACTTTCCACTCGGTCACCAAGAACAATTGCGAGGCAACACCTTTAAAAATGACCGACTGGATCAAGAAAACAAGCCTGTTGTGCAACTGCTCAGACAACTTGTACCCTAATTAGGCTATCTGTTTAAAAGGACAGGTAAGCTGGTTTCCACTGTACAAGTGTAAGGATTGGATCTTGTACTAGCAATAGGCACCGTGAAGATAAGTACAGGGTAAGTCTGCAGCATAGGCATGCCAAAAGGGGACCAAGAGCAGTCCATGCCCAACCAATAAGGGATGAACGTACATAATGGCCTGACAAAGCCACGCGAACTAATCAGGTGTAAGCGCCGGAATTTTCCGTCCTAAAAAAAAAGAGTTGTCGTACCAGGACTGTAATTACATTCGTGATATTGTATTACAGTCGTACGACTGTAATATAATACCACGACGATAATTACAGAATGAAATACAGGACCAGGTACAGCAGCCTATGCCTAGGGGATAGAAATTTGGAGGCTGAAGGGAGAGCAATTATTGCTCGCCCCCTTTGCAGCCAAAAAGGAAAAGAAGAGATAAAAAGGAAAAAAGGCAAGAAGAGAAGGGGGGATATGAGATTTTAGAGATTTTAAAGAGAGAAAAGAGAGGAAAAGGGAAGGGAAAGAAAAACTTACAAAAAGACAAGTTTTTTTCCCTCTTCTTTTTCTTTTGATTCTTGAAGGATTAAGCCTAAAATTGGATAGAAATCTTAGCTTAATAATCTGACACACTAAACTCAATTAATTTCGGACTTAAAGCTCTCAGAAACCTTGACATTTTGGGAGAAATTTGGACAACTTTTCAAACCACAACTCAAGGAAAAAAGAAGCAATTTGGAAGGGATTGAAGCGTTTCCAGCGGTCATTCATACAATGGATCAGCGCCAAAGAGGTAAATATATTTCAAACCTTCGTTTTCCTGCGTTTTCTGGGGTTTTGATGTGATTTCGTGTATAAAAACTCATTTTCTGTATCTATTGTTTCTGGAAATCAAGAACAGCCGTACGACTGTTCTTGTGGTGAAGAACAGTCGTACGACTGTAACTACAGTCGTACGAGTGTTCTTGATTTCCCGCTCCTCTTAATTTCATTTGAATAAAATTTTAGTAATTTTCTGAATCTGGATGATTTACAGTCGCACGACTGTAATGCTCGTCCAGGGGCAGAATTTCCATTTTAATCTAGAAAAATTTCTAAAAATTCATAAAAATCAGAAAATCATCAAAAAGGATTTTGTTGTGTGCATTCACGACCTTAGATTCAATTTTCCATGTTGTTGCATTTAGAACAATATAACGACGGAGACCTGATTCTCCCGAAAACCGACCCACCTCGCATATTAAATTAAAGTAAATTGGAAAATAAAATGTTTTCAAAATGATTTTCTCATGAAACCAAAATACAGGGATGTTTCAAAATGTTTTCCAGATCTAACAGGATCGGCTAGCCGAGCCAATCCGGTTATCCCCCTAAATGCATGTTCCCGAATTCTTGATTTCCCCATTCTGTCCTATTTGAGTCGTATTTGTGGTGTGCCGTAAATTGTGCTAATCGTCTATTTTGCAGCTTTTAGTTATTTTTATTTTCATTTTTGATGTATTTAATAGATTAATTCGTGTATTTTAGGCGGTTGTATTTTTAGATTATCCTGTATTTTAGGCGTTTGTAAAGTAAGGTTGAGGGTTTTTATTTTTATTCAATCGGGTTGTAAGCAATCTAATTATTTACTGTTTTACTCTATTTGTGTGTGCGTTGTATGCTTAATTTAATGTAATAAAATCCATCTTTAGAATTTAAAATACCTTTAAAGAACATTGGCCAATAATTTTGATTAGACACGAAATAGGGGATTTGTCCGGACCTAGATCTCTGGATAGTGTGGTGGCCGTTCGTCCGGTTCAGCTACACTGAAATTTCCCAGTTGAGCTGAGCCGGGTGGTGACTCCTACACTTTTTATCGAGAGTTAGGTCTCGGTTCTTTTATGAATTAATCTAATTTTCTAAAAACGAATTTATATTCTAATAACCCCACACGAGGGAGGGGTTTATCCGAAATCGAGGCACCCCTTCCAAAAGGGAGTCCGTGTTCCGTCGAAAACGTCGTCTGCTCACATCAAGTATAAAAGGGACAGTAGGAAACCCTACAAGTATCTCATTCTGAATCCTCATATTTCATTCTTATTCTTATCCTTACTCTCTAAGATCTCTGACTTAAGCATCAGAGTGGAACCAGAGGTCACCCGGTCCTCACATTTTCTTTGTTACAGGTACTCAGCCTTTTTTTGAACTAGGCGGTCTTTTGGCCCGTTCCGACTGCGTGAAAACACATTCTTTCCCGGAGCTACCAATTCATTAATGGAAAATATATATCTTAATGGATGGAATATTTTTTCCCCTGCTATTTTCATTCTGAATTAAATGTATAATATTTAGTCTCAGTGAATTTTGAATCCTTAACCTCCCAATTAGGAAGAAATATTTTTAATTAAATGTATAATATTTAGTTTCCGTAAATTTTGAATCCTCAACCTCCCAATTAGGGAGAAATATTTTTATCGTCAGGCTATAGCTAAATAGGCGGATGAAACTCTTTATTACTTGTGAATGAAACTTTGTGGCTCTTTGTGTTGGATGTGCCATAGTCCCGAGGCATTGGTCCTTGTATTTGTATTGTACATTTATTGGATTTATGTATTATACATTTTGTGCTATTAAATATAGGCATCAATCTATTTATTAAATATCTTATGCCATGTTTTAAATAGAGTATCTAATAGACATATCCATATCCATGTTGATAAGTATCATGCACTTGGCAGTAAGACCATGATAGGGAAAATGATATGACCATAAAGAGATCCGTAGTCTGTTCCAGTCATGAGAATGAATGGAACCAAAGACTATCGTTAGCTTGGTTATATGGCAGTGTCATACCGGTCATTGGACATAGGATGTAAACCAAGTTAATGGGTACATACAAAAGGGGCATGGTACTGGATAGATCCATTAAACGAGAAATCCACATGGTATAGTATCACAAGTGATTCTTGTGTAGTACTTGTATGGATCCTTTGACCTGACCATGTGATGGTGCTCCATGTGAAGTGGCATACTTTGGTGTACGCCTAAAGGGCCTGTAACAGGGTGCCAAGTATGGGTCCGTTCGGGTATGTCAGTGAACATGGCAATGCTATGGATATGCAGAAGGGAATGTCACTTAGTAGACCACTGAGAAGATATCATCGGCCTCTTAATGAATGCAACTGACAAGAGTGTGGCCACACCCAAACAAGTTGGAACTTCTTTGTGAGCATCAATTCATTCGATATCAAGTAAATGTTCGGACACAAAAGAGGATGATCAATCCATACCTCTGTGTTGGACACCGATATCAATGACATAGGATATACAAGTTTAAACTACAGGGTTATGATTACAGTTGAATTGCTATCTCCATCTTAATTGGGGGCTGTAGTGGCTTGTTAGAGCCTGCCTGTAGTCTGTGGGCCAAAGGCTCACTGCCAACATAAACATGAGCCCACAGGATCGTACACATTGAACGTCTGAACTCGAACTAAAGGGATCAACTATATACATGGAGTATACGAACCGGAGAGAGAAGATTGTATTAACTATGTTATATAGATCAATTGGATTGATCAAAATAATATAATTATATTATATTGTCCTTCTCATAATTAATTCAATAAATTAATTTATGAGATTATTTCCTAGGTGGAAATATTTTACATGTATAGGTTTACATGTATTTAATTTTATGAAAGTCTAATTTAATTTATTGGTTAAATTAATTTTAATTTAAATGTATGTAATTTATTATATGGTATAATACATTTACGTACATGTTGAATTGAAATTAAATTTGAAATTAAATTGGACCGGAAGAACTAAATCAGACTTGGGCTTAAAGGAGAAAAGGCCCCCATAAAATTTAAAAGAATGGGCCGAAATTTTTAAAGAAAAATTTCAGTCTTCTAGGGTTAAAAACACCCTAGAGAATTCGGCCAACACAGAGGAAATTACAGCAGAAATTTCCAGCCCCAAACTCTCTCATTTCGGCCGATCCTCTGGTTAGCACGGGTTGTGTTTTATAGCCGTTCGTGTACGGGAACGTGGAGGAAGTCGGTTTCGATTTCTGTACCCATCTCTTAAAGAGATTTTCTGGTGAGAATCTATTCTTTCTCCATTTGATTTTGTTGTTTTCAATTTCCATTTCAATTGCTCCTGGGAACGGATTTGAGGAAATCAACACGTTTTTCCTCTTTATCGGTTGATTTCTAGTGAAAAATCACTACAATGGTATCAGAGTGGGTTTTTGATCTGTGAAAATTGTTAAACTTTGTTGAATCCCTTGGTTTTAAATTGGTTGATTTTATTTGGAATTCTTTGGATTGGGGTTTTGTGATTTTCTCCATTGATTTTTCAATTGAAAATTAATTGGAATATTTGGTTATGTTCATGGTTTAATTTTCAATTGATTGGTTGTGATATTTTCTTTGCTGCAATTTTATTTAATTTGTTAAAAAATCATGGGCTGCATTTGTGGATATAGGGCTGCAGAAGGTGGAATCGCCGCTGTAGCGGCAGAAACAGCGGCAACAGCGAGCCTAGCCCAGTTTTGGATTTGGCGGGTTTCGGGTCCAGGGCCCAGTTTTGAAATTTTAATGGGTTTTAAAATTTTATGTGTTTAAATTTCTGTAATTTAAATGCACATGGTTTCTTGAATGAAATTTTAATTTTATTTATGAGATATTAATTTTGGAAATTAATATGGTGTAATTGAAATTGGTTCGGGTTTTCTTGGCACGATTATCCGGGCGACTGATACAGACTCATGGTTTTCCAATTCTAGTGGGAGCAGTATTCTGCTTGGGCTAGAGGCCCAAAGCCCATTAAGGGCTAGAATCATGATGGGCCAAAAATTGACGATTTCAAAATAATGGCTAAGGACATAATTGAAATGGGCTTAAATTCATGCATTATAACATGTTTATAAATTGATACATTGGATTGCATGTTGTATGATTAAATGTGTATATGGATGCTGTTGGGCCTTATTCGAGTTGGGTTGTATTTTTTCTTTTTGGGTAAATACGGTCTGTGTGCCGTGTTTCTTTTTTATGTAATTTTATTTTATTTATTTATTATAAAATTTGTAAAGAAGGAGCCCATTGGAGAGGCGAGCCCAGAAGGAAGAAAGGGAGGCCCACCTGATGTATTTTTTAGTATAGGTTTACTAGAATAATATTAAGTTATAATATAAGCCTATAGCAGTCCATTTGATTTAATTATGCTTTTTTTATTTACATGTATGAATGTATGATCCAAACCCAATTTCACCCGCCTATGCATCTAAGACGTTATTAAAATGAATCTAATAACCAAAAGAAAATTACTAAGTCGTTTAAAAGTGCTTCCCTCATTTAAAACCGACTTCAAGTGGGGATAGGCCAGCTGTAGACCATGCCCTCGCTGGATGCACTGGAGCATCGTCATTTTGTATTGGGTTGGAGTATTGGTTACTCTGACACTTGGATGGAGGTTTTGACTTAGCGTGGGTAGTAGGATTCTCCTGGCCCTAAACACAGATGGATAAGTGCCAACAAGCCCATCAAACCGAGAGTCCCTAGGTTAGGATTGGACGGCTTTCCTACCTAAATAATTAGGGTATAGTTTTTTCGGGCCCTCATCTGGCTATATCTTAATGAAATATGGATCTCGTCCTATGAGCCCAACAACTTGAGTTAATTAATAACATGATTCATTATTAATTAAATATGGGAAAACAAGTTAAGTCCTTTATTAACACTCTTATAACTTTTCTGTATAGTAACCAAATGGCAACAAATAACTCACTTTCACTATGATTTATCCTAGAAAGGGACAAGCATTATGGCCCTAACTTTTTGGACTGGTCTAGGAACTTAAGGTTAGTTCTAAAACATGAGTCAAAAGAGTATGTGCTGGAAAGGCATGTACCAACTGCACCAACGGGCCGTAATCCTCCGGCTGCCTAGCTGGAGGAATACGAGATGCACATCAAGGATAACCGAGATGTGATGTACCTTATATTGGCATGTATGGTCCCTGAGCTGCAAAAGCAATTCATGGACCATCAGGCCTATGCTATGATAACAACTCTCAATAAGATGTTTCAAGAGCAAGCTCATCAAGATAGGTACCTGACCAATAAGGCATTTCACTCCTGTAAGATGGGGGCTGGGACATCTGTTAGCATACACATGCTCAAGATGGAGGGTTATCTGGATACTTTAGCCCGTCTCAGATCGCCTATCTCACAGGGGCTGGCAATGGACACGATCCTGGCTTCCTTGTTGGATTCTTACTATCAGTTCATCCTGAACTATAACATACAAGGGATGAACCGTACTGTTAGTGAGCTGTATGGGATGCTCAAGCTCACTAAGTAGTCAATCAAGAAGACTCCGCCAGTGCTACTGGTCAACAAGGGGAACCCTCCTCTTGCTAAGGGCAAGGCCAAGGCCAAGGCTAAGAAAGCCAAGAAGGCTAAGGCCCAGCCCAAGGCCAGTACCAAGGATGTTTGTTTTGAATGTAAGCAGGCAGGGCATTAGAAGAGATCGTGTGCCAAACTGTTGGGAGAGCAGAGGAAGATCGAGGGTGCGTCTTCGTCAAGTGTATATGTCATAGACATTAACCTTACTGTTTCAACATCCTGGGTGTTGGATACTGGATATGGTTCTCCCATTTGTTGTAATGTGCAGGGACTTAAGAATAGGAGGTCACTGGATTGGGCGAGGTAGACTTGCGGGTCGGAAATGGAGCAAGGGTTGCTGCCATAGAGATCGGCGAATACCACCTTATGATGCCTAGTGGATTGGTTTTGATATTGGAACAATGTTATTTTGTACCTGCAATGTGCAGGAATATTATTTCTGTTTCAGTATTGGATATTTCTCGATTTAATTTTGCTATTGCAAATGGTAGAATTGGTTTATCTAGAAAGGGATTATTTTATGGAGAAGCTCTTTTAAATAATGGCCTATATATCCTAGATTTGAAGGAAACCAATCATGTTTATAATATAAATACTAAAAGGGTTAAGCCTAACGAACTTAATCCAGTCTACCTTTGGCATTGTCATTTAGGCCACATAAACGAGAAGCGCATAGCTAGGCTTCACAAAGCTGGAATCCTAGGATCATTTGACTTGAAGTCACTTGATTTATGCGAGTCTTGTTTATGAGGTAAATTGACTACAGCTCCTTTTAGCAAGAAAGCTGAAAGGGGTACTGGCTTATTGGACCTAATAAATTCAGACGTATGTGGGCCCATGAGCGTAACTATCAGAGGTGGACATCTGTACTTCGTTACGTTCACGGATGATTTCAGCAGATATGGCTATGTCTATCTGATGAAACATAAGTCTGAGACCCTTAACAGGTTCAAGGAATTTAGGAACGAAGTACAGAACCAGCTAGGCAAAAATATCAAAGCCCTTCGGTCAGACCGAGGAGGCGAGTATATGAGCCTAGAGTTTGACTCATATTTGAGAGAGCATGGAATCATTCCACAGCTCACTCCTCCAGGAACACCACAATGGAATGGGGTGTCGGAACGGAGGAACAGGACCCTGTTGGACATGGTCCGCTCAATGATGAGTCATGCTGCTCTCCTAATAAGCTTCTGGGGATACGCTCTTGAGATAACAGCTCTCATTTTGAATAATACTCTGACTAAGGCTGTGGAAAAGACTCCATATAAGATATGGACGGGCAGAGCACCCAATGTGTCTTTCCTGCAGATTTGTGGATGTGCTGCACATGTACATTGCATTGAATTGGAAGGAGGGTTAAAGAATTACCTTAATTCTTTGTAGGTTTTGAATCAATTAGGAACCAAAGTAGCTTCCCTCTACGGTTGATCCACACGGAGCAATTCATTCACCGCGTGCTAGCGCCGGGATTGAAGAACGATTTCTTCGAATGGAAAAGCCAAAGTTTCGAAAACCTTGGGTGAAGGAGAAGGGTGAAGTCGGCTGGCTCCATGGAGGCTGCAGAAAAAACTGCATCTTATGTGTAGGCTAGGGTTATAGATTTTAGGTTATAAAACTTCCTTTTATATCTATTAAACTTAATTATAATTATAACTTAATACCCTTATTAGTTATAATTATAAATTAACCCACACAACTTAATATTAATTCTCAATTAATATTAAATCAATTCCATTCTCCATCATACACATATGTATATTGATATTATAATTAATTATATCTCTATATAATTAAATTATAATATGTAGCATACTTTATGCAATATTAATCATATTAATATTTATATATACATATATATATATAAATATATATATCATTATATATATATTTATTCTCTTTCTCATTCATAAATTATTATCCAATAATAATTTATACCCGAAAAGATGAACTTCATTTTGCTCTTTGTGTGTGACCCCATAGGTTCATATTAATTGGCAATAAGGAAATTACCATAATGTCCTTATAGGTCACAAGCGGACTCTAGCAAGCCATTACGACTACCCAATTAACATGATTGGAATGATCCAATACCTATTTATAGAATGTCATATTCCCTTTTGTCTCTTTGATATCATGATTAATCATAAGACATGGTACACTTGTCAATCTTATATAATTAATCATATGCTTTCTCGATCTCAAAGTAAACTGTTTAGACAAATCAATTGATACTCTATCAATTATTTGAGCACGGCCATGCATTTAACAGTCTTACTTATCGAGGGGCCCAGTGATATCGCTCTCTTGATAGAGAGGGACAAAATCCCATATCTGTCACTCACATCCCAAAGCATGAGTCATATTGTACCCAATCACAGCCTTTGTAACTACTCTGTTACAAGCAGCGTTTGACTGCGTCAAAGCACAACATGAGTTCATCCCGGAATCAATGGTGACCTCAGGTCAAAGGAATCAGCTAATGACACTACTATAATCAAGATCAGTTGTGACACATGACCATGAACTTGATCTCATAGTGGGTCTCCAGTAACATGTTCTCTAACATATTACCCGTGAGTATAATCTGTATCTGTATACACTATATTCATCTTATGAATATCCATTATCACTCACACTAGTCTTAGTTTGTTATTATTCCCATAATAACAATCGACTAGGGATATTTAGAATAACATGATTTATTCATGGATACTTATCATAAATGCTAACATACAAACATAAATGATAATATTAATCTACACTAGATTAATCTTAGAAGTCAAATTACATAATCCAATATTGGCCTTAGGGCATAATCTCCAACATTGACTGAGGGCAAACTAGAACCCAAAACCGACAAATGCTTATTTGTAGGCTACCCTTGGGAAACCAAAGGGTATTACTTCTACAATCCCACAGAGAACAAGGTGTTCGTGGCACGAAAAGGGGTCTTTCTAGAAAAGGATTTCATTTCTAAGAAAGACAGTGGGAGCAATGTTGAACTCAGGGAAGTTCAAAGCTCACAAACTCCTGAAAAGGATAACTCAGAAACCAGGGTGGAGCTTCCACAAGAGGAAGCACCGACCTAGGTCACACAAGGACCTAGAAGGTCTGGTAGGGATTGTCGGGAACCAGAGAGATAAGGGTTCCTCATCACCGATGATCACACTCTTCTTATCCTCAATGAGGAAGAGTCCAAAACCTACCAGGAGGCTATAGCTAGCCCACAGTCTGCCAACTGGTGCAAGGCCATAGAGGTAGAGATGCAATCTATGTGTAATAATCAGGTTTGGAACCTGGTTGATCCACCTCCAGGTGTTAAGGTAATAGGTTACAAGTGGTGCTACAGGCTAAAAGCCGATAACACCTTCAAGGGGAGTTGTGAGCATGGGTTTTCCTGACCTCCGTAATGAGAATCCTTTATTACCTCTGTTAAGAAGTCAGACTTGGAATTGAGCAGAGAGTTGCCCGGAATACCTCAAACTCTTCGAAAACCGAGCCGTCCATGATCTAAAACACTGAGAAAGGTCCCTCGAGTGATTACAGGATTTGGAGGTGAGCGTAGAGATTAGGGGAGTCTGCCCTGGCTCTGTCTAGAGCTGCATGGCTGTAGTTGCAAAACTACAGTAATACAACTATAGATTAAATCCGTACGACTCTAAGGACTAGAGCCACGCGGCTCTAGTGGGTTGGCAATTTGCTCTGCAAAAGCAGAGCAACTTGCTGAAACGGGTGTAGATTTGATTTCTGTAAGCCGAAATCCCAAAACAATAGGATGCACAATTAATGAACAAAATGATTAAATTGAAATGAGATATAAAAAGGAAAATAAAAAAAAAAAAGAGAAAAGGGGGGGATTTGGAAAGGAAAAACAATTTTTTTTGGCCAAAAAAGTTTACAGAGAAAAGAAAGTGAGGAAGAAGAAGAAGGAAAAGAGAGATAGAGAGATTTCTAAAAATTAAAGCCCAAACCCACACCCAAAGGATCCAATAACAATTCTAGACCATTAATCACTCGTCTGGAAACATTTTCGGATTCGTTTCGGATTGGTTCGGGATTTGTTTTCGGGATTTCAAAAAGTTTGAGGATTCGAAGCACATTCTCGCTTTTTAATCATTTTCTGATTATCCAATACACTGGAACAGCATCTAGATAAACTCTGAGAGGCCTTAAACTTGTGTTCATTGCGTTTCTTGCGCATTTTTCCTCTGTTTTCTCAATATTAGGAAAACCGTCAACCCGAATAGAGCCGTACACCTATGTCTCCTTAGAACACAGTCACACGACTATATTCTCCTGGAACAGAGCCACGCGACTCTAACCCTAAAGCCGTACGGCTATGTTCCTTAAGGGCAGAAACCCGAAAATGCCCCAATCGGCTGAAAATAGTCTGTTTTCCATTTTATTCATCCTGTTGAGATATTTTTCGGCCCGAATACATTTGTTCATTATTAAATTATGGTTTTCGGATTTTCGTATGTACGGGTGTTAGGTTTTCGGTTTTTCCTGTATTTTATGTTCTGAATTTTGGGGTTGTTCGATCCAAATTGGATCCGCTGTCCAGCATTAGCGGGCCCCTGAATCTTGCAGAAATCCCCGAAAAATATCGAAAACGAGCAAAATAACGATTTTTGAAAAACGAGAAAACCGATTTCAGGTCCGGGTGTTACAGCAGCACGGCTGTAATTCCCGGAGGGAAACAGAATCCTGAGATGACCTGCACGGACGTCGTCGCGCGATGCTATTTTCAAAATCAAAATGTTTTTGGTGTGTTTACCACTTTCAACCCCAGATGTTTGTGGAAATTAGGAAACCCGCAAGAATGGAACCCTGAGTTCCGGGATAACAGACTCGCTGAAATACGTAAATTTGCATGAAATTGAGCCAAATGGTTTTCTAAAATTATTTTCCAGTATAAAAATCTACAGGGCGTTTCAAAACTGTTTTCTAGGTCTAGTCGAGCCAACTAGCCTAGTCGGCCCATCTACCCCTTAAATGCATGCCCCCGTTCCTAAAAATCCCAATTCTGTCCTACTTGAGTCCTACTTATGTTTGTAATATATATTGCACTAACTGTCTATTTTGCAGCACTTATTTTCCCTTTTTATTATTTTGATGTAATCAATAGATCAATTCGTGTATTTTAGGCGTTTGTAAATTTTTAGTACCCATGTATTCTAGGCGTTTGTAATGTGAGGACGAGAGTTTTTATTTTTCATTCGATTTGGTTGTATAAGCAGCCTCTATTGTTTTGTATAATTTGTGTGTATGATTTACTTTTCTGCAATTTATTTTTGTCATCTGTATGAGCATCGGCTGATAATTAAACAAATTGGGTAGAGAAAGATAATAAATTGAATAAATACGGTAATATAAATCATAAACGAATACAAGCTCGGGGTTAAATAAGTAAGTTGCCCGAACCCTAAATCTCTGGATTAGGTACGGCAGTCTACACTCGGTAGGGAGCTGTACTGGAATTTCTCGGATGAGCTGATCCGGGTGGCAATTCTATCACTGATCTTGAGATTTTGGTTTCGAGGTCTTTAAGTAATAAAAATGGAAAAATGTTTCCTACAAAAGGACTTTCTAAAACAAATCTATAGTTTTCCTTAAAACAAGACATCAAACCCCGTTTTTAAAATCCAAACATTCCTAATTCTCTGTTTTTCCCCGGTTTGCTTCACCGTGTTTAGCTTTTAGGTCATCCGCTCCAAGGAGTCTGGTTGCGAAAGGTTTTAGACAAGTCCATGGAATAGACCATGATGAAACTTTCTCACCAGTCGATATGCTCAAATCCATAAAGATCCTCCTGGCCATAGCCACTTGGTACGACTATGACGTATGGCAGATGGATGTGAAAACCGCTTTCCTTAAGGGAAAACTACTCAAGGATATGTACATGACACAACCTGAGGGTTTTATAGATCCAAAGTATCCTGGGGGAGTATACAAGCTTCAAAGGTCCATTTATGGACTGAAACAAGCATCCCAAAGTTGGAATATTAGATTCAATGAAGTGATAAAGGAATACAGCTTCATACAGAATCAAGATGAGCCTTGTGTGTATAAAAGGATTAGTGGAAGCATTGTCACCTTCCTGGTATTATATATGGATGATATCCTTCTTATTGGAAGCGACATACCAACACTGCAAGGAGTAAAGCAGTGGTTGTGTAAGTGCTTCATAATAAAGGACTTAGGCGAGGCTGAGATGATCCTAGGGATCAGGATCTATAGGGATAGATCCAATCGACTTCTGGGCCTAGGTCAGGCGACGTACATAGACAAAGTTCTGAAAAGATTCAGTATGGATCAGGCCAAGAAAGGTTTCTTGGCAATGAGCCATGGGCTAAAACTTAGTAAGAAGAACTGTCCTAAGACAAGGCAGGACAAGGAGAACATGAGTTAGTCCCATATGCCTCAGTTATAGGATCAATCATGTACTCCATGTTATGTACGAGACCTGATGTCACCTTCGCACTGAGTATGACAAACCAATACCAGCAGGATCCAGTGAGGATCACTGCAAGGCCGACAAAGCAATCTTGAAGTACTTTAACCGGACTAAGTATAGCTTCTTAGTATGTGGAGGTCAGGAAGAGCTATCAGTTACTGGGTACACTGATGCAAGCTTCCAGACCAACCAGGATGAGTCCAATCACAGTCTGGGTATGTGTTTTTGTTAAATGGTGGTACTGTAAGCTGGAAAAGCTCTAAGCAATACACCATCACGGACTCTACTATAGAAGCTGAGTACATTGAGGTGTGTGATGCAACTAAGGAAGCTGTGTGGATAAAGAAGTTTATCACTGAATTAGGAGTAGTACCAACTATCCAGGATCCAGTTGATATCTTCTGTGACAACAATGGGGCTGTTGCACAAGCTAAGGAGCCCTGGTCATACAAGAACACGATGCATGTGCTCAGGAAGTTTCACCTCATATAAGAAATCGCCGAGAGGGGTGACATTTCATTACATAGAGTGGACATCGAGGATAATATCACAGATCCTTTGACCAAGGTATTGGCTCAGCCTAAGCACGAGGGTCATACTAGATCTATAAGGATTAGGCCCATGCCTAGTTGGAATTAGTGCAAGTGGGAGATTGTTGGATGTGCCCTAGTCTCGAGGCATTGGTCCTTGTATTTGTATTGTACATTTATTGGATTTATGTATTATACATTTTGTGTCATTAAATAAAGGCATCAATCTATTTATTATATATCTTGTGCTATGTTTTAAATAGAGTATCCTATGGACATATCCATATCCATGTTGACAATTGTTATGCACTTGGCAGTAAGACCATGGATAGAAAAAATGATATGACCATAAAGAGATCCGTATTCTGTTCCAGCCATGGGAATGAATGGAACTAAAGACTATCATTAGCTTGGTTGTATGGCGATGTCTTACCGGCTATTGGACATAGGATGTAAACCAAGTTAATGGGTACATGCAAAAGGGGCATAGTACTGGATAGATCCACTAAACGAGAAATCCACATGGTATAGTATCACAAGTGATTCTCGTGTAGTACTTGTATGGATCCTTTGACCTGACCATATGATGGTACTGTATGTGAAGTGGCATACTTTGGTGTACGCCTAAAGGGCCTGTAACAGGGTGCCAAGTATGGGGACGTTCAGGTATGTCAGTGAACATGGCAATGCTATAGATATACAGAAGGGAATGTCACTCAGTAGACCACTGAGAAGATATCACCGGCCTCTTGATGAATGCAATTGATAAGAGTGTGGCCACACCCAAACAAGTTGGAACTTCTTTGTGAGCTTCAGTTCATTCGAGATCAAGTAAATGTTCGGACACAAAAGAGGGTGATTAGTCCATGTCTCTATGTTGGACATCGATATCAATGACATGAGATATACAAGTTTAAACTACAGGGTTATGATTACAGTTGGATTGCTATCTCCATCTTAATTAGGGGCTGTAGTGGCTTGCTAGAGCCCGCCTGCAGTCTATGGGCCAAAGGTCTACTGCCAACATAAAGATGGGCCCATAGGATCGTATACATTGAACGTCTGAACTCGAACTAAAGGGATCAACTGTATACTTAGACTATACGCACCGGAGAGAGAAGATTGTGTTAACTATATTATATAGATCAATTGGATTGATCAAAATAATATAATTAATATTGTATTGGTCTTCTCATAATTAATTCAATGAATTAATTTATGAGATTATTTCCTAGGTGGAAATATTTTACATGTACATGTTTACATGTATTTAATTTTATGAAGGTCTAATTTAATTCCTTGGTTAAATTAATTTGTCAAATTAATTTTAATTTAAATATATGTAATATATTATATGTTATAATACATTTACATACATGTTGAATTGAAATAAAATTTGAAATAAAATTGTAACTGAAGAACTAAATCAGACTTGGGCTTAAAGGAGAAAAGGCTCGCATAAAATTAAAGAGAATGGGCCGAAATTTTTAAAGAAAAATTTCAGCCTTCTAGGGTTAAAAACACCCTAGAGAATTCGGCCAACACAGAGGAAATTACAGTAGAAAGTTCCAGCACCAAACTCTCTCATTTCGGCTGATCCTCTCGCTAGCACGAGTTGTGTTCTATAGCCGTTCGTGTACGGGAACGTGGAGGAAGTTGGTTTCGATTTCTGCAGCCATCTCTTAAAGAGATTTTCTGGTGAGAATCTATTCTTTCTCCATTTGATTTTGTTGTTTTCAATTTCCATTTCAATTGCTCCTAGGCATGGATTTGAGGAAATCAATGCGTTCTTCCGCTTTATCGGTTGATTTCCGGTGAAAAATCCCTACACTTTGAGCCTAAATGTATATGTAAATACACATTAGAGGTTGAACCTATGTAGTACGTAATAAGTTGATTTATGTTAAGTTAAATTTACACCACTAATATATTACATTTTAACCTCATTTGTTTCCGATCTGAAATCTCCAACAATGAACACAAATTACACTCCACGTGCGTTAGGTCGTTCAAGGATTCGTACACCCATCTAACTGATTAAGACTCTCATCTAAATGACCGACCCTAGTTAAAATAAAATACTATCATGTCAATCTCATCAATCCAGGCCCGGATAAGTCTAAAAAATCTTAGAGTAGAAATGAAGATGCTAAAAATAAGACCGTTGGATTATTTTAAAAATATTATATATATATTAAACTTTTTTTTCTAAGAATAATTATGACAAACATGGATGTGGCATTAGTCCACTAAGGCAGCAAAGATCTAAGGATGCAATTGGAGAATGATGAAGAATAATACACAATGTTGCAACAAAATTCACCATGGTAGGTAAATTAGGTGAAGGCAATCATTTATCAAAGAACAACGATTTTTCTAATGCTGCCACATAACAACAAACAAATTAGGTTTCGTTTTTGGGGTCAAAATAGTAGAAATTCTTACAAATGGCATAACTAATTAAGACTATAATTTGCTTGTTTTAGTCAACCCACACATAGGAGACTTTTTTTATTTTTTTTTTGTTTGGGGGACACTTAGAAATAAAAGGAAAGAATCTTCTTTCGGTTGGAAAGAATAACGAGGTAAAGCATACAAAAATTTCAATTTTCCTTTTTTAAAAACCAATAAAAAGATGGGTCCCAATTTGGAGATATGATGTTCTATTCCTTTTTGTCCCCTGTATATATTATAAATTTATTTTACGCCAAACACATACGCGGTCCCTTCAACTTTAATTTTTGAGCCGCTTGACCCCTTTAACTATTTTAATGACCTATCTAACCCCTTATCTAAAAGCCAAATACATACGTAGCCCCTTCAACTTTTATTTTTTAGCCGCTTAGCCCCCTCAACTATTTTAACGACCTATCTAACCCCTCATCTATTTTAAAGTGGTATTTGTAGATATTTGAATACTGATGTGTCGTATTTCTTCCTCCTCTTGAGTTTAATTAATTGCTGGGAAATCTTCACTTTTATAATAGTTTGTAATATTAATTAAATAGAAGATACTTTCCAGCGTGTGTCCTACATGTTTTTAGTGTCGGACGTGTGTAATGTATGGTACTCTGTTGTGTCTGGTTATATTCACTCAAAGGTTTAAAAGTATCACTTTAAAATAGATGAGGGGTTAGATAGGTTGCTAAAATAGTTGAAGGGGCCAAATGACTCAAAAATAAAAATTGAAGGGGCTACGTATGTATTTTACCTTTAAATGAGGGGTTAGATAGATCGCTAAAATAGTTGAAGGGGCCAAACGGTTCAAAAATTAAAATTGAAGGGGCTGCATATGTATTTGGCCTTTATTTTAATTGCTTAAGTTTAAAAATTAAATTCATTAAATTTGCAATTATCGTATCAGTACTTTCTAATGCTATTTGTAATTTCTACACATTCTGCTATCACAAACCAATATTGGGGCAAACTTAAAAAATGAAGAATGTGGTTTCAATGTTTTCAAAATAAGGGTTATGAATTTTTTTGAAGACGTGGACGGTGACTTCGATCGTTATTAAAAAAAAATTATTTACATTTTTTCATTAAAATGACGATGTCGCAGAAAGTATTTTTATCTACTTAGTATTCCAATAGTTATTCATATTATTTAAAAATTTTATATTAAGATTTGAATATTTTCCTTGGATTTTTTATTTTATTGTGATTTTTTCAAATTTATTATAATTATCTAATTAAGAAAGATATTTTCGATTCTCAAAAAATTTTAAAATTTATGTTTAAGGTCTATCGTATTTTTATTAACCAACTAGAAAAATTTCAATTCAAAATGGATAAACACGCCTTCCGCCCATGATTTCGCCATCCTCATTTTGAAAAAAAAAAAAAAATCATAATCCTCATTTTTAAAATGAGTGAAATACATGGTATATTTTTAAAGTTTGCCCAAAAATTATTATAATGTTTACTTCACAAAAACAAATAAAATAAATAAATAAATCACATTTAGTTTTTCTTTTTCTTTTTTTTTGGCTTGAGAAAATTAGATATAAATTAATAGAACTCAATTAGCATTTTTATGAAACAAAACAAATAAGAAAATATGAATGAAGGCCCAGATGTTCCGTAAATAAACATTTTTTTTTCTGATAAAAAAATTCAAATTCCTCTTGAGGGAAAAGGAAAAAAAATTGCACCCTCAAGTGAAGATTAAATTTATTTTCTCGCTTTCACACACACACACTATATATATTTTCTAAATTAATAAGGGCAGCTGTAAGAAGAGAAAAAAAAAAATAAAATAAAAATAAGGGGACAAATTAACAAAAGTCAACCATACGAAACACAATATAATAATTAAATCATGTTGTTTTATTGACCTAACGAATCCGATTGGTGAAAACATGTAAACATAGTTTCAGGGAAATGCAATAATTGATTTGACCATATTATATATGATTACGAAATTGAAATTTTGGAATCCATTTTCAACTTTTTGACCATAGAATTTAACTAAGTGCAACTTCAATCCAATCCAATCCAACCAACCATTTGATCAATAACTTATCGTTATGTGTGAGAAAAAAAAAATAAATAATAGACACATGGAGAGAGCATGTATCATAATTTGAAGCATATATATTAATTTGGTTCTTTATATGGATTAAGCTACGATAATTCTGACAAGTTAAATTTGCAATTTTTTCATTTAATTCTTGAATTTTGGATCAAATAGTTCTACGACGTGATTTCAGAGTCTATTAGGTCAAATGATTAGGGTTTAATTCTCAATTAGTAGTATACACAGTCGGAAATTCAATGCATAGTAGAATGAGGTATGTGAGGTACGTGCTAAAAACTCAATGGGCATTCACGTGTGGGTGTGTAAAAAATAATAAGTAAAGCTATTATTAAATTCTATCTATCAATATAAGCTTTCTGGACAAATGGTTGTAAGACAAAGTTATAGAATTGCATTTAAGATAACCAAGCAATACTTATGTAAATAGTGAAAAATGAATATTATAAATAATAATATAAAAAGTAGACCACTTAGGGCTAGTTTGGGATTGCTTCCAGTGAAAGTGCTATTAGGAAAAACTAGGTTTCATTGCTTTCTTTCAAAGTAGTTTTAAGTGTTTTTCCAGTACTTTTATGAATAAAATCTGACTTTTACCAATTGTGCATTTGAGACTGCTTTCCGCAGCTTCAAACGCAGCGTTAGTTTAAGAGGCTCTGGTATCATTAAGAAATTTTGAGGGCTCTGCGAGTGTTAGACTTAGCTGCATAAATGAGCAGTATATATATGAGATTGAACTCCTGTAAAACAAAATTAATTGCCTTCCATGAACGCTCAATCTATACCACTTAATATTTTTTAGTTTCATTTATTTTCAACACGTGATTTTTAACATTCTCTCTTAAAAATAACTGGGGGTGGACTAGTTATTTATAAAATATTTCTTGGTCTATCTCCTTGATTTGAATTCTCATGATCATCAACGAGTATAGTGTCCTTTACTGGCCCAAATTATATAATGTCTTTAAATATGGGTTGAAGATATTTCGGCTATTTAAGCATTTTTTTTTTTATATTATTTCGTGAACCATTTAATCCAGATTTTTAGGTTAATAAATAAGGTTAAGAATAGTTTTTATTATTGTGTTGAAACAGAATTAATTCAAGGAAAAAGTTAAAAAAAAAAAAAAGAAAGAATTGAATTCTATATTTCTTTTCGGTGATATAAATTCAAAAGTTAGTGGCTATAGGTAACGCCGTCAAGACTTGCTTTATGTTGATTAAAAACATGTATGATGTTGCCTGCAGATGGACAACAGCACAATCATAATCATCAAAAATGATATAATGAATTTACCTAAGTCACCCATTAATTAATGTCAAAATGCATAGCAGGACTTTAGGCTTAGCGATTCTTATTAACACATTGAGTAAGTAATATTTCTACTTTGATAGTATTAGTTTTAAATTTATTTTGTTTCGCTTGAACTTTAGTATCTGTTAATTAACACGTGACACAATTTATAAGAGAAGTATAAGATTATATGTTCATTGGTGGTGTCACAGATAATAATAAAAGCTATAATTGACTATCAGATTTTATATCAAATGGTTCCATGATATGATATCATAATTAGGAGTTAGTAAAACCAAACCACAACCTAAAAACTGAACTGAATCGAACCTAAAAACCGAACCAAACCAAAGTTTGGTGTTTAAAAATATATTAGTTTGGTTTCGGTTTTCATCGAAATAAAACTGAACCAAACCGAAGCAGATAAAAAATATTAACAAAATTATATATGTATAAAAATATATTTAATTTAATATATTATAATTTAATATTATTATATATTTATATTTATGGAAATTTAGTAATATATAAACAATATAGTCCCTTTTTAGTAATAATTTACATATTAATAATAATAATGTAATGATACTAATAAAAAAAATAAATTTGAAATTTTTTTCATTTAGTTTTTAACCGAACTGAACCCAAACCAAACAAAACCAAATATAGATTGGTATGCTTTTGGTATTTAATATTTTTATAGTTTAGTTTTTAGTTCGGTTCGGTTTTTGAACCAAACCGTGTTTTGTTCATCCCTAACTCATAATTACTCAGAACTAGAGGTCAAAAGTTCAACAGATGGTAGAGTGGATATGTATTAGATCGCTTCAAATCCAAGAGATATTTATGTGCTAAGAGTTACCTCTAATTTAGTCTCGGGTATCCAAAAATATTATGTTATCATGGGTGTGAAATACGCTGAAATCTATATTATCATAATTATTTTTACTAAAAGTTAGTTTAATATTTAGGAATGCTTTTGAAATAGAGATTATTTGGTGTTAATAAATTTTTGTGACGTTGTGGAAGAGAACACTTTTGTTGGAAGATAACATCAAGGAGAAGGTAAGTGGCGTGTTTCTTAAGCAAACTGTCGTGGTCCATTAATGTCCATTATCCACTAATTAAAAGTTAATTACACAATTCAGGATTTATTTATGTATATTAATTTCTTTTTACCGACAGAAAGTTGTACTCTACAGACCAAAGATTATGATACGATAAGATTTGTTCGCATCATCGCACGACTTGTAAGACTTTTTTTCTAAAAAAACTAATTTTTCGATTATTCAACAAATTTAAATGCCAAACAATTATTTTGTAACGTTATGGTTGATAAAAAAAACAAAAAAAAAAAAAAGTGTAACGTTATGCAGTCCATTAACGTTATGTAGTCCGATTGTCTATTATGATGTTTCTGAAATGTATTATTCAAGCTCTACAAGGTTTGTAACGGTTTACAGTAACAAGTCTCGTTTGTGTAAAAAAAAAAAGATGTTTAGATCTTTATCCGCCAGTTTTAAGTTTTTGTGTATTTTTATAATTTTTATTTTTCTTATTAGGGTTTGATGATGGTCTATATGAGGTTTTCTTTTTCATATTGTAAGGCAGTTTTTTTATGTAGTGACTAGCTTATTTCTAAAAATAATTTCATCAAAATTTTATTTTTGATTCAAATTATTTTGAGAAAGTTGAACTTAATTTATTGTTTCATACTATTAAATACTAATGACTTTCTAATGTCCAAAATTACAGTATAAAGATCTTTTTGGTCTCTGTGCTATCATTAGTTTGTCATTTTGGCCTCTGTCATATTGATATTTTTCTTTTACTCCCTGTGGTATGCAAAAATATTCCAAAATGACTCCTAAATAGCATATTTCGTCAGATTCTGTTGACAATTTTATTAACAGAATCTGATAGAATATGTTCTATAGGAGCCATTTTGGAATTTTTTTGTATACCACAAGGGGTAAAAAGATAATATCAATAGGATAAGAGCTAAAAGGGTATAGTGATAATAACACAGGGGCCAAAAAAATATTTAGTCCGCAAAATTACATATACATATATATATATATATATATATATATATATATATATATATAAAATAATAAAAGAAAGAGAACTTTTCTTATAAAAAATTGATATGATATGGTTTTGGTATTTTAACATTTAATTAATGCAATAGAGCCTGAAAAACTTACTTAGAAAGTAAAATTTTTCAGAATTTTCTTTAATGTTTAATTTATAGTTATTTAATTCTAAATTTTCCTATCTTTGTTGTTCTTTCTCTATGATTATTTTTTTCCTTTTGTTGATTTTATACTGTTTTAACTTGGATTTTTTGTGGGGTTTCTTCTGAAAGTATTTTTTCCCCCCATCAATTTAATGGAATTATTATTATTATTTTTTAATAAAATGAAGAATGATATTTAATTTGTTAAAAGGAATTTGGTTTGGTCAATGTCGCTTATGCATGGAGTATTGTAGATTCTACAAATATTTGGACCGTGACGTGCACGTGCAATTCATTAATTTAATTTACACGTCAATTATATTAAAAGTGAGGGGGACAACGTGGATATTATTTTCAAATTTTCAATAATATATATATTATTTTTATATCATATTTAATATTTATTTCTCTTTCTATGGAGATTAATATAATGTTCATAAAGGCATGGTGATTTTGACTTCAAATCTTTGCAAAACCTAATCTCGTTATTGTTTATGTTTATATCGTACAGAAATCTTCTTGGTTGGATATCAGATCCACTAAACTAATAAGACTATAAGGTTAATTACTTAATTAATTAATTAATAAGGTTTAATTTTAATTTGAATTGATTAGGAACTTATAATCATATTATCTCCTATTCCTTTGATTTCTTTAGGTAAGCATATTTTGGCAGAGTTCAAATTTTCTTCAAATTATTAATCTATTTGTTTGTCGAAAAATTCTACAATACTCTCGGTGTATAGTACTCCCGTGAGATATATTAGCAAAAAGGGTTGCTGCTTTTCTTTTTAAGGTATCATAAAATAATATAAATAACATTTTATAACTATGGTTATATTCTGGGAGTATTCTAAAAGTTCTCTCTATTTATCAAAATAGTGTTATTAAGGGTCAGTTTGAGATTGCTGTTAGTGAAAGTGCTTTTCCCTGGTGCTAGATTTCATGTTTTCTTTAAAAATAGTTTTAAGTGTTTTTCCAGTATTTTTCTGAATAGAATATGACTTTTACCAATTGTACATTTGAGGCTGCTTTCGGAATTACGGAAAGCAGCTCTAAACGAAGCGTAAATCTTTTAAAATAAAAAGAATATATATATTATATATATTAAGTTTTTAATTTTTCAAATTCAAGCTTCTTAATGCACTTTTTTTTTAACGAACTCAACTTTTGAATAATTTAAAAATTTGCCAGCATAGCATTTTTATATTTGAATTTCAAAAAAATAAAACAATGAAATTCAAAGTTAAAGAAACTATTTTGTCATTTAAAAAATCGTGTATATTACACAATCATCATAGATATAAAATTAATGGGCACATTAATAAAGTTCATAGATTATGTAATAAACTCAAATTTGAAAGATTGAGAAGTGAATGGAACATGTTTAGATTTTCTCTAATTTATAAATATATATTTTAAATTTTTTTAATGTGTTAATTGCGAATCGCATCTCAATTAGCAATACATATATCGAGAGTTTGCTATAAGATTCTCTGGATTCGATTCTGTCTAAGTCAATTTAAGAATGATAAGGAATACCAATATTTGGTAGTTCAGATGATAGATGGTGAACTGAATTAGGAAAAAGACAGGTGTTCGAGCTTCAATACTAATGTTGAGAGGGGTTTTGATAAATATAATCCATCGAACTATTATTCCAAAACCGAATTAGTCAATATTTAATGTGATATCCGGAGATTAGTAGTATTTAAAAAAAAGAAAAATTATAAACTTCAACAATATGGTTGGAACGAAAATGGGAATGGTTGACACTAAAAAACATGTAATATCTTGAAGTGATTTGGAATAATTAACTACTTTTTTTTTTTTTTTACTGAGAATCATTAATTTATTTAATTAATATAAAATTAATACAGTACAGAATTAATATTTAAAAAAAAAAAAGAAAAAGAAAAAGAAAAAGGAGATTACGGTAGTTTATGGGAAACAAGATGGACCCTAGAAAATTTATTGATATGGGTTAGTTGGTCCAAAAGAAAACAAATAAACATGCAAAATAATTGTGTGGTGACAAGGCAAACACTGAAGATATGTGATGAAATATTTAATTAGCTTCCGTAATTTACATATCTAATTTATATTTTTTAGAAATTTATTTATATAATATTATTATCTCCATCAATTTATTAGTAAGCATTTTTCTTTTAAAATTGTGACATCGTTATATTTGTGACTGAAATTTACTTTGTCTTTTATCTCCCATGTTGATTTTGTAAGGTACTCCGCCACAAAATTATTTTTTCTCAGTTATTATGAGACCTTTTTCCTACCATTTAAATTGTGGTTGCATTAGAGAACAAAAAAATATTAAAGAAGTCTACTTAAGAAAAATTTGAATGTAGAACATTTTAAGAGATGATATAAGTCCATAAATATATATCATGTTAAAAATTTTGATAGAAAACAAAATAATAATAGATAAAGAGAGATCATAGTGTGACGAGTGCAAAATATTTAGATGTATCAATTCAACATGTAAAACATAGGGAGGTACGAATGTAGTTAGACAAACCTCGGGAGGTTATAATTGTTTATCTATTTAATTATTAGGTTAAGTTTAAAAAAAAGGTTTTTAGTAAAATATAATTTATTTTTGCACCTACTAACTTTTTTATCTACCAAAGAAAACTTCTTAAAAAAAAAAAAAAATAGTTTCAATATTTTTAAACTACCAACACTACAAAAAATTCAACAAGAAAAATAGATTTTAAAATATCTAAAATACCCGAATTTAATAACTAGCGTATCTATACTTGTATATATAAGACAATATTTAATTACAATGAAAACATTGGTTTTTTTTTTTTTTTTTTTTTTTGCTATAGTTAATTTGGAGATATGTACTTCTTTTTGTCTAATGGTAATTTTACTTCCCACTCCAATTGAGTAATAGATTGCAAATTTGCACATATATCAAGTTATTTGTATTATTTGTATGTGTATCATAGATGTATTAAAAATGCATGATAAATGTATCATTGTAATTGTGTATCTGAACTATATATCGACTGTATCTTAGAAACCGAACACACAGAAAAAGCGTGAAAAACCGTATCATTATTTTGTATTGTTCATATCTGTATCATACATATATTGCATATGTATCAAAACGGTATTAGTATAATCGTGTATCTAAAAAAAACATATAGAAAAATGCAAAAAAATGTAGAAATTACATAGGTACACAGAAGGTATCTTGAAGAAAAGCAATTTGTAGAAACAAAGGAAAGGAAGCAAATAGCAAACAATCTCATCTATTTTCTTCCTTTATTGAAGATAAATTATCTGTTAGCATATTTGAACTTATTTTCTAAAATCTCTTTGATGCTGAGATTGAAATTCTAGGGTCCTAACCATGGTTTTCAGACCCGGACCGGTCATCGAACCGGTGAAGGATGGATTCATGGATTTTGGATTAAACCGGAATCGAACCAGATTTAATAAATATATTAAAATATTAAAATATTTTTCTTTTTATATTTATAATTTATGAAAATTTGAATATTTTTATTATAATTCTTTAAGTTTAAGCATTTCAAATACAATATACTAATTAAAAAAACTCAATTTATGAAATATAGTTTTTATAGTTACAATTAAATGTCAATTTATTTTAAAATAATTTAAAAATACAAAGTATATTTTATTTTAATTAAAAACACCTCAAAATAATAACTTAAATTTTATATTTAAATAATTTTTTTTAAAAAAAAAGTCTGGTTGAACTGAAAAACCGATCCGGTTCACGGTTTTCCAGTTCGACCGGACGTTGACCGGTTGTTGACCAAAGTGCAAACCGGACAGAAACCAACCGGTCTGACATCCGGTTCCGGTCGAACCCGGTCCAACCGGCCGGTCCGGTCCGGTTTTCACAACTATGGTCCTAACAGTTGTTCTTGAAAAGTGAAAATTTGATTAATAAAAGATAGAGAGTACAATAAGAAAGGGATTTATAGTTAGGGCAACTAAAATAAAGAAAAAAAAATAATTTTACTAATGGTAAAACAGTAACTAACTAAAACTCATGAAAATAATTCTGATACTGCTATACCTCGAGTAGAAGAGTCTTCGGCTTCTCTTCCTTTACAAAAACAAATTCTTGAGTTTTGCTGCGGCCTGAGGCACACCCATGGCTTTAAGGAGATTCGGATACTACATTTTCACTTCGTTGGATTTGATGCACACTCCTCACTCTTTTTTGACCTAATCTGTGTTTCCCTTCTCTCATGCTGCATTTGTCTAGATGTTAGGAAACTGGAACCGAATAGTGTCTTTAAGGTGGTCAAAACCCAATCTAATCCAAATTCCACTTCTCTAAGAATCTGTCAAATTTCTTCCCAATCCAACACTGAAACTCAATATAATAGCTCATCCTAATTCTCAACCAGAAGAGATCTAAAAATATAATACAGTCCAAATTTAGGATCTTGGCAAATCTAAATCTCATTTCCCAATTCAAGAAAATTTACAATCTCAATTAAAACGGAAAATTTACAATCCCACATTTTTTACTATTTTCCATCGATCTCATATGGCTCCATGTCACATCAATTTCAACCTCTGAGTCAAATTTTGCAGGGATTTTTTTTTTTTTTTTTTTTTTTTTTTCTATTGTAGCTCATGTACTCTGTGTCTCCTACAACCGTAAAACTGCTCAATAGAATGCATATAATTACGCACGTATGGTGAAGAGAATGGAGAATCTTCTGAGAATAACTGAAATGAAATACAAAGGGGAAGGCCAGCCGCGAGAATTAAGAATAGTAAGGAACTCTTCCTCGGTGAGTGAACTCTGATCCAGATCAGTAGCATCGAAGCTACGATTAACCGACAGAAACCATGGGTGGAAGGAACCACACCTGATGGGTAGTCGACGCAGAAGAAACCGATTTCGGTTGCTGTTTCCGATGAGAACAGAGAGATGGAGACTAATCTTAAACAATGTATTTTTGATAATTATCCTTTAAAAAATACTTTTAAATTGATTCAAAATTTTTTTGGATTATTAATGAACAAAATGGATTAATTGAAGGTTTAACGATACTAAATAGATTCAAATAAAATTACAATAATCAAAATATGTAACAAATTTTCAAAATTGTCTATATTATTTGTTAATTAGTTATGGTTGGTAATATTTGACCCTCATTTTGTACATTTGGGATGAAATTCAACTTCACACTGATATTATGGGAATTTTTGAAACTTATTGTTGAATGATTAGATAAGCAAATTGAATCCTCTATAAATTAAGGGATAAATGTAAAAAGTACCTTAACTTTGTAAAAAAAAAAAAAAAAAAAAAATTTAACTTGCTGAATAGTATACTTGAGGATCCAATGTCAATGTCATTATCTAAAAGCCTATTAAGTTTTTAACTAAAACTGATTTGATCGGTTCAACGATGAATTAACTATAGGTTTAATTGATTCGATTAAAATTTCTGATTTTTAATAATAATAATAATTAATTATAATATATTATTAAATAATATTTTTTAACAAATTATATCATAATTTATTATAATGTAACGTTAAATAATATTGTTTAAAAATAAATTTTCGGATAAACTATGGATTCGAGCTGATCGGACCAATAATTTCACCGGTTTACTCTCCAATCCGTTTATAATACCATTGCTTTTCATTTATATACTAATTGCATTGACCATTGGCTAGATTAATGTTTTATCATTACTGGATTAACCAAATTTCTGACACGGTTGCTAATAAAAAAAGAGATTTTTAAATCTCAAATTAATAATCATCTATTATATTATATATTGTCCCCCTTAAGGATCCATATTGACGATCATTTTATATATATATATATATATATATATATATATATATATATATAATAGTAACCATATCAACTCAATCTGAAATTCGTTCATGTATTATCAAATTAAATACTATGTAAATTGAAGTAATAATTACCAAATTTCTGTTGCTTTGAGGTTGAGTTGAAGAATACGTCAAGCAGATTGCTTTAAATAGAGAGAGTTTGTTTCAAAATTTTCGAACAACTTTTAATATTTATAAAATTTAATAGTTTATTAAATAAAATTAACTTAAATGATAAGGGTTTTTATTCGCTTAATTTAATATTTATATTTATTGGGAACGCGTTCACGGATAAATCTTTTGAGTTTGAAATTAGTTTTCTAGTGGGATTAAATACCTTTTCGGCTCCTGTGCTATTATCAGTTTACCCTTTGGGTTCATGTTCTATTGATATTTCCTTTTTACCCCTTGTGGTATGCAAAAAGGTTCCAAAATGACCCCCTAATAAGCATATTCTGTCAGATTCTGTTAATAAAATTGCTAACAGAATCTGACAGAATATGCTTTTTAGGAGCCATTTTAGAAACTTTTTGCATATCACATGAGATAAAAGGAAAATTTCAATAACACAGGAACTAAAATGATAAACCGATAATAACACAGGGTCAAAAAAATCTTTATGCCGTTTTATAATGAAAGCAAGAATCTTAACCCTAATTATAAAAATAAATTTCAAAATTTTATTGATAGATTATTATTTATTTATGTATTAATTTCAAGAAATCATCCAAACAAAACGCAGCGTAAAAGCCGATATACAAACAGTAGGGTATAAAAGTCAATTGAGCTCACAAAATACCTCAAAAATATCTTACGCTTGCTTTGCTGGTCTGTCGAAATCCAGAAACAAGTTTTCAGTTGCCATTGCAATGGCTTCTTGTTCGTCTCTATTTTCTTTCAGTTTCTCAAGCAATGTAACCAACTCAAACAAATGCTACCATAGAATCGCATCCAGTAGCAACAAAATTTTCTGTTTGGGCCCCACTTCTTCCTCCTCCTTCCCGGGAAAATTCAAATTAAATCCGAATTTTTCTCAGCAAAGTGGTTTCACTCCTTTTTGCTCCTCGCCCACTTCCAGCGACCAAAACCCGCTTCAACAATTAGCAATTCTTCTCGAAGTTGATGGGTATGATTCAAAAAGTTATCTTTTTTATTTGTTTTTGTGTACTTCAGTTATGCGTTTGTGTTCTCTGCCGTTCTTCCAAGTTAGTTTGTGATAGTAGTTCATTCTTCAATTTCGCGCTTTTTTTTATTTGTTTGGAACTTATAATTTCGGCTCCTATCTATTTGATTTTATAATTTATACCCCTATTGGCATATCTGTATGTTGTTTGGTCTTGTTATGCTCATTCAGATTGTTTCACTTTCTTGTTCTTGGTCTATTTGTTGCCTCTGCTTTACTCTTTTTTTTTTCGTTGGATGTGCTTTTGAATGCATTTTCTATGGTTTACCAAAACACTGAAAAATCATTTGAATTTAGCTGCTGTCCTTCAATTTTCTGTCCATTGGTAATGCTCCATCTTTTCTATGAATCGAGTAATTCCCTGTTTATTTTATTTACAGAAATTCATGTAGTACACTTAGATATTCATGGTCTTTTTGTGCTCTTGTTGTTTAGTCAGTTTTGAATTTTCACTTCAATAGAATAACAAAAATTAGGCATGGAAGTATGTTGTCTATTATATAAATGGAGTTACTTAAGCATCGGTTAAATTGTATTTCTTGATTCCCTTGTTAAAAAGCGTCAATGACGTAAATATCAGATGGCTTTTGCTTATTGTTTTGTGTTCTTTTTCTCATAGGGTTCTCATGGATGCGTACCGCCAAGGGAACCGTCAAGCCTTTAATTTGGGTATGATGATTAGTTAACTCAATGCCTATGTCTAAAATGACAACAAATAAATATATATTATTTTTGACTGTCATGTATCTATTATTTGAGACTTATGGGTTTAAGATTTTAACTTATGGCTTTTCTTTCCCAATGCCATCAGCATTTCAGAAGCTTGGACTTGATTGTGCAAATTGGACTGAACCTATCTATCTAGATCTTGTAAGGTGTGAAATAATCCAGTGTGTTCTAGAATTAATTTTTTGATATGAAATTCTCATGTTTATCTTGTAAATTGAGGTGGTCTACTTTTAAAAGTGTGCTCTTCGTTTTGGCTTAGTTACAGCTATACCTTTTTATGTGCTCAGATTTGTGCATACCCAAATACAACTTATGGTTTGGAAAAATTTTTGTATGCAAGTGCCAACAGGAGCCGACTTTATAAGGTGGTCGATAAATGACCCTCTTAGCATGAACATATATATATTTTTTAAATGTATTTTCCTATATATTTCTTACATTTGGGTCAATTTGTGGCCCGAATGTTCAGGCTTGGGTATAGGGATAAAAATTGTAAACCAAAATTGGTCCTCTATCCACCTAATGAACAGTTTTACTCCCAATTTAATGATAGTTTTGGCACATGGATTACATGACTTTTCTTGGATTATACATGAGAAGCTTCTCAGTTTCATGTTATACTAAGAATCTGTTCTTACAATACAAAATTATGCTTTTCCCTGTTTCAGGAAGAGTACTGGTGATGAGGAAAGAATGCTGATATTATACTTTAACAGGGTGGGTCTTGTGGAAATAAAATCTCATTTGTAATTTGTTTGATATATTCATTCCCCTTATTCCTTTTTCCAGATTGGTTGGCCTACATCGTTGCCCACAAGTGAGAAAGGCACTTTCATAAAAAATGTACTGCGCGAAAAGGTATTGGTTTGTAGATATCATATTATCAATGGCAATTACTTGGGCAATTCATGAATCATTTTTGCTAGAAAAGGTTTCAAATTCATGTACATTGATTCATCAAATAATGCTAGTGAAGATTGATTACTGTTATAATAAAAGGCATCGTCAATTTTAAAATCTTAGCATTTCTAGTTTGAGTGTTTACCTGTATAAATGAAGAAAAAGCTCTTTCAATTCATGCTATTTTTCTTGTATTGTCCGTTACTAAATGGTCATGGTTGTTGGCAGAAAAATGCAATGGATGAGTTTGTGATTTCAAAAAGTTCACCTTTACGTCCTGGAGTGAAGGAGTGAGTTGTCTCATCTTAAACCTAACTTTTGCAATTATATTTTTCTTTTTTTTTTTTTTCACTACTAACTTTGATACCTTTTTTTTTTTTTTTTTTTTTTTGGTTAGATATAATAACTGAAAATTTTTGGCGATTCTTCTAGTTACCCGACAGTTGTTTAACATTTCTGACAAACAAGAACAATTAATTAATTGCATTCTTTTGGAGCCTTGAATAACCTCATGAAATAAATGATGCATTTGGAGGGCGTCTGCTCAAATAAGACTCATATGTGAAACAGCTACAGACTTGAAAGTTGAAAGGATGAAGAATGTGGTATATTGAGAGGTTAATCTAGCAAATGAATGCGTAATAGCTAATTTCAGACAGCTTTGGAAATATTCTGCATGATGAAAGTTATATAGAAAATTCTGACCCTTAACTTAGTAGTTATTTGTATAGAAGTTTCTAATAAGAGACTTCTGCTGTTTTTCTGCAAAACTTAATCAATTTCATGATGTAGTTGCAGAATAGGTATTTGATTTTGTACCTTTTCAGGTAGTTCTATTTCTCAAATGACTTCCATGGTCATTAATAAGAGGGTTTTACTTTTTTAATCTAATTGCCTGTATTAATATCAATAAAAAGCTTATATTATTAAAAATGAGCAAACGATGTAAGATTTTTATAGCTTGTTGGGTCACCATTTGAGTTTCTTTCTGCCCAAATGATTAATCTCCAATAGCAAGAGCAAAGATACTAAAATACATATTATAAAGCTTTTCTTCAAAATATGTATGCTAACATATATTTATACCCATCACGTGTTTGAAAAGCAAAAGAAAAAAAAAATATCTTGCATCAAATGAGCACTTGATGTATTAAGTTCCTCTGATGCCTGTTTTGGGCATTTCATTAAACCTTGATGACATTGTTTGTCAATTTTCTAGCTTGAATACTTTAGATCTAAATTTGACAATTTTCACTTGCAGTTTTATTGATGATGCATGTAATGAAGGTTTACCTGTAGTTGTTCTAACAGCTTATGGTAAAAGTGATGAAAGTATTACCAGGTATTGTTCTTCTTCCTCTTCCTCTTCCTCTTCCTTTGTCCAGAATTTTATATGTGAACTTAGACCAGTGTTATTCTTTTTCTGATTCCAACAAGTGCTGTCCAGAATTATATTTGTTTATACTTTTTTGGAACAATTTTGTAGGTCCATTGTGGACAAGCTTGGAAGCGAAAGAATTTCGAAGATAAAGACCGTTGGGAGTGTCGAAGTGGAACAGAGTTTGTATGGGCAACTTGTTCTTGGTAAAGGAGTTTCGTCAGGTTTGGATGAACAACTTGCTAAGGAAGCAAAAAAAGCAGGTAAATTCTAAACCCATGTTGATTGCCACTTATTTTGTCGAATAATATCCATTTTTTCACTGCAGAAGATTGCATACTAAAGGAGTCTGTTCTTACTTTCCGGACCAGCTTCTGCTGAGAGACAAAAGATAGCTGAGGAGGTTGCTTCCTTGTTGAAGTTGAGCGTTCAGCTTGATACAAGCTCATCTGAAAGGTTAGTTTGCATACTTGCCTTGTTATTTGTTTTCCATATTTTGCTCGGTGTTTTTGCAACTTGTCTTCCGCTGCTAAATCTGTTGGAATGTGTAGAATTTTGTGAAGATAAACACTAAGAATATATATTCCAGTTCAATTTTGAGTTGAGATGGTCAGAATAAAGATTGTTACTTTCAATATTTTTGGTCCTGTACTTTGCCAAAATTTGACAGTCAGCCCTTGGGATTTGACATTCAGTTACATTATTTGTGAAAGAGAGAAGTCGCGGGATCTTCTGCCTGATTCTTGTTCTGAACTACGACGTGGTTTCTGAACTTTTTTTGCTGGTTTTTAAGCACGACCTTAACCTTCTAGTACACAATAGTACGATACAGTCCTACATTAGGAAATCATAAGCATATATTCAAGTTAAACACATTTTTTTGTTACAGATGGCTTATGTTTTGCGTGTCAAATTTTAAAAAGTTTAACTGGTTTGGCTTCTGAAATTCTAATTTCGTAGCCTACAGAAGATTGTAGCTGCATTGCGTGCAGGGGCAGAGTATGCTGGGTTTCCTGTTAGCAATTGTGTCCTTATCGCAGGTAGCCAACCTGGAGTAGCTGCAGCTGAGAAAATTGGCATGGCCTGTGTTGTTCTCCGGAGCAGGTAAAATGCTCGTTTGTAAAGTTGATTATTCCAATTTTCGAGACACTTGTTTTCCTTTATCATCAACCGTTGCGTTTATGATAAAAGTCTTCAAACCCTTAAGTTATAACTTTAGTTTTCCTTATAAGCAAAGTTATTTAAAGAAAGCTCAAATTAAATGGAGCAAAATGATGTCTTCAATGTGTATTAATGACACTCATGGGATCATTTTTTGCATGAGGTCATTGAAATTATCTCTAGATTTCACCATAAGATAGAATTGAGCAAGTTCTGTTTTCATTTTTGTTCATTTATTGAATATTTTCGAGATTGAATAACGTAGTTACAAATTTAAGTTTATCTCAATCCTCGTAATTTCTTATTTTCTACAGTTTGACTGCGAGAGCGGAGTTTCCTTCTGCGAAGGCTGTAATGGATGGATTTGGAGGTGCAGACCTCACCATTGCTAAACTAAGGCAAAAGCTCTACTTATCATTAAACTAACTGCTCTCTAGATCTGTTGTGATATCAATGTTCAAGCCCGTGGTGCGTTGTCTGTCTCCCTGAATTCGTATACTGAACGTCTGAACGTGGGTGTGCGGGAAGGTAAATTGTTCAAGTTGGCCGTTTGCATAAAGCAGTTTTTATATGCAGCATATCTTTTCGTTCAGGAAGACCAGTGGAAACAGTAACAGTTATGAACTATAATATTTTGACTAATTATTTGGATATTTTGGGGGCAAAACACATAATAGGAGACTTTTTTAATGTTTTTAGGACAAAGCATGTATGGTTTTGTTTCAATTTCTTCATATTTCACTAGTTGGGTTTGACAATTTTTATTCTCATATTTTATGTAATACGTAAACAAGAAAAATGTCACTAATATTTATTCAACAATTTTTTTTCTCTACTTAAACAAGAGTATTTAAAGTTTTAAGCAAAACAAATGGAAACTTATCATTCGTATTTAGAGAGTTACACTTAACCAAAATAAATAAATGTAAACGTAGCTGAATATGCTAATCAAGTATTACTTGAAAAAGAGTATGGTAAGAATTTTGTTTTCTGAATATATATGTTTTTTGTAATATCATCGGTTTCCGAACATTACATTGGATGTCAACTAATCCGGTTTTCGGATAACAATTCGATTGAATATCAAGATCTGGCACTTGAAAACTCAGCGCACCATCAACTGTCTAAATATTTAATTATTTAATTGACATTGACAAATAAATAAATAAAATTTTCTGTTTGGAACCTACAAATTGAAACCCTTACTCAGATTCTCATTCGCAGTCTCTCAATTCTGAAATGGCGAATTATTTGGTGAGATATGTGTCTTGTGTCATACAAAAACTTCTTCTTCAATCGTCTGCAACTCTTTCTTCGGTTCCCCCATTAACCAATGTAAATTCTCCATTGTCATTCACTGTTCAGTTCCTCGTTAATTCATGTGGGATTCCTTCAGAATCCGCTCTTTCTGTCTCCAAAAAGTTTCAGCTCGACTACAAGACTCACTGAAGTACTCAACCCTGTACTTCAACTCCTTAAATCTCACCATTTCAACGATACTCTTATAATCATTTATTACAATTAATTTGACTTGCATAAAAAAGTGAAAACTTAATAATGCAATTATTTCTTGAATTCGTTGGGTTAATTTAGTTTAGAAGACAACAATAAAAATTCTAAAATCCAGCTCTCATGCTAAGACATTAGCACAAATGATACAATGTCACAATTGCATGGGGATATCATCTATTAGCAATTATAGATGATCAAAATAAAAAAATCTTACACCTGAACTCATAACCCGAGTGATAAATTGGCACTTAGTAAAAATGCTGCTGATTAGGAATAAGAGAATCTTTAACTCTCATCCAAGAAAATACAAGGAAATTTAAACAAAATTATGACATGAGTATTTATAAGCGTACAGATTTTTTGAATAACCTTCGAGTCCAAAAGCCCCATCTCTATACTCGAGACTTCGTTTCTTGTTGCACACATAAAACATCATAGGCGAAAGTAATCCTGCTCCGCTAATCTTACCTTGAATCGCAATCTGGAGTAGAACCACTGGCCAGCCTTTTTCTACTTGTTTGATACATATTCTACAAAGTGGGGATCTGTTTCTAAGAAGTAAGCTCCCCCTCATGAACGTTCACATTTCGTCTGTGCATCAAGTTGGGACTAGAGTATTCAACACCATCGTTGGACGATGAAATGTTGGATGACACAGAAGATTCGGGCACTGTGGTCCGAGATTGACTCCTAAAACTTTGAGAAGCGAGTGACTGTCCCATTGGAGCTGCAGGAGTTTGATGACCTTGTGCCTCTTCAGCTAGTCGTTTTAGAAGATTCATAATGGTGGGAAGGAACTTCGATGAAATGGAGATTATACCTGCCAACTGCCAACAAAGAAATCAGAAAGAATTAGCTCATAACAAAATTGAGAAACAGAGAGCTGAACAAATGCACCATTTCAGCAGCATCCCACAATCAAAGTCCGAGAATTGCCAAATAAATGCATCATCTATTTTTCGAGCCCTATATATCTTGTTTGGATGTAACTACATAAGTCAGCATCCGTGGGAAAAACCCCGGATGAACTAGCTTTCCAATTGCTTTTTTGCATGGCCATATTCTTACATTCAAATGGACTGAGCAAATTAATGCTGCACAACTTACATATCCGACAACTAAAGTCTCCAGCAGTCCACGTAAGATAAGAATTAAGAGCACGTTTGGTCAACATTGATGGAAGGTTATATAAAAATTGAAGAGTTTTATTCCACTACACTACATTATCGTGCCAAGACAAATTAGGTAAAGAATAAATAATGTCCATGTTAAATATAAGCGACGTCGTGCAGGAAGAAATCATTAGAGAATGTTTTATTCATTGTTAATTATTCCATAGAGCTGTAAAGGCTATTTCTGTTTGGTTGTAGTAAAGTGTTATACCAACTGTCCTTGTAACCGTTAGGACCTCAATATTTATGTGGTCATTTCCTTCAAGGAAGAGGAATAAAAATTATTGATCTTATTCCTCCTTATCTCTCTGAACTCTCTTCTTCTTCCTCCCTAATCTCTTCTCTTCCCCTTTTCTCTTCGGTTTAAATTAAAATCAGAACCATAGTTCTGACATTTGGTATCAAAGCCAACGTTTCTCCGGCCATCTCACTCTAGAATGGTAAAGAAACCCCGTGCTGCTACCCAGAAAACCTTGAAAACCATGGAAGCCCTTGAACAACAGTTAAAGGCCTTGACCACTCAATTTCATGACTGATCCGAGTCCACTGCAGAACAGCTTGAAAAGATACACAACCAACAAGCTGAACAACAAAGGCGAATTGATTCCCTCATCATGGAACAGAACCGACTAAGGAAAGAGCAGATTGATTCCCACCAAGCATTAGAGGCACCATTCACAACTCGATATCCACCCTAGCCAAGCTTGTCCAGACCAACCTTGATAACCCTCCTGGCTCTTCTTTGTACAACAGAGATAACAATTCGAGCATCAACAGAAATAACCCAGAGAGGGGACTCCTCAGAACTCCAGGCAGTCATGGAGAATCAAACCCCAAAAATCCATTTAATAAAATGCTTCCAAAGTGCGATTTACCAGCGTTTGACAGAGCTGATGTTGAAGGATGGTTGAGCAAGTACACCAAATACTTCCAACTTTTCGAAGTTGTTGACAAAAAGAGAACAGGCCTGGTAAGCATTTATTTACAAGGGACGGCCGACAAGTGGTTTAAAAACTAGGCCAAAGAAAACACTGAGGCCACTTGGGAGTTTTTTACTAAGGAAATCACCAAGAGGTTCCAAGAAACCACCATTCACGATGTCGTAGAGCAGATGGCTTAGCTTAAACAAACCGCTATGGTGGTGCAATACCAGGATCAATTCGAAGAGCTCAAGCTTAAGATGGAGACAGCTTACCCTTCCATAGATGCAACTTTTTATGTATCGAGCTTTATTTCGGGACTAAAACCTGAAATACGATCTGCAGTACGATCGTTTGAGCCACGGGATATTTACTCTGCCATTAAAAAGGCTAAGCTCCAACAGACCCATGTGACGGGGATGATAGAAGCAGTATAACCCAAACCTCCCTTAAAATCTCAACCTTCCAATCAAGTCTGGAACCCTACCCCTCTACCCATGTCCAAAACCTCTCAAACACCTACCTCTTCTTCGGCCACCCTTCCCAAACCATCCATACAGAGTCAAACATTCAAGAAAACCCCAGGACCTTGCTGGAAGTGTGGGGAACGATACTTTCCCGGTCACCAATGTATTTCAAAAAAACTCAACGTGATTAATATGGAAGTAGAACCAGAGGCAGAGGAAGAAGCGATTGATGAAGAGATGACAACTCGGGATGAAGAACTTCAGCAGGACAAAGGAGAACCTCTCACCTTATCAGTCAATGCTTTGGATGGAGGGATCACCCTTAATACGCTCAGGGTGAAGGGAATGCTGAACAAAAAAGGCATGATGATTCTCACTGATAGTGGGAGTACCCACAGTTTCATCCATCAGCAATTAGCCATGGAAGCGCGGCTACCCTTGCGACAGGTTAAACCTAAAGCGGTGACAGTGGCGGATGGCCGACAATTGACTGTAAGTACTAAATGCGAAGAATTTCAATGGTCTATGTGCAAATCCAGATTCAATTTTCCTGTGAGGGTTTTAGAATTGGGGGATTATGACCTTATATTAGGATCAGACTGTATGAGGAGGCATACTCCAGTTACCTTTGATTTTGAATTCAATAGGTTAATTATATACAAGGATGGGAAGTCCCTTGAATTGCAGGGTACTAAGGAAACGAATATTGTTAAGGGCATGTCAATAAAAAATATGAACAAGCTAGTGACCAAAGGGTGGAAAGGAGTTACTTCTCGGCTATTCCTGATGTCAGTCACTGAGGTCCCTGTCAACCCAAGCCCTGAAACTCACTTCCCTACAATTCCAGCCCCTTATCAGCCACTAATCCGTCAGTTTCAACATCTGTTCCACCCCCCAAACACATTACCCCTTACTAGATCTCATGACCATGCTATACCACTTCAAAATGCCACAGACCCAGTCAATGTTAGACCATATAGGTACTCGCAACATCAAAAGAACGAGATTGAAAAACTGGTGAAGGAGATGCTTCTTAATGGAATCATTCAACCTAACCATAGCCCCTTTGCTTCTTCTGTTCTTTTAGTCAAGAAAAAAGATGGAACATGGCGCTTTTGTGTTGACTATAGAGAATTAAATAAAGCCACCATCAAAGACAAATTCCCAATACCAGTGATACAAGACCTAATTACTGAATTGCAGGGAGCTAGAGTCTTTTCTAATATTGATCTTAGGTTAGGATACTTCCAGATTAGAATGAAGCCGGAAGACATCCACAAAACTGCATTCTGGCCACTATGAATTCTTGGCAATGCCTTTCGGCTTGACTAATTCCCCCGCCACCTTTCAGTCCCTCATGAACACCATTTTTTAGCCTTATTTGAGGAAGTTTGTACTGGTATTTTTTGATGACATCCTAATCTATAGCCCTTTTAAGTCAGCTCATTTAAAGCACCTTGAGTTAGTGTTCCAAACACTTTCACGCCATCAGCTCTTCGCCAAGGCATCTAAGTGCGACTTCGGGGTCCAAAAGGTGGCATATTTGGGTCACATAATATCTGCAGAAGGTGTAGCTACTGACCCTTAGAAAATTACAGCAATGCAAGATTGGCTTACCCCTACTTCACTTGAGGGACTTAGAGGATTCCTTGGCCTCACGGGTTATTATAGAAGGTTTATTAAGGGATATGGTTCCTTGAGCAAGCCGTTAACTGACTTACTTAAGAAAGACAGCTTTAAGTGGTCAGAAGCAGCTCAAATAGCCTTTGAACAACTCAGAAACATTATGAGACAGGCCCCTGTTTTGGCACTTCCGGATTTCACCAAAACCTTTACCATTGAGTGTGATGCGAACCAGGGAGAGATCGGAGCAATCTTGATGCAGCAAGGCAGGCCACTTTGCTATCTCTCTAAGACACTCAACCCAAGGAATCAACAACTATCTGCTTATGAGAGGGAACTATTAGCTATCCTACAAGCTTGCACCACTTGGAGGCACTATCTGGAGCATACAGTATTCATTATCAAGACCAACCATGAGAGTATCAAACATCTCTTGGAACAAAAACTACACACCTACTTGCATCATAAAGGAGTCTCCAAACTTCTCAGATTGGACTATACTGTTCAGTATAAAAAGGGAACCAAAAACAAGGTAGCTGATGCCTGTTCTAGAAGAGATGCGGAGGTGTTGGGTGAAACAGCTCAATTACAAGCTATAACAGTGGCAGTCCCTACTTGGATGGACGATATCCAACTCTCTTATGCAGCCGATGACTTAGCTTCCCAATTAATACCTCAACTAATGGTACAGCCTAACTACAAACCTCCTTATTCTCATACTAATGGTCTTCTCAAGTACCAATCTCGCATTTACATTGGCTCATCCACTGATTTGGGATCCAAGATCTTCGAGGCTTGTCATAACTCACCAATGGGGGGACATTCAGGAATTAAAGCAACAGTCACCCGCCTGCAACAACACTTTTACTGCAGAATATGACTCACTTTGTCACTACCTGGATAGCACAGTGCGACACGTGTCTAAGGTGTAAAGCTGACCATTCTGCTTATCCAGGTTTATTACAGCCACTACCGATTCCAGAAGGAGCTTGGCAAGACATAGCCATGGACTTTATTGATAAGCTTCCCAAGTCCTATGGCTATGATACTATCCTAGTCGTATTTGATCGGTTCTCCAAGGGCGGCCATTTCATTGGCCTTTCTCACCCTTACACTGCTGCCACAGTCGCGAGAGTGTTTCTCGACAACATTTTTAAACTTCATGGTATGCCAAGATCTATAGTTTCCGACAGAGGCAGAATTTTCATAGACATTTTCTGGACAGAGTTTACTAAGCTATTGGGAACCAAGTTACGCTTCAGCAATTCATACCATCCTCAAACAGATGGGCAAACGGAAAGATTGAACCAATGCCTAGAAAATTATTTGCAGAGCATGTGTTTCCTAGTTCCTAAGCAGTGGTCCAAATGGCTCAGCTTGGCAGAATATTAGTACAACTCATACCATAGTGCAATCAAGATGTCCCCTTTTCAAGCCCTGTATGGAATTGTACCTCAACTACCGATACTACCACTGTAAACTGCAATTGTGGCAGCAGTTGATGATCTGTTACAGGAAAGGAACCGAATGAATTCTTTCCTTCAGGAATGCTCATCTTCTGCTCCGAACCGAATGAAGCAAAATGCAGACAAGAAATGGACAGAAAGGGAATTCAATAAAGGGGATTGGGTTTACTTGAAGCTACAGCCCTACAGACAAGTCACTCTGGCCTCGCATAGCCCAATTAAATTGTCTGCAAAGTACTACGGCACCTTCCAGATCAAGGAACGCATAGACAAGGTCGCTTACAGATTGCAACTGCCAACTGATTGCAAAATTCATAATGTTTTTCACATTTCTCTTCTTAAGAAGAAGCCTACCACCGCTTTTGCACCCCCACAACCTTACCTAGTTTCATATGGTGAATTTGTCATTCATCCAGCCAAGGTTATAAATACTCGAACTGCTATAGTAAACGGCCGCTCAGTTTCCCAATTGCTGATTCTTTGGGAAGGTATGCCTGCAATAGATGCCACTTGGGAGGATCAAGACACCATCCGCGCTCAATTTCCAAACTTCTTTCATTCTTGGGGACAAGATTGCAGTAAACGAAGGGGTATTGTTACATATAAGCGACGTCGTGCAGGAAGAAATCATTAGAGTATGTTTTATTCATTGTTAATTATTCCCTAAAGCTGTAAAGGCTATTTCTGTTTGTTTGTTAGCAAGTCTATTTTGCTATTTTGGCTGTAGTGAAGTTGTTATACCAACTGTCCTTGTAACCGTTAGGGCCTCAATATTTATGTGGTCATTTCGTTCAAGGAAGAGGAATAAAAAATATTAATCTTATTCCTCCTTATCTCTCTGAACTCTCTTCTTCTTCCTCCCTAATCTCTTCTCTTCCCCTTTTCTCCTGTTTAAATTAAAATCAGAACCATAGTTCTGACAATCCATGCTGAAGTTGATAGTTCTTTCACACTTACTGCGCCGTGCTGAAACTCTCCTCCAATGTCCATTTGAACCCATAAGGCTTTCGTAAGCAAGTACCCAACAAAAAGAAACATGAGGTAAAGAGGATTCCTGTTTCAACAAAAGACAAATGTCAATAAATGAAACTAGTACTTTAAAAGAAAAAATTGGAATTGGAAGTGGCATTCAATAGATGAGAGATGAAAAAAATGTTATAAGGAAAAAATGCGTGTAAAGACTTTCAGTTAGAATAATTACTTTAAAAGAAGCATAAATTCATTAAAACCAAGGATAACCATTGCTGCAATTGCCCATGGAGGAGGTAGCCAATTGTTGCTGCGCTTGTGAGCCTCCTGAGGAAAATAAAAGAATTATTTGTCATCAAAATGATTCTTTTCTAGCATGTTAATCGAATGGCAGGGAACAAAAGGGAAGCAACATTCTCTTTGACTTCGGAATTTCTTTTGCATTGAAAATTCTCAGCATACAGGCATATAATGTAAGTGCATTTACCCACAAAGTAATAGTACAAGGTTAAAAAAGAAAAATATTAGTATACCTGAGCTGAAATCGCTTGAGTAACTGTATATTCAGTCTCTGCTTTGAATTGCCTCCATAAGGATTTGCACTGAACTGGTGTAATCAGTGTATCTTTTGGAGAAACCTAAAACACATTTAATATACATGAAAAATCATTTGTTTATCATAGAAAACACTACCCAAAGAAGGATATAGAAACACCCAAATGCATGCATAACTGAACCAATGCCCGATGACTTACCTCTTCCCATGAGCTTGAAGCAAGTGGGTCCAAAGTAGATCCTGCGCTTCGGTCCCTAGAAGAAGAGACAGCAACTGTTCCATCCATGAGAGAGGAAGTGAGTACATTCTCAATTTTGTCAGGCTTCTCGTCCAAGCGTATGGCAGCCATGACCGAGAGAAGTTTCAAAGACTGCAGCAGAGGAATTGCAAGACAATCAGATACTTACTCGTATCAGTTGGCGGACAGCAATGAACTAAAGAAATTCAGATAGCTTACTGCAGAGCGTGCATCCTTTGTAATTGCCCTTATGTCTTCTTTCCCGGTCCAAACCCTCGGCAATGAATCATTGTCATGACTGAACACAGTCGAGAACCTGAAATATGATCCAAGAAAAACCAATTAACAAAAAAAGACAATTGAAATAAGAAACAGCAAGCCAGAAAATATAATCATCAACCTGTCCTTCATGCGGATCAAAACTTTCCCTGCTTCCTCCCTTGCTTTTTTCTCCACAATATTTCTTGCATGGTCCCTCAAATTTTGCACCATTGTTTCAACTTCAGATTCATCCAGCTCAAAACTGGCAACTGCGTTGGAAAATTCCGATACAGCAGTCTCTGTCTCTCGTTTAAGAAGACTCCTTATTGAAGCCCATGTCTCGTTTCCACCAGCTTCAAGTAGAGATTCTACAGGTCCAGTCAGTGCTTCAGTGAGTTGTTTCTGCATATTATTAACATATCAAGATCTGGTTGTCCGATAGAATACAGTAGATACTGTAAAAGGGTCCCTACAGGCAAGAAAATCCATCTACTAATCGAGTATACCTCATATTTGCTAGTCATTTCTGATAACTTCAAACTGCAAGTAGATGATGCATGTTCCTCAATGTCGCGACGAAGTTTTTCCCGCACCTTTGATGCATTCCAATCAGCTTGTTTTATGGCAGCATCTAAAAGAGGGGCATAAAAGAACACTTCAAAGTTATTTTCTTTTCTTTACTTCTTTTTTTTTTTTTTTTTTTTTGAAAAGAAAGGACTCCTCTAATACAAGATGAATTTCAACTATCGGCAGTTCAAAATGTGCATCATATTACCAGCAGATCCTTTGTCAAACTCAAGCATGCAAGACTGAGCACAAGCACGAACAGAAGCAGCAAATCCCTCTCCGTGGTTCAGTGACTGTTCCAGCCGAGACTTAAAATTTCCAAGTGTTCTGTGACGTAGGTGTCCCAACAAGGTAACATAAGCAGGGTGTACCAGCTGTATAATGCAGAAGAAAAGATCTTCAGAAATTGGGACAACTATAAATCATTACTTAGAGTACAATACATCCAGAACACCCAACACAGATTTTTTTTTTTTTTTTTTAACTACCTGATGTTAAATAGTTAACACAAGCAAGAATGATAAATTGCACATTCCCCGAAAAATTACAAGAAGGATTAACAGCGGACCTTTTGACACAAGCAGATCCTTTTTGTTATATTCGCTCAAAAGACCAAGAATGAGGACAGAAGTAAATGGCAAATTAGAGGAGCTATTTCATGTTACTGAGAGAAAGTGAAGCAGTATGACTGATGCCAAAACATGTCATGAACACAATGGTGCATACTAAAGGTGCTGCACCAAAAGTTTAAAGAGATAAATTGACAATGATATTACATCAAATATCTAGTTCATATATGCTTGACACCTTTTTAACTGCAGGCAGCTGCTTTAGCAAAATGCATGTGCAACTTTTTAATGAGGTCACCAGTCAGGGTAGGATGAACAAGTAAAGCCAGAATCTCTCTAAAGATCATTCATGCTATTAGTGATTGGCAGCGAGTATTTTCTCCTAATTTATTGCTCTACATCAGCTTTAAGAGATAGCAGAATCTAATTCCCAGAAAATGGTAATACATCTACGAGATGAATCAAAAAATGGTAAAATAGTATCTATCAAGAAGGCTGGATACGCACACAGAATAGGTTCCAGGGAGTTCCAAGCTCATTTTTTTACGCACATATGAAAACAAGATTATAATGCAAATATGAAATGAGCTATTTCTTTATTCACTTCAAAATTTCTTGGAATTGATAATAGATCATTCCCAAACTTGAACTTAATATGTTAATAGTGAGACAGGTATGAAAAAAACATCACCATCACTGAAATCCAGAAATTATGGATATGCCCATACTTAGAACAGGTCCTAAATATGCAACTTGGAGAATGCCTAAAAACCAATAAATCAAGAACAGTTAGCTTTACCTCCAATGCTTTTGTTTTCAATTGTTGCTGTTTTGCATTTCTTACACCTTCATCAAAATAGATTGCCTCCATGTCATATCTATCAAAAGAAATTTAGATTCCAGTTAAGAGTCTGCAGATGAAGTTTATAAGGAGAATAGACATTAAGAGCAAATATAAAAGAATGCCAACAAAATTGTAGCAACAACCAAGCCATGCAATCCAATTATCAGTTGGAGATGCAATGAGCGAAATAATCGGCAAGATCTTAAAAAGACTAGCTAGCATACAAACTTTGCTTTAATTTATCATCACCTCGTATACCATTAATTTTACGATTTTAACCTAAAGTACAATGTCTGCAAGCTATCTAACCTATTTCATGAGTTGTAACTTAAATGTCTAATAAGCAAAACAAATATGATTTTATATGCACTAAGAGAAAATAATGCTCCTTTCACCCCAAACTAGTTGGGATCACATTTGTAACAGAACTAATTAGAAATGGGAAACCCATATAGCACAACCCAAGCTTAATTGGAATTGAGGCATGGTTGTTTCTGTTCGTGGACGAGTGAAGAAGGAAAAGAAAACCTGTTACTCTTGGAAGAAGGGCATATTACATTTTAGAATTCCTATTCTTTCCAAACATATAATATTTTTCTTTGAACAGTTATTAGAAAAACATTAATGCAAATTTTTGTGAATGAGAAAAAAAATTAAAGATTTTAATTCATTCGTCTTACAAGGTACAACAAAGCGAAAGAACTATATATATAGACAGTGAAATGGGATTAACATGGACGTATCTAGTTTCTATTACTAAATAAGCTAAAATTGTAATCAAAATTGTAGGACAAGTTAAACTTAAGAAAATAATAGAATATCATAGAATTGCAAACACAAGATTTTGGGCTTCTCAAATTGTTACACCAATTAAAGATAATACTACATATTAGACAATATGTACATCCAGATAAATATATTTTGAACTTTTTCACTCTTAGTTGATCCTCAATCACTACAGGTACTTGCAGAATATGGTAGAATTTCAAACTAACAAGAAGTGCACACTTACTCTGTAAGATATTTCTCCAGGATAGAGCTGAGCTTTTTTCCAAACCCCGACACTGGACCAACTTGAACATCTTCCATCAATGCCATCCAATCCTATAGGATATTTTTGTCAGTACTCAGTACAACGAAACAATAATATTTGAAATAAAAGAAAAAGATTCCTTAAAAAGGAATTAAAATAATATATTCGATGCTGTACCTTATCAGAGGACAAGGCACTAAGCTTCTCATTGCCAATCTCTTCACAGCGAACAGTGGCAACCATCACCTGGTACACAAAATAGACAAACAAATTGACAAATGAAAAGGAAAAAAAAAATTATATTCATAAAGATAAACTAAAAGGACATTCTAGTAACCTTGTGGGCAGGAAGATCCAGATCCTTATTCTCTTTTATTATTTTCCATATCTGCTGGGAACTAAAAGAAAATCCTGAAGCAGGGACAACTCCACGCCTATCACCAGCTAGTCCTCCTGGAGAAATGGAATGAAAGAATCGCTGCCTCAGTTGAGCAACCTGTGTAAGACATGATATTTGGCAATAAGATTGTAATACCAAAAACAAACTTGGGCATAATCTTAAACACAATTAAACCAATAAATCACAAGTTCAACAGCCTTGTATATATATATATATATATATATATATATATATATATATATATAACCATGTGCAGCAAAATCCCCCAATTCAATTAACAAGGCAAATAGATCGAGAACAGAAAATAATTGACTAAGACTTAATGATATGAAAATTCTACAACACACTCCAGAAGTTGAGAGTCAACACTCAATACAACAGAAACTTTAAGTATTAAGGATTAAAAAACAACCACTTTAGCCAAAACAATTACCTGATCTTTGAACTGTTCTTCCTTTTCTTCGTAGCTAGACAAAGCAGTTACCTCTACCTTCAAGTCAATATTCAAAACATATTGAAGCTTAAGATGACAATCTGGATGCGGATGAAGATATGATTACAGAAAAAATACAGGAGTAAGAGGGCAAAGAGTTCGTACGTTAAAAAAGTCACTAATAGGAGTGTTTTTATGAGGATCAGGCTTGGCAATAGAATTCCATATCTGCACAAATTGTCAACTGTGAAGAGGTTGCACAATATCAAGTGCCAAAGGGGAAAAGAGGAAAGCATACAAGAAAACACGGGAAACTACCTTTTCAATATCTTCCCTCAAAACAGGTTCCAAATATTCAAGTGGCGTCTATAAGGGCAGTAGGAAACATGACACAGGTCAAAAGTAAAAAGAAAACATGAGTTCCATTGATAGAGCACAAGGTAGTTGGAATTATCAAATATATAGCAACAATCAGAAGTTCAAACCTTTGTTTTATCACGTATAACAAATAGCAGAGTCGTTTTGCGGGGGCTGAACAAACGCATCATGACCTATGAACAGTGTCGAAAATTGGGCATCAAATAAATAACTTAATGTATAATGTTTCCCATTCGAAGATGGCTATAGTACCTGGAAAACTGTTTTTAGAAGAGGTTTGTTGGCAGCCTGTTCCCGGCCAATGTCATGGCACCACCTGTAAATAGTTCCACCAATGCATTAATGTCAAGTGATTATAACTAACCAGAATTGAGTGCACACTCTCGAGATCATCCATCATTCAACCATTGGGTTCATCTCTATATTTATCAAAGAGATATCTCAAAATAGGTTTACAATTTATGAAGTATCTAATTTTAAGTAGAGGAGTGCTCCCACATCAACAATCAGATCATCCACAAAGAGACAGAAATATTACAAAAGAGACTAAAATAAAGAAGAAAAAAGAAATTCAAAAAAACCATACATGTGGTATCAAAGAACATCAAGCAATTAATATCATATGCATTTCCAGATCAAAACACTAATTGTTCGATAGCAATATTTAATAGATCAAAATGTATCCTATTGGATAATTTAGCAGCAATTACATGAGAAAAAGTTTGAGCGATTAATCTCAGAAACCTACAGCCGCGGCAGTCTAAATAAAAAGCACCTAGTAGTTTTATGACATAGAAGTCATTTCCTACAGCATTTTGGATTCTTGTATATAAAACAGGAGAATTGCAATTAAATTGAACCATAGACAAGACGTGCACTTTTCCACCCTTCAGCTACATTCATTTCTTCTATAATATATGTATTAATGGAGTTCAAAGCACTTGCAGATTCCCAAATATCAGAGCTAAATATGCACTAATAGCCTCATAAATAATCCATGTACTGCTAGGACTAGGAATTTTAGAATAGGATATAAAACAATACTAAATAAGAATCCACCATAGAAAAAAACAAAAAACAAATATTGACTTCCCAACCAAAAAAACTAATCACTTGATTTCTTCCTAAAGTATGAAGTCCTGAAAGCCATATACTAATGGCCCTGCATCCACATTTTACCAAGAAAAAAAATCCAACTACATATTCTAGAACCCACAAAACTCACATGTTTATCAGTACAATGTCAGCAACTGCCAAAGCGAAGAGGGCGCTTTGTTTCTCGAAGGTAGTGTCATCCTGAAAACAACAGTAATCATATTATTAGTTTGAAGTATAATTTGAACATGAATAAGACAATTTGCACGAGTAAGACCAATAGCTGGATTGACAACTTATAATCAATTCATTGATTCTTTAGTGCCCCCTCTTCCCTCTCTTGCACAAGTCCATAAGTACGCCACCTGATGGATGCATCAAGATAACATACTAATGGTGTACCGTGTAAATAGCGCCAGAATTTCACATACAGATAAAGCTCAATACAGAAGCAAAAACAGAGTACTGTATCAGCCCTCTCTCTAAGCTCCTAAGGAAACACCGTGTGACAGGCAACAACGTACAAAACCATGAAGCAATGCGTTATGCAATATCAACAATGTCTCAATGCCTATTCCCCAGAATTCTCACAAAGAAACATAGCACACTGGAATGACGAATATTTCCTAATGCATATGCACTCAGAAGTCAGAAGGTATACAAGAGCACAGCATAAGACTTTTTTTGCCTCTAGGAATCAACATAATAATCAAAAACAGGTATGACAATCCCATAAAACCCATCACTGACCATACAACATTATTTGGCATTAAAATTTCACAAAAACCATAATAAGATACAAGCATGAGTCAGCCTTCTATGTTGACAGGTACAATAAAAGTTTACCATATGTCAAGTTATACATTTTGTTTCTGGTTGCACACAAGCACGCAACAACTTTTAAGCCTCAATGTCAAACTGGAAAAAACTCGTAAATGCAAAAGATCTTTGTAAGTGAAATACTGATTAAAGAAACGTAACATCAGAAACTTAGGCTTAATTAGCATCATTACAGCAAAAGTTGACCACATAGAATTAATAAACATCAACTGTAGTCAAATCTCTAGTAACTCAGGTGTATCAATTCTATTAAGAAAACATAACTTCAAATAAAAATGCATAAAAACTAGTAAGAGCCAAACATAAAAAACGCAAAGCTCAAATAGTTATTTGTACAAAGTTTAATACCTCGCCCCTTTCCCTCCCGTCAGTTCCTTCCAAATCCATGGCAATTGTGAAAGGGTCAATGCCAGGACACCTTGCCATCCAAATTCCCTTGGTTGTTTGACTCCTAAAACACAATTTAGCATTGTGGTATTTTGAAAGCAATAAGGAGTGGGAAAAAAAAAAGAAATATCTATTATAAAACAAAATCACAAAATACAGTGGACAACATACCTTCCCCTATATGTATCCATCTCTCTAAAATTGGTATAGAAAAGATGATTCAAAAGTGTGCTCTTACCTGTTCACAAAATAAGAGCACATACAAATAATATAAGACAAGATATATGCCAATATTTTGAACTGTGATACACATTCAACTATTAAGAGTTAAGAACATATCCATCTCTCAAATTTACCAACCGCTACCATTCTAGATTACATGTAGCAAAAGTTACAATTCCATACCTTTTGCCAAATAAATTGCAATAACAATAAAAAAAAAAAAACAACAATAAGAATGTGTAATAACTTCAATATTTTTTTGAAGATACAAGTGGTGTAGAAAATAACAGTAAAACAAAGAAAACATCTTCTTACTAAAAATATAAAGAAAGCAACAAAGCAGTGAACACGACTCAACTACAAGGCCAGGTTGTTCCTAACACCTGCATCATGACCCAAGTTATCATGAACTCTACAGTCTTCAACTAGCCCTAAATATTGGTTTGATCATTCTTCGGCACTTTTAAATAAAATTGGGTTTGAAAGCAAAATACCAATATATTCCATGTTTATCATGTGATGGCAATATGCCTATTATGCAAATAATATATTTCTCATCACTTCTCTCTATTTGCAACATTAAAGTTAAGTTCCACTAACTAATTTGCAAGAATTATTTACTTTACGAGCATCAAGAAAAATAGAAGAGGTGATGACCCTTTTCTAAGTCAGCAACCGTATGCCTTGGAACTCCTCAAGAAGGCTGGTTTGTCAACTTGCAAAGTTGTGGCAACTTCATTGTTCAATTGTTTGCCGAAAACCTCAACAGGTCTGGAATTCCAAGGTTGTATTTGTTACAATACAGCAAGTTTTGCAGCTGTAAATACTCTTGAACTGAGTTTTCATTTCGTACTCGTGCCGGTTTTGATCGATAAAGTAGGAGAGGCTTTGGATTCTTTTTTTTTTTCCCTTGGCACATTTAGTTATGGTTGAGTTCCTTTACCCCCTAAACTGGTATAACTAGGCTAGGAAACTAGCAGCATACTGGCCTAACTCATCGTCAGTTGCAGTGATATTGTCGTTTCTCTTTGAATTTGACAAGTAAGGAAAATCTTCAACAGCTGGGTACTGATAGCAACTAGAAAAGTGTTGAGGATGCTGCTTCTAATTCATGCCTGCATGCTTAATACTAATGCTCAAGCTAAAGATTTATACTCCTAAGTCTCATTATTGAACCGAATTGTTTTCATGAACTTCAAGCGATTGAAAAGCAAGTATGAACGAACAAATCAGGTGAATAGTATTTCTAAATATTGCGAATGTCGCACTAAAGAAAAAGTAAGTATTACTTGTTTGAGTGGTTAAGTTTGCAGACTGTTACATAATATCGCTCAAAACATTATGCCAATGGACAATTACCCATCATTAATTGGGCAATTGTTGAGACAAATTTTGAAGGGAAGACTTATTCTGTTCATTATTAAAGGAAATTGCATTTGAGATCACGTGCTCTCACCCAAGGTAATCAAGATGTTGATACTCTTAATGTTTGACAAACAGTATGTACTTTTACCAAATAAGGGCATCCCAAGTCCCAACCTAATCCAAGAGTGTCTTGAAAGAAAGACCCTCTAGAAGTTGTTATTTCAGTGGTTGAAAACAGAAAAAGAATTTCTTTTAACATACTTTAACCAAATATTTATATAAGGTTATATCCAAGCATTGTGGGTATTGGTGAATAAAAGTACCATTTGGTGTGATAACTTAGGGTTTTATTATATCATTTCACTGGAAATTGCAGAAAATACCATTTTAGAAGAACCAAATATTGCTATAATTCTAAAACAAAGACGACACAAACTGGAAAACTACATAAAAACCATCTTGCAAAAGATGGCACTTCAAGTACTCTGCATCATTTACCAAAATTATCAAAAGTTGCATCTCTGCAACTCCAATTTTCACCTGATCTTGAGTGCAAAAATGAGGATGGAATCAACTAGCTTATACCTAGAAAAACATAGGCTAAACCAGTGAACAAATATAAGGGATTTGGGCCATTTGGCTAAACAAATGATAACTGCAATACAAAAAAAAAAGAAGAAGCTGTTTTAGTAGGTTAATTAGGTGTCTTCAAGAAAGAGATTAAAAAAAAAAAAAAAAAAAAAAATCATGGCGTCCCATCTAAGGATCTCCGTAATTAAATGATTAAGAGACAATAACCGCGCAAATCCCATTTCAATAATTAGCTCAATTAATTTAAAGCACAAAAACAAGTTCGAGAAAATCAACTTTAAAATTCTCCGGTCTCCCATAGGCACAAATCTAAGATCCCAAACACTGCTAAAGTTGCAACTCAGAATACCAGCTCAAGGGCCAGCAAGTTCAGTTCGACTAAACTACCAGAAGAACATAAAGAGAGAACAAGATCGAATAAACTCAAAAATCCTAACTTAAATCTTCAAAATCAACAAGGTTCAACTATTCAACTTCAGTTAGCCGTTTCACCGCAACTTTTTAATAAGAAAAAGCCATATAATCAAATCGAAATCATTTCGAACTAAACAGCACAGACAGTTAGTTATAAACGATCTAGCAAAACAAATCAACAACGAAAACACATACCGCTACTTTGAGGGCCCATGATTGCAACAACTGCATAAGAAAGACCGCAATCGGCGAGCTTAGTTTTCTTAACAAATTCTTCAAGGCCCGCCGAACTGAAAACGCCATCGCCGTCGATCAATTGAGTAGAGCAGCATTCCTCTGCCATTTTGACCGCAAAACCGACCACCACCGACTCTTTTGACTTGCTTTCTTTGGACTGCGTTGCTCGATTATTGAGCTCTGCTGAGTGGAGAAGCAAAAAGAAGAGCAGAGGAAGTGGGGGAGAGTATAGGAGGAGAAAGTATCAGAGGTGAAGAGATCGCGTAAAGATGAAGGCAGATGGGACAAGACGGAGGACTCTTTCCTTTTCTTTTCTTTCTTTTTTTTTTTTTTCTGTACTAAATAAAAAAAAAATTAAAAGAATAACAGAGAAAGTAGATAGAAGAAGAATATTGTTTTGCGTGATTTCTTACAATTTTCTCTCTTTTTGTCTTTTCAAATAATTAATTTAAAAAAGATCTGGTAAATATTTTATTTACCCTCAGAAATTTTTTTTTTATATTCAGAAAATTATTAACAACGTAAAAATAAACTTCTTTTTTTTTTGGTAAAAAAATAAATAAAAAAATTAAACTTCATCTTGTATAATTCAATATTGAAAAAATAATAAAACTGTAATTAACGAATAATTAAAATTTATTACGTATCGTTATTCAGTTAGTAAATTATATATATTCATAAAGAGGATTAAAGAGTTATCACTCAGTTCGATTATAATTATATCATTTAGAATATAAGTGGTTTATAAATAAAAAAATAATTAAAATTTAGGTGTAATTCAAAGTTTTATTTACCAAATAAAAAATCCTATACATATTTGGGTGATTGAGTTTCTATTTCTTTTCCATTTTTCTTACATTAAATTGTTATTTGAATTTTGATTATAATACATAATTCCACTTTGGAACAATTTTCTGTTAGTAAAACAGAACGTGAATTGATTATGCAGAGTAATATTTAAAAATGATATACAATAATGACATAATAATATAATTAAGAAGTAGTGTCCTACTAATTAGGAGTTGAGAGTTTGGTTCCTCAACAAACAATTAAAAGAAAAATAGAATGATTGAAATTAGGGACGTAAATGGAGCAGGACTTGGTAGGGATTGGTATTTCCGTATCCCGGTTAGACAGTAATATTTGTTTCCATCCCCGTTTACTAAACGGGAACAATATTAATCTCCATTCTCGGTCCCGTCAGGGATCCTTATTTCTATTAAAATAATTTAAAAAAAATTAAAATTCAGTTTTGAAATCATGGATTTTTGAGAATAAAAATTGAAAACCCTGATTTTAATTTTATTTTAGTATCACAAATTTCAATTATTTATAAAAGATAAAAATATCACTAATATTATATATATATATAATAATAATATAAATAATTAGAAATCGAAATTTTACCGAGAATATTGTCGAGGTTCTCGTGGGACTAAACGGGAACGAGAATAGAGATGGAGGCCCGCAGATGGAGAGAGGTAATTTCATTCCAATTCACGTTTAGCATTCAAGGACAAATTTGTGCCTGTCCCACGAGGATCCCGAACGAGAAATCTCAGTCTCCGTTCTGACGGGCCGCCGTATATCCATTAACAACTCTAATCGAAATAAATAATCCACGTAAGTATAATTCTGTTATAGTCCAATTTTAATATCCATCCCACTAATATGATACAAAAAAAACCAATGATTATATAAATCTATTTTGGCGTTCAAATCTATAAAAGAAAAAAAAAAAAAAAAAAAGGTGTCATTGCATATAAAATAAATGTATTAATTAAATTCTTTTTGACCAAATTCAACAATAAGAAAATAATGTCCTTAGACCTCATGTACGATTGCTTTGCGGTTAAGCTTAGATAAATCAATACCAAGCTATGCTAGCCATTCCAATAACAAATGAAGAGATAAATGGCCCATTTGATTATTGAAGTGGGGCTATAGAATAATTTAGTTTAACATTAATTAAGTTAAAATATTAACTTAATTCTTTAATTTAGTACTTAGACTTAAATAAGTCCAAAATAAAAATTGATGTTATGTAGTCTTGTTTCTCCGGCAAGTCTTATTCTTCCCTTTTCTCTCTCTTGTCCTTTCTTTTCATCTCTTTTCTATCTCTACTTTCTCTACACACTTTACTTCTTTTCCAATGGCTTCATCAAGCCCAATAGTTAATATTTGAATCATAATATAGTCAATTCAACCTTGAGAATGTTAACGAGGTGGCTCTTGATCTAGATGGTGAACCGTAGGCCCAATCTCATAAAAGTTACCCAACAAGTTTTTGTTGGCAGATTTGCCACTAATCTGGAAGTAAATTTTACGGCGATGAAAAGTTATTTGGCTTCTCTATGAAAACCTAGCAAGGGTGTAACACCCCAACTCGGTTGTACCAGATTGAGGTGTTTTTATTAAATCTATAACTTTCTTTTTCCATTTTACATGTATTTTCACAATTTAAGTTAATTTCTCAGCAGAAGTTCTTATCCATTCGAACCGAATCATTAAATTCTACCATTCGTGATCAACTTTATAAATCTTTAATTACTCACTTTTTCATAGAATTTAATCCGGTTTGATATAAACGTCACTTCATATACTTTATACTTGATTTGGTTAGATTTTCCCTCGTTTTGTCACATGTGACGTAATATACTACGAACTATATCACAGGTCTTTAATCTCAAACTTAATATACCACATTCAACCTTTATTCAAAATAACAATGCATTATGTTGAAATTCTTTTCTCATATAACTTCCTATATTGTTTTATTGTTTCAATTATTAATTGTATCTCAACTTTATTGGAATTATTAGCGAGGTTTTTACATAGCTGAATCTCAATTCCAGATCTTTTCATCAATTCATCTCTGGGCAGTGATCAAGACTGTGTTTTCTTTCCAGGTACCGCTACCTGCCCATGCGTTTTGACCTTGACCTGCCACACACAAAAATGACTCTTCAGGGCCCATCCTTATGTGTGGTCATATGTCTCATTAAGCGCCCTCCATCGGATCTAGACCTGTTAATTGGGCGGGCTGGGCCGGGCTAGGGCCGGGCTTAACGGGCTTTTCATTAAAATTATATTGTCCAAGCCTTGCCCAGCCCTTCCTGTGGAAATGACGGGCTCGGGCCGGGCTGGGCCGGACTTGAAACCTCTCTTCCCATGCCCGCCCAATTGAACCCGCAAAATTTATTTTTTTATTTATCTAAAAAAATTTAATAGCTTTAAAATAAAATGTAAGTTAAACCAATCCCATAAAAAAGTTAAATCTAAAATAATCTAAATTTCAAACACAACAATATCCTTGAAAAAAAATAGCACAAACTTGTTCTAATATTCTCAAATACTAAATAAAGTCTACTGGCAGCCAAACTTAAAAGTTTAAAATTTGTGGAATATGAAAAGCCTGGTGAGAGGCGGCAGTAGAGTTAATTACTTAATCAATAGTATTAAGATTTATATTTGATCAATAAATTATAATTTGTATTTAATATTTTAATAACCAATACATATATATAACGGGCGGGCCGGGCTACCAGGGCTTTATATTGTTTAATCAAGCCCAACCCTTTAGAATCCGGGCTTTTACGGGCTTGGGCCGGGCCGGGCCAAACATGATAAATGTATGTCCAAGCCCTCTAAAATTAGTACGGGCTTGGGCGGGCTGAGCGGGCCGCCCGTCCAATTAACAGGTCTAATCGGATCTCACTTGATTTAGATCACTGATCAGTTTCTCCTTTATGTGTAAACTAATAAGTTCACTCTCACAGTGATTTGGCTACCATGGTATTAGCATTTTCTCCGAGCCCGCTATCCAATCAATAACCCTGAGGCTAACTGATACAGTTATAGAGAGTGCTTACCAAGTCTCCACTCGTTTATTTTTACATCCCACTAATCTTTCCAAGTCATAACATATCATGTTTTTCTAACAATAGTTATCAATAAACAATTTGCCGAATCTTATATTATTTATTTAAACTGCTTTGCACAAATTTATTCAATATACCATTTAAATTTTCATTACATAACTGTCATTGTTTAAATAATTTCAGAAACTCAAATAAACTACGGAATGCTTAAAACAGATAATTAAACTACTACCTATGCTATTTTTCCACTACTATCTGTGCTATTTTTCCACTATTACCTTCAAAGATTACAATTACATTGTTGTGCAAAGATAAACTTCCTATACAAAAAAATTTCGTAAACAATTAATAAACTATCATTTAATATATAAAAACCTAAATATATATATAAAAAAATCATATATTTTTACCAGCATTTGAATTTCCTCTGTCTCTTCTCTTTTCCATCTTTGCTCAATTCCTTCAAGGCCCCATCTTTTGCCAATTTTACTATTGCCATCCATTCATCTGGTGATACATATTTGAATCCTTTTTAATGGCTTGAACTCAGTGGATCATCTACTGATCTACCTATGTATCCCAATTATTAATTTGGGAATCAAAGCCCATGTAGTTTTGTTCTTCATTTCTTCTTTCTCTTTTTGATATACCATTTTTCTTCCCTTTTCTCCTAAAAATCTTTTTGCTTAAAAATGGCCGAAGTCCTCTTCTTCCTCTTTCTTACTTTCTTTTATACTATAGAACTCTCTACACTTCATCATATATGGCTTATTATTGTCCATACTTTTATTTACTCTAACACGTGGTTACTTCTCCTTGTACCACTTATACCTTTACATGTAAAGTGTCTCTTTCCACTTATTCTCTCTCCTTTTACAGAATATTCTACTGTATTACTTTTCTTTGCCATATCAATTATGTTTCTTTTACTTTCTTTTTAACCTTGTCTTGGTTCGTCTTCGAATTTCCATTAGCGGATCTCTCATCTCCTCAACCTCCCATTCTTGCTTTAAATTCAATGTATTCCTATTCTAATCTTGACAGGTTTTTACTTGTAAACATATCGTTTGTCTACCCATTATGTAATCCTATTCAACTTGTTATCCACTCCTTTAAGATTACATTCGATTTCTTATTTTATCGGATCTATAATCCAATCCGGTTTTTATTCTATATCTATTAATTAACTCTCTCACTAAGACTGAATTCACTAATTCCCACAACTTAATTGATTGTACTCTCTTTTAAATCAATCATCTTTCACCCAATTCACATATTTGATTTTTCGTTTAACTCGGTTTTCTAGATGTTACAAAGATGGAGCTCCATAGCTCTTCTTTTTGTATTTTCATGCATGATCCTCCGGTTCGGATTATGGATGAATTTCTATTTGATTTATCAAAACTTTAACGCATCTTTCAGTAAAAAAAAAAAAGATTAAAATAACACTTTCTCCATCAATAAACTATATACAATTTCATTCACATGATAAATTCCATCACATTTGTGCTTTTAATCCTTCATTATCAAATTTGTTTTATTAATTTTAGAGTTTTGTAATAGAAATTTATTCATGTTAGACTCCTAAACCTTTTATATCTTATTAATTTAATATTTATACTTAAAAGGATTAAAAAAACACACTCTATTGTCTTTTATTCATTTAATTTTTGTTAGCTAAATTTTTTTCATCTCTTAATATAATATATTAAATTCACAATCAATTATAATCACACACTATTAGTTGTAAATATTAAACTTAGTTAAATTATGTCACTCATTTTATACAAGTCTTAAATCATATTTCTTTATAATTTAAAATTAAGTTTTTACAATTTTTTTTTATAATAATATTAAGCATAAAAAAGTCTAAATTAAATGGTTAAAGATGTAACTATAATGAAAATAAAAGAATAAATATTCAAATCTCTTTAAGTTGCTTTATAATATCAATTTGGCTATTTAAATTGGTATTTTGGGATCAAATCATTCGAAAATAATATATCTCAATCTATGATTAGTGGTTTTTTTTTTTTATATATAGTAACAACATATTATTGTCTGTGTTATTTTGGACTAACTTAATTTTAAAAAATGTCTGACTAAGAGTCAATTTAATAGTTAAAGTCAATAGTAAATTAAATTTATCATGCAAAATAATTTTGAAGCACCGAATTAATTATTTAGCCACAACAAATAAACTTTAATATTGATAGTTAATTTTTCACTTGTGATTTTATAATTATATTATAATATATAAACTTTTTTAAGTTAATCAACAAAATTAGAAAACTCTGGATCTGAAGATGTTTTACTATTATTATTATTATTTTCAATTTTAATTGCGATTTCATTTTTTAATTACCCATTCTCCTCATATAGGCTGAAAGGTCCATTTTGCCCTTCGTGTTCTAGGGTTCTACTCCTACCGCCGAAAATAGTGAAAAGACGTGAAATTTGCTTGAGCTTGAGAAGGAAATTTGGTATCAATAAGCTTATGAATGTTGCGATTCAAACGTTGAATCTCTTCGATTTCTGTCGAGTTACGAGAATTCTTCAACCAAACCGAATTTGTATATTACAATCTCCTTTGTCACTTTCCTTTTAATTCCATGGTACTTCCCAGACTCCGTTGTAGGGTCTCTAAACTATCTCAGATGATAGCTCAACTCAACAATTTCCTCCTTTTTTCTCCTGTTACCAGTGAAAAACACATCCCCACGCCTTACCCATCTTCGGTTTCGCTTAAATTTCGAGTCTTTTTCAGTACTAATTTAGTCCAAAATCCAAAAGTGTCCACTTCTACATCGATTCAATCACATTCCCCTCTTTTTGGTAACCATGGATCTCGTATTGCAATTACCCAGGCTCAAAAAGTGCTCTTTGATTACTTGCATTTCACTAGAAACTTGAGCTTCTCGGATGCTGAGCATATGAGCAAGAATTCACCTCTTTTCATCCAAAAATTGCTCTCCGAGATTGAGGCTGAAGAGGATGTTGCTCGTTCATTGGGGAAATTTCTCAGGTATAATCCAATTAATGAGTTTGAACCATTCTTTGAGAGTTTAGGTTTGCGCCCATCTGAACTCTCTTCACTTCTTCCGCAGCATATGATTTTTTTGAGTGATGATGCTCTCTTGCTTGAAAATTATTCTGTTTTGTGTAATTATGGGATTCCCCGTAGTAAGATTGGAAAGATTTATAAAGAAGCTAGAGAGATTTTCAGTACCGAATTCGGATCATTATATTTGAAACTTCATGCTTATGAAAAGTTAGGTCTAAGCAGAGGCACTGTTATTAACCTTGCTAGTAGTTGCCCTTCTTTATTAATTGGTGACATTGATAACGATTTTGTTCATGTCCTTGAGAGATTAACTAGATTAGGAATATGGAATGATCAGATTGGATGGTGTTGGTCTTCAAAGCTCTCTTGTAACTGGAAAAAAGTACTTGCCACTATGAATTTTCTTTATAAAGTTGGTTATAGTGATGAGCAGCTGTATAACTTATTTAAGAAAAGCCCTCAGTTACTTCTTGAAGATTCTGGAAAGAGGGTTCATGTATTGTTCAGCCGATTACACGAATTGGGTCTGAATCAAAATGAAGTTTCTTCATTGTTTATAAAAGATCCAAAACTCTTGTCTGCTAAGTGTGCAAAAAATCTTCTGCGGGCATTGGAAATTTTCAAGTACATTGGAATGGAAACAGAGGAAGTTGCAGATATTGTGTCTAGGCATGTAGAGGTTCTGTGTTTGTGTTCTTTGAAAGGAGGTAAAACTGTTTGTTCTGAACTGAAGATCAAGAAGGATACTTTACGCGAAATCATAAGGCAAGACCTGTCGAAATTTTTCAGCATTGCTTCTAAAAACCAACTAGAAAGCAGTGAATATATGCTATCTAAGGATCAAAAGAACAGAATGGATAAAACAGCTTTCTTGTTGAGGTTGGGTTATCTTGAAAACTCGGATGAGATTATGAGAGCTTTAAAGATGTTTCGGGGTAGAGCAGATCAATTACAGGAGAGGTTTGATTGTCTTGTAGAAGCTGGTTTGGACTCCAAAACAGCCTCAAGCTTGATTAGACAAGTTCCAATGGCACTTAACCAGACAAAGGATGTGATTCAAAAGAAGATTGATTGCCTGAAAAACTGCTACCCAGTTAGTTCATTGATGGCATTCCCAGCATATTTATGCTATGATATTAAAAGGATTAATCATAGATTTGCAATGTATGTCTGGCTAAGAGATAGAGGTGCTGTAAAAGCGAATTTGTCACTGGGCACTATCCTTGCTTCTTCGGATGCGCGATTTGTGAAATATTTCGTGGATGTTCATCCAGATGGTCCAGCCGTGTGGGAAAGATTGAGAAGTGCATCATCTTAACGTTCAAAGCCCAAAGTCTAGTTTGACAACAATATTCTATCCACTATTGTATTTGTAGTCAGGTTGATGATATTTTTGCAGTACTTATGTTGAAATTTTTATGAAAATATCCATTTCCTCGTATAATATTCTTAATTTTGCAGATCGCGCGGAGTAAACCAGTCTGAGCTAAATTCATTTTTGCTTTTGCTTAAAAAAAAAAAAAAAAGCCTGTTTTGACCTGTTTATTCAAAAACAATTTGCCCGTTTGAGGAGGCTGGGCAAGTTACAAGTTTTAAAATGGAGGTTGCTTATGCCTTCTATTGGAAGTGTTTTCCTCTGAGTTTATTTTCCTTTTTCATAATGATTGTTGAATGCTTTATCTGCAGTCTTCATGTCAATTGATACATAAAACTTTAAAGTTTTATGTGGAAAAACTTCGAGTTATTGCATTGATGAAAGTTCAGATCACATCAATAATCAGTTTCACTACTGAAAATGGATATAAAATATTAAGGATTCTCGTGAAATTGGGCTGTTTTGTTTCATTTTGCGAACAGCATTATGCAGGTCTAAGAAAAGTGTTTGAAGCAACAAATTTTGGAGGTAAGACATCTGAATCTTGCTTTACATTAAAATTTATATTTACAGCTTAAACTTTTAAAACATATTCTAGAATGGTTGACCTATAGACCCTACACATAGGTTATTAGGTTAAGACTTTTATTTCTCTTGTAGGATTATAGTTGAGCACTTGAGATAGACCTGGCATGATTTGGTTCAAAAATTACAGAGTATATTCTTTGTCATTTTAGGTTATGCTAAGCTTCGTTATGGGACTGCTATATCAACAGAGTAATATAATGTCATCTACTTATGTTAACGTAATTCTGTTAAGACTTGAAAAGGTCGGTTGTTTATATCTGAACCTCGCTCTGTATAGTCTACTTTGTGTTCATCTGGACTGATTTTTCATTAAAGGTTTTTCTATTATCTCAATGTGCATCTCCAATTGTAATCTTTTTGGGAGACAAAAATATCTCCTTTCTCGAGTGATATCCGAATATTTGTGTTCAAATTCACATTTTAGCGCTTGGATGGAAGTATATAAGCTTGGAGCTAATCTTTCACTTTTTCAAAAATACGTTTCTGAACTTAGACATCTTTTTCCGTTAACTTTCTAGCTGATCCGTTTCAGCTTTGTTATTCAAGTTAATCCTGACAGAAACCAATGCAATAATTATATTGATGCTGGGGTTTCTTGCATTTCTGTTTCCTAGTATTGAATTATCGATGAAATTGGGTCAGTTTTGCTAGATCATGGTTTTTGCCTACTTAATATGATAGTTCTACAGTGTATAATCAACACGGTGGCCAAGTGACTTGTTTTCTGTTTATTTTCCCACTTTGCAGAACCAAAGGCAGGAAGTAGTTACTTGAAAATTTTCTTTGCTTTGTGCACTATATGTAGATGAGTTCCTTCTCTGCTCAAAATGTTATTTATATACCTTGAAGTTGGAGGAAACTAATGGAATGGAGAGGACAAACCAGACCAAACCTACATTTGGAGAATCTTCAGCATTGGAATGTTGTGTTAAATTCTGTAGATATTTGATTGGAAAATCATGAAATCTGATTGTTCTGTAATGTTGTCCATTTTGTTTGGTACTGCCAACATGATCTGCCTGTTAATTGCATCAACAATAATGTCAAATTTATGTAACATTCAACTTGAAAGAATCAGTGTGGTTCCAATTAGGGCTGGGCATAAGAACCGGATATACTGGATTGGACCGAATATCTGAGGAAAAAGATCCAGAATTGTATCGAACTGTTGACTTTTTTTAAAAAAAGAACTGGACTGGACTGGACCATAATTTATCCAGGACAGGACCAAGGACCGGATTGAATTGGATTGGACCGAGGACCGGACTGATAGAACCGAGAATTTATTAGTATTAAATATATATAAAGAGATTATTTAATTTTAAAATTTTATAATATATGTAAAAATAATAATTTATAATCTTTTTAACCACTGAGTCAACTTAATATATAATATTTAGAAAGATATTATTAGAATTTATATTTTTTAGTTGAAATTATATAAGAAAATATCTGTGCTTTTTTATTTTTAAGATTTATTTTTTATATTAGGATTGGACCGGACTGAATCCCCGGACTCCATAACCGGATAGCACCGGAACCGAATCCCCGAATAACCGAGCTGGACTGGACTGAAATTTTCGGAACAATCCAATTCCGGAGATTTATTCCTCCAATCCAATTCTGGAGATTTCTAAATCCCCGGATTAGACCGAACTGTGTCAAGTCCTAGTTCCAATGGTGGCAAATGAAGGGCAGTTTTAGCAGATTTGATCGTTTTTAATCTTATTACTTTTCTTTTTTCCTCTTTTTGCACTAATTTTCAAAAGACGAGAAGGGGTTTTTTTTTTCTATTTAATATTTTAATAGTTTATCTATACTAATTAAGAATTTTACATCAAAATTTGAATATTTTTTTGTAAATTTTTCATTTTACTATGATTTTTTTAAATTTATAATCATTATTTAATTAAGAAAAATATTACACTTCTTGAATATTTTCAAACTTTATCGTTAATGTATATTGTATTTTTGTTAACTAGCTTGAAAATTTTCAGTTTAAAATTGATAAAAATACTCTCTATTTTGTCATGATTTAATGTTAGTCATCTTTTTTTTTTGCTAATTTTTTAAATCACATGCCCTCTTTTTTATATAAAAAAAAGATAATTCTTGATTTGTCAAAGAATAAAACCACGGGGATGGTTTTTAAAATTTCCCCTAATTTTTAGCCTTTGGATTTGTTTGGTCAATATTTCATAATACATTGTGTCTTATTAAGTCTTAATTGTACTTCTAAAAATAATAATAATAATAAAAAAAAAATCAATTCCTGTTATTGTCAAAATATATATATATATATATATATATATATATATATAGATTTGATGATATGTGACTAATCTGTTTGTTGTAGAAGATATCTTCTTTAAAAATAAAATAAGCATTCTTTATGGTAAGAGTATAATTGTAGAGGAGAATTATGATAGGTAAATAGAAATTAATGTATGCATTTTATTGAAAAAATGAAGTTACTAGATTAGAAAATTATTTTATTCTTGATTAGAATTTTTCTTCACTTAATTTTCCTCAGTAAAATACTACAATATGCAGAAAATATTTTCTACAATTCTCTCATACAAGTTCAAAACATTAATATGCTAAGTTTAAATTAAATCCAAAATCTTTATGTTAAAATCAAATGATTTCAAAATTTGCAAGTGTCAAATTGAAATTTAAGAGTTAAAGACGAAATATTGAGCAGTAAGGGCCACAACATGAAATTTTACTCAATTTTCAACCAAATGCATCCAGAAGCAGTATTAGCTGCTGTAAATTGTGAAAGAATTTTTGTAAGTTTCTTACATGTATCTAAACAAACAGTATCTGCCAATAAGGATGGACTCCACGATAAAAAATGACTCCTATAGCACTCCACCTGAATTCAAATATTACTGCCGTTGTTGGAATCTCAATTGGTGAAGCGATAAATAAATCCTCTTGTAAATCCTTTTTTGGTCTATGTAAATCCTCTCATAAGTCTCTCTGTATTGGTGGAGCGATAAATAAATCCTAAATCCTTTCGTAAGTCCCTTTGTAACCTTGGCAAGTCCTCTGATAAATCACTCTGTGTTTCTCTAGCCCTGGACTAGAATCACCCTTCCTCCCTAAACTTCTATATACCAAAAAAAAACTAAACAACAGTATCTATTAATCATCAAAAAGGACAGTTTGCAAATCGCTTCAACTCTACAGATTTGCTACTAATGTCAGTTTAATGTAAACTCTTGCTAATATTATACAACCAATGCCAAAACTTGGAAGACTTTTGGAGAACATCAAAGGGTTTATTCAAGTGTCATACTATACATGTTGCTCAAAATTTTTTATGCTTGTTACTCGAGCCATTTTTCAGCGAAGACGAAGATGATGAAGAACACAAAACCGAGCGTTCAGCAACAGCCTTGTCCTTGCTGAATGCCTTCTGAACGTCTTCTTTCAGTTCCATGAATCGCATTCTTTTGAGCCTTTGTTCGTCTAGCGTGCCCTTTTCAAGGTAAAACAAATCCGGAAGGTCATCTTCCATGAACTTATCAAGCACGTCAGAGCAATTAGGGAAATAGCGTCGACCCATTTCCACTGCAATCACCAGAAAAAAAACACAGCTCAAATGAGAATGATTATAGAAATATAAATGCATCAATCATCAAGCCTGTTTGACTTGTGTCACAACCTATTTTAACATGCACACATGCTATTAATTTTACTTCGAAAAAATGTGCATCCTGATCGAAATTTGGAGTCTTGTGCCGACTTGATACACCAAAATGAAGCTAAATTGCTAGGATTCAACTCATTAATCTTAGTTGTAAATGTAGCTTCAATAAGCAGACGATCCCATTTCAATACCTAGACTCAAAGCACAATTGTAAATGAAAATGAAGAACATGACTAGTTTTTTATTTTTATTTTTTTTTAGAACCTTTTCTACCAGGGGAAAAACAAAAAAAATTAGAGATTGCCATTACCACACAATCCTCATTACAGTGCTAACTTTATTTTTATTTTTAAATTATTATTATTTTAATTCCTTATATCATGCAACAAGGAAAACATTTGAATCACCAGTTCAGTTGTAGACCAAATGCGAGATGGCCTCCACTTATTCCTCCCAGAAGTAAACAAGAAAAGCATTTAAGAATGGTGATTGTTTAACTAGGATCCCAAAAAAGCAAATAAAAAAGGCAGCTCATTCTTCATCAACTGCAACGATCATGAAACTCAACAAATCGGAAAGTAATAGGACAATGGCTTTATCATATAATAACAGAAAAGGCAAACCATTTAATGTAGTAAGCAAGTACCTGTTTTCATAAGCGCCTCCATCCTAGAATGAAGTCTTTTGTTGCGATTTGCTGGGGTCTCATTTAAGTCAACCTCTCTCAAATTCCCATTTGAGCCTTTTGAGGCAGAAATACCAGCAAATTCGTGAGTGGTCTCAGCATTTGCAATGTCCATGGCAAGTTTGGCTTCAGTTGGGAAGAATAATCGTGCAAATGCCACTGCAACACAAAGACAGCAAACGAGTGCAGCATTTTCATTTTACAAGCACTGATTAATAATGAGGCAAACCCAGTATTGACAAAGCATAAACAACAGGATGCAATAATGATACCTAACAATTCATTATGCTGGATACCAACTTCTCTATAATCTTAAGATTCTATCTTACCAAAGCAGTAGAAACATCAGCATCATCGTGAATGAGAAGAAATGATCAAAGAAGTAATCATAAACTCCAGGTTTGGTGCAATGCAGTAGAAATTCTTACAACAATAGCAAGATGATCGTTAATTGGAAAAGATCTTAGTGATAAAAATGTACAAATTACTCGACAAGAAAAAAGAAGTTTATGGCTACTAAATTGAAAGTAAAATTCATCCAATTTTGAACTAATATACAAGCTTTTAGCAAAAAGAGAAGTGATCAGGTTCAAAAGTATCATCCACAAAACAATACCTCTGTTCTCCAGGTAGAGAAGTTTCATGTGCAGATCATCAGATAATGTATGGGAAGTAATGGAAGAATCTCCCATCATTGGATTCCTCCGCATTTCCCTTTCTAATACATCAATGCATAGCCGATTCTTATTTGCTTCCTGCCCCTGCTCTGTTTTAGCATGATAATCTTTCGGTCTAGTTAACCTTCGGCAGATACTAACAGCACTTCGCCCATCCGAAGTTATGTCCAACGCACAAGCCCCTTTGCTAAGCAGAGAAACAATAACTGATGGTTGTCTTCGCATTGCAGCAACATGGAGTACTGTGTAACCTTGTGAATTTCTCCGGTTAACATCTGCAAGACCAAGGCCGAGAACCTCCGACACAACCTTTGGATCACAGTACGCTGCAGCATAATGAAGGGCATTGGCATCATCTAATGTTACATCAGATTCTGTCAGCAGAAGTTTTACAAGTTCAACATCATCTGAATCCAATGCCTTGAGTATTCTCCTGATTCTCTTCTCAAGTAGGGGGTCCACAACCTCAGTGTTTTCCTCATCATCAGAAATGGGCTTTTTGCGAAGCAATTTGATGTTCTCTGCAACTTCATAGGGAAGCTCTTTCTCTATTGAGATGTTATCAAGACTAGACCTTGCAATTCTATCCATACATTGAACAACAAGCTGGTTTACTTCACAATGAAAGGCAACCACAAGGATAGGGATAACATCTTCAACATTGGCCTTATCAACAAAGTTGAGAAGGCGTCTCTGTAAACAAGTAGAATGACGTGTCAAAATTAAAATCGGAAAAGCAGGTTAACACATAAAAATATAGAGGCACTTATATTTTTCTAGTCAATTTATCTAATAACAAGCTGCCTCCTTATTTTAACTACGAGAGTCTCCATATCTAACTTACATAAGGATAGAACATACCATGATGAATGGACACTGGACAATGTAAACATATGAAAAAAAAAAAAAAATAAATAAAAAAAAATCCAAAATCAGCTCTCTGGTTTCCATATCAGCATTCACTGGATTAATCATAGTGGCAACTAGCAAGGTCTGTCCATTCAAATGCATTTGGCACAATACAAATGAAAAAATGGACCTTAAAATGGATAAATAAATAAATAAAAAGAGCAAAAAAGCATAGTACAAATTACTTGTCTTTCATCTAATATCACAAAGATCAGCTAGGGAAGGCACTTCAGTATGCACAATTACATGAACAATGAGTAGTAAGCGTAAAATTCAGTTCCACCCGTAGCATCAAACTATAAGCATATAAATTAATTACGGATCCAAAATGAAAACCCATGATTTCCAATTCATTTAAAATAACAAATGTTGGGAATAATCCTAACTTTTAAATTATTACTTCAGTATAGCATTACATACATAATTCACTGACCTGGAAAAGAGAAACAAGCTCTGATACTTCAAATATGAATGAGGCATACAGCAGCTCCACAGCAAAGCTAATTGCAGGTCTACAGGCATCATGAGCACATGCATTATCAACACATGTTGATACCTCCATTGGAGATGGCTTAAGTTTCCCGGTATACAAATAGCTCAAGAAAATCAGGAAGGCTTCATATCCTACATTCCCATGAGGTAACAGATCATTCATACAATACTTAGGCTTCCCTTCCTTTTCTGCAGACCCTTTTTCTTGCTTAAATAATTCCCGGAAAAACTTACTCCTAGCAGCTAGAATACACCGATGAACCCCAACAGGGATTCCCTCAACAACAATTTCAGCATCACTATAATCACAACTCGAATCGATCAATAGCTGCTCTAAATTGGTACTAAGCTTGGTTAAACTAATCACCTCAAGATTAGGCCTGGCATCGTAGTTTGACATGTTTTGATTAATCGAGCCATTTGATGCGTGGGAAGATGATGTAAAACTCAAAGATGATGATGGCTCAGAAAAATTAGCCATTAACCCACCACCTGAGACTTTATGGTAGACTGTTGAGGTCAAACGTGTGATCCATAGTACAAAACTACCTCATTCTGAAGGTTTTGAAGTAAATAATATGCATGTAATGTAAAAGAAAAGAAAATTTGCATAAAACACAATACCCTTATGCTACACAAAGCAAGGGGTTTTCAAGTATATTTTGAGAATCTAAAAAAAAAAAAGCAATTGAGACATTTAGAAACAGAAAATTAACAAAAAGGGGATCATTCAGCTGAAATCAGAATGGGTAATGCTGAAATGATGTATACTAATACAATTACAAACAAAGTTGTTAAATTGCTAGGAAAAAGAATGGAAATTCTTCATCAGAACAAACACAAAACAAGGATTCAAAGTCAAAAACTTCTACTGTCCTTATAGTACACCAAACAAGGGACGGAGAAAATTTCCAGCTTGAATTTCCATAACCACCAAGTCAACATGCTAGAAGACCCAAAAATATAGAACAACCAACAACTCTAAACATATTTAAAAACATTGAATGAACTTCAAAACGATGATAAAATCACAAATTGTTGCTCCCAAAAGAAAATTACAATAAAAAAACAAAAGAAAAAGCTATAATCAACCAGATCTATCAAAGATTTGTACCCACTAACTGAAACCAAAACAAGAAAAAGTACCACAAAAAAAAGATGGAGACTTTCTTTCTTTAATTTGCTCTTGTTCAATTGTGTGATATCAAAGAGAGAAACAAGAGATTAGGGCAATCATGAATTGAAGGGCACGTGAGAAATGTGATGGAGTGGAAGCTTCATTTTTCACTTTCAGAGAGAATAGAGAAAGAAAGAAGGAAGAAAGAGACGTTTCTTACTGTTGGGTAAGGGGAAAGTTATATTAAAAAAATAATTAATAAATGAATCATTTTGTTGGGTACCGTGGTGGTGGTGGTGGTGGTGGTGACGATGATGGTGGGTCGGTGGCGGATTCGTTGGGATGTGAAGTCGTTTTAATGACGATTGTGTTGTCGTCAGCATTCATAGCCGTGTTCAGCTTACGCAAACAATGACGTCATCTTCTTTATTTTCTATTTTATTATTTTTTATTATTTAATATATCTCTTGTGGGAGACAAAGACCCTAAAAAAACAAGAATAGTCTTCGCTCTTCGTATTAAAAAACCTAAAAGAAACATAAAAAAAATCCTTCGGTCCCTTAAGTATTCAAAATGTACTTTTTAAGCCATTACTTATTTGTTTTAGAGCTAGTTTGGGATTGCTATTAGTGAAAGTATTTTTCCACACTGCTAGGTTTCATTGCTTTCTTTAAAAGTAGTTTTAAGTGTTTTTCCAGTGCTTTTCTAAATACAATCTGACTTTTACCATGTGCATTTGAGGCTGCTTTCTGCAGCCGCAAAAGCAGCCTTTAGTCAGAGTAAAGTTCCTATTGCTTTGTCTTCGCAGCCCCAAACACAGTCTTAGACCTTTAGTCCCTGATCTATATAGCTTCTAACCAATTGACAGTGAATGCAATTGGCCAAGATTCGTTATTTAGTAGAGAACATTTAGATATTTAGTCTAATTTAAACATACAGTTATAATGTCTTATTATTTATGAGTTTTTCTCATCCACTCAATTCATATGTGTTAGAGTTTAGAAACCAAATATATTCGGTTGCAATAGAACATGAGATAAATATGCTAAATCAATAGATTAAGTATTTAAACCGTGCCTTTTACGCTATTACTTATTACTTCTGGATACATGGCAATTAATTTATCGTAACAAAATTACATTTGTTTTTTAATCTAATGAAATTAAGTATATTTAACCAAATTTTTGTTATATGATATAAATTTTTTTTGTTTAATATAGACATTTGATCCAATTCAAACCTACGATTATACCGTCTAATTTATAAGTTTTTCTCTTTCACCAAATTCTAATGTAACTGAAAGTTTAGGAAGTAAATCTATTACTATAAATAGGTCAGATATGTCAAATCAATTTGAACTTGTGGATTATTGGAAAAATCGACCTATACTTATCAAAATTTGAACTTCAGACCTCACAACTTTTATTAATTTTAATAAGAGTTTGAATTTTATTACTATTGCAGCAAATGGGTTAATTTATAGTCTAACTTTATCAAATATGAATAATTGTATGCTTCATTATGGCATAGCATTTACAATTGCATAGTACAAAAGAACAAAAAGGGACACTATTTGTATAATATCAAAAAAATGGAGAGAGAAAATATGAAAATACATACATCGATCTAATCTGGAAGAAAAAATAAAAGGCGAAGAAAATTATCTAAAATTGGATAACGAAAAAAATAAACAAATGTGAAATAAATGAAAAACTAACTTTTAATTATACAAGAAAATAAAGAAAAGTACAGATAAAGGAGATGAAAAAAAATAAAGACACCAAGCAGGAAAAAAAAAAAAAAAAGAAAAGTATACCATAGGTTCTAACTTTTTTTGTTATATTTCTAAAAAATGGAAGATAAATGGTATACATTTTTTTATATAAAATCTCTAGAGTTATTGCAGACAACTGAACTAAGGGAAATTATATAATGGACCCAATCTATATGTACTTTCCCAATAAAAAATTGACACATGAGTGTTTTTTATTTTTCCAATGTCCATATTGCTTACGTATCAGTTTTTCAGTGGAACGCTCCATATGGACCCGGTCCGCTATAAAATTTCCCATGAATTACGCTTGAACAAGCAAATCTTGCTGCTGTTCAAGAACCTCAAGTCTTCGGGCTCAAGTGAGCATGTCCACCAAATTATTATTATTTTATTTTATTTTATTTTATTTTATTTATATTATTCGACTTTTACCTAAGAATTAAATAAAAAAAAATCCATAATTTAAAACAAATCAAAATTGATTTACAAGTCTGAATTTGCTCGTAATCATAGGAAATTAATAAAATGCAAAATAAAATGATTTTAATATTAATTGGCCATCTAAAAATATAAACAATTTAACATCAAAAGTGCAACACCAACAATGGCAGAAAAAATGGAAGAGCTTAAATTTTCAATCGTATAAGTTTTCCAAAAAATCAATTCAAAATTATTTTATTGCTTCTAGTTTCGGAAAAAAAAAAAAAAAAAAACACATATTAATTAACATTCTCTATTATTCGCCATTAATTAGATTTATTTATAATTAAATAACACGAAACACTAAAGGCCAATTTGGGATTGCTGTTAATAAAAGTACTGTTAGGGAAAGTTAGATTTTATTGCTTTCTTTAAAAGTAGTTTTAAATGTTTTTCCAGTGCTTTCCTGAATACAATCTGACTTTTACTACTTATGCATTTGAAGCTTTTTTCCGCAGTCCCAAAAGCAGCCCCAAACTGGCCTTAAATAGTCTATAATCTACTAATCCCCACAAAACTGTCTACGTTCCAAGTTACAAAATAGTTTATGAAGTATTTTTTTTTCTAAAATGTTTTAGAATATTAGATTCTAATATCAATTAATTTTGGTTTGAGTGGAAACAGCCTAGAGATTTGGAGCTCGATTTTTAATTTATGCATCATATTTTTAATTTAGGAAAGAACCATATAAAAGGTATTTGATAAATTTTGAATCGAGTAATCTATAATATATTTTTAAACTATAATATTCGCAACTAGCTTTTTTAGTTAAAATTGAGAATTTAATATGTTAAATCAAAGGATTACGGAATTGTTGTATAACAATCAAACAAATTAAAAAGATTTGTGATATTCTTTTCTATAATTTTTCGTTATATGTAAACATGTTAATCTAATAATACATGGGAAACTATAATATATTGGGCCGGGCCTTAGATTTATTGTAGCCAATGATGAGGGGGTGTAATTGGGCCGGGCCACACTTTAATTCAAATAAAATGTAAAGACCAACCCAATATTCTTTTCTTTTTAAGGCTGTGTTTGGGGCTGCTTTCCACAGCCCTGAAAGCTGTTTTTAGGGCTGCGGAAAGCAACTTCAAATGCACAATTTGTAAAAATTATATTGCATTCAGGAAAGCACTGGAAAAACACTTAAAACTACTTAAAAAAAAAAGCAATGAAACCTAGTTGTGGGGAAAAACACTTTCACTAACAGCAATCCCAAACTGGCCCTAAATCTAGTCTATTAGCGATCATTGGAAATTAAACATATATAAAAGATTTTTAAATTATTTATATGTTAGAAGTTGTTTTATTGTTAATTTACAGTTTTAATTTAGTTTTATTAATTTTTAGAGTTTATAATGAATTCGGGTTCGTTGATTAATTTGGGTTTCAATTTTCTTTTTTCAATTTAGTCCATTCACTATCCCTGAAAATTAAGCATACGTGAAGGAGTCTAAATTAATAATACTTAAAAATTTATTTTGTTGTTTAATTGTTGATTTAGAGTTTTAATTTAATTTATTTTTTTAATTGTTAAAGTCTATAAATTAGAGCTCTATGGAGGTTAAATATTGTTGAATATAAGTGTTTGGTTAAGTGCAAGTCTAGCTTAGAAATTGAATATAATTAATGAAATGTCGAGTTGTTTCTGTTGTGAATATAGACACTACAATAAATGTTAGATTTGATAATAAATATTTCCGCAACAAAATTTAAAAACTAATATAGCAACATCCAAATGAATTAATCTACTGATATGGATTAATTGGCAAATTAAAGGAATAAGAAATGAAACATAAATATAATTGAACAAAAAGTTTAAGCCGATAAATAAAGTCTGAGATCAATATTTGTTATCTTCAATACATGCGCACGTAAATATCTCTTAGAGTTAAAACGTGTAAAACACAGATTCACTCTTTAATACGTAAAAAATTAAAATTTCGTCAATAAACAGCCGACATTACAAGAATTTGAACACTGGAACTCGATGTTATCCAGATTTTTCTTTAACATAAAATCAAAATTGATGACGATTAATTCTCAAAGAACTAGCTCAAGAAGTAGCATCTAAAGCACAATCCATTGATTGAAACCCAATTCTCTCATTCTCCAAATCATAAACAACCTTCAAATTCTGTTGCTGAAAGCTCCCAAAAACTCCAGCAGGTCCAAAATCTCCATCTTCCATGCTTTGAAACAGCAAACATTTCACCACACTTGAATTACTTGGTGCACTCACTGCATAAAAATTGTTTTCTTGAGGCAAAACAACACTCACATTATTCAGAAATTGAAAACTAATTTGTGGAAATTGATCATTAATAATTCCATTATTTGATGAATTATTATCATTATTAGCACAAGGGACCTTGTAACAAAGATCAAACCCACTTCTCAATTCAACCTCAAAAGCTCTAGGATAATTAATGGCTGATTTAAGAGTTGAAAGAAGCTGTGAATAGATTGGTTCAGGCAAATGGGTATAAGTTGTACCTGAATCAATCAACATTCCCCCATTACCAAATGAATCAAATTCCCTCAAATTTAATGGCACTTGATGAGTACTAATTGTACTAAAATTATCCCCAATTACCGTTATTGCTTCCAGACCTATGTAGTAGTAATTAGGGTAGATTGGGTTATTCAACATTGGAGTAAATTGCATAAAGTTATCATCTTTATAAGATAATGCAACATCTCCAATAATCAAAGGGCTTGAAAAATTAGGGTTATTTGAGTATTTGAAAGCCAAAAAACAATGTGAAAACCCCTTCTTAACAAGCCCTAATTGGGATGGAAATGAAAGTTTCCCCCTCCCAAATCCTGCTATTCCTACTGGTTCATGATAAGTAGACCCCACACACCCAAAAACAAACTCTGAAACCTCTTTAAAACCCTTATTTTCATGAACCCTAATTGAATCCCTGGTTAGGGTTCCAATCACAACCCCTCCAGCGTAAGTGTAAGCGAAAGAAGGGCAGGGCCTAGGGCAGTTTCCCTTAACAAGGGTACTTATAGAACATCCCGACATAGTACACGGGTCGAAAGGGTTATCGGAGCTATGAATTTCGATGCAATATGGGCTAGAACATGAGTCCCTGAAGTATGTTGAAGAAGAAGAAGGCGAGAATGCAGGTAGTAACTTACTATTCTTGTATTCATCGCAATTCAAACAATCGAAGGAAAGATTCCCGCAAGGAACCCAAGTGAGGTCGCTTCCGGTATCCATATATACTTGAATGATTTGCGGAGGTGTGCCTATGTTTAGAGAGATTAAATAGCCATCTCTTACTTCTCGTAGCGGTTCCATCAAGTTGTTTTGGTCAAGTTGGGCAGGTTTGATTCTTGAGATTTTTGGAGGTTTTGGATGAGGAAGAGAAGTAGAAGAATGGGTGAGAGTGAGAATTAGTGATTTAGGGCTTGTGATTTGGTTAGGTAGAGATTGATTAGAGATGAACAATAAATGAAGAAAGAAGAGGAAGAGAAATATGGTGATTTTGTTTAGTGTTGCCATTATGAACAACTTCTTTGTTATTTGTTTGTTTTAAGAATATGGGAATGTTAGATTTGGGATGGTGACATCTATTTATACATGATCGAGACATGTATATAATGAATATTATGTTTCTTTTTTATTATTTTATAGAGTTTGTACTTGGATTCTCTCAAATTCACTACTTGAACTATGATAAGTATAATATTATTCAACTTTCATACTTCAACTTTAAGTTAAAATATTGGATTAAACTAAAATGTTAAGTATATCGTCCGCAAAAGGTAGTTTAAAGGAGAGAATTGTCGCACATATATAAAGAATCACATAGCTTTCTTGTTAAGCAATTAATGTGTGGACTTGAAGCTTACATGTACAACACAAGCTCACTCTACTATATGTTGAAATTTAATAAATAAATCGAACCGTCAAGATTTTAACTCTCAAACTCTAGGTCTAAGAGGCTCTAATACCATATCATGAAACCATTAAATCCTAAAAGTTTAAGATGTTAGGTAAAGCACAATAATAGCTTGTATTGTTATATCCGACAAGAACCATTTGTAGCATGAAACAAATATCAATGAGTGACCCAACATTACGTACAATGCTCTGATACTATGTAAATATAAACCTAACTCACCCTAGAATATATACTCCATCAAAGGAAGAGAATTATCTCACATACATATAAGAACATCATAGCTCTCTCTTTAAACAACGTGAGATATTCAATACATCCCATTTTCTCTTTAGTCAAGATAAGAAGTTTACACATGTTAAGAAAATGGTAAATTTGTATTGACAAGACATTTTCTGTGAACAAATTTACTAGTTTTAGGAAAAAAAAAAAAAAAGAAAGATAATAGTAGAAAAAAAATCAAACAATATGGACTTTTGAATAAAAACTAAAACTTTCTAATGATTTCGTTCAATTTTTTTTTTCCTATAATTGGGGGACGATAGCTTTAATTAACCCTTAAGTTTTCAATCTTTTAAATTGAATGAACAAAATATACAATGGACCCGGTTTATATGAACCTTTCTAATAAAAATTGATACATAAGCGTTTTTTATTTTTAAAAGGGTTATATTATTTACGTGTCAGTTTTTCAATGGAATGGTCTACATGGACCCGGTCCACTGTAAAATTTCTCGAATGAACAGAATTTGAGTAATTAATTCCAAATTTACAAAATTCTACCGAAGATTAAACTCGTAATGATGTATTTATAATTAATTATAATCATAAGTGGCAGAAATTGAGGAGTTACAATTAATTTAAGAAGGAATATTGGTGCATGGGGTAGGACAAGATTAAGATTTAAGAATATGAGAATTAGGGATTTGAGTGGGAAGGACGTGCACAAGAACTACTTCTAATAGTAGAAATTAAAGAGAGTGGGCACCCAAAAATAGGTAAATCCAATTAATTAGCATCTAATTGAATTTAAAATTAATCTAACCTATTTCTTAACTGAAATTATTAGTGGGCATCTACTGCAATTTTTGTACTTTCAAACTATTATTATATTTCTTCTAGTTTAACTCATAAAATAACACATCCCAAACCAATAAAATAAACATTTTTGCAATATGTTATTATTCATTATTAAAGAAGAGAATCACATGCCTCATTTTCATGTGGCCAGAAAAATACCAATTTGTGGCTAGCACGTGCGTGGCTCGTGTTCAACAAAAAAAGAGCTAAAAACACATTTATATCGATCATGTTTTGTTGACTTAGTTTCTTTATGTTTTAATTTGACACATTGAACCATCTATTATTTATAATCACACATATTGAATTCGATTAGAAATGTATAACTTATTTTATTATGCGTCTGAAGCTGCATTTTTTACAGTTCGAATCAAGCGTTTTACAGTTTTTTTATACCGACATTTATAATTAAAAACGGTTTTCACCTGTTCAAAAAGTACTTTCAAATGTAGTTGAAATGAGAATGTACTTTTGATCAAGTATAATATTCAATGTTATCATAACCGGACTGGAGAGCGAACCGGTGAAGCTACTGGTTCGATAATTTAAGTGGTTCAACCGGTTTGAACCGATCGTTTAACCAGATATTTATTTTTAAAAAATATTATTTAATAATATATTATAATAAATTATGGTATAACCCATCTAAAAAGATTATTTTAATAATATATTATGATTAATTATTATTATTTTTAAAAATAAAAAAATTTAATCGAACCAATCAGATCTTAATGTGTGATAGGAGCTTAATGCGTGTGATTGATTATAATTGATGAAGTATCAAAGACTTGATTAATTAAAAAGAGTTAATAAGCTCCATTTTTTTCAAAAAAATATTGATAAACAATTTTATGGGGTTAAGTATCATTTTTGCCTCTAACTTCCACATCTAGAGCAAATTCCCCTTCTAAGAAACAAATTGCTCAAAAATCTCTCTTAACTATATGAAATGAACTAAATTTCTCTATTTTTAATGTTAAACGTTACTGCCATAGTTGTGAAAACTGCACCGAACCGATCAGTCGGACCGGATTCGACCGGAACCGGAGGTCAGATCGGTCGGTTTCTATCCGGTTTTCACTTTGGTCAACGGTCGGTCGGACCGGCCGATCAAATCAGAAAACCGTGGACCGGACCGGTTTTTCGGTTCAACCAGACTTTTTTTAAAAAAAAAATTTTTATTTAAATATAAAATTTAAGTTATTATTTTGAGGTGTTTTTAATTAAAATAAAATATAATTTGTATTTTTAAATTATTTTAAATTAAATTGACATTTAATTGTAACTAAAAAAACTATATTTCATAAATTGAGTTTTTTTAATTAGTATATTGTGTTTGAATTGCTTAAACTTAAAGAATTATAATAAAAATATTCAAATTTTCATAAATTATAAATATAAAAGTAAAAATATTTTAATATTTTAATATATTTATTAAATCTGGTTCGATTCCGGTTTATTCCGGTTTAATCCAAAATCCATGAATCCATCCCTTCACCGGTTCGATGACCGATCCGGGTCTGAAAACCATGGTTACTGCAATGGTGAATGTGGTCCAAAATTGGGAATATGAGGAGATTTGTAAACCTTTTTAATCAAAAAGTGGAAAATTAGTCCGCACACTTGAGTTGAAGGGCCTGTTTAAATATGATTGGTTTGAATTACTTTTTTTATTTTATTTTTATATTACTTTCTAATATTATTAATTTGATGATTTTTATATGAGATTTTAAATTACATATACATTTTTAAGAAATTATTAAAATATTTTATATAAATGACTTAATTATAAATGTATATCTTAATTATATAGTAAGAAAAAATATAAATAAAATATGAAAAATAATAATTTTTTTAAGAAATAAATATTAGGAGTAAATTAAATATTTTAATAATTTCTTTCTTAAAATTGTACGTGTAATTCAAAATCTCATATAAATATCAAATTAATAATGTTAGAAAATAATATAAAAATAATAAAAAATAATTCAAACCAACCATATTTAAACAGGCCCTTCAATTTAAGTGCCTAGATAAATTCCCCCCTATTGATTAAAAAGACTTATAAATCCTCTTATACTTTTAATTTTGTACCACATTCACCCTTACACTAACGTTTAACGTTAAAAATAGAGAAATTTGGTCCATTTTATATAGTTGAGTGAGATTTTTGAACCTTTTATTTCTTAGAGGAGGATTTACTCCGGGCATAGAAGTGAAAGCACGAAAATAGAACTTAACCCCAATTTTATTTGATTTCTCTCTACGGGTGTGTTTATTGGGATCCAAATCTAAGAGTTATTTTCACATACTCAGCCTATAACACATTCAATAATGAGATAATAGTTGGCATAATTTGGAAATTAAGAATATTAATTTTCCTTAATTTTTTTAATGAAGCCAAACATCTGTTGAAGCAAAGGTAAATTATTAGTGATATCCAACTTGTTCCATGACTTGATGTCTTCATCCACCACTCCATGTTTTGTTGAAATTGATCAAACAAATTAACAATTAACATCTTAATAAATAATAATTTAAACAAATTTTGAATTGAGTTAGTGGTAATCATGTTAATTAATTTCTAGAAAAATCCCCAAATACATATTAAAACATAATCAGATTAATTAAACCAATCATCATCACATGGGAGTCTTCTGATACCATTTTATAAACATTTCCTACTTTATATTTGTTAATTGCAATTTAACATTACCCTTAATTTGATGTTTTCTACATATATTTAAAAAAAAAAAACTTTATATATTCATTGAATACATACATTTTTATATTACAAAATAAAGTTAGAATCTTTGGATTTAATTAATTAACCTCTTTCATAATCATATAATTAATTAAAAATAAGATATTGGAAGATGACAACGATCATTTTCTTTCCTATATATAATTATATATAATTTTGCATATTCTTCTGGTCATGAAATGATTGGATGTTGAAGCGTAGATCTTAACTGCCAGCACTTCTTCTCTCTTTTTCAAAATTGGTATTAATTTATTACTTCACTTAGAGAATTGTATAAGCCAAAATTAAAAAATCTGTATGTATTATTATATATACGGTTTATGACTATATTTTGTCACTTTCTGGTTCCAAAAAAAAAAAAAAAGAGAATATATGTAGGCATCTAAGGCATGTGAAAAAGTTAATTACACCTTAAAATTAAGTACTTATATATTAATTTTGTGGAAAGAATTTTGAGAGAAAATTTAACCCAAAACATTAAAAAAAAAGGGGGGTGTAATTTTAATTTTAAACTCTATGATAAAACGTAATTTGAATCTTTGTTAGCAGTGAGCAATGTTGCAATAGTCTAGTTTCTCGGTAATAGTACTTTAGCTTATTGTCACATGTGTCCCACGTTTTTTGATAAATTCAGTTACACCATATTCGTGTAGCTAACGTATCACTGATATGATATTATCCCTTGTGAGTAACATGTTACAAGTATAACATAATTGACTTTGTGATATGACGTCCAATACATTTACCAATAAGTTAGAGTATAATAAATGAAAAACTACGCAAATTCAAAAGTAGTTGCCGTAGCGAGAGTTCAAATTACACCTTATTACAAATTTTAGAATCAAAATTAATCAAATTTTTTTTTATGTTGAGGTCAAATTTGTTCTCTGCAAAAATCAAAGGATCATTTGTTACCCTTAACCCCTAAAACAATAATATTGTGTACTGTATTTCTAGTTAGGAATTGAAGAATTGTGTATTAATTCATACAAATTTGATATGGAAAAAAAAAGAAAGAAAAAAGAAATTAATTACAACTAAAAACGATAAATTTACATAGTTCGACTAACTGTAAATTGCTCATCAAATGCCCAAAAAACTCGCTATATTTGTTTTTTACTGCTAATACTTACTAATATATTCTATTTCCTATATATATATATACACAGAGAGAGAGAGAGAGAGAGAGATTCAATTTAATTTTTCAATTGCTTTTTAACATGCATATGAAATTGATGTTGCATGATGGAATACCATGCTAGCAAGTCAGACTATTGATGCATCATTATTTCAGCACTAAATTTCAAAAGATCCACCATTGATAAACACCAAAATAAGCAATATTCGCTGGTCCAGGGCATCCCCTTAGAGTAAAAGCTCCTACGGCTAGTTGACCAAGATGAGAATCCCAACTTTCATGAGCAATATTTTTTACATGTTAAGAGTCCTGTACCCATGCTTCAAAATTTCCTTGCCAAGCTACATGAAAGAGATTTCCGGAAGTCCACAAAAAAGTCATTGTTAATTGCCCGAAGCGAGAAGCAAAAATATTCTGATACAAGTGTTCCTTCATCATGACTCTCAGAGTCATGCGAAATAGGTGACAGCAACTTCATTCATAGTAGAATAAAAACTCAGTTACTTTATTGGCAAAATTAAATTTCAGTGAGCGTGAGTACACAAACTCCAAATTTCAGTGACCGTATGACGTTTTCCTTATTCTTTTTTTTTTTTTTTTTTTCTTTTTGACAATTCACATTCTCTACAAGGGTGTAGAATCTTGTATCAAGAAGACTTAAATCTTAAACCTCTCACTTGAAAAGAGATGTCTTTGCCACCAAACCATGTAGATCTAGACGGGCAAGGAGAGATCTATTAATTTAGCTTCGAATCACAACTTAGAGGTCCAAATTTGTAAATTGTCCCATATATTAATCCAACATTGCAACTGATCAAACACAACCAATCCAAAAAAAAAAAAAAAAAACTCAACTGAAACTAACAACTAAACCTGTAATACTACATCCATTTCAAAGTGTGCATAAGATGTACAAAAAGAGTTAAAACATGAGTTATTCGGGTCTATAATATAACCTAATGTGACGTGTAAATCATATACAACCATTTAGCTTCATCAACAACTCAAAATATACTCATAAACTTAACCTTACCTCATCTTCTCTTTCCCTCAATGACTTGTACTGTGAAAGGAGGGTGAAATATACTGGAATACTATATATCCACTATGTTGAAACTTGTATGTATGATATCTATCTGTTTGTCTGTCACTTTCTCTTGGATAAGGTTTTTATCAATCCCTTCACGATCTTCGCAAACCACATCAAGTTCATGACAAATAGTGCCACTGGCACCACAAAAACTACAAGACAACCAAATGAGCTCATCTTGATTACCTGCCAACCAATCCAGAAATTTGATTCAGTATTGCCATTCAACAAAAGTTTAAGCCAATAGATAAAAAGTCGGGCAACTTATATCCGTGGCCTTCCAATTAGGCCGTTATCACAGTCAATTCCTCAAATTCATTTTGTTAAAAAAAAAAAAAAATACTCAAATTTCACTTAGTGGCAATAGAAAAGTCCTATTTTGACAGAAATTGATTTGCTGACCTTGACAACTATGACCACGAATATAACTGGAATAAAGGGACATACTTATTTTGCCCTTCATAAAGATCTTTTCTTTTTATATTTGAGGTAAAATAGGTCATTCAATTTACTTTATGTAGACATGGATCATAAACCGGTCGATTATGTGCAAGTATTGTCTAGGTTAACAAATCCTTAAGTAATTAACATTGCATCATAATTAGACTTTTCTGTTAAATTTCGGTGAAGATCGAGCACTTTTATGTTACAAAATAATACGTAAAACTGTGAGAACGGCCTAAGTTGGAAGGCCATGAGGACAATTTAACCAGATAAATTCTATGAATAAGGGCACGAAGTGTGTAAAAGTATAGATGTGAATTTAATTAACAAATTGAGATGTCAAAACTCAAACTCTAAACCTCTTTGGCCTATGAGGCTTAAATTATAGAACGAGATATATAAAATAAAAGCATTTGGCATGGAAAGGGTGTATAACCCTATATAGGTGTATGCATATAAATTTGACATATAGAACTGATAAAAGCATACTACAGCATAGAGTAGGCTGGCTTGATTTAAATGGTTCCCCAGGCCAGTCCTAATTAGAGCCTACAACTCATTCGAACAGAACGCAAATAGAACATAATAGCTATTTTATAACCACCCTCGAGCTAATAACAAAACAGAGTCAAAGTTAGTTTAACTGGATAAATTTGTCATACTTTAGCGCTTTCTCCACGGAAAGAATGGGGAAGAAACGGACCACATATTAGGTATTTGATTATGAAATGCATTTTATTACTGCTAATTTTATGGGAGAACTACTAAATATAGTATGTTTCTGCTGACCTGTGATAATATAATTAAAATCAGAAAAAAAAAACAGAGACCATCTCCAATTCCAATACCAAAGCCAAGAACAAACAAGTCTAAGAAGTCAACAATTACCTGATCATAGTTGAGGTAGATGTGGAGAAACATATAGACAAACAGCAGAATTCTTGCAATCTGCATTACATTTTTCAGTTTAGGTAGTGATGAAAATAACAAAAACAATGAAATTCTCCACAAGGGTATTTTTTCCATTAGAAATATAAGGCAAAAAAAAAGCTGTACTTGCTAGTCATCCATTGCATGGCTAAAAGTGGTGTCAACTATTTCAACACTTAAGAAAATCATGTCATGGTTGGTGACAGCGATCTATGTTTTTCATATACTCGGCAGGTAACGGAAAAGTTATGTTCATAGTCAAAGGGAAAACCAAAAAGTCTCCAAGGGTTAGGAGAATATTTTCAGAAAGACAATTAATTTTCCAAAATTTGTATGGAAATCATAAAGGATACAGATCTACAGGGGAATCAAATAGACAAAATCTAATCCTTGATAATCATTTCCATTCATAGCCTGCTGGCAGCAATCATTAGTAACTTACAATTTATTTATTATAAATGTTGCTAACATATTTACCAATATATTCCAAGTAGCAAACTATAAATTGATAATCAATACTGCATCAAAACTTCAAACAATAAACCAACTTTTTAAATAATTTCCACATAATTCATTTTCCTCGAAATGGTTAGTCTTATTAGCATTAATTTCAACATGAAGTTTCAAGCAAAAGTATACTCACCAACCATACAAGAAAGATCAGTCCCCCATTGATAAGATATGCAGCGGATTTCTTCAAACCAGCTATATCCAGATACCTACATGAAGAAAAATTAAATTGATCTTATGAATGTGAAAATTTGATAACCTTCTTTAAAGCGAGTCATCATCAGCCTACCATCTCATATTAATCTCTGGAGTTGTCACCTCGGAGATAAGACACATGTATGTATAAATCTGACCCTCTCCAGATAACATAGAGTATGACACTGCAATTGCGGCAAGACAATGATGGATGACCTGAATTCAATTGCGAAAGCATGGTTAGTTACCCTAACATCTTTCCAGACTTCAGTAAGCCAATACGGTTTACTAGGATTTGTAGACTCTGATGGACAGAGTTGGAATATATAATCAAATGAAGAGTGCGACCAAGTATAAGAGAAATTTATTCGAGTAGAATTGCTCGAGTCAAACTCATGAATATGCCAAGAAATGCCATGAACTTCCCCAATAAAATTGGCAATTATTCGCCCTAATGAATCAAATTCAGGCGTCTAACCAAACACCCTTAAAGGCTTAAACTCCAAAACTGTATCCAGAGGTTGGTTTTGAAAGTGATCGATCGGTGAATTAGACCTACCAAGGCAGCAAGAATATTAAATATGGAATTTCAAGTAAAAAGCTTTGATTCCTCTGGTCAGCAAACAATTAAGGTTACTTAGTCAGAATCTGGCAATCCATATAAAACTCCACAAAGCAAGAAAATTTTTAGACATGTTAACACAAGAGTACAATAAACAGAAGACAATCAATGATGCTGGAACCAATGCATTCCAAAAGTTAAACAGGGACAAAAATAAAATGAAGGAAAGACAACATCAGGAAGCTTTTTGTTTCTGCAGATAGTACTCACATACTCCATGCCTCCTAAAGAAGGATAGAACCAGAAAATCATTCCAATATCAGCAACGAAGTACCCAACAGAAACCTGTCAAAGGAACAGGGACAATTTTTCAGTTCAGAAAAGTAATTATAAAACCTAGTCCTCAACATATTGAAGAGCATCATACTTAAAACTGGAATCAGAATAGTTGACAGAGATCTCATCGACTCTCATGATGAAAACAAGACAGTGTTCCAAATAAAGCAAGAAAGTTTAGATAAAAACACAGAAAAAAATGAAAATGAAAATCACTTTGCATATTAGAATATTCGATCTTTCACATTTTCTTACATTAAACCAGGAGGATTTTTTCCTAACACAGGATCAAATTAAGTTAACTCTTGGGTGGGAGAGGGGGAAAAGCATGGAAAAATTTACAATAAAGTTGATAATGCTCCAAAAAAATATTAAAAGCTTGCAAATCATAACAAGCTATCAGTAAAATAGATAACAATTAGAAGTATTTGAAAATCCTACTTGATTATGAGCATCATAGTAACATTACAAAAGAGGGAAAAAAAAAAAAAAAAAAACCTTACCCCCAATCCAAAATTGGACAATTGTGAACTCCGCAAAGTAATAAAATCAGCAGACCGTTGATCAGCAAAAAGGTCTGACCAGAACACAAGGTACAATGACAAAGCCGTGATAAAAACAGCATGAATTGAAGACATACCTCTGCCAATATCACAAAATTGGTCAGATGATACATTGGAAAAATTACACAAAATGAGCAAGCATTAACATTTGACTTACCGATTGTTCCACTCAACCCGTTCAACTTTAGTAAGACCACTGTAAACCTTGATATAAAGTGTGCTGACTAATTGAGTAAAATCATATGCCTGTTGGAGGAAAAACATCAAAATATCAAAAGCAGAATTAGAGAAGTTCAATCTGCCATTTAGTGACAGAAATGAAATACATGCATGACTGCACATATCAAATCTAAAAAAAAAAGATTATAGTTGATCAAGCTGCTAACAAACTATCAAGTTTAGAATCACACAAGTGAAAAAGTATAAGAAATAAAGAGCATACCAGCTTGGAAGCAACTAGGCCACCAAGAACAGAAGTGTAAGGAATGTAAGGAGCCGACAATAAGTAATTCTTAACCAGAACATCGGCCTGACTTTGGTAAGACTTGATAGCCATAACAGTCCCACTAGACACAGCCATGGTGATGGATCCGCCAATCAGGCTCTTTGATCAAGAAATCCTTTTTCACGTTCTACTTTCCCTTGTCATTCTCTCCTTGTGTCTCTTGAACAAAGTATAACAAGAAGTTAGCAGAAAAAAGGAAAAGATATGACTGGAAAAAAAAAAAAGCTCTGGTCTATATAAAATTTACTACGGAAAATCCTTCTCAGCTTCACACATATGCAAAGAATTTAGAAGATAAAAAAAGGTTCTTTATCAACTATTGTACTATTTATAAGTGTTGAAACAATGTGTTCAACATTGTGAGTTTCATTCATGTATTCTTCCTGGAAATGCTCTGAAAGCTGCACATTGAGAAGTTCATTGGCATTTTGATCATTCGTAAAGATAAAAAAATTTCATCAAATCTTACACGAACTTCAGAAACGACAAATGTACACAAAGAGTGTACACATACTGCCATAAGAACATTATCAGCAAATATGAGGAAAAAATGATGGACCTTAAAGAATTAGGAGTACTTAAGCTACTCTTCACCTCAATAATGCCCATATGGATAGGGATCATTTTACATTTCGCAATGAAGAATTCAAGTTCTTATCTATCAATAAGAACACTTCAGGTTGATTAAACCAAACTGACAAAGAACACAAAAAGGCAATAAATGTGCAGAGAATAAATCTATTGAGATCAAATACAACATATAAATCCATTAAGGATTGCATCCCAAATACAATCAGAATCTAATTCGTGAAGCATGTGGATGTACAGAGTACAGACCCATATAAAAAAAAGTAGCCAATCGTACGCAGAGAGAAATATAAATTGACAGGTGAATAAATTAATAGCGGAAAACAACAAAAACCCAATAGAGAGAAAAACAAACACAAATTAATGGCTCACCAGAAGCATCAAGATGAGAACAATCGAATCAGAGCAGCGTGAACCAATAGAAAAGGGATGAAATTGACGAATTGGGGAGTTGAGAAATGACAAGCAGATGTAAATTGTTGAAAGCGCGAACCAAATGCAGCAACAACAACCGTATGGTGCAATGAATGTGAGTGAAGGAGTGGGTTCAAAGGGATGAAAGAAAGCTTGAGCAAGGACCCAAAAGGGGAAGTGGGGTAGGATCGATAATGGATATGATTCGGTGGAGGGGTGAGGAAGATGGAAATTTGTATGGATGATGATCAATCGATGGTTTGTTACATGATCTGATATGATAATTTGATGATGACGGTGGGTGATGGGTCCCGTGATTTGCGCTGCGAATCTTAAATAATTCGCATAATAACAACTCACACTCTTGCGTGTGGTTTTCTTTTCTTTCGGTTGAATGCTTGCTGGGGACTGGAGTCGAGTGGCTCCGTGTCAACTCCGAAACTTCGCATCCACTACACTATTGTCTATGGAACAAGCTATCTATTACTAAATTGATTCCATTTTTCTTGAGAATATATAAATAAACAAATAAATAAATTCATTCATTTTAGGACCAGTTTGATGCTGCTTTCGGTAGTTCCGAAAATAGCTTTTCAGCCAAAGTATAGATAATCTTAATTTGGTAGAAAGCTGCTTTTGAAAATGCAGAAAGCAATCTCAAATACATAATTAGTAAAAGTCAGATGGTATTCAGGAAAGCACTGGAAAAACACTCAAAACTACTTTTAAAGAAAACAATGAAACCTAACTTTCCCTGACAACACTTTCACTAACAGCAATACTAAACTGACCCTTAAACCCTCAACTTAGGTGGCCTAAGAAATTTCCTCCGTACTTGAGCAAAAGGAGTAAAAATCTCCTCATTCCTTCAATTTTGATTAAAATTGAAAAGACGAGGATATTTTTAAGCCTAATCAAAATTGCGAGAGAATAATAAGATTTTTAAGCGTTTTGTTTCTTAGTCTATAGTAGGTTTTGTCTTTGTACATTATATCAGGATCTTTTACCTAAATTTTAGGTTTTTTTTTCTTGATCTTGGTGTCTATGATTATAACTTTCGATCTCTTTGACCGACACCCTTGACAGTTCATATACGCGGTTGGCTATAGAGGAAATTGCGATTCTTATCCTATGAAAAACACAAATATTAGAATACAGTTTGCAATATGATTTTTTCAGTCGACTTCTATTAGATTAGAATATTAATATGATTGGTATGAAGGAAGTTTGCCAAGGCAAAAAATTTATTCTACATATATCGTTGTTGGCGCTTCAAGTACTATAGTTGAAAGGGTCTCTAGTAACAAATGATTCTTATTTTGATTTAGTTGTTGAGAAGTAAGCCACTTCTTTTATATTATCTTTTCTTTTGATTTCTGTGCGCATATTTTGTTTCATGCTTTCTAGTTCTATGTCTTAGAGTTATAATTTTTTTCTCCTTTTTATTCAAGTTTTGTTACTCATTGATTAATAATGACGATTTTCCAAAAAAAAGATAAGCGTCAATTACTTAATCCAGAAATTTTGAGTTCGAGCCTTGCTATATGCAATTAAACTTCAATTAAAAGATGATCCGCTAAAAAATAATTGTAAACTCGAACCGAATAATCAAATGTACTTATAAAGAATTAATTCACTTTAAAGAAAATCTTTAAATGTTTGTGCAAATAATTTCCATCTTTTTATATGATTAACCAGCTCATTAAACTCATGAGAAATTCACTCCCTCAATTCAAGTTTCATGCATATATTAGTAATTCTATTCATAAGCCATTACTTTTCCCTTTTGAAATTAAAATAAAAATATATAGAGAAAGGTATCCAAAGAAACCTTTTCATTTTGACACATTGATCGATCAATCATGAACACATTAACCAAATGAACACCAAACTCACTTAAAAATATCACATAATTCATCTCTGCCTGAAATGACAATTTTCAAACAAATTATCTCTTCATTAATTAGAGAACCAAAAACTCGTGCTTGTCACACAAAGTAAAGTAGAGACTCAAACGTGTATAATTGTAATAATCAGTCTCAAAAGTGGAGCTGAGAATTGAATCTCATAGTCATATGTCAAATGTGTGCAACAAAAGATGAGAGAATCCTCAATCATTAACAAACTCAACTGACTAGTTACAAAATTTTTACTAGCATCACTTGTACAGAAACAGTAATTCTTCAAGAGATGATGAGGTGACAACAGAAATCCTGGATCAAAAAAAAGAAAAAAAGAACTGAATACTATGACTGGTGACAAATTACAGCCTTGCAAGAAGAATCACCATCTATGACCCACATACCCAGTTCTTCAAGCCCCTTCTGAACCAAATTCATGTCCATGTCCATTGACCAATAAACCATCTTCCCACTCTCTAATGAAGATTTATTAACTCCATTTCCACCAATTTTTATGCCAACCCTATTCTCATCAACCCACTTAATCCTTCCACCATTCTGTTCCAACATATTTGCCACCATAACTATGATCCTTCTGCCTTCTCTAGATAATGATCCTTGAGCAACTTCAGCAGCAACCTTGCTCAACAACTTATTAGCCAAAGTTTTTTTAGTATGAGAAGAGCTGCTAACATAAAACATTTCTGAACTCTTCCCAGCATACAAATCATGATTAGATGTATCAATAAACTCGTTAAAAAAATCATTACTCGAAAAAAGCATGCTTGCATGTACTATCCAAGAATGATAGTTCATTTCCAAACACTTCTCAATTACATATGCTTTCACAATTGTGTTAACCAATTCTGAGCTGGAATCTTGAAATTTGATTAATTTATTAAGTCTCATACTATGAAGAAGCTGGTTCGCATCAACAACTGCATGCCCCCTTCTTGCGAGATCGTAGAGAAAATCGGAATGAGGACCCATAAATATATAGTTTTGAATGTTTAACCTCTCCAAGTGGCACAGTAGGTTCCTTGTGATTTTATCAGATGTCCCGAATATGCTGACAAGCATAATGGTCTGATGTTTCTGAACAGATGGAAGAACAGAGTCCAAATCATCCAGGCTCCTTACTACTCTTCCAATTAATACTTCTCTGAAGCAGAAATCGTACCATTTTAAACCAGTCAGCGGTGGAATATCGAGAAACTTATAGTCAAAAGAACTTTCATCCACTAATTGAGAGTCGGGTCCAGCTGTCTTCCCATAGTTTGTACCGGCATCCCTGTGAGAAACACTGAGCGCTCTCTCGTGCCCCAAATTGGTGTAGATGTTGAAATAGCCACTAGAATGAATAAATTTAATGAACCAAGGCGTCCAGATCTTTTCTCGCATTCTTTTGTACCATCCGGTTGTCACCTGCAACGTAGATTGTTGAGTTTACGTAAACTGTTCAAGTAAATATCGAGTATAAGGATGGGTGGGGGAACTGAATCAGAATACCATTCCATCAATCAATGGCTTGATGCCTTTGGCCTTGTGATCGTCATACCACAGCCGGAACTCTTTCCAAGGTTTTGGGAACAGAATTTGACCCCAAGTGCCAACCAATTGATACAAGAATAGTTGAGTTCCACTATCCAATTGTATTTTGTTTCCATGCTTACCTAAAATCAAGATGCAAACAAATTAAGATCATTTTGCTTCCACTGTCAACCTATAATCAATAACCAATCAAAAAAAAATAATCTCAAAAGAAATAAAATTCAACTACTGAATGTAGGTGTAGGTGAATGAAATGCCTGAAGGTCCATCAACCATAATTTCGACACAATGTGCTCATATATGCTTTTCTTCTGGTAAAGTAGACATGTTCTGGAATGTTAAAAGTCAAGAATGCAATCTTCAGCCAATAGCATTCGAAAACATATGCTTTTATACGGATCACCTAAGATTCTAATTCCTATAGAACGGCAACAGTCAGAATTTCAGCTAACAATCAGCTTCATGACCTAGAGCTTTCCGTCTAATTACAGCTATCATTAAACATCGTAAAAAAAACATAAAGAAGGGAAAAAAAATTGAAGGTCACTAATGGTCAGACTTGTATGGTAAAACTTGGCAGTGTCACAAATATTATCCACAGCAGCAGTACCACCTTATATCTATAGCTGCTATTCTATCTTACATTAAAAATCAACCATGTCCATCTCTTACCCATGCAAGCAATTACTAGCTAAAAACTGATAAATTATATGCAAACTGATAAATGCCTCAAGTCGTGCTTATAGTTCATGATACAGAAAAACTTCCACAGCTGGTATGCACACTATAAGATATTAAAGAGTATCAGAGTATTGGATGTCCAACATAAAAATAGTAACTTGACAAAATCATTTTCGAGGACAACTGGAACTAATTAATAGCGCAGAAGTGAAACCTAAAAACTTAAAAAGTTGGACGGTTTAAGCAATCTACAAGCAGAAATAAATGGTAAATGGTACCTGGGACAAACCTTGGACGCTGAAGTGAGATGCCATATATTGAAGGACTGTACATGGTAGCATTGTAGTAAAAATTTACAATCACAGCTTTCACAAATCTAAAATACAATGGAGAGACCTCCATATCATCCTCCACAACAAATGCAAACTCATTATCAGAGCTTGGCCACCAAGCCTCCAGCCACTGAGCCTGAAGCCCCACATTCACAGTCCGGTAGTGAACTATCTTGTTTCCAAACTTCCAATTGAACTCATCAACAAACTGCAAAATCCCATGGGAGTTATCCAGTTTTTGGTCCAAAGCTGTGGATGAGTCATTGGCAAAAGGAAAGTGGTCAATGTAGACATGGAGATGAACGCTGTCACCATCATAATTAGCATTGGAAAGGGAATTGAGGCAACGGGAGAGTGATTCAAGCCGATTGAACGCAAGGACTTTGATAAGGAAAGTGAAATTAGGGTTATTTTGGGGACTCAAATTTTTATCACCACCCGAGGGAAGGAAGTTAGACACAGGATTGGAGTTTGTAGGAGCTACGCGAAGAAGGGGAGGATAATGCGAGAAAAAGGATAGGGCGAAGAGCGAGACGAGGAGAAGAAGAGGAAGGAAGTGTTTCCTTGGTGGGCCCACCATCTACCCCTCCAGATCTATGGTTCACAGAAGAGAAAAGGCATTCCAGAATTTGTGCGGAAGCCACAAAGAGAGGGAGGTGAAAAGAGACACAGATCAGATGATGTCTATTGGTAGTGAACAAGTTTTAGCTACAATCCATTCCCCATACAAAAGCAGGGCAAAAGCAACAGTAATTAGCATTCAATACCTGGAACAAAAAGCAATTAGAAACTATATAAGAATACAAAAGGAAACCAAGATGAAAATCACGAACTGGAGAGTTGCAATCAGAAGCAGATGTAGGATCAGTTTGGGTCAATTTTCAGCAGTTTCGAAAACAGCTTTCAGTCAAATAACCTTATTTTGACTGAAAGCTGTCTCAGATATACAATTGGTTTTACCAAGAGTAAGATTGCTACTGGGCAAATAGCTTTGAAATCTTTTAGTTAAGGGTAAATAATTATAACTTCTATGAGATTTGGTCAAATACATTAGTATCTCTCTGTGTTTTACATATCTAATTTATACCTCCTTGTATTTTACATCAATCATATTATGGCATTCCTCTATTTATTATTGTTTGGTTTTCTATTAAAATTATGAACGTAATACATATTTACGGACTAATATCATTTTTTAAAATGTTTTACATTCAATTTTTTCTTAATTAGACCCTTTTAACGTATTTTTTCCTAACATAATCACAACTTAAAAGGTATAGAAAAAGTCTCATAATAACTGAATAATTTTTTTTACGATAAATGACCTTACAAAATCAACGTTAGATAGGAAACAATGTTAATTTTAGTCATAAATCTTAACAACATCAACAATTTTGAAAGAAAAATGCTTAATAATGAATTGAGGGAGGTAATAATGTGATAGAGATAAACTTTAGGAAGGTATAAATTAGATATGTAAAATACAAAAAGATACTAGTGTATTTGACCAAACCTGAGGGGGTTATAATTATCTATCCTTTAGTTAATTATTAGATCGGTACACAGTTAGTTGATTGGGCTAGATTGGGCTTGCAAGAAGTGGACCGGAAAGCAACAAGGGCAACTTGGTCCTTTTGACTCCAACATTCAGTTTAGGGTTTCATTTTCGTTGCATCTCCTTTATAAGCCATAACCTAAAAAACCCCACCTTTCACTCCGCGCCCTGGTTTTCCACTCTGCCTCCATCAATCAATCCTTCAAGGTTTTTGCTTCTTTCTCCTTTTCCGTAGTACACAATCATGGCGTCCACTAATACAGCGGCAGCTGCTCCTCCGCGGCAGCTCTCTCAAAAAGAAGCCGATATTCAGATGATGTTGGCGGCCGAAGTTCACCTCGGCACTAAGAACTGCAATTTCCAAATGGAACGTTACGTTTTCAAGCGTCGAAATGACGGTACATTCTCTATCTATTTTACTTGTTCTATTTAGACGAGATTATCTGTTACATATTATTGATGTTCGTTCTCTTTCTAGTGTCGTATGTGATTTTGATTTTACGTTAATCAGCCAATTATATCTGAATCGAGTCTGTTATCTGATTTTGGAATCTCGATGATCTGTCCGGAGTGTGGCGGAAGTTATTTTGTTGAATTGTTCTTGTCATTCTAGGTTTTCGTTTTATATTGAGTGTATTTGATATGAAATTTCAGGTATTTACATTATTAATCTTGGAAAAACTTGGGAGAAACTTCAACTAGCTGCTAGGGTTATTGTTGCCATTGAAAACCCTAAGGACATCATTGTTCAATCTGCTAGACCCTATGGTCAAAGAGCAGTTTTGAAGTTTGCTCAGTACACTGGAGCTCATGCCATTGCTGGAAGGCATACCCCTGGAACATTTACAAATCAGCTTCAGACATCCTTCAATGAGCCTCGTCTTCTTATCCTTACCGATCCGAGAACTGATCACCAGGTAGATATTTGGTCCATATGGTTTATAGTCGTCACGTTTGTTTCGTGAAACCACCATTATAACCATGAATGAACTGTTTGCAGCCAATTAAGGAAGCAGCTCTTGGAAACATCCCAACTATCGCTTTCTGCGATACTGATTCTCCAATGAGATATGTGGATATTGGTATTCCAGCCAATAACAAGGGGAAGCACAGCATTGGATGCCTTTTTTGGCTTTTAGCCAGGATGGTTCTTCAGATGCGTGCCACCATTCTTCCTGGTCACAAGTGGGATGTCATGGTAAGTTTGATACAAGTGTTATTTAGTTGAAATTGAAATTCTAGTTTCTGATATGTGCATGCGTATACCATGGTGAGTCTGAGCCCCTGGTAGCTGACATACTGTGATTTGACCCTTTTGTCACTTAATTCAAAAACTTGTGATAGCTAGTTCTTAGATGGTTAGTACTTTTGTTGGAGCATTGTCATTGTATTGGCGTGTGTATGTGTACTTATACATTTATGCATAACCTTCGTATCTGCAATGCATATCATGTTTTAAAGACCTCTCTGTATTGAAATATGGGCATGCTAGTATATTTGTGTTTCTGCGTTTAGATTCTAAGTTATCTTCCTTAATCACTGCTCAACTGTTGTATTCTGCAGGTGGATTTGTTTTTCTACAGAGAGCCTGAGGAAGCTAAGCAACCGGAAGAGGAGGATGTGGTTGCTCCCATTGATTATGGACTCCCCGGTGCTGAATATTCTGCTGCTGCTGATACCTGGCCCACCACTGCTGCTGATGCTGGATGGGCTTCTGAAGTAATCCCACCACCTATTGCTGCTGTGCCAACTGCCAACTGGACTCCAGATCAACGTAAGAACACTATTCTTAATCGACTTTAATTCCATTTGCTGGGTCTCATCCTATGTTACATTGAGTTCTTTTAATGACCTCTCTGTTGCATGGAAAACAGATATTGAAATAGAAATGTGTACCGGAAAATGATAGAGAGATACAGGGAAACATTTAAATACTAAAAAAACATACGAATATATTTTTAACTTTGAAGATTGCAAGGACGCATTTCTTTTTTTTTTTTTCTTCATATATAGAAAACAAAGTGTTACAGGTTTTGTAAAGAGGAAATGGGGTGGGTTTTTTAAATTTTGAAATCTTTAAGGAGTTGATTTAAAAAAAAATGAGGGTTTTAATGCAATGAGACTGAATAGATGGTTAATGATGTTTGTCTGCTTTTCGAACTGCTTTCTAATTTTCTTAAACTACAAAAATGTTACTTGAGATGTAAAGTTCAAGTTTCTTGTGGTTTCAAAGCATGGAAACTCTTGGAATTGAAGTTTCAGTTCAATAGGTTGAGCATTGTGATTTGGAGGCTTTAGGATTTGGTTGGTCGCAAGTACTTGCTTGCTACCATACTAAATGCTATGTTTGGTTTTGCAAGAATGTTGACTGTACTCATTTATATTTCATTTCACTTATAATTTTGTTGTATAACTATTGCTGCAGCTGTTTTGGCGGATGAGTGGGGTGCAGCAGCAGCACCACCACCGCCCCAAATTGCACCCAGTGGAATTGATGCAGGTGGAAGTTGGGACTGAAAATCCTTCTTGTTTTTGAGCTCTGTATTGCACATTTATGATACTCATGAGTTAGTATTGAAGGGTTATCAACAAATGTTGGATAATTTTTTTTTTTTTCCTTCGATGGGTTTACGGGTTCCGAGCTTAGTTGAAGATGTCGAATTTGAGAGATTTTGACGATGAGTCAGGAGTAATGTTATGTTAGTAGTATATTTTAATTTTAATATGGAGGCTGCTGTAAGCAAATTCTTGATTCCTTTGCTGTCAATTTTGTTAACCTGTGGCTAAAGTTATCTAGCTGGAAGTATTGGAAATGAATAGGGAAGTGGTGGAACGTCTGGAACACATTGGATTACGCCAGTGAGGCACAAAGCCCATGATTGCCTATATTTCCATTCGCTAGTCAGAAAAACTAAGCTTATGAATCTGTATTGGCCATTATCAGATTTTAGGAGATCTAGGAAATCCATGTCTACCCAGAATTTTTTTAGCGATATCCACAAGGATGGACCCCTATTAACTTCTGTTTTAATGCTGAAACACAGAATCTAATTCTTAATTGAAAAGTCTAAATTTAAAGTTAAAAAATCAGTATGAGGGACGCATAACCCTAAAATGGACTTGTTAGTTAGATTTAGCAGCATTGATAATATTTGGTATTTACATTTAGCAGCATTAGTAATATTCTTATCGGGAGAGCTAGCTAGGGAAGCTGAGGGATAAAAAAAAAAGCATTAATATTCTATTTAAATCAAATACTATAACATGATTATTGGTAAGTCTTTACAAACTTAATGCATCGATACCAATTAAAAATGAAAAAAATCAATAAAAAAAAGAAAAATTACCGAAAAATATCCAAATTTTTAAAATTTATTGTAAAATTATTATGTAATATGCATATATTTTTTAGATATTTGTCAACAATTTTTCTATTTCTTATGTTTTTATTTATTTATTTATTTATTTTCTTGCATTATTAATTAATAAAATATATACTCACATTTCGAAAAAAATTTAAACTTTCACACCAAATTTCATTGGACTTTAATAAACAAACTTCCAAATTTTGGACATTTTTTCTGCAATGTTTATATTTTTTATGATTTTTTTATGATTTTGTATTATTAATTAATAAAAATATATCCGCTATCAAAAAAATTTCAAGCTTCCATTTCAGGGTTTATTGTACTTTAATCAACAAACTTGAAAAATTTCAGGTAAAATTTTGAAGGGTAAGAGAGTTTTAGGAGAATATATTGGATGATAAAATCTTTATCTGGAAAATCGCCAAACAACTTATCATGCTTTTATACCGTTTTGAAATACAACCCTTTATTTACAAATCGGCCAAATTATTTTTATTATTATTTTTTTTTTGTACTTTTCCCTTTATTTTATTTTCTTCATTTTCGTTTTTGTTTTCCTCGTTACCATACACTTGTACACATATTGCACAAATACTGCATTTACGCCAATACAAATACTATTTAAAAAACAAGCAAATGATGTCATCATATAAAAAAATGTTATGTGTTATAAATATAATTTTATAAAACACTAGTTTCAAAGTTTTTACTTTTATGCTTATTTTGTATTTTTCTAAATATTTAATGTTATTTATGTAAACTAACCCAAAAGGAAATTTATGTTTTATCTCAACTAAAATTATATCTGGAGTTTGTTTTGTTTTATTCTTTTCTCAAGATTTATTTTAGGCCAAACACATATGCGGCCCCTTCAACTTTAATTTTTGAACCGCTTGGCCCTCTCAACTATTTTAACGACCTATCCAACCCTTTATCTAAAAGCCAAATACATATTTAGTTGTATTTTATGAACTTGTTTAGTCGTATATTCGTTAATCATTACTGTATTTTTCAATTTTGTTTGAATCTTAAGGCTCCGTTTGTTTTGAAGAAAAATATTTCTTTTAATAAATGTTTTTCATAAGAAATATTTTTTAAAAAAATAAAAATACTTTTCTATATTCTATAATTATAACTATGGAAGAAAATGATGGTAGATGAAGATAATTATGGTAAGTGTTTATGCCTTTCTCTCATGCAAAATAACTCTCTCTTTGTAAGATGAAAAATTATGTTCCCTAATGATTTCTTTTGAGTAGGAAAATATTTTTTTCTGAATTCATTTTCTTTTGAGCCACAAACACTAGATTATAAGAAAAATGGATTAAGGATCTTTTTGGTCCCTGTATTATCATCGGTTTGCCTTTTTGGCCGCTGTCCTATTGAAATTTCCCTTTTGTCCCTTGTGGTATGCAAAAACATTCCAAATTGACCCCCAAAAGGTATATTCTGTCAGATTCCGTTGATAAAATTGTTAACGGAATCTGACAGAATATGCTTTAAATGGGTCAATTTGGAACGTTTTTGCATACCACAGGGGGAAAAGGAAAATTTCAATAGAACAGGGACCAAAAGGATAAACTGATGATGGCACATGGGATAAAAAGATCTTTATACCTATGAAAAATGTTTTCCAAATGAAAATTTTCTCCTAAACAAACGGAAAATGTGCAAAATGAATTGGAGGCTCAATATTACTAAACATGGTTAATTAACCTATTCACTATCGAATAATTTCAAGATCATAAATGATTTTAATTTTTTAAATTCTCTCATAATTTGTTATAAATTTTGATTGCTGCAATTTTGTTACAGTGAAAACTCGTTAGTTAATGATATAAATGATATTTTTGCCAACATTTTGGATATTTTCCTTACGTTATCTCATTTTTAAATAATACAACTGAAAACAGAATTACTTAAATATTAATCCCCTCAAAATTAATGGTTCCAACTCCCAAATTAACGGTAAAAACTGATTATATAAATTCAAAAAGACCAAAATACCCTTATTGATGTACCTAAAACGAAGCAGGCTAGAGTCCAAAAACTTGGAGCGACAAGGACTAGTCAATGGCCCTAAACTGGGCCCAAATGGGACTGTCCTTTATGGTCAAATCAAACCCTACTCCAACTAACTGTGGCTGTATTTGCCATGTGTACTATTTCGTCCTAGCTGGCCAGCTACTGATGACGTGGCTTCCAGATTTTGACCATACCTTCTTCTTCATAAGGTGAAGATTAAATTAATTAATTGGCGAAATACTATTTATTTTTGGTTTTTGGATTTAGTCCAATTCTAACTTTCACTTTTGATTTTTGATTTGGTGAGATTGAGCCTTTAACTTGTGATGTTGTTACAATATAGTCCTCTTAACCGAATAAATTGTCACATTTAAATTCGTGGAGTGCAACGTGATCCAATTTGGAAATTCGAATATCTCTAAAATTTTATTAGAATTTAGAGATTTCAAAACGTAAGCCTCCCTTACTGGATTTCAATTTAATTTAATTTTTTTACTGAGAAATTTCAGATATTTTTTTCTAATTAATTGAGACAGTTACTTTTAATAATACATTATACATATATTTAGAAAAACCACGTGAGAGCTGAAGTTGGACTAACTTTTTAGGAAGAAAATATTGCATTTTCACAAAAATTATAATTTAAGCATTAAATTGAAAAATATCAAAAGCTTAAGAGTCACAAGTCAAAATTCAACAACCAAGTAAACACGGTTTTGCCAAATTTGAATAATGGCAAAAGGACAAAATTAAGTGTCCATTAAGTGGCGTTTTAATTAGTGATTTTTAATGGAAATTTAGGGTTGGAAAGTGGATTATATGTTAATTAATTAATTAATTAATTAGTATATACAGTTTATGGATGGTAATAAAGAAGATTGTGAAGCTAAGCAAATGATTAAAGACATGTTAATTAATTTAGTCTTTTAATGTAGATTTCATCTGCCACAAACATTGTGGTGTTATCTCGTGCTCGATCATCCACAAAATCTTTCATAAAAAAATTCAATTGTCCACACGATGATGGGGATTCCGAATCACTTCCAAAGATTAAAGGTGTGAAAAGTTGATTACTTTACACCTTTTTCTTGGTAAATAAAAGTTTAAGGGTCGGATTTCAACACCACAAAATGACTTATGAGAAGATGTACGTATCATTTTACTAGTATAGACTCCAACAGTGGCAGTGTTCAAACCCATATATAACTGCCACAAGGGGCGCTTGCTTAATGTAGAACCCACCCTCATTAACAATTTTTTTATATCTTAATACTCCCTCCGTTTTTTTATTTTATGATGTTTTATATTTTTCACTTTCTTCATTAACAATCACTTTATATCTTAATACTCCATCCGTTTTTTTATTCTATGATGTTTTAGATTTTTCACTTTGTTTTTTTTTTTTTATTTGACACTTTACATTACCAATGCATTTTTTTACTATGTTTTCTCATATTTGCCCTTAGTTAAAGTACGAGAGGGATTCATTATTTAATGTAAAAATACTACATTAAGCGTTAATAATTAAGAAGAAAGAAAATTTTTGCATGAAAAATAGAGCTTTAGGAGAGAAGTATTAAGGGTAAACTAGTCATTTTAGTAACCTAATTGATATTTCATTGGTTTTAGTGAACAACTTTAAACATCATATAATAAAAAACGGAGGGATTATATGATCAATTTTAATTTTAATTTCACTATATCATATCATATAGTATCGCTACACTATTTAATTTAATAAACAACTTGATATTTTGGGTCAAATTATCTATTAATCCTTAGTGAATAATAAATTTTATATGTTCACTAGCTTATATGTTCAATTTTAATTTAATCCTTATTTTTGGTAGTACTATATCATATCATACAATATCAATTAATCTAAATATATCTATAAATTATTTTTCAGACCTTAAGAAATTTATTTACATGTAAAAAAAAAAAAAAAGATCTATATATAATTTTATTGAAAATCCAATTCAAGTTTGCAGCAGTAATCGAATCGAACTGAGGTGTGTTAATTAATTATTATGCATGGCTATATTATTATAAACAACACAGAAGAAAGGTTTTGAAACTATCAATTAAAGATAATTAACTTTTTATTATTATTTATTTGGTAAAGGCACTTTTTCTGTATGGGCTCTAATCTTCTTAATCATTTCACTTCGTGTTTAATTTTTATTTTATGTGCATGCATATTAATTAATTAATATTAATTTTTCAATTATAAGATAATTCCAAGAGAGAGATCACGATCTTGTGATTAAAAATTAAAAAAAAAAAAAATTAATTAAAACCATAAATATGATCTTATTTCTTTTGTTTTCGTTCAATGTAGATTATGATGAATTGTTATATTAACTTCACATTGACGTTATCATCATTTATTTTGTTATTTTATGTTGCAGTATTTTTTTTTTTTTAATTACTGTGCCAAATAGATTTTAAGCAAATTAAAAATCAAAATTATTTTTGGACAAAAGGTGGATTTGACCTTCAATTAATTTGTTTCCGAGGGAAATTTAAATTGAATGCCACTATTTAGATAATTACATTTGAATATTGGGTTTTCGAGACTTCAAACTTTTATGGAGCAACTTCGTTGGTTGGTGGATAAAGACAAGATAGGGATTTCTGTCCCTCGGTTTTTATATATATATATTTTTGTTTTGTGTATTGTTTAGCTTTTTATTTCTGTTTCGTGGTTTTACTAAAAAAAAAAAAAAAAGAGCTAACTTATGAACAATACAATTAACATTTATCTAAGAGATAGGTTATTTTTCACAATATACAGATCATAAAATATTGATTAGATAGAATGAAAGAAAAATCACAAATAAAAAATTTATCCATATTTTTAATATTATTTCAGAATAAAAAATTAGTCTTTCAAAATATATTTACGTAAATATTATAGAAATTAAAATATTTTACTAATTATTTTCTTGAAGATCAAAATTTTAAAAAACATAAATAGCAGGCTAATAGCATAGTAAAAAGAAAAATTTTGAAGTTTTTTTTTAATATATGAAATTGTTTAATTAAATTAAATAATATGATAGTATGTTGTATACATGAATATGATTAGAATGAAGACCACGTGTGTAGCGCCCAGTTGCAATCATTCTAATGCTGGCAACACCCTATCTTTTCCCCCCCTCTCTTGCCAATCTAACTATTTTTTTCTTGAAAAAGGTAACTTGTTGCTTTCTCCCTCTCTTTCTTCCTCTTTCCTCTCAAAAATATTACCTTTTACCAGTTTTGGCCGATTCTCCATCCCTTCCTTCTTCTTCTTCTTCAATTCTCTCTTCAGCTTTTTCAATTTTTTTAAAGATGAAACCTTCAACTTCTATCCTATGGTGTTCTTTTCATTAACTACCAAAAATTAGAATCCCCACTTGTCTTAAGAGTAGTATTTGTGGTGTTAATTTTGTTAATTTTCCATGTTCAGAGAATACCCTTTTGCCTAAAGTATCAATCTTTGTGAGATTTGACTGCTACTTCCCATTACCCAAACATCAAATCAAGTTGCCTAAAAGAGAGCAAAAGAACCCATCTTCTCTCTCTCTCTCTCTCTCTCTCTCTCTCTCTCTAATTATTGTCTCATTTGGGGGGTTTTAGTAATTAATTGCATGCATTAGGTAATTAATTAATTATAATTAAGCTAGCAAATGGCTGATCAAGGTGGGAATAGTATGATCATAAGAGATTACAGGAAAGGGAATTGGACATTGGGTGAGACAATGGTGTTAATAGAGGCAAAGAAAATGGATGATGAGAGAAGGATGAAGAGAAGTACTGATAATGAAGGAGGAGGAATTAGGAGTAAACCAGCTGAGCTTAGATGGAAATGGGTTGAAGATTATTGCTGGAGAAAAGGGTGTTTAAGGAGTCAAAATCAGTGCAATGACAAATGGGATAATCTAATGAGAGATTACAAGAAAGTTAGGGATTATGAAAGGAGATTAGCTCATGAAAGTGGATTAATTAGCACTAGTAATAACAATAACAACGAAGCTAATAAATCAATGGTGCCATTGTCCTATTGGAAGCTTGAGAAGAATGAGAGGAAAGATAAGAACTTGCCTAGTAATATGGTGCTTCAAGTCTATGAAGCTTTGGTTGAAGTTGTGGAGAGGAAAGCTGGAGGAGGAGGAGGAAGATTAATGGTAAATCCTTCTTCTTCTAATAATAATAATAATAATCCTAATGCTAATTATGAAGTTGAAAGATTACCTCTTTCTACTACTATTCCTCCTTCATCACTTCTTCCTCCACTTTTGCAACGTCAAGTCTCAGTTTCAATACCATTGTCACCACTACCGCCTCCTCCGCCGCTGCCTCACGCTCAACCTCAACCTCAACCACTTCCTGCTCTTCTCTATTCTCCTCACCCATTGCCAGCAGCTGTAGGTACTCTCTCATTCTCTTCACAGTGTTTTTTTTTTTTTTTTTTAATGGGTTCGAGGTTAATAAGATGCTTTTGACCCTAATTGGATCCAGTTTGAGATTATTCAGATACTTCTACATTAATCATATGCCTTTACCCTTGTAATTAAGTTCAAGATCATTAGGACACTAAATTTTTTTTATCAATTTCGAGTTTGGTGTTAATTAGACGCTCTTTTATCTTTTATCCAATGTTGTTATATGTCAAATTAAATTTGAAACATAACTTAAGCGCGATTGCAAATTTTTATTCACTCGTCTAATTTAATCTTGTTTCTTGTCTGGTTAAATTACCTGCTTGTCTTATTGAAATGGATGTTTGGTTACATAGTTTGATGTTTATATATATTTTGTTGCTTCTCTCATCGAACACGAGACCTAATTTATGCGACTAAAAACCCTTATGGATATTTGGTTACATGGTTTGATGCCATGTTTAATGCCACGGTATATATATATATATATAGCATATTTAATGCCATGTTTAGTTTCAGATACTGATGAGACAAGCGAGTATTCGGACACACCAGCGAAGAGGCGGCGGCGGAGGAGAGACAGAGGAGATCAAGAGAGGAGCAGCGGGAGCGGCGGTGCAAGTGGAAGCGCAACAATGGAAATGGGGAGTGCAATTTCAAGAAGTGCATCAGTTATTGCAGAAGCCATTCAAGCATGTGAAGAGAGTAAAGAGAGAAGGCATAGAGATCTATTGAACTTGCAAGAAAGAAGACTTCAGATTGAAGAATCTAATACTCATACCAATAGCCAATCCATTAATGCCTTAGTTGATGCCGTTAACAATCTTGCTAATTCTATTCTCGCTTTAGCTTCCCATAGGAATAAATCTTAACTTTTCATTTTTGGTACGGGTGGCACAGATTTAAAATCGAAACTCTGAGAGTGTTCCACATGGTAAACAACATTTTGAACAGTACAAATTACAGCACTCATAGACTAATGGTGCACTCTGGCCAGCCCTAGATCCATGCCTAACCCGACTATATAAACATTGATTTTTTTTCTTGATTTTTTGTTATCTCTATTCTTGATTAAATTTATGATTATTAGGAGCTTAATTATCATTAATATGAATAGGATTTTAATTGTATGTATATATGTAATTTCATGTTTACACTCATATCATGCAAGACCTATATTTGTACTTCCTAGATTCCTATCTATCCATACAATTTTATGTCTTTTACTTCTAGGGTTATGTACCATAATACGTAAGAACTAGCATTCTAGCTAGATCATGTTGTTTGTATTCCAATGTGTCCTTTCACATTATTTCCATGGATCCACCATCTCAACTCTAAACTTATTTAGGTTTACCTTTTTTATATGTATAATTGAGGTATAAATTGAAGAGGATTTGTAGACCTTGAAAGTGTTGGACTTGACAATTTGAGTGAGCATACACAAAATTAATCAGTTTGTGTTAATTTCTAATCTACACTACTTATATATCATTTTTTAGACTCATTTATTTCCGACGTACAATCTCCAACACTCTATTTTAAGTGCAAAATAGGCTTAAAACAGTTGTCACTTGTCAAACATTCCTTGGTCTATCTCCTCAGAGGTCTAAGATTATCAATGAGTCTAGTCTTTTCTACGAGCCCGAACTCTATCAGGTATTCTAAATACGCACCTATGATCTTTCAGCTATCAGGTCTTCTGCTCTGATAACATGAAAAAACTTTATAGGCCTTGAGAATATTGGGTCTAAAGTATGTGTAAGCACATATGTGTGGTTGAGTCCATGTAACATAAAATCAATTAGCTCATGTTGAAGCCTAATCTACACTGCTCATATACCACTATTTAGACTCATTTATTTCCGACGTGGAATCTCCAACATAAATAATTTATAGAAATCATTTTTTAAACTCAACATTTATTCACTTATACAATGTGAAAATACATTTTATGTGCTCCGAAGCTATACCATTGAACTATTTTATTATTTAGTTACTATAAAAAATGTTAAATTTGAGATGAACATTTTTGTAACGTAATAAATTTTGCTGAAAAAAAAAAAAAAACCATTTAGTTACTATATCTAAAAGTTTGGTGCCATATATATACCAATAGAATTAAAATTCTATCAAATTTGGTTGTTAAATGTATACCGTCAGAATTTTATACCTAAAGTTACGACAGTAATTTTTATACTTTATGGAGCATTATTTTTTAGTCCCAAATCTCGCAATTTTTTTTATAACGATGAGTGGAAATACTACTTGAATTTCTTTATTTATTGGAAATCGAGTAATTGAGCTATATAGATTGAAGAATAATACTTATAAGTATTGAAATCCAAAATTAAGTAATAGTTAAAAAGAAAGAAAGAAAGAAAGAAAGAAGGGAAAAGTGTAATATGAATCAATAATAATGGCAATGGATAGATGGGATTGATGGTATATTGGGAAGTTGTTGAGTAGAAAATGACATTGTAGAGGAAGAATTGGATCATTGTCCTGAACATTTAAAGCTGGGTAGGTTCAAAATTCTGAATTAATGGGTTGGTACATTTTGTATTTATTGTATATGGCAATTTTTTTTTTTTTTTAATTTTTTTCTCTGAGTTCCATTGAAGATCTCATTCTACTCGATGGAAATTAATTACATTGGGATTTTTCTTGTTTTCTTTACGAGTACTTATACGAACAAGGGAACAATATATCCCACGCGCTCATTAATCTCATTTTTACAGAATATTTGTGAATAAAGGATTAGTTTAATCCTTATGTTTTGACTGAAAATAAAATTTCATGTACAAGTTAAGTAAGTTGACAATTTGTGTTTGTTTTATTTTTTTTTTTGGGATTAAATTCGTATTGCCAAAATGAAAAAAATTAAATTAATATTTAGTACTTATTTTAAACTAAATGAATTTTGTAAGCCACATTGAGGATCAAATGGACCTTCATTTCCCACATTGTAGGATCAAATATTATTTATTTTTTTTTTATTTTGATTTGACCAATTAAAACAACACATATTGGTATGCGATGTGTAAATAGCATATGTCATTTTTTGGTACTTAATTTATCTGAATACCAAATTAAATTACCAATTAGCACCTAAGTTTAATTTTATCAAATTAATCCTAAAATCCAATTTATATATATATATATATTTTTACCCTTTGAATGATAATGGTAAAATCTATCATAAGCTCTTTGAACTTTTAGGGTTTAGCGTTTGTTCATTGATAAATTTTTTTAATACATCAATTACATGATCTTTCTTTTTGATAATTTTAGGATCAAAGCAGCTTTCAGCTAAAGTATAAGGAACCTTATTTTGGCTGAAAACTACTTTTAGGGCCGCAGAAAATAATTTCAAATGCACAATTAGTAAAAGTCAGATTGTATTTAGGAAAGTATTGGAAAAAAAACTTAAAATTACTTTAAAAAAAAAAACAATGAAACCTAATTTTTCGTGACAACACTTTTACAATCAGTAATTCCAAACTGGTTCTTAATTTCAGATTTTATATATATCTCTTATAAATTATAATATTTATTAATTAGTATATGATAAAATTTTAAAAAATAAAATCGTAAATATAATCCATAAAAATTTAAAGGGTTCAGGCATGATCATGTTGTGTTTGTCAATAATACCAATACACCAAATCCTGGTAAATCAAATAGAATCCAAATTCAGTGCCCCAAAAAGCCAAGGGTACAACACGCGCTACAAAGTGAGGGTGGGGAGTAAAGAAGGAAGCAAGCAATTTAATCAGAGCAGTACTTGGCAGACTGGTCAAAGGCGACCGGTCAATGATCTGTGAAGAGAAAGAAAGGAGGGTGAAATAACGAAAATGCCATTGGGGAAGATAGCATTATTGGTGGCAGACTTGTTGTATTCTCTGTGACAAAAGTTGGGGCCTTTTGTCTTTTTCTTTCTTCCACCCTCTTTATTTTTTCCACTGAGAATTGGGGCTCATTATTGGCTAATTTGCTAGGCTTGGTGTAATTTTTAATTTTTCCTGACAAAAGTGCTGTACTAAAGCTTTCCACTTTTTTTATTTAGTATTGGCTAGCCTGGACATAATGGGCATTTCAGCTTTTTTTTTTTTTTTTTTTTTTTTTTTTTTTTATATTATACCTTTTTATGTGTAAAGGGTGAATTTTCCCTCGTCTGGGTTACAACTTACAACCCTCTTTTCATCTTTTGGGTCAAAATCAAATTATTCACTTACATTTACACACACTTTGAGTTCATTATAAGGATTTCGTGACTATAACGCTATTTGATTCTGATGGGACTATACAAAACCGGTCTAAAAGAGTTTAGAACAAAGATACTTTTTACCTAAGGTTATCAATCGGGTGGCGGAAATCCATCTCAGTGGGGATTCTACTAAACGGGGATGGAGAATCCCCGTGGAATGGGGACAGGGATAATTGGTAATAGCTCTACCCGTTTCTCGGATCCCCTTCCCCATCCCCATTTAAAACCGTGGGAATCACTGGTTAAATATCCAAATCCCTGATAATTCTCCGTTTATATTTCTTTATTATTAATATTATTATATCACATTATATTATTTATTATTTATAACTTTATAAACTAAAGTAAAGAAGAAAACTAATATCTCTCATGAATAATTATTAATTATATGTTAGTGTATTTGAGAATTGAGTTTTGAGAATTTTATATATATAATTTAATGCATATTTGGATAAATTAAGTGGTGAAAATTGAAATTTTACAGAGTTTTTTAATAAAATTAAAAATTAGTTTAACGAGGATGTGGATCCCCGCGGGGAATCGATTCCCCACAGGGATCGGAGATGGGATAGAAATTTATCCCCGATTAATAAACGGGGAGGGGAGAGGTCCCCGAACGATCTGGAGACAAAGATGGGAAGTGCAATTCCCAACCCACCCTGCTCCATTTACAATCCTATTGCTATAGATACAGATAGTAAGGGTATAACTCGGATAGCGGGTAACGGATATCCGTCACATGTTACTATACCCGTTTAACACATAAAATATAAAAAACATCATATATGTTGATAATGGTATTCAAATCCACCACCTTTTATATAAAATTATTTAGCCTTATAACTACCAAGACCATTCTCTTTTCTTGATAACGTATAACTACCGAGATAACTATCTAATGTGTATATTTCTCTATACAATCTACTTTAATGTTATCAATAAACAATTATTAATATATTATTATTATTAGAAAAGAAATATTTATCCTACAATCAAGTATATGATATTCAGTAAAACGAGTTTACCATCGTAATTAAAACTCTACATATATCTCTAGGGTTTAGCTAGAGCTCCAACGCCTTAGCGTTTTGTGACGGCAGCAATCTTGAGCGTTTCTTCCCTGGTTTCAGCTAGGATTCTTTGAGTTTTCTTGCAAGTTATGGAAGGATTTCAAGGTACTTTCTTGTTCGATTTCTACCTGGTCTCATCTAGGGTTTCATCCCTCTTTTTCCCCGTGCGTTTCTTGGATTTTTAAAGGTCAAGGTAGGGTTTCAAGGTGGTGGTTTGTGTCGAAATTAGGAAGGAGTAATGAATAGTAGAGACATTGACGCTGTCCATTGTTTGCATATTGATGATGAGGAGGAAACGGAATATGTTATTCCGGTGGTCCAACGAACGGTGGAGGAGAATGGCTTTCTTTTGGTAGGACGAATCCTTATGGATAGGGAGGTGAATTACATAGCATTTCAACGAACTTTGGGATCAGTATGGAGACCGAAACATAGGGTGAACTTTCAGAGAATAGGTGCCAATAGGTTCACCTTCAGATTTTTTCATAGTGTTGACATGCAGCGAGTGGTTAATGCAGGACCATAGTCGTTTGATAATAAAATTTTAGTTATTGATCGTGTTCCGGCAGGCATACATGCCTCATCTGTTGAACTGAACACTGTTAATTTTTGGGTCCAAGTGATGGAAGTACCGGCAGCTTGTTTCTCCTTGATAGTCTGTGAGATCATTGGTAACTATATTGGACGATTTCTTGAGGCTGACGAAAACAATTTCACATCATTGAGGAAGGATTATCTCCGTATTAAAGTGGCAATAGATGTGCGACGTCCTTTAAAGCAGCGAATGAGGTTGCGTATGGAAGGGGGTGAAGGTTTTATGATTCTTTTTAGATATAAGAGGCTGCCATCGTTCTGTCTCATTTATGGTATGCTTGATCACACTGAACAATTTTGCCCGGTAGTGTATGCTGCAAACGGACAGCAGGTGGAGAGACGTTATACGGCTTCGCTAAGAGCTCCATTACGAAGAACGGGGAGTTTGATCCATAATCAATGGATTGGAGATGAACAAGGTAATCACTTATTGAATGATGACTCATTAATTCCTCTACTGGAATCTCAACGAGTAGTGCAAGGAGAAGAGAATAGGGATAGATGTGCTTTACAGAACTACAGAGCTGCTCCCAGTCAAGGTACAGGTGTGGATTTAATGATCGACCCCAGGAAGAGGAGAATGGTTTCGAGCCCAGTAGAGGAGGATGCACTATTGATGGAGACTGATGAAGTTCATCTAAGTATAGATAAGGCAGGCGCTGGCCATGACCAGGCCTGCCAGCAGCCATGAGTCTTATCAGCTAGAACTGTCGTGGCTTGGGCCAGCCAGTGATAGTTCAAGAATTGAAGGACGTCGTGTCCACCTATCGGCCCAGGTTCGTGTTCTTGCAAGAGGTTAAGGTTAATAGAGTACGAGTGGAAGATGCTTATCGTACTTTAGGTTTTCATGACTTCTTTTTTGTTCCCCATGTTAATCATGGAGGAGGGTTAGCGTTAATGTGGAGGGAGGGAGAACAAATTACGTTGTTAGGGTGGGAGTTGAATTTTATTGATATTCAGATTCATGATGGAGAGGGTGATTAGAGGCTCATGGGTTTTTAAGGCTTTCCGGAACTTAGGTACCAATCCTGGAATTGCCTGAGTGGATTAGCGGATCAGTCCACCCTTCCATGGTGTGTTATGGGGGATTTTAATGATATGGTATCATGGAATGAAAAGCGTGGTGGGCAGCCACAACCTTGGAACTTATTAAATGGTTTTCGGGATACAATCTCTCGTTGCAAATTGATTGATATGGGTACTCGTTATTCCAAATATGAGGGTACTCGTTATTCCAGCTGCAACTTCTGACCATTCTTTTCTTATTGTTCGATCTGTACAATGGGACCCAGGTGGAGCTAAACAATTTCGGTTTGAGAATGCTTGGAGACTAGTTCCTGATTGTAAAGAGAGGTGGTAGCAAAGGTATGGCGAGAAACAAGGGAGGTTGATGATCCGGTTCAAAATGCTTTGAATAAATTGGATGCATACAGTAAGGAATTACTTGTGTGGGGTAATAGATATAGGTCCCGGTTTAAGACGAATATTCGTCAGTGTCGTCGAAATATTAATATTCTTGCCAATAGCTATGATGAACATTCTGAAATCCAGCTATCCGAAGCAATGGCCGTGTACAAAAATTTATTGCAACAGCAGAATAATTACTGGAGACAAAGGGCAAAACAGAAGTGGCTCGCTGAAGGGGATGTAAACACAACATTCTTTCATCGCAGCGCTACAATGAAACAAAGGAAAAATTCCTTCAGCTCTTTGCGTGATGACAATGGTGCTGAATTGCATTGGAGAATTGGTTTAGAGACACATATATAACAATATTTTACAGCTATTTTTCAGACACAAGGTGGCGACATGTCGATGATTTTAAACTATGTACAGCAGCGGGTTTCAGAGGGTATGGCTGCTGATATTGCGAGGGAATATAGGGCGGAGGAGGTATGTTTCGCGTTTAAGGAAATGCATCCAGATAAAGCTCCGGGTCCTAATGGTTTTAATCCGGGATTTTTTCAGGCATTCTGGGACATAGTCGGGGAGGATATTACTCGATTGTGCTTGCATTGCCTCAATACTGGTAGCATTGATGGGTCCTAGGCGTAGTAGTAAAACTAAACCTAGAAACGCACAACTAAGGCAGTGTACCTATCGTTGACAAGTAATAATTCTGGTTGGTCCAGGTATCGATCCCACAGAGAAAAGAATAATCTGCAAACACTAAACTACTCGGGTATCTTGCGTGTCCTAAGCGGAACATAGTTTGGGTTGATTATGTTAACAACTAAACTATCCTACTCCTAGTTGATCTATTCCAGCTTACTTTGCACTTGAGTTTTGTGTTATCAATTGGCGGTTTACCGACCTATGAATACTAATGGGGATGGCTTTATCAATTAACTACAAAAGATGAACTTAACTCAACAATTAACCCTTAATTATGCTCTTTCGATAATACAACCTAGCGTATCTAGATCTTTTAGGTCCTTAGCCGGTTTTCCTTGTTTAGAGGCGGTCTAATTCTAAAGCTCAGAAAATAAGGGCACGTAAGTTCCACAGTGTCGTCAATACTAATGGTTTCCTAGGCGTCAATCTAGGTAATGCCACAAATATGAACTTAATAAATTAAGATCTTATGAGACTAGATATTCATTAAAGAAAGTACATAAAGAAAAGGAATAAAAATTGAAATTAACTTGCGATCAATTGTATTAATCAAGAAAGATGAACTGAATTCAATGTTACAACCAAACATAAACAAATTGTGGAATCAAAACTAGCTTAATCAAATTACAAAAGAGAAGAAGAAAAACTTATGCCCTTTTGGTCCGATTAACCGGATTCCGACGGTGTGAAGATGCTTGGGGTGTACCTCTATAGACGAACTCGAGTTGGAACTAGGAACGTCGCAAAAGGGGAAAATTCTAAGTAAAGCTACAACCAATCAATAGTGCAGAACTCGAAGAAAACAAATAGTTCAAGCTCAAACCTCACTACAAGCTTTTGCTATCACTCAAAAAGACTGGAAAAAGATCCTTTGAAACAAAGAAAATAACCTATTTATACGGCTAGGTTAAAACCAGCAAAAAAGAAGAGATGAAAGTAGGGCAACAGCAGGTTTCGGGGTTCGGCACGCCGTGCTGGTGGAGTTGGCACGCCGTGCTGTGCAGAATTGAAGGCGGCACGCCGTGCTGCTGGATTTGGCACGCCGTGCCGTGTGATTTTAGGGTTGGCACGCCTCGATGATTTGAGTGGCATGTTTTCGTGCCACTCCACTGGACTGCTCCTGAATGGCACGCCGGATTGGCACGCCGTGCCCTAATTGTGGCACGCCGTGCCACCTTGATTTTCAGCACTTTGAACTCGTCTTCGCCACTGATGCACCAACTTCCGGTCCGGGTCATAATACCTGTCCAAAACAAGCACAAAGAACATAACGGCACCAACGCCACGGACCATAAAAAACAACAAATAAATAAAAATTACAAAAACAACCCTAGAAAACACGAAAAATACTAAAAGTAATAAAAACTATCCAAAACATAAAAATCACAAAATATTCAAAAACCACACAAACATTCACGCAAAAGACGCTCAAAATTACCGTTCAAACCACGAAATTGCCTAAAAGATAAGGTCAAAAACCGACCTTATCAAGCATCCCTGGAATCTTGAATAAAACGATAATAATTTTGATTCCAAAAATTCGAAAGCTTCTTAAGGTTACGGATTTAAGACCTATCTCTCTCTGTAATGTGATTATACGGGCTATATCTCCAAATGCATTGTATCCCGAATAAAGCAATATATGCAGATTTTGATATCCGAGAATTAAAGCGCATTCGTACCAGAACGATTGATTTTGGATAATATTATGATTGCTTTTGAATTGAGCCATCACTTACGACGAAAAAGATTGGGGCAAGTTGGTTGGGCAGCTTTAAAGATAGACTTATCAAAAGCCTATGATCGGGTGCAATGGGACTTTGTGCAAGCTATAATGAGGAAAATGGGGCTTCCTGAAGTCTTTATTCATTTGGTCATGCAATGTACAGAGACGGTTTCATATCAAATTGTTCATAAAGATGCTCAGTTTGAGGAGTTCCAACTGACTTGTGGGGTGAGGCAAGGAGATCCATTATCTCCTTTCCTGTTTCTTTTTTGTGCCGAGGGACTATCAATGCTATTAAATAATTAGGTGGCAGCAGGTGATGTGCATGGGCGTAGGGTGATTACTGGAGCTCCTGCTATTTCCCATTTGCTTTTTGTGGATGATAGTATTTTTTATTTTAGAGCATCAATTGATGAAGCTTCTAGGATGAAGCAGGCTTTTGAGTTATATTCACAGGCTTCAGGGCAGTAGATAAACTTTCAAAAGTCAAGTATCATGTTCAGTGCTAACACCTAGGTTGAGATTCGACAGCATATTTGCACCCTGTTGGCTGTTCCGGAAGTTCCCCAACATGGAAAATATTTGGGTTTACCATCTTCTATTGGGAGGAGTAAAATGGAGTCCTTGAATTTCATAATTGAAAGATTGGTAGGCAGGATTCAGAATTGGAAGAAGAGGGGCATCTCTCAAGCAGGGAAAGAAGTTTTATTGAAATCCGTAGCGCAAGCACTACCTGTGTATGCTATAGGTATTTTTTTACTCCCAAGTCAGATTTGTGAGAGGATTGAAAGTTTGCTGAATGGTTTTTGGTGGGATAATAACTTGTCGGGTCGGCGATCGGTTCATTGGGTGTCGTGGGATAAGTTATGCTTACAGAAAGAGGATGGGGGACTGAATTTGCAGAAAATTAAGGAATATAATTTAGCTTTGTTGGGTCGTTCAGTGTGGCATTTCATTACCCACCCGGAAGCTCTTGTTGGTTGACTTTTCAAGGCAAAGTATTTTTCTAATTATGATGTCTTGCAAGGGGTCGTGAAGAATAATGATAGTTTGTTTGGAAAAGCTTGGTTGCTGCCATTCCGGTTGTACAAATGAGGTTTACATATGGTGATTGGCGATGGTAGCTTGACCCGTGTTTGGCGAATACCTTGGCTGCCGGATCAAAAGTCTCCGTTTGTTTTCGAACACCGATTATTCCGGGAGGTGAAACTTTATTGGTTAAAGATCTAATTTTGCATGATAGGAGACAATGGAACCTGGACCTATTGGAATCTTTATTTGTGCCTAGGGATGTGGAGTTAATTTCAAAAATCCCTCTATCGTTTCGTCGGGTTGAGGATCGGTTATGTTGGAGATATGAAGATAGTGGTCATTATTCCATGAAAAGTGCGTATTACGCGTAAATGTAGAGGTACATAGTATCCAATAAGCTGTCAAAGTTAGCGTGGTAAAAAATTTGGAGCTTGCAAATTCCCCCTTGTTTGCGTAATTTTTGGTGGCGTTGTATACTTAACTGTTTGCCGGTAAAATTAAATCTTCGTCATCGAGGTGTCGATGTGGAAATGCTCCAGAATCAGTCATTCATGTCTTGTTCAAATGCCCTTGTACCTCGGATCTCTGGGCTGGTAATGTAGCAGTTCAACAATTGCAGGAAAATTCAAGCTTTACGGATTGGTTACTGCAGTATTTTAACTAGTTTACAGAGCTTCAATGCACAGAGATCATAGCCACTGCGTGGCGCTGCTGGGGGGCTCGCAACGGTAAGCTTTGGCTGCAGGAGGCGGTGAATATTTTACAGATCCGGCAGCAAGCGGCAGTGACTGTCCAGGAATGGCGAGCAGCTCAGAGGGTTTCGAAAATGGCAGGTGGCGTTACCAATACCGCTGGGTCTGCTACTCGCTGGTCCGCTCCTCCGAGGGGTATGTTAAAGTGCAATGTTGATGCGGGTTTTGGGTCCGATCAGCGAGTGGGTTTTGGAGCAATCATTAGGGACTCAAACGATGGGATAGTGGCTGCACAAAGCTCTCTTTTATTTGGTGCGACCTCAGCGGGAGAAGCGGAAAGCATGACTTGTCGGGAAGCACTTTCGTGGATTAAAGAGTTAAATTTTTCGAACGTGGTCTTAGAATTAGATGCTATAGGAATTGTTGATGCTTTTAATAATCGGCACAATTATCTTACATCGTTAGGACATGTATTAGATGATTATCGTATGTTAGCTCAACAGGTTTCAGGTGTTAGTTTCGTCTTTGTCAATAGGTCTGCGAACAAGGTGGCTCATTGTTTAGCTAGAGCAACTTGTTCTTCGACAACTGTAGGAGTGTGGTTTACCAGCCCCCCTCCTTTTATCCGTGATGTATTTCCAGCGGATTCTTTTTAATGAATTAATTTTCATTAAAAAAAAAAATGATATTCAGTAAAACAGAAACATTATATATAAGATATTAGTAAGAATAAAATATATTACACCTTTCAAAAGAATTATATTTTTAGAAGATAAATAAATAAAATACGAGAGACAAAATGGTGTCCTTTGTTTTCTGAAATTAATTTGTCATAAAAAAAAAAATTAAAGACCAAAATTCAGTTTTTTTTTTTTTTCACAAAAAAAAAAAAAAGAAAAAAAAAAAAGAACCCGATGCTGCCACCCCATCTGCTCTGCCATATTCTACTCTCTATGAAATCTTCTGATAAAGATTCAACAAAGGAGAAAATGTAATTATTATTATTTTCACCAAAGACTGCCACACACACCTGTCCTATCTTATAATTCACGAACCAAGGCTAATTTGTTCCTCATTACAACCAAAAATTAAAAATTAAATTTTCCAGTACACATGCTTGTAGCCTATCCCAATTGCAAATTACAAAAACATAATTGGGATTTTAAGTTAATTTATCTACCAATTAATTAGAAATCAGGTTGATTATGAATAAGAAATAGTTGCAATTAAGGAGCATCTGAATTCCACGTATTTTTAATGGAGATACTTCTGGTTTTTTCTAAATTCTTTTTTTTTTTTTTTAATGAAAAAAAAAAACTCCAGACACCTGTATGAAGAAGAGTTACAAGAAATTAATGAAGACCAAATATTTAGGCTGTTTTTGGGGCTGTGGAAAGCAGCCTCAATGCGTAATTAGTAAAAGTCAGATTATATTTAGGAAAGCACTGGAAAAATACTTAAAATTACTTTTAAAGAAAGCAATGAAACCTAACTTTCCCTAATAGTAATTCCAAACTGGCCCTTAATATAAGCATTTGTTGAGGATCGACTTAGCTGGTTGGGTAACTATTTCTAATGATGCACAGTCTATGATGGACAATAAATTTTTTTTTTTTCATCTAAAATGCGATTATTGTATTAAATCGAAAGTAAGCACATTCATAACGTCACTAGGAGGACTAAAACTATTAGTAAAGGAACTATTATTTTTGATAATCCTATTTTCGCAAGGATGTGAACTACTCTACTGAAGTTTCTCTTATCAAATTAAATCCAATGCAATTGAAAGAATTCGAAAGATACATGAATACAATTTTCAATAAGTAAATCCACCATTACTGGCGTAGTAAATTAAGCTTGTATTCTTGTATTGAGGAGACTAATGACCGCTTGGGAGTCACCTTCAAGAATAACCTGACCCGGTGAATTAAAGCTAAGGAAGTACCTCTCGATGTATTACGAAAAATTTCACCAGTGAGGGAAGCAATGGAACCCGACAATCGACCATGGCAACAAGCAAGAAGGTGGCTATGATTGTCTCTTGACACACAAGAACTGCAGGAAAATAAACTAGGTGAGCAAATTGCTGTGTCATTGTGTCAATAATGCAATTTACAAAATAAAGTAAGGTGATTGCCACATTAAATGAGTAACTTAAGTGTATTTCACCAACATAACCCATGAAGACAAGCTACAATCGAGTTGGCAACTCGATCCATAACACACTCAATTAGAATGGGTTGGGTTGGATTTTCAAATTAAATATTTATGTGTTTTTCCTATTTAAAAACAAATTTATTACAAAACATTAAAATAATTCACATAAAAAAACGAAATCAATCACTAATTAAAAATTCTTTTACACTTTTATTAACTAAATAACTTTTTTTTTTTTCTCTCCCTTTTCATTTTTGTTTTTCCGCGTTCTATGTTTTTGCTTTTTCAATTTTTTTTTAAATTTTCTTTTCCAGTTATAATACAAAAAAAAAAAAAAAGAAAGAAAAGAAAGAAAATCTATCTAAAAAATGAAAATAAAAATTTAATGCAATTTTATGTTAAATAAAATAATCAACAAAATTAATCAACCCAACCCACTTCCGTTAATCCATCCTCGATAATCCAATCCGATCCAACCCAACTCATGATAAAACCATTAAAATAGAAATATCAAATTAGTAGGTTTGTTATATTTTTATGCACTCCTAAATTATAAGTTAAAATCCATAATTGTGTATTTTACTACCATCCTTGTACAATATAGCCCATATTATTTGAATTAATTAATTAATTAATTATTATTATTATTTTTTTTTAAAGAAAGGAAAAAAAATTTAAACCACACAATCTCAAATTAACGATAGCACAGAGTTGAATTTCCATGGATTACAGCCTGGTTCACTAACCTATTGACTTTGTGACAAATATGGGCTTTCCTCACATGGGCCTTAAAGAGACTCCATTTTGAAGAAGCCCAAAAGAACCCAATCAAAATCCCACATCGGCAACATATGTTTCTTCAGAAATGTTTATGAAACAATACAATTAGCATAAGCCATTGTCCCTTCGGGGACATCCGATAAAATTGGAATGATACAGAGAAGATTAGCATGGCCCCTGCGCAAGGATGACACGCATAAATCGAGAAATGGTTCAAATTTTTTTTTTCTTGCCTGGTACAAAATGTTTTAAACTTTAACCTTTTTTTGCAAGTAGATGAAATCTCAAATCTGTGTTTTGAAACTTTTAATTTTTACTTCACCAAAATATTTGTTAAAAATGTACAAAATCACAAGCTGGAAGCTTGACTATATATTACACAGTAACCATTAATGTCTTAGATTGATTCTTAAATGAGACAATTAAAGTCATTTTTAGTAAAATTGAAAATTAATCACTAAAAATTTAAGTAATAAATTTTAAATATTGAATGTATAAATGTTAAAATATTAGGTGAAATATTAGTTGAAAACTAAAATTCTAACATTTAAAAATGTTATCAACATTTTTCAACTTAAAATATTAGGTCAAATATTTAATTCTGGTAAAGAAATTAAATTTTAATCTCAGCTTACGACCTAATAAAAACTAAGTAGAGCCAATTATGTGATTCACTAATATGGTTTTGGCAAAATAAAAGGGCATTAACTATAATTTGTATGGAGTTATGAGAGTAATGCTAAGAGTTTGGAGCAATGCAGCTTCAAAATTATCAATATCATTAATGAATGACATAATTGATTTTGTTTAATAACATTGAATCTTTGATTGATTTATAATATTGTATAGGTTAAAGGTAGAATTTAGTTATCTTGCCGGTATCATAAGTACTGAATATTTTTAAAACTTATAACCGAACATAAAATAGAAAACACCACGGCATAAAAATGACCGGGAGAATCACACGGCTCATTCCTATGTCCACACAGCTCATAGAATTCACATTTCCACTCAGCATTCAACCGAAAGACCGAGTGGATGCACCAAATGGGTAACATGAGTGTCATGTGACTAATTTGAGACATGTGTTAGGAAAAAGCAGATGTTTGCGATGAGCCGGACTCAACCCTACACTTGTAAAGGATAGGATCATGAACCTTGATTAGCAGGGTAAGGACGGGTACGGAATAAGTCTGACCTTTAAGCACGCGGAAAAGGGATCAGGAGAAACCCACGCCAAACCAATAGAGAGAAGCTGTATATAACAGTCTGACAAGAACACACGTTAAAGGAAGATATAAATAGAACATTATAAAAACCTACAGGTATCTCATTCTCATTCTCTCCTCTCCTTTACCGTATTCTTCTTTCAGATTCATATTTTGACTTAAGCATCGGAGTGCACCCAGTGTTCTTATTCACTTTGCTGTAATTACCTGATCAAGTTGTTGATTCAGACGGTCATTTGGACACTTGGAGAACCACATGGAGAACCCATTTTCATCGGAGTCATCATATATATATATATATATATATATATTTCGTATTTAAAAATATCACTAGAGACGTTGGAATGTTTGTACCTGTGTCATTGAGAAAAACAAGTAAGAAATTCAAAACGGTGTTTGGCCACAAAAAAAAAAAAAAAACACTGTATATTATCAATAATTAGAGTAACGTGATAATGTTTTTGGTTAATTCACTGAAAAAAAACAGAAGAAAATCTGAAAACAGATTCTGTGCTCTGCCAAGTGTTCGATAAAATGCCGATGTAGATACTGTCGTTGGTGGCTATTTGTGTATTAAATTTGTCACAAAGGGAATAATCAAACTTTTTATCGTAGATTGTCATGTTGTGAGAGAGGGACCCTTTCTTCTAAGCATTATCACATGCTTCCACTCTTAATTATTTTTAATTAATAATTCTTGTCTCAATTATCTCATCTTCAAAAAAAATTTTCTATTTATTTGCTACTAATATATGTACATGTTGGTACATTTTTTTTTTTGCTATTAGCCATTGGCGGGAGTGTTTTAAACTTTTAACTGATTTAACTAATTTGAACTGGCTCTCCTTTTCATGTTAATCCATAAACTTTGATTAATATGTTGGATGATTAAAATTAACACACTTACTTTCTTTCAATCATCATAGATGGTATAATATTGCTATATAACGTTAAATTTTATTTTTTCAATTGTGATTTCTGCGGAAATCTACCGACTTATTTGCCCAATCATATATAAGTAAATTAAAAATATGCTTCAAATTAATAGCTATGACACATCAGCATTAAAAGTATGATATAGATTCCACTAATAAACTCTAAAACTTTCTAGATTTATCAAAATTTATGTCACGCTTCAGTTAACATAATCTGTAGCCCTATGAGATTGAAGCTCTAGGTTTTGTGTAAATAATGTCAAACAGAAAGATCACAAATTCAATGTGTTAAAAATACTAATCAAAGAATTAATCGTAAACTCCATGAAAAATTAAGGGGCTAAAATGTGTTTTGTCTTAGGAGTATTCTAAAATGAGTTGTTTGTTCGTGCACAAAGAGCTTCTAGTATGATCCTAGACTAAACTAATTTAGAGCTGCTCACATGGCGATCATCTAAAGGTCTCAAACCGGTCTATCGGGACCATATTTGAGTTATTCCGATACTTGTATTATTATTATTCTTCGGTATCTTGGCTTCAAATTGTATTCTATTGTTTCCAAGATTTTTCCATTATTGATAGACCATTGAAAGAATGTCAAGAAGCCTTCAGTCCTCCATTTCTCTACTGCAACTCCAAGCTCAAATCATCAAAATACAATGAATTCCTTACAAAAATTACTCGCCGAAGAAGGCTTTCAACATTCCAACTTAAAAACCAAGAAACAACAACTCAATGAAGAGCTACTTCCTAAATTCATTTGCCATGATCTAAAATCATTGAATCAGACGACTGTTAAGTCTTTTAATCGAAAAGGGTCATCGGTATTTTCATCGGAAAGATTCAATTCGGTCTCAGAATCCGGCGACGCAGCCATTGATGCAGCTGCTGTAAAAGCTTTGATTTCTATACTCTGTGGGTATATCGGAAGATATGGAAAAGATTCAACTTTCCGGCAGATGATTCGAAACAAGTGTAGGCATTGTTTCATTAGAAAAAGGAAGGATTTTGATGATGATGGCGTTTTCGCTAATTTTGAATTGGGGATTGAAACCATTGAGAAATTGGTTGAAGATTCAGTTTCAAAGAAGGAACTGACAGTGAAATCATTGAGGAATTCAATTCAACAGTTGAGTACTGTTGCTTCTTCGAATTCAAAAAAATCAAAAAATGGTTCATCTTGTGGAGTCCCAAATACTCATATCTCAGCTTGTGTTCAATTGTATTTATCAATTGCTTACAAATTGGAGAAGAATGATAGAATCTCTGCTAGGCATTTGCTTCAAGTTTTTAGTGATTCACCATTTTTGGCTAGAACCCATTTGCTTCCTGATTTATGGGAGCATTTGTTTCTTCCTCATCTTCTTCATCTTAAGATTTGGCATCACAAGGAAACTGAAGCTCTCTCTCTCTCTCACTCAATCTCAAGTTCTCAGCATTTTGATAAGGAAAAGAGATGCAATGCTTTGAATAAGGCCTACAATGGCAGCCTAGATATTGGTACTATTCAGTTTGCTATGTACTATATAGAATGGCTTAACATTGGGGGAAAAGCTCCTCCTATTCCTTTTGTTCCTTTGCCATCAAAACCCAGTTTTTCTCCTTCTAGAGGGGTTTCATCAGATTCTTATACTTCTTCACATTCTCCTATTGACAGGAATTTGTAAGTTTTTTATTCTAATTCCATCATTTCTGCTGAATTTTGCAATACAGAAACATAGTTTATTCATCATTGTTTCTTATAGGTATCGTGCTGTTTTCGGTCCGACTCCAGAGCATCATTCTGTGGAATTTGATGGACAGAAGAGGGATTTGTGGATACAAGAAGATGGATACAAGAGTGTTAATTATGTTACTGTGAGTACTTTCTGGTCTTTTTTGTAAGAAAGTGATTCATTGTTTCTGTTTTTGATGATATGAGTGTAAGGTTTTCGGGTTTTGACAGGATAAGGTGAGGACTCATAGGAGATCATCAACTGAAGATTATAGAAGTTCGAAAAGGGGTTTACAGTCTGAAAGACCGAAATCTTTGGACTACTTGAGCTTGTTTTCTTGCCAGAGTGTAGTATCAGAATGCTTAGTGAAAGGAAAAATAGTTAGAAGTAATTCAATCAGATACATTCAGAACTCTGATTTACCTTTGAGTGATTTAAGTAGAGCAATTCATACTATTAGTTCTTCTGATAGTTTAACTGATTGCGAAATTGCTATTCGGTTGATCACCAAAGCTTGGATTGACTCACATGGCAATCCTCTCGTTGAAGGTGCTTTATCGAAAGCACCAGTACTAGAGGGAATACTTGAAGTCTTGTTTGCTTCAGATGATGATGAAATTCTAGAATTGGGGATTTCAATTCTTGCGGACTTCATGGCGAGAAACGAAGCAAACAGATTGATAGTATTGAATGCTGATCCGCAGCTTGAGATCTTCATGAGACTACTGAAAAGCAGCAGTTTGTTTCTTAAAGCTGCGGTTCTGCTTTATCAGTTGAAGCCAAAGGCGAAACAGATGATATCAATCGAATGGGTTGCTCTCTCGCTTCGAGTCCTAGAGTTCGGAGACCAATTCCAGACCTTATTTACTGTAAGATGTATGCCTCAAAAGGCGGCAATGTACTTCCTAGACCAACTTCTGACTGGTTTTAACGAGGATCATAACTTAGAAAATGCGAGTCAGGTTGTGTCACTTGGCGGATTATGCTTTCTGTTAAGGATTTTGGAGAAGGGAGATATAGAAGAGAGAAGCAATGCTGTAATGCTAATGTGCTGCTGCATCCGAGCCAATAGTAACTGCAGGAATTACTTGGCTGAAAATGTAAACAAGGCATCTCTTCTTGAGCTCATTGCTCTTGGAATCCAGAAGAAATCTAATCATTTCGCGTTCGCCTTTCTAACTGATCTACTATGCCTCAATAGGTAAAAACAATGCTATTCACTTTTACTAACTCTAGATGTTAAAGTTAAACTATGCTGTGACTGATCTATGGAATAATTGCAGAAGAACACAGGTCACAAATTTCCTTATTGAACTTAATCGGGGATGGGGTGGCCTGAATACAATGCACATATTTCTAGTCTATCTTCAAAGATCTTCACCTGAAGAACGTCCACTCGTTGCAGCTATTCTACTACAGCTTGATCTTTTGGTAATATTTCTAGACCGTGTATCTGATTCAATGCCAAATCGAAGAGTAAAACATTGTACTAAAATAGCAATAATGTTGCAGGGAGATCCTTTGAAGTCCAGCCTATACAGGGAAGACGCAGTGGAGGCAATTATAGAAAGTTTAGATTCTAGAATATGCAATTCAAGAATCCAAGAAGAATCTGCAAGAGCTCTGTTGATGTTAGGCGGATGTTTTTCATGCAATGGAGAGATAATAACAGAAGAATGGTTTTTGCAAGAATTAGTAAATCCGTATGGCTTGGTAAGCAAGAATTGAACTTTTAGTATATGTTTGTTATTGCTGCAAGTATCAGTTCATCAGTTCAATTCATCAATCATTTGTTGAATTGAATTTGTTCAACTAGAATGAAGACGAAAAGGCGATGAAAGATTGGCAAAGAAAAGCTGCAATTGTTTTGCTCAACACGGGTGGCAAAAGATTTTTGGATGCCCTTTCAAATTCCATTGCAAATGGCATTCCGAATTTGGTACAATCATGCCTCTTTACTGTGGCCTGGACAAAGAGAGTGTTGCTTTCAGCAGACGATGAAAATTTTCGTTCTTCAGCGTGTCCGCCTTTGCTCGAAGAGCAGCCAGAATCCTTAAATTTTGACAGAACTCTTGATGCAAGAATACTTCCATCTGGTTCACTACAGCATCTTATAAAGAATGCAGGTAGATTTGATGTTGTTTCATAGTTTTATGATTCAAATTTGTTCGTTACATGATTCAGTTGTGAAAACTTCTGGTGGATATCCGACGTGTGAACTAAGTCTTGAGAATCACATCACATTCATATTAAGAAAATCGAAATATGCCCCCAAGAATTAATCCCTAGATTTATACATGTGGGTCTGTTTGATTTAGCTGGTAGCTGAGGTCCTCGGTAAAAATTTATTACACAAAACGGACTAATTTTCCTTATTAGGCTGCTTTTCTCATGTGTTAAACAACATTTTCTTTTTGGACAGAATGTACGGCTATGCTTACAACATTGGATAAAGAGTTGATAGATCCTCTTCGAAATCCGTGAAATTGGTCTATCCTCCCGATAACCGGGCTCGAACCCGGAACCTTAATGTAGAAGAATTTGATGGTAGAGGAATGGAAGTGCATTATCAAGAGGAGATAGTGTGAATGGCAAATGCAAGGACTAGAATGCAGCCTACCCTTAAAGAAATCTAATGTGTGAGGTTCTTCTTTTTGTCTGTTGCAAAGCTTTGAGTTTGAGGATATAATATACGTACATACAAAATTTTGCAAAGAGATGTATATCTCAATTCAATTCTATGATTATTATTATTATTTTTTTGAATTTTCATCTGGCAATAATTTGTGTGGAGAAAGTATTTTTGTCACTGTGATTTGGCAGTTTCTGTTGCATACACATGCAAAGGTCAGCATCAAAATTTCCATTGCAGAATTGTAATTTCTTTTTATTGGAAAAATGAGCTGTTCCACCTCTATACTTGTATATATATGAGAAAAATTAGGATGCTGTCATGTCAAAAATAATAATTTTTTTTATGATTAAATCAACCCATCCAAACCGTATTGTCATGACTTATTTTAGCAGTCTTCAGTGGAGAATTTCATTAGTCCGTAATTAATTCGGCTTAAGTGGAGAATTCCATTCGATCTTTAACTAATTATGTGAGATACGTTTAATAAGTGTCTCGTGTTTACAGTTGAACATTTACAACGTCAAATTCGTTGTATCGTAAACCGACGGGTAAGGGAATATATTGGACTGAATCATGTTGAGAAACTTACCTAACTCATTGGGAAGACAAAAGGTGTTCTTAAGAGAGAATAATTAAGTAAAATTAAACATGAAGGTTTCTCTAAAAAAGAATATAGACAATTTAATTATAAAAAAAAAAAAAAAAAGGGTTGGGAGTTTAATGCACTTAGGCCTCTCAAGTCCAATCTGAAGATGATGACAGGATTATCATGAATATCTTCAAGAATGGTACTAAAGTATCTAACCCCACACTTTCATTTCAAAATAAATTTTTGGAATATAAATCCAACCAAATGAGTTTTTTTGCAGTGTCTTTTGCTCAAACTTGCCCATATAAATCCAAATTTAAAAACTGGTAATTGACTATTGACAAATCACCAAAAAAAAAAAAAAAAATCATATATTATTTTATTATACTTATAACTTGAAGTTTTATCATATGCTCTGGTGGTCCCTGCTTCACATGCTTCATAGTTGATTCCTCCTGCTAAAATTAGCTAGGAGAAGACAGATTTACAAATTAAAAAAGAAAATAATAATAATAATAATAATAATAATAATAATAATAATAATAATACATTAATGTAACCCATATTAATTTTAACAAGTGGATATGTGGAGTAATCCAAAATTGGAGGAATCTATAAGAAGGACCACTGTTATGGAAAAAGGAATACTTCCTAATCCCTATGTTATGTAAATATTAGAAAATTTTTATTATGAAAACTTTCAATAAAATCCAATGAAAAATTATAATATATGTAGTTTTTAAATTTTTAATATTTATTTTATTCATATATTAAATATGTATTCGTTTTATCGGTTGGATTGTAAAATTTTCTTGTAAATATTATTGTCTCCGTCTCAATAAGATAGTCTAGCTTAACTGTTCACTTGGTTTAAAGAATATAGTTAGTATAATTTAAGAATAAATTTTTACACGTTGTTGATCAATTTATAAATTCTAACTAAAACTTAATATATTTCTTATACATTATGTAAATATCGATGTAAAAGAAGCTAAAAACTATAGTATAAAAAAGAAATTGGATTATGATTTGAAACACGCCAAAATGAACACATGGACTATCTATTATAGGAATTGCTAACCTTTTAAAATTTTAATATGACAAAAGCTCTCATCTTGTTTATTTTTATTTATTCGGCCTCTAATTTTTAATTGACACATTGAGCTATCTATTAATTATATTCGCACATATTATGTCCGTAACCACCAAAAACATTAGGTAGAAACATGAAGTTGAATTATGTTACATTTTCAATGATTTAAAATTGTCAATTTACATGTTTTATAAAATTTTCATTTTAAATTGTAAAGAAATGTAACTCCAATGACATGAAATGAGTAACCAATACTTAATATGTTCAATTAAAATTTAAAGAGATTCCATGGATTTTGAGAGTTCTGGGTTTGACTAGATGAGTGAACATATAAGTGGGGCTGAGCCCATGTAATACAAAACCAATTGATTTGTGTTAAGGTCCAATCTACTCCACATATATAACACTCTTAAAAAAAAATATTTAATTTAGCAAAAATGGAAAAGGTAAAGGACCATAGATTATCTTTTTCCTTTTAATATAAAGATCAATAAAGTAATTAAAACGTTTTAATCAATTGGTATTAGAATAACCCTAACATAGTGTTTGGTTTGAGGGAGGGAGGAAGGAAAGGATAGAAAGAGAAGAAAGGAAAAAGGGGGTTTTGTTAAAGAGGAAAGGAGGGAGGATGGATTAGTAACCTTCCATCCTCTCTTTTGTCTTTTTGCTGAATTCTGAAGGATTGGCATTTATTAGTTTTCAGTTTTACCCTTATTATTATTAAAAATCCAAGCAAACTCTTGCACAAGACTTCCACTGTTTCAGTACAAAATTGAAAAATAATAGGATAAGTACGTAGATTTTTCCTGAACTTGTCCAAAAATATCGAATGCCCTCTTAAATTTTTAAAATGTCCTAATATCCTATTGAACTTTAAAAAAGTGACCCAGTTTGCCCTCTTACTGCCACGTGTCACTTAATTATTAGTTGTCTCGTGTTTGACTTTTCAAAGCAAACTCTGATTTTTATGGGAGTTAAAGGATAAATTAGACGAATTTTAAGAAATTCAGGGGGGCATTAGAATACTTTTAAGAAGTTCAGGGGGACATTAGGACATTTTTCAAAGTTCAAAGGAATGGTAGATGTTTTTAACCAAATTCAGGGATATCTATATATTCGGCCAAAATAATATATTTAATTATTACAATGTACTTATTAACTCCTCCATCTCTTATTTTATATAATTCAATTACACGAAAATGTATTTTGAACCTTTTATTTAAAAGAATAAAACAAATTTTATTTTCTAATTAAAATCAAATTTCAAGAGATTATTATGTTTGATAAAATAGGTGTTAAATAATAAATATTTAAAAGATGTAATAGGCACAAATTAATAAATTGAATAATCTTATTGTTAAATCACCCCTATAAAAATGGCTTAATTTCACTCATGGTATACCAACTATCTCCCTAATCACAGTTTGGTATACCAACTACCGTTTTGCACACTGTAGTACCCCAACTTCTAGGTGATCTCCCATTGTGGTACATATGACCTGTTATTGCAGGTTAACTATGCCACGTCAGCACTTTGTTGGGCTTAATTTCACTTATGGTATACCAACTATCTCCCTAATCACAGTTTGGTATACCACTTTATACGTATTGTTTCATTTTTTTTTTAAAAAAAAGCAGAAATATATAAATCAAAGAAAATAAAAGAAAAAAAAATTGATTTATATATTTCTGTTATTTAAAAAAAAATAAAAAATAAAATGAAACAATACGTATAAAGTGGTATACCAAACTGTGATTAGGGAAATAGTTGGTATACCATAAGTGAAATTAAGCCCAACAAAGTACTGACGTGGCATAGTTAACCTGCAATAACAGGTCACATGTACCACAATGGGAGGTCACCTAGAAGTAGGGGCACTACAGTGTGCAAAACGGTAGTTGATATACCAAACTGTGATTAGGGAGATAGTTAGTATACCATGAGTAAAATTAACCCCTATAAAAATTCTTCACTTTTCTGAAAACAAACCCTCCAAATAAAGATTTTTATACATGTCCCATATTCCACCCTCCCTACCCATTCCATCCTCTCTAAAATCCATCTCTTTAACAAACAAACACATCATAAAGGACTTTATTGGTTATCACTAAATCTACTTAGTTTGACCAGTCAATTCAAATGGAAGGATAAACTGAGGAAAAAGAAAAATCATAGAATACTTCTGAAGATTTAAATAACTGTTATTACGAAATATTTCCACCGTCCAATTTTAATAGATAAAATTTCTATTTTAGATGTCCAACAATATAAGTAATTTTTAATATCTAACTATTAATTAAGTAATATTGGGGTGTTTGTTATATGGGATAAGGGGTGGGATAGAGATTAGAAATCCTTATTCCACCTCCTATCCCATGTTTGGTAAGGTGATATAGAAAATGGGATAAGTTTCTTATCCCTACTTATCCCCATATCCTTATCTTTAGTCCCCCCAAGTATAAGGAGCTGTGATAAGTTTTTTTTAGAATTTACATATTTATCCAACTTAAAAATTTAAAATACACATTTATCCTCAATTCATCCCTAATTATTTTTAACATATTTAGGGATAATATAGTAAAACATACTGTTTTATCCTTATTCAACATACCAAACATATTATATATTATCCCTATCTAGGGTTGTCAATCGGGTGGCGGGCCCCCGTCCCCGTTTAAAGCCCTCGTGGATCCCCGATAAAATACCCGAATCTCCATTTATTTTTCTTTAATTAATATTATATTATATTATTATTATTTATTATTTATTATTTTATATAAGAAAGTAAATAAAACTTATTTTAGAAACTAATAGTAATCGCCCAATTCTTTCATAGTCTGCTTCTTCTTCTCATTTGTCTGCTAAACAAAAAAAAAAAAAAAAAAAATCCCTAACTCTTATGTCAAACTATGAATTCATGTGAGAAATAAAGTCTTTTTAGGACAATTTATTAATTCAAGTAATTAGACTAATTTTAAGTAGTAGAGGGATCCCTTGCCTTGAGTTTGATGAGGTAACATTCTTTGAAACTTAATTAGATGCTATTTCGCATTTAATCAGAATTTGTTTAGACAAGATGTTGAAAATTGATGGTGCTGCAGTATTAGTTTAGAATTTTAGATCTCAAACTATGGTGGCTGCAATAATTTATTACCTACACTAATAAAATTAAAGAAATGGTCAAAATACTAATAATTTTTGTTGCACTGTCTACAGATTAAATAATTGTTTATTACCTCTCTTTTCGTATTCGAATCCAATTACTCAAATATTCTTTAGGTGAAACAAAGCTTAAGTGACTAAATTCATTTCATGTCTGCAAAAGTTAACATAGCTTTAAGTGATTAAAATTCATTTCAATTCAAATGTTTTGTGCAAATATGAGGAATTAAACGGGGACGTGGAATTTAATGCATAATTAGATACGTTTGAGGGTGAAAATTAAAATTTTACATAGTTTTTTTTATAAAATATAAAACTAGCTAAATAGGGACGAGGATGGGACAGAAATTTATCTCCGATTAATAAATGGAACGGAGGCCAGGAATCCCCGATTAGTCTGGGGATGGGGATGGGAAATGCAATCCCCGTCTCGTTCGCCCCATTTACAACCCTATCTCTATCCCAATTCCAATCTTTATCCCTATCCTTACTCCAATCTTTTATCTCTATCCTTATCCCTATCCCATCACATACCAAACACTCCGTAAATTGTCAAAGATACCTCTTTATATATACCTAGACAATTAAAATGACAGTATTTACTTCACTTAATCATTTGATATATTAAAAGTCTTTTAATAAAAATATAGTTTGGTAACTAATTTTTTTAATTAACGTGAATATAACTTTTGTCCCAGTAATCAACCAAGTTTCATTTTTTCGGCCTCCTAGCCCAATTAATGAGCTAACTTTTGGTTTTCTGTTTTTTCTTTTATTAATGCAATCCATTTTAAAGGGCAAATCCAATTAGAAAGCTATCACCTTAGCTGGATTAGTTACTTAATCTCATTCATTGCATCCCATAAGCCAAGTATAAGAGAAATTAGACCTGTTTACATGGTAGCTGAAAATGATGAAAAGTAAATCAATGCCCACGTGTCAGGCATCAGATTGATCATCAAGTTAAAATAATGGATAAATACTTAAAACCTATAGCAGTCAGCCAACATTCTCATAAGAGCCTAAACGTTACCAAACATAATATCTTTGAAACTGAAACTCAAAACCTGTAAAGAAATTTAAGAAAGCATCCAACTCCTCTAACTAAAATGGCTTCTGACGGAGCCAAGATATAACACAGGTATCGAACACATTAGATTCACGCACAAACTCCTTCACTACTACTATGTTATTGAATAGGAAAGGAGCAGGCCTGCATGAACAAAAAGCAGTAATCCTCTTCCGAAAGGGAAAGAGGAGATTTTACCAAGCCTTTTTCAGACAAAAAACATTATGTTTTCTAGATCAGCATGTAACTTGTAGAACCTGTCGTCTAACGAACCCACTGATGATATTGATGAAGATGCTGCTGAAGAGGATGAGGATGTTGCTGAAGCTGGAGACTGCCCATCCATTACCGACTCGTAGTACAGCCTTCCTCTGTAAGCAACAAGGTCGGCATAGTACACCGGTGGGACCAACGAAACAGGTTTCGTGCATCGAGCAAAGGTGTAGCACATGTTATAGATGAGCTTCTGCAATTGATCAGAACTGAAACCATGTTCATCCCACAGGACGTGATAATGTGTGGGCTTGCTTGTACCAAGGCTTCCATAGTGGCTACACAGATAAAAGTCGAACTCAAATGGATGGACGATTGTGCTGTCTACAACCGTGCCTGGACACACATTTCCATTGGAGCTTCCGTCATTTTTGCTTTCTGGAAACAAACGGGTGTGGTGCCGCTTCTGGGCAACAATAAGTGTTACAGTTGGGGCATAATTAATGCCTTGAAAAGCTCTCTTGAGATCAATTAGTTCTTCATTCAGAACCATATCAAACTGGCCCTCACTTACCCCATCACGAAATATCACAATATTCCCTGGTCTGAATTTATTGAGCCTAGCATAAGCTTCAACAAGCTCAAGACACATATACCCAAAATTCAGAATCTTTTCTTTACGATGATCCTGAGGACGAACTCGTGCTGCATAACGATTTGCAGCTGGCCAATTCATGGTGGCGACAACAGCAGCTATAGATGGACTTGTAGTGTTTCTGGCGCCAGGATGATTAACATCAGCCCCAATAAACATCACATGACCAGCATGCTCAAAGTATGGAAGTCGGTCGATAAGCTCTGCATTGCTACCTCCAAGCTTTGCGTTGATTTTGAGGGCAAGATTAGCAAAGTACTGATCATTTCCATTGTTGGCATGTTTGCATAAACAACATTGAGTCACTATGCCAACTTTGGTCTCAGAAATCCACTTAAGATATTTGTAACCAGGATCCTTCCCAGACATCACACAAAGAAGAATTTGCAGCCCTCCTTTGCAAGCCTTGTATGCCCGGTCATTAACAAGTTCAAGGAGATCGCGAAGCATATTCACATTGGAGAATTTATGCATACTAGTTGGGAAACAAAATAAAGGATCGTTCATAGGAATACCTAGATTCTCGCACCGTACCATAAGCTTTGAGATGAATTGGTCTGGATTCAATCTGAAACGTTCTGTAGAAGTAAAGTCAAGCACAGCCCACCGTTCAATTACTTTTCCTTCTACCACTCCTTTTCCTACAAGATTCCAGTGGCACTTCTCCTTGTCAACAGCTACTTTCATCACCCTGCCACTAGGACCACTTAGCTTCAGCTGCGGTGGTCCAATCACACGGCCAGATACTGATGTCATATTCATGTCAACTTCCATACCGAAATTCTGAACAATGCTTCCACTGGCAATAAACCATATAAAAATGTAAGAAACTATGCCAGAGTTTAACAAATTAGAAGTGATTTACCACAAACCTACCAAAAGGAAAAGGAAAATCATGCAAGATTCACATGCCATAACCAATTGTCAAATAGATGTCATGTGTACAAGAACATAATACAGTTATTTGATATTTTTATCTCATATGGGAACCTTTAGGCATATTCTAAGACCTCTAAAACTCCAATCCATCATTAAAACATACATTCCAAGATCAACCTCCAATTATGCGAATTTTATTACCAGAATTCACACATTTGCAATGGCATCCCTCGAAACCATGAATATATCAATCCACAACAAAATGGACAACTCAAAACAATAGTGTTAAAGAGGTATGATCTCATCAGCCTATAAAATTTAAGCCAAAATTAGAATTGATTCCACTTTCCAATAGCCATTGGAAAGTACAACGAAAAGAATTCATCTCTGCCCTAGCAAACAATCCAGAGAAAAATCGAATACATTCTATTGCCTAAAGCAAAATTATCATGAAAAATTTCAAGCAATAAGCCCCATGGATATATTACAGTGACCTATTATATAATTTCATTCTCAAGAGTATGAGGATGAAGATTTATCATATGTAACAAGAGACAGAGACAGAGACAAAACCAAAGAGGAAAACAAAGGGAAAATTCCTACAGCCACCTGTTTTAACATAGAACAAAGAGAGTAATTCATAAGATATGAACAAGACAAAATATAGCAAAACTGGAACAACAAAGAGCAGGAACCTCTATCTGAGGGGAGAAAAAATGGCATGGAACTCGTTAAATACACAAGATAAGATGTGTTCACATACCCGCAAGGTCCATTTCTATCGCGTACCATATCACATATTATCCTTTGTCGCTCCCCTGCTTGTGCCAAAGACATCTCCTTCAAGAACAGGGCTGAGTCTCTATCCAGGTTTTCTTTTGGATATATCTGGCCCTCAACTAGGACACAAAACTCCATTGGTACATAATTAATCCGATTGTTTTTAGACAAATCAAGGCAAGGGATGTCTTTGTATTTTACATCACCGTACTTCTGCCTGAAATATTCAACAAGATTCAACCGCCTTGCATTTTGGCCATCAGGGTCCACAGCTGGAAAGGTAACATGTCTTGCATTGTCCTTGGTCAATCCAACAATAGTATATCTTTGTTTGGTAATCCTATGAACTACTGTAACCTTAAGCCCCTTCAATGCATTCTCAGCATCTCTTCTAAAGTTTCTGAAATGACTTACATTAAACCCAGGAATGTGCTCCACGAGAAAATCTAACACTGGAAGTCGCTTCCGAAATGCCAGCACGGAGTAATCTAAGCACACTGCTAGACCCTGTGAGGTGGGCTTAAGGCTATGTTGAAACCCTCTAGATGCTGTGATTCCATATCCTAGATCATCATTTTCATTTGGGATTTTAGGGTGGAAGCTGCGGCCAACAGCAGTCATTTGACTTGTCGGGTTCTCCTTCATCACAACATCCATCCCTTGCAATATGTCACGGGGCATTGACAAGAGACTCCCACATAAGTAGTCCTTCAACTTGCAAAGCTTAAGTTCGCTCACAAACTTTATAGTAAATGTATAAGAACGGTATTTCATGTCTTCTCCCTCGGCGAATTCCACCTTGAATTTTCCAGTGGGCAAATGTACTGCACTAAAGATATTCTTCTCACCATCATACGCAGTCATTGATATTGGAAACTCAGAAGAATCATCAGTGAATAACTTTTTTCTAATCTCAGCCAAATCAGACTTTGATACTTTCGCAGGAGGTCGACCATTCTTAGGGGGCACATCTGGTTTCACGTCAACATCATAATGCCTTATGATACTCTCAGGATTGAACCTGACTGGAAAATGATTTACACGAAGCTTAACCTTCCGCATGGTCAGTGTGCCACCTTTATCTGGTCGTTTAACCGGGACAGCTCTAGAAAGATCAGAAGGAGATGTAGAAGCCACCGTCTCTGAAACATTCACGGCTTGCATGCTGTGACCTAAAGAAGCCACACCTTAAATCCAAGAAAAAAAGTGTTAGAATTGCGACAATTGTCTCATAAAAGCTAAACATGAAAAACAAGTAATTAGGTTCCACTTACTGCAAATGAAGTTATGTGATTATAGGATCAATGACAAAATTCAACAATCTTCTATTGTCTTTCTTGTGTTAATAGAGTAATTCATATGCAATATGAGTAAATTTTGTCAGTTAATCACGATATCTCTATCCTAAAAATGAATCGATGATTTCTCCTGTTATATTATCAGTAAGAAAGCAGCCATTAGCTTCCATTTGCTGCTAATGAAAATTGTTTGATCACATGATCAATGAAAACTTTCAACATTCTTCTGTAGTCTCTCTTGTGTCAAAATAATAATCAATATGCATTATGCATAACATTTCCCAAGTTACTCATGATATTTCCAGTCAATTATAAAAAGAATCCTATAAATTGAGTACAGTACTGTAACCCTACAAGTTTCTCCTGTTAAATTATTAGTAAGAAAGCTACATTTTTCACAGATAATTCTAACAGATAGGGTCCTACCAACAATTTTAGTTAATTACGTTTCGACCAATAGAAATCAATTTTTGTTCTTTTAATTACCACTCATCACAAAAATACGAGCCTGACATAATTTTCACTGTTACAGAAAAATGATCAACCATACAAAATCTCACGGAAATTCAGCAGAAGTGAATACTTAGTGAAAGATCCATACCAGGTAGAGGCTCCGCTTCTCGACGATCAGAAGTTTCAGCAACAGTAGGAGCCGGTGGAGGAGCTGCTCTAGGTCCTCTTCCTCTAGATGAGCCGAATCTCCCCCCGCCGCCACCCCTGGCCGCCTCCACCCAACTACCGCGGCCTCGCCCCACATTACCTCGGCCGCCACTTTGATATGTCGGCCTCCATTGTTCTTGTTCTTGTTGTTGTTGTTGTTGATTAAAACCACCACCACCACCACCACCGCCGTAACCTCTTCCACCACCGCCGCCGTAACCTCTTCCACCACGGCCTCCGCCGCCACCTCTTGGTCTGTAAGCACCTCTATCCATTGGACGAATCGGGAGTGAGTCGTTGACTCGTTAGAGACTCTAGTAAAAGCAACCCAGAGAAAGAGCAGGTGATTCAGTGAAACCAAAACGACAAACGTAATAGTAATAAAACGCCGGGTTAGGACTCGAATGTGGAAAATATTGAGGGACAAGTTATATGGAAGTTCCCGTCGTGGTGAAAAGACGAAAATGTCCTTACGTGCCAGTCACGCAGTGAGAAAGGGGAAAAAGCAAGGAATAAACGCCTGAATTTGGAAACGGGGGTTTGTACTAAGAAAATTCCAGAAGGTTCGATGCAACCCATGGAGGAATTTCGGAGACAGTGTGCGGAAACGACGGACCATTTCATGCCCCCAATTAATCCTGTCGTTTACTATAATATTAATATAATCAAATCAACATTACCCAAATGTTTAATTAGTTTTCAATTCACATTTATGATTATCCCTTTTCACTCCTCACATTTGCTATTAATATTAATAAGTAAAATGATACTCATCTCATCCAAATTAAACTATCCGTTGATAAATGAAAGTTTAGAGTTAAACGTGATTGGACAATACCAGTAATAAGATGAGAAATCATAAGAAGTTTTTGCATTGCATCCTGCTTTCAAATTGAAAATTCAAGATTCAAATTTCTTTAAGATTAGATAATACACTCTTTAAAATAAAATGCATATTTTAAATATATATTGTTTATGATAATTCTTTTTATATATTAATATTTATATATTGATGTATATGCTTAGCATTTTATTTTAATATGTATTAATTCATTTTTTCAACATAAAAAATAATCAAATTTATTTAGATGAAGATGCTTTAAATGATAAAATTTATTTATTCATTCACCCAAACATACAACTAGAAAAATTCAGTTCAACTTCATATTTTAAATTTTATTTTACCAAACATGTAAAATCATTTGAAATGAACTTCATATATATTTATATATATGGCGGGTGTTCATGAGCAGTTAGATCAGTTGAATAGGGTGTTTTTATAGAACAGTCAGCAGAGAAAAAGCATATACATCTCATAAATTGGCAGGATATGTGCAAACCAAAAGTCATCGATGGTACAGGTTTGAGGAAAGCGAAGGAGAATAACCAGACTTTGGTATAAAGCTTTTGTGGCGCCTACCCAAGATATAAGGGGAAAAGATTGGTTGGATGGTGACATTGGCTCAATTAGGTTGCTTAGAAAGTCTTGTTCTTTTATATGGGAGGAGCATAGTTAAAGCCGTGGAGGACTTCAAAGAAGGAGTGAGTTGGAATGTTGGTAATGGCAAAAATGTTGTGTTTTGGATTGATATGATATTAAATTAATTGATGTGGCTAAGAGTCGGATTCCAGAGAGTCATTTACACCTCAAGTGGCTGATTATGTTAATGTTAATGGCGAGTGGAAGTGGAAAGTGTTAGAGCAATTTCTTGATGAGCATTGGTTGCTTCGGATCAGAAGTGTGAAAATTAATTTAGAAGAGGATGCAACAGAAGTGTTACATTCGGTTGTAGTGCTTCGGACAAATTTTCTACCCATGGTACCTATGATTTGGTTGTGGAGTCTAATTTGGCTAATAAAGATGTTAATTTGGAGAAATTATGGAAAGCTAAGATGTTGTAATGGATGAGGACTTTTGAATGGCTCATTCAGAATGGTAAATTAATGTCAAATTTTGAAAGAGGTCGAAGACATTTAACTATGCATCTCATGCCTTAAGGGTCTGCCATTTTAGTCAAAGAATTTAGCAGGCCATTGTTCCTCAAAATGCCTAGGGAAGATTTTTCAATCTTAGCTTTGCAGATTGGTTTTACAAGTTGTGTTATTGACAATATTTTGAAGCAGTGTCGTCCTTACTAGGTGGAGTTCTTTATGTTTGTGTGTTGGAAGTGTTGGTATTGGCCGAATGTCATGGTGTTTGAAAGTGATCCTTCGATTCCAACACATGTGGCAGGTATGATTTTGCACCAGTTTGATGAGATATCAAAGCTAGTCAATTTATGGGGCGTAAGGAAAGTATGGCTCTCTTGCATCATGAAGTGCTGCAATGAACCAAGCCAGCGGAGGGTTTTTATAAGCTTAATTCCTATGAGTCCGTGTTTTAGAGCTCCGGCCAGGCTGCTGCAAGGGGCATTTTGTGGGATGCGACGGTTGATTGGGTGGGTGGCTTTATGCAGCGGATTGGTATTGGTGTTAATCTAGTGCTAGCCGAGCTATGGGGAGTCATGCAAGGATTGATATTAGCGAAAGATAGGGGAATTGCTCATAATAGTTGAGATTGACAATACTGATGCTATCCCTCTTATTCAAAATGGTTCGAATATGTTTCATCCAATAAGGAACCTTGTTCATGATATTCGAGAGGTTATGTAGATTTTTGAAGTGTCGTATGTTCAACATGTGTCTAGGGATTGTGCAGATTGGCTAGCTCGGGAGGCTCAACAAGGACAGTTTGGTTTTGTTGATCTTTTTACTCCACCAGAGAATCTTCGTCGATTAATCGAGGAAGATAGGATATGAATTACCATCCCTCTTTTGTACCTTGTTGTATTGCTTTCTTTTATTCCACACACACACACAAAAAAAAAAAAAAATAATAAAATAAAATAAATAATAAATAATAAATAAATAAAAAACCTAAAAAATAAAAAAATAAAATCATATCATGCATCCTTTTATTCCTATCTTGTGTAAGTTGATAACATCTTTATTTTGAAAATAAAATTAGATCAAATTCATGTTAACTTAATAATGTTCTGTAGTTTTAAGCCCGAACTCATACGTGTTGGACCGTCATAGGTTAAATATTGTTATTGTTTGTTGTTATCTCATTTAATATTATTTCCTTTGCACCTAGGGGTGAGCACTATTCGGTAAAACCGAATACCAATTCTGAACCAAACAGAAAAAAAAGTTTGGTTCGGTTACCGAATATTTTCTGGTTTGGTTTGGTAGCAGTTTTATAAATATTTTGGTATTCGGTTTGGTTCGGTTTTTCAGTAAAAAAATTCGGTTTAACCGAAACGGAACCGAATTTTTATTTTGTATGGGATTATATGATCATACTAGCATAATATGACCCTGTCCTTAAGTTTTTATGGGCCTGTTTGGTTCAGCTGTTAGCTAATAGCTATTGTTGTTGCTGTTAGCTGTTTGCTGTTGCAGTAAGCTGTTAGCTAATTAATTGATAGCGTTTGGTAAATTTAGTATCAGCTGTTGTTGTTGAAATGTAAAAAGACTAATATAGATATATATTTTATACCATTATATAGTAATTATACAAAAATAATAATATTACATAAATATTAGTAAAAATAATTAGATAATTAAAAAATTTAAAAATAATTTTTATTACACTTCAAAAATTGTAATTTTCATTAAATAGCAACTTTATAAGTGTACAAAAATAATTTAAATTATAGTTTCATATATGTAAAATGCATCAAAATAATATGTTTTTAATTGTTGACTAAATTAATATAAATAAATTAAAAAAAAAAAAGAAAACTAGCCTAAATAAATTAATTTGAGGAATTAATCTCCCTTAATTTTCAACATTTATAGAGATAAAAAAAATTTTATAAAAAATCTACATATTTATATAAAAGTATAATTTATTATTTTAGAAAGGTTAAATTTGTAAAAACCAAATAATTATAAAAAGCTTTTCGTGAAAAGCTCTAAAAAGGAGCTTTTCATGAAAAGCTCTTTTTTTCTGCAGAACAGCTAAAAGCAGCTATTTAAATTTTCTAACCAAACGCTAGTTTTTCTACTTTTCGTATTGAAAAGCTAAAAGCTCCAGCGAAAAGTAGAAACAAACACCCCTTATAGCTAGTATTTTGTGATAATGTTAATTAAAACTCTCTAATAGGTTTGTTCTTGAATTATGAATTAATGGTTCAATTAATTGCCTAAAAATCATTTACAAATATTTTCTTTATATATTTTCAGTTAAAATAATAAATTTTGGTAATAACCGAACCGAAAAATTTCGGTTTGGTTTGGTTCGGTTCTAATTATTATATATATTCTGATTTGGTTAATCGACAATTCGGTTCGGTTACCGAACCGACCGATGCTCAGCCCTATTTGCACCCATATTTATTGTACTACTTTTTTTTTATTCACACCAAGTGTGAGAAGACAAATTCCTATTTACTCCATCCCTACACCTCAAACATTTTTTTGAAATATGTAAGTGTCTGTTTGGATTGTGGAGAGAAAAGGTTAAATAACGGAAGATTAGACAACTAATCTTTGCTTGGATAAGAGTTTATTAAGAGAGGGGAAATAAATTGAAAGTGAAAAAACCTTCATTTTCAGTTCCACCGAAGTGATAAAATATCAAGACTAAGCAATTAAATTCATTTCATCCTCTCTCATCTCTTTAAAATTCCCCTCACTCTCATCTATATCAACTTACCACTTGATGAAATTACAACTTTCTTAAACCAGCAGATTTTCAATTACTTAAAATTAAATTACCACTAATTTTTTAAAATTGACATTCTACCTTTAATCTTTTTCACAGGATTACTCCTCCATTCCCTAGGCTTAAAAGTAGGTAACGCGAAGTCTTAGACGTTGAAGCAGAAAAAATGAACAATAGAAAAACAATATCAGAACTCTTACAAGTTGATATTCATACAGACAAGGTTTGGTTCTTTTGAAATTGAAGACCGGTTATTATGAATTTTTCTAATTTATTATTCTGTATTAAGATATTAAATTCACATGAAAGGCAACAATCCAAGAAATAGATGTATCAGATGGCTGGTGGTACCGAGCATGTCCCGGTTGCAAAAGTGGAATTCAAATTACAAAAGAAAAAATTTTGTGCAAAAATCATAGATTCATTGTCAAATTACCTTTGTCCTGGTAATAAAGAGTACAGTTCATTTAATATCTTTAATTACTATTTACTTTTTAAAAATACTGCATTTTTAATTCATTACAGGTATAGGCTAAAATTGACCATGAAAGATGAAACTGACACTATTTTGTTTATTACTTTTGGAAATATTGCAGAAGAACTTATCGGAGTACAAGCACATACTTTGACTTCTGCTTTTAAAGAACGCCATGAAATTCCTCCATCAATGGCCAAAATATGTCGGATTACAAAAATGGTCCAAATTCAATTGAGTAATGCGATCAAAGATCCCTCAAAAATTATATTTAAAGTTCTTTATATGTTTAGGAAAGATTACGAAATCCTCAAAAAAGAGATTCCGAGCCCAATATCTGCACCAACAATTCATTTAAAATGTTTAACCTCAACTCATGCAATGCCCAATGCAGCACGACATGCATTAGATTTCAAAGATGACTCTGCTCCCAATACCTTGCTAAAAAAACAAAAGATTGGGTAATTCACATTTTTATTCAAGACAACAATTTTTTCCCCCTATTTCAACTCCTAAAAAAAATTCATTATTTTCCTTTCTCCTCAGGGTATCACCTGCAATTATTAAAGAGAAGAGATTGGCATAATAACATCGTTTGCTAATCTAATGAAGAACAATTTAAATATTTGCCTTTTATTATATAAACAACAGTTCAGTATTATAGCTTATAAAAGCAGGAACAATTTAAATATTTCAACTACATTCTATGCATATTTAAAATTATCGTCTATAAAACAATTGCTGCATTGGAGTTATATTTTGCGATAAATTCAGTCACTGAAAAAACCGAGTTGTCCCGAACCAACTCGAGGGTCTTTTTCTAGTAAGAGTGTAAAGACTCAATAAAATTCGAATAGAATACAATTTTTAGTGTTTTTTTTTCCATGTTGATTATAACGATGAAATCATTATTAGTTTGATATTGACTTGGAACAATTCTGTTTTGAAGGAGTCAACTTTGTTTTTCCAAGATTATAAGGAAGCCTCAAGTTCAAAAGGACCCTTCATTGGTTTACCAAATTAGGGCACCAATTCTAAAATTCAATTCATTGAGCAATCAAATTATGTTTTCTAGGTTTTATCCATCTTCTTGTGTTTCCCAAAGATTTGGTCTCGATTTGCAAATGACTACTAGAAAGAGAATGAATCACGCATGTGTTAATTGCTCCAAGAGACCTTGTTACATTAATCACCTGGTTAAATTATTCATCATTTGGGTTGGATTTTTGGCTAGATTAATTTTGTATGTTTTGTTATGGAAGAACTTACCACGAAAGTGATTTATGCTATTGTCAACTATCATGAAAGGGATCTAGGAGAGGTCAAGTTGCAACAAAAGAAAGAAACACAATTCAACGATAAAATTCCACCACCAACAAGTCCGGATAATGTAAGAGTTTGTTTGACTGTAAAAAAGATAATCGAGGCTGCATTAGGAGAACACTTCTTTTTCCAATCTTCTCCTGCAGGGAAATTCGATATTAAGTGTAGTGATCACGAACGGGTTAAAGAGCATAGAAAACGCATGTTTGAATGCAGACAAAAACTCGTCATTTGGATGGACTAAATTGGGAAATTATTGTTGTTAATGATCCTCAAATTCAAGCTTATTTAATGATTGGAGGGAAGATTGTTGTATATACAAGTTTTCTAAATCATTTTTTTGACAATGAGATGGTAGCTATTATTGCGGACGAGGTAAAACTTATCCTATGCACGCATCACTATAAAAAATATAAGCTTCAACAGGAAAAAAATTTGTTATTAAATAGCATAAAAATTGTTGTCATAGTATTAGGCAACAATAAAAAAATGTTGTTACATATATTTACTTGTATAAAATTGTAGCGGTATGTATTTGCAGCAAAATTTGATATCATACATAAATTTTGCTGTGATTGATATACATGATAGACATATGGGCTATGCTATCGGCCGAACTTATAAATATTTTTGGTGAGTGGAAGTGGATCCAATGGCTCCTATTTCTTCTTGAATGAGATTGATGACTTGGACTCATCCAGGGTCATAATCTTTCCTTCTCTAATAGAAATTAGTTACTAGCTGGGTGCCATTTTGTGTTTTTCTTCTAGCAGATTCTTCTCCTATTATAAACACTCATCAATGTATTTGTAGAAAATCAGATCAATAAAATAATTCTTCTTTCATCCTTTCATACTTTCATGGTATCAGAGCTCAAGGATTGAGCAGTTATGGCGAGAAAACGAAGGAACGTACAAGATGTTCCTCTTGGAGCAATTTTTCATGGAGAAACTGAAGAACAGGAGGAATCAAACGCAGAGACGCAAGTGGATCATTCAGAGCAACAAAATAGATGAAGCAATTCTTATAATCCCGGTTTGGTACTTATTAACATAGTACTTATTAGACAGAAGAATGGTACTTACTGGACAGAAGAATTACCTCTCTTAGAGTAACGCAATGATCAGAGTCTTGACCGCAAAAGAAAAGCTGGAATTTATTCTAGAAGATGAAGATCCACCGGCAATAAATTCACCGGAATACAGACAGTGGCACAAGAATGATTACATTGTATCATCATGGATTCTAAACACAATTTCTAAAGAGGTAGCTGAAGGTTTTCTCTATGTAGAGTCTACGAGAAATCTTTGGAAGGATTTAAAACATCATTTTGGCTATAGCAATGGCCTAATGCTTTTTAAAATCAAACGAGAATTGAGTTTGTTTCACCAAGGTAATCTGTCATTAATACTTTATTTCAATAAGATGAAGCGATTTTGGGATGAGTTGAGTATGCTGAGACCATTACCTCATTGCAAATGTGGTGCTCGCCGAAATTGTGATTGTAATACCTTTAGGAGGTTGGTTGATGTAAATGAAGAAGATAAGCTTCTATAATTTCTAATGGGACTCAATGAACAATATGATCATGTTTTCAACCAGATCTTACTAATGGAACCGTTACCTAATGTTAATCAAGCTTATTCTATGGTTTTGCGTATTGAGAGCCAGCATGAGGTTACTCTTGATTCTCAGGTGGAAATAGCAAATTATAGCAAAATTGTGTCACATAAAACCGATGCAAAAGGCAAGAAAAAGAAGGAAGGCTGGTGTGACTTGTGTGAAACAGAAGGACATGTGAAAGCAACATGTTTCAAAATTATTGGCTATCCGGATTGGTGGAAAGGTCCTAAGCCAAAAGGTGCTTCTCAAGGTAAATCTGCTTCGTCTTTTGTTAACAATGTTAATACTCCTTCTTCTTCTTATTTGGCCAAGGATCCAACACACTCTAATACATTTGGAGATAAGGAAACTAATCAATCTGGTAGTTTAACATTTCTAATGCAAGAGGTGTATAAGCTGCTGAAAAAGAACAAATCTGCAGGAGAAACACCACTCACTACAGGGACAGATTTTTCAGCATTTGTTGGATTTTCAGTTAAAAATATCACCTCTGTTTCTCATTTTGGATTGTTGACAGTGGTGCCTCAGCACACATGTGTGCAAATAAAGCATGGTTTACTTCTTTAAAACCTATTTCTACAACACAGACGGTGGGTATGCCGGATGGTACTTTCCAATTGGTCAGTTATATTGGCGAAGTGAAATTTGATGATGTTAAGTTACAGGATGTTCTTTATGTTCCCAAATTCCAATAAAACCTGTTATCAATGGGGCAATTACTATGACAATAATAGATTGAGATTCACTTCACTTCTTCTCGTTGTTGCGTGCAGGATGTGATAACTAAGAAAGTGTTAGCTATAGCCTGGATGGTGGATGGTTTATATTTGCTAGATGAAGGCTCTTTTACTCCTGACATGATTTTGAAAGTTCAAAAATGTTGCAGCACAATAGTCACAGGTATTGACAAGACTGCAGTAGATATTTGGCATAAAAGACTAAGGCATGCTTCTTTTGATGCTCTGAATCATATCAATAATATAGACATGAATTGTAATTCTTTTTGTTGTGAGATTTGTCCAAGTGCCAAACGACACAGACTTTCATTCAATAAAAGTAGTATCTGTACTTCTTATAGATTGCAAATGGTTCACATGGATGTATGGGGTCCTTATCAAGTTGAATCAATTTCAGGTGCCAGATATTTCTTAACCATTGTTGATGACTTTACAAGAGTTACATGGACTGTACTTTTAAGATAAAAAAGCCAAGTCAGCCATGCTATACATGTTTTTTTACAAGAAATTAAAACACAGTATGAAGCAAAATCACAGATTATTCGAAGTGACAATGGTAGGGAATTTTTGAACCAAACTTGTGGAAAACTTTTCCAAGCCGAAGGGATCATACATCAGCGATCATGCCCATATACGCCACAGTAAAACTGTGTGTGTAAGTGCCAAAATTTTCCAGACTTAAAAAAAAATTTTTATGTCACACGACTGTAATACAGTCGTGCGATTGTAATTGAAAAATTACAGTCATACGACTGTAAATGTGGAGCAGGTACAGTAGCCCATACCTGGGAAATATAAAAAAATAGGTTGATTTGAGAGCAATGAATGCTCGTTTTCTCCAGCAAGAAAGACCGGGGATAAAAGGAAAAGAAGAGGAAAAGAGTAGGACTTTTGGCTAGAATTGTAAGATTAGAAGAAGAAGAAGACAAAGGAAAGAAAAAGAGAGATATTCAACCAAAGACACAATATCTTTTTCTTCTCTTTTTCTTTTGATTCTAGTGTCATAAAATTAAAATTTGATAGAAATCATAGGTTGATAACTTGGCACTTCAAATTCAATCAATTTCAGACCTTAAACCTATCAAAAATCTGTGACATTTTGGAGGATTTTGGACAACTCGTGGAACCTTAGCACTTAAGGGAAAAGAAGCAATTTGGAGGCCATTGATGTGTTTCCAGAGGTCAAACCTTCGGTGGATCAGCGCCATAAAGGTAATTATACCTTAAACCTTCATTTTGTTGCTTTTTCTGGGTGACTTGATGTGATTTTGTGCATAAAACTCATTTTTTTGGACTTGCTGTTTCGGAAAATCAAGAACAGTCGTACGACTGTTCTTATAGAGAAGAACAGTCGCACGACTGTATATATGGTGGTACGAATGTTCTTGATTTCCCTTGGCCTTTAGTTTTATTTGAACAAATTTTGGCGATTTTCTGCCAATGGAAGGACTACAGTCGCACGACTGTAATCCTCGTCCAAGGGCAGAATTTCCAGAATAATTCACAAAAATTCCCAAAAATCCTAAAAATTTAGAAAAATCAGAAAATCACCAAAATAAATTTTGTTGTATGCATTCACAACCTTATATTCAATTTTTGATGTCATTGCATTTAGAACAACGAAACGACGGAGATCCGAATCTCCCGAAAACCGACTCACCTCATATGCTAAATTAAAGTAAACCGGAAAAAAAATATTTTCAAAATGATTTTCTCAAAAAACAAAGTACAGGGACGTTACAAAACTGTTTTCCAGGTCTAATCGGACCGGCTAGCCGAGCCGACCCGGTTATCCCCCTAAATGCATGCCCCCGATCTCTAATTTCCCAATTCTGTCTAATTTGAGTCCTATTTGTAGTGTGATATAAATTGTACTAACCATCTGTTTTGCAGCTTTTAATTTCTTTTATTTTTATTTTTGATGTAATTAATAGCTTAACTCGTGTATTTTAGACGGTTGTAAATTCTTTACATCATCGTGTATTTTAGGCATTTGTAAAGTGAGGTTGAGAGTTTTTATTTTTATTCAATTGAGTTGTAATAATTTAATTATTTACTGCTTTATTTTATTTCATCTGTGTGTACGCTGCATGCTTTTTATTAATAAAAATGAATGTTAGAATTATAAAATACCATCAAAGAACATTAGCCAATTTTATTTTGATTAGACATGAAATAGGGGACTTGTCCGGACCTATATCTCTGGAAAGTGTAGCGGCCTTTATCCAGTTCAGCTACGCTGTAATTTCCGGGTTGAGCTGAGCCGAGTGGCGATTCCTACACTATCTATTGAGACTTAGGTCTCGGTTCTTTTACGAAGCAATTTAATTTTCCAAAAATGAATTTCTATTCCAAAAACCCCACGCGAGGGAGGGTTGCCCGATCTCGAGGCTCCCTTCCGAGAGAGAGTTCGTACGCTTGAAAAATGTCATCCGCTCACAGCGTGGCTGAAAGGAAACACTGCCATTTGTTAGAAACAGCTCGAGCTATTTTGTTTCAAGCGAATTTACCTGTAGTTTTTTGGGGAGAAGCTATTCAAATGGCTGCTTCTATTGTAAATGTTCTACCAAGCAGAAAATTGGGTTGGGTATCTCCATATGAAAATTTTTTTGGAAAATTGCCAGATTACAGTGCTTATCATGTGTTTGGGTCTCAATGTTTCTACAAAGATTTACATAATACAAATAAGTTTTCTCCTCGAGCTTATAAGGGAATATTTCTTGGTTTTCCATCTCATCAGAAGGGATATAAAGTTTATGATTTGCAATAAGGAAGTATAGTGACTACACGAGAGGTGATTTTTCAAGAAGATGTATTTCCTTATGCTTTTGTTACAATTCCTGCATCTCCTGATGTGTCTGTTCCAGATTTCGACACTTTCGGAGCTCCCTTTACTGAAGCTGTTTTACGATCTTTAAGACACACCCATTCTCCTGCCTGGATGAAAGATTTCATTCTTTCCAATTTTGCTAGTACTCTGAAATGTGCAAATTATACTGATCAACATAAAGCTTTCTTTACTAATATTCTACAGGAAACAGAACCACAAAGCTTTTATGAAGCCCAAAAAGATCCTAGATGGCAGCAAGCAATACGAGATGAACTTCATGCTCTGGAAACTAACCATACCTAGGAGATTATAGATCTTCCAGTCAACAAGAAGCCGTTAGCTTCCAAATGGGTTTACCGCATCAAATACAAATCCAATGGTAAGGTGGATCGTTTTAAGGCTAGATTAGTGGCTAAAGGTTTCAAACAACAGGAGGGCATTGATTTTCATGAAACGTTCAGTCCAGTGGCCAAAGGTGTTACTGTTCGCTTGTTTCTTGCTCTTGGTGCTATGCATTAGTGGCCCATTCATCAAATAGATGTCAATAATGCATATTTGCATGGACATCTTGAAGAGGAGGCTTACTTATCACCACCACCTGGATATCAGAATGTTCCACCCGGAAAAGTTTGCAAATTAATTAAATCATTATATGGCCTAAAACAGGCTGGAAGGCAATGGCATAAAGAGTTGTCTTGCAAGCTTATGGCCTTTGGTTTTGTCAGATCATACCATGACCATTGTCTTTTTATTAGAATGAATGGGAACATCCTCATTGTTTTGATCATTTATGTTTATGATATTTTAATTTCTAGTTCTTCAGAAGCAATAATCACTGAAGTCAAGGAATATTTGCACAGCCTTTTTACTATAAAGGATATGGGTCCGGCGAAGTACTTTTTGGGAATCGAATTGGCTCGTTCTGAAGCTGGTATTCTTCTTTCTCAATCTAAATATATCCTTGATATGATTGCTGAAGTTGGTTTGTCTGTAGCAAAGAGCGTTCCTAGTCCTCAAGCTGCGAGTGTGGATTTAACTATTGAAGGGCCATTATATAGTAATCCGGAACAATACAGGAAGATTATGGGTAAGCTTTTATATCTTGGATTCACAAGGCCAGACATTACACATGTGACACATCGTTTAAAGCCAATTTATGCAAAACCCAGGTGAACATCATTTTCAAGCAGCTTTACACACTTTAAAATATCTCAAGGGCACTTTTCAATATGGCTTATTTTATCCTAGCACCGGAGAACTCAAACTTAAAGCCCTTTGTGATTCTGATTGGGGCACTTGCAAACTTACGTGAAGATCCACCACTGGATTTTGTATTTTTCTTGGCCCATCTTTGATTTCATGGAAATCAAAAAAATAGAGCATTGTTAGCCGATCATCAGCTGAAGCAGAATATCGGAGTATGGCGGCTATATGCTCCGAATTAAAGTGGATTCATTTTCTTCTCCAAGAGTTCAAGGTGCAGATTCCTTTAGGAATTCCTTTACGTTGTGATAGCCAAGCAGCCATTGCTTTGGCTAAGAACCTTATCCATCATGAAAAGACCAAATATGTTGGAATTGATTGTCACCTTATTCGGGATCATATATCAGATGGCTTCATAGTTCCTGATTATGTTCCTACTCATCTTCAACTTGCCGATTTGTTTACTAAGCCGCTGAGTAGTTCACACATGCTGCCTGCCTTGGTCAAGATGGGATTTCTCAGTTCTTCCACTCTTCCATCTTGAGGGGGGGATGATAGACATATGGGCTATGCTATGGCCCGAACTTATAAATATTTTGGTAAGTGGAAGTGGATCCAATGGCTCCTATTTCTTCTTGAATGAGATTGATGACTTGGACACATCCACGGTCATAATCTTTCCTTCTCTAACAGAAATTAGTTACTAGCTGGGCGCCATTTTGTGTTTTTCTTCTAGCAGATTCTTCTCTTATTATAAACACTCATCAATTTATTTGTAGAAAATCATATCAATAAAATAATTCTTCTTTCATCCTTTCATACTTTCAATACATATGGTAAAAGCTTTTAGATTTTATAGTTATATTAATTATTTTGGTAGCAAAATTTGATTTCTATCAATTTTAACATTTTTTTGTAGTATATATATTTTCTTATTAATTTTGAGTTTTGAAAAATATGGGTTGGACATGTTGTGGCTAGGCATGCTGTAGAAAGGATCAAATATATTTGGTTCGGTGACATTCTGCATAAGATTGGTATGGACAAGATTTTCAACCCAAAATATATGCCAACGTCTATATTACAAAGGTAATATACAGTGGAATTTTAATAGTTATTTTGGCTATTTTTCCTTCCTTTTGAAATTTCTTGTAATGGTACTTAATTCCAGATATGTCCAGATTGAGCAATAACATTATATTTTATCGATCCCAGAAAGATATTAGTCCACTTTAACTATACACACGTAGTTTAGAAAAACATAATTAATATATTTTAATGAACAATTTTTACACTATTTTTACACATTAGTTTTTGAATGGTTCCTTTCTTAAATTTCATTGATATTATTGGTCGATTAATAGTTCCAAATAGAAATCAATATATTTCTTATACATTATCGGAATACCAATACATGTACATTAATATATATTGACCAAAAACTAAAATTTGGAATGTACCAAAATAAAGATATATGGACTATTTTTTGGAATTGTTTAATTTAGTACTATTTTATCCTTTTATGTGTTATCTTTCTTTGTTGTTGAATGTTTAAGGAAAGAAAATTGATGCCTAACATTTGAATTTCTTAGTTAATAAATAAATTTTATTTTAGAAAAACTGTATTATTTGAGTAGTTATTTCTGTTTTTTTCAGTTTTTAATTTAGTTACATTTTTTTTAAACAATAGAACCAAATAATGTGAAGCAAACAGAGAAATAGAAGAGTGAGTGAATTTCACAATGCATTTCTGAAAATAAAGAAAATGTTCAGTGTAATATGCATAATTCAGATACTAATTTATATATATTATATATCTGGTCATAAGATTTTATGGTGGTCAATATGTTGGTCAGTCCAAAACATAGACTAATTAAACTAAATGGAAATTTCCATGAGCACTTGTGCAAAGACATTTTCCAATGAATTAATATTCTAGATAATTAAAATACTCCCACTATCCCAGAAAAATAAATCCATATTTCTATTTTGACCTGTCTTAAATTATAGTCTAGTTTCCTTTATTAAAACTATATCTAGTTTTTTAGTTTCTCAATATATTCTTATTTAATGTACATTGGTATTCACATTATATATAAAAAAAATGTATTAATTTTTTTTTTAACATGAAACTTGTACTTTTACAACTTTTTCACATTAAATAGATTCTCAAAATAGAACACTAAAACCCACGACTTCTTACAAATCTAACAATATGTAGATGAAACCAAACCCAAATTTTGCCCCATAAAAGTTCCAAGAAACTGAAGTACGAAATCCTCCATCGTTTGTTAAAAACTAAAGGACCCATAACACACCAAAATCCCACCACAAATCCAGGCGCAAGGCTCACATAAAAGTAGAACCAATCCACTGCTCCAGTTTGGTTATCATGGCCTATAACGATGCTAGGAGGCGTTTCTCCATTCGTCTTACAACCGTTGGTGAGTGGCGGCCCACAGAGGTTGTTGCTGATGAAACTTGATGCGCTCAAACTTTGTAATTGAGTGCTTGAAGGAATTTGTCCTGATAAATTGTTGTTGGACAAGTTCAAACTGCTCAAAAAATTCATGCTAGACATGCTCTGAGGAATTTCCCCAACCAATCGATTTTGGGACAAGTCAAGAGACTCTAATCTCATCATAGCACCTATATCCTTGGGAATTCTCCCTGTCAAAAAATTGTATGATAGATTCAAAGATTGCAATCCCAAAAGGCTTGTAATTTTATTGGGAATCTCCCCAATAAAATTATTATTTGAAAGATCAAAACTCTGCACCAATGGAAGGATAGTACTATATTCTTCGATTTTCCCTTTTCTCACAATTGAGGAACTCGCGGTATATATAGATAACCAGGATTTGTCTGTAATTAGGCTGTCAGCAGAAGTAATTATCCTAGACATACCCATCAAGTTACCGACACATGTTGGTATAGGGCCATTTAGATTGTTATCACCAACATCTAAAATTTGTAACTCCATCAAGTTACAAAGCTCCTTAGACATGTGACCGCGAAACTTATTCCCCCTAAAATTCAGAACCACCAAGCTTTGTAGATGTCCCCCTATCCAACTTGGAATTTCTCCCCTCAACTCGTTTTTACTCAAGTCCAGTATAGTTAAACTTGTACAATTTTGAAGCGTAGATGGTAAGTCACCAGTGAAACTGTTGTTCCGAAGGTTCAACATCTTTAGATTTGTTAAACTACCAATTGATGTGGGAATGTTGCCACTAAAATTGTTGTTGCTTAGTTCCATGACCTCCAAAAACTTCCAAGACATCAAACAATCAACTGAAATCTCGCCATGTAGAAGATTTTCTTTCAGAAGAAGAACTCTTACACCAATATATGTCATATTACATAAAACGTTGTGTATTGTTCCGGAAAACAAATTGTGGGAAAGATCTATCCACTCAGGAGTAGGAGACATGTAAGGTAAAGGACCCTTGAAATAATTGGAACTCAAGTCAATGGAAGAATGATTACTAATAGATAGATTATGAATCGTCCCATACATTTGGTTATGAGATAAATCAAATAGACGGAGATTGGAAGAGATGTTATGGAACCAAGTTGGAAGGGTACTTGAAATGTTTGAGTTGGACAAGTCAAGGTCAACTAAATGGGTTAGGTAACGAAGCCAAATGGGAAAATCAGGTCCAACATCCCAAGAACTCAAGGACAGTCGTTCAACAAGTTGAAATGGAGGAACCCAATCAGAATTTACTCTCAAAATCAGATGATTCCCAGATGCTTTGAAACTAATCAAACTACTGAGATTTTTAGAGTGAATTTCAGAGACTTCACCTTCCAATGAATTGAACGAAATATCAACTTCTTTTAATTTTGAAAGCCTACCAAAACTCATGGGGATACTTCCGTTTAGTTTATTAGAAGAAAGGTCTAAAGATGTCAAAGAGGCCATCTCTCCAAAACTTATTGGAATTGGACCACTGAAACCAGAACTTGAAAGATCAAGATTGGCCAAACTTGTAAGGCTTGAAATCCAACCAGGAATTAAGCCATCAAAATAGTTGTCGGACAAATCAAGAACAGAAAGGGATGAAAAGCTGACATTGGAAACTAGATGGATTTGAGTTAGTTGACAATCTGACAAGTGTAATTGTAGAAGGGAAGGGAGTTTGCCTAAACTCTCCACCCAGTCAATGGCTTTACTCAGGTTTACAGAACTCAAGTAAAGAAACTTCAACGATGAAAGTCTAGAAACCCAATCCAACTTGTCAACGTACATATCTGAAGAGAGATCAATTATGTTAAGATACTGCAAATTGGAGAGGTTTCCTAGTTGATGAGGAATCAACCCTTTAAACCCTGCTTCAGACAGATCAAGAAATCTTAAAGTTGCAATAAATCCAAAAAAATTGGGGATGGAAATTCCACCAAAGTTGTTGTTGCTCAGATCAAGATACTCCAAATGCTTCAGTTCTAGCAAAGATTCACTAATGTTACCTTCCAAAATACCATCACCATCTGTAGCTTGAAGATGGAGCTCGAGAACATGGCCGGTGAAGTTATTGCAGATGACTCCATACCAAGAACAGCAGTCTACCTCACCATCCCAAGATGCGAGCCTCTTGGAAGGATCAGCAAGACCTCTCTTCAACTCGAGAAGAGCTTCACTCTCGCTTGGAATGCATTTGCCATTGGAGTTGATTCCATGGCAGAAGGTGATGCTAATAAGAATAACTGCAACAATCAGATTCAGAAGTGGAATGGAAGCACTCATCATCATGATCATGCACTCCAAATTGTGAAAGCAATAATTTTACAATGGAATAGTTCATGATTATTTTATAGTCTAATTCATCGCCATTGATTTTTTAATTCAAGTACAAATTGTGACTTTTGCTCCGTGTGGAAATTTTTTATTCCAATTAATTTTGATTTCTGACTAAAACTGAATAACTAAAGATTTAATAATGTTATATATATATAACTTATTCGATATTCTATTGGTAGACTTTTCAAAGAGTACTTAAAGACATGTAAGATTATCAATTATTGAATAAGTAATTATCACTATGAAGGAGGAGTAAAGTAGTACTAAAAAAACAGTTTTAATTAGTATGTTCAGATATTCTTACTATTTAATAAATAAGCACTTTTAATTAGTCTATAGGATTTGATTAACAAATAAACAACACTTGCTAATATGTTTTATGAATGTTTCCTTTTTAGATAACCTAATAGTGGCATGCAAAAGAAAACAATTAATAAAACGACAAGCACTACAAACGAAACGAAAAGTCAATTTGAGTATTAATTTCTGGGTCATGTAATTAACATAATATGTTCGATCAACACTTCATCAGGATTCGGCAATAAAACGACAAGCACTACAAATGAAACGAAAAGTCAATTTGAGTATTAATTTCCGGGTCATATAATTAACATAGTTTTATATTTTAATTAAAATAACTAATTAATTAACGTAGCACTTTTTAATTAGTTCAAAACAAGGTACTACTTTTTAATTACAATACAGATAGAACAAATTCTAGTTGTTGGCAATTTGACATTATTTTAATTAATTAAAAAAAAATCATTATTAGGCCTAAATCGAAACAGGAATACTAGAATGATTGATGGAAAAAGGAGTAATCAACAAGAGGAATTCTAAGAGAAGTAGATAACAAGTATAAAAAGATCTGCAAATTATCAATCTCAAACAAATTTGTAAATTGTCAATCAAAATTGAATGGGTTAAAAACCAGTTTAGTTTTCCGCTACAGATAAAATCATTTTTGATGCAATTGTGATACATTTATGATTCATTTTATAATAATCATTCCATAAATTACATTCAAACCTTTAAATTTTTAAACAAACATAATATTTGATAGTAAATACTTAACTAATAGATATGCACATAAACTCGGGGGATATATCTATGTTTTCTATCCCATACACATGACTGGAAATTTTTTAAATTTTATTTTTATCTCATACTCTTTTATACATGGTTCAAGTAGTCCCATTAGAATTAGATAACGTCTGATTTACACTCTCAAGTCCTTTTATTGAAAGGACAAAAAGTATTGGTCATAATATTTATTGATGCTCATTTTGTCGTTACACCAGAATTCAACGGTAAAATTCTCACACCAACGAGTCCGAGTAGTGTAAGAGTATGTTTCATTGCAAGAAACATAATCGAGGCTGCATTATGGGGCAATTTGATATGAAGTGTAGTGATCATGAAAGGGTTAAAAAGCTCAAAGAAAGAATTTATATATGGATTTATAATCAGATTTGCCACTGAAAACATTAGCCGAAGCCTGCTGCAAATTCAAATTCAAAGTACACTACTGAAACCTTGTCACAATAAACAACATACACACACCAGAATTTTAATAACTTCCGTACATATGCTTCCTTATAATAAAACTCTAAAAACCGTGACTTCTCACAACTGTAACTATATTTACATGAAACCATACCCAAACTTTGTCCCATAAAATTTCCAAGAAGTTGAAGTATGAATGCCTCCATCGTCTGTTAAACGCTAGAGGACCCACCACACACCAAAATCCCACAACAAATCCAGGTGCAAGGCTCACATAAAAGTAGAACCAATAATGATCTACTGCTTCGGTTTCTTTTCCATGATCTTCTTTTGGTTTCTTAGTGTTGAAGCCGGTTGTCTCATCGGTGTTGCAGTCCTTGGTAAGTGGAGGCCCACAAAGGTCGTTGCCAATGAAACTGGATGAATCTAAACTTTGTAATTGAGTGCTCGAAGGAATTGATCCTGATAATTTGTTGTTGGACAAGTTCAAATTATTCAGAAATGTCAAACTAGACATGCTTTGAGGGATTTTACCAAGCAATTGGTTTTGAGACAAATCAAGAGATTCTAGCATCTTCAGAGCACGTATATCCTTAGGAATTGTCCCGGTCAACAAATTGTAGGATAGATTCAGAGATTGCAATCCTGAAAGACTTGTTATTCCTTCAGGAATCTCTCCAACAATTTTATTGTTTGAAAGATCCAAAGTCTGCACTAAAGATAGAGTGGTGCTATATTCAACCATTATTTTGTTTCTCATAACTGAGGAACTCGCCATAAATTCCGCTCCTTCTCGGGCAAATATCCACCGAAATGACCCTTCTTGATACCCTTGTTTCTCAAACATTTGCCACAAATTTTCGATGCATGTTGCTATGCTGTCATTAAGATTGTTATCAGCAAGATCCAAAATTTGTAAGTAACTCAGGTTACAAAGCACCTTTGATATGCGGCCATGGAATGTATTCCCACGAAGATTGAGAATATTCAATCTATGAAGATGTTCTCTTATCCAACTTGGAATTTCTCCCCCCAACTCGTTTTCACCCATGTCAAGTATCAATAAACCCATGCAATCTTTAAGAGAAGATGGTATATCACCAATGAGATTGTTGTTGTGAAGGTTTAACATCTCTAGATTTCTTAAATTACCAATAGATGTGGGAATTTTGCTGCTGAAATTGTTGTTGCTTAAGTCTAAAATTATCAAAAGTCTCCAAGGCACTTGATAGAGTGAGTGACCTCAAATTGCAGAGATTTTTAAATGATGTTGGGATTCCTTCTTCAAAGAAGTTGGACGACATGTCAAGGATAGTGAGGGAAGTGAGGTTTCCAATGGAACTTGGAATCTTTCCTTGCAATCCATTACCTCTCAGGTCAAGGAGTTCAAGTTTGGTAAAACCACCAAACCAATTAGGTATGGACGAATCCAAAATGTTATCAAACAAATCAAGTCCTCTTAGTGAAGTTAGATTTTGAAGAAGATTAAGGATTGGACCACTAAAACCATTATTTGAAAGATCAAGATAGGCTAAACTTGTGAGGCTTGAAATCCAATAGGGAAATGAATTACTATCAAAATGGTTGCTTGATAAATCTAGGACCGAAAGCGACGAAAAGCTCACATTGGAAACTTGAGGAATTTGTGTGAGTTGACAATTTGACAAATGTAATTGTACAAGGGAATGAAGTTTGCCTAAATTTTCTTGCCAATCAAAGGCCTTACTAAGGTTTACATGACTCAAGTCAAGAAATTTCATTGATGAAAGTCTTGAAACCCAATCTAACTTCTCAACATAGGTAGAAGGATAAGCATATCTTGGTTGGATAATAAGATATTGCAAATTGGAAAGACTCCCTAGTTGATGAGGGATCAATCCTTCAAATCCTGCTCTAGAGAGATTAAGGTATCTTAAACTTGTTATTAAGCCAAAAATTTTGGGGATGGAAGTCCCCTCAAATTCATTGTTGCTTAAATCTAAATGCTTCAAATACTTCAATTCGAGCAATGATTCACTAACGTTACCTCTCAATGGCGATCCTTCTGTAGTCTGAAGATGTAGCTCAAGAACATGGCTAGTGAAGTTATCGCAAACAACACCGTACCAAGAACAACAGTCTGCCTCATCATCCCAAGATGCAAGCCTTTTTTTAGGATCAATGAGACCACTCTTCAACTTGAGAAGAGCTTCACTTTCGCTTAGAATGCACCCACCACATGTATTTATTGAGAGAATTGTTGCAGCAATGAACATAGATGGAAAATAAGCAAGTATAACAGTACATGGAGCATTCATCATGATTATATATATGTACTACTAAGGCTTGATAAAGGAAATAGATCAATTTATCTATTTATAGAACTTCACGTATCATTTTCTAAAAAAAAAAAAAAGTTTTAATTAGTATGTTAATATGTTTTATGAATGTTTCCTTTTTAGATTACCTAATAATGGCATGCAAAAGAAAACAATTAATAAAACGACAAGCACTATAAATGAAACGAAAAGTTAATTTGAGTATTAATTTCCGGGTCATATAAGGTTAGCTAATATAAATATAAAAGCATTCAAAAATAAAGAGACAAATATCAAAGTCTTCACTACGTCCTTTTAATATAAGTTAGATTATATACTATTTAAAGAATAGTGTTGGTGGAAAATAGCAATGTTACAAAAACCATACCGGACATCAAACCGGTGAAGTTACCGGTACATGGTTTGACCGGTTCAACTGGTGGTTTTCCTGGATTATTGATTTTTTTGGAAAAAATATTATTTAAATTATAAGTAACCTTATAACTTCATCAAACACAAGCCTCAAATTTTTAATATTCAAAATAATTTCATCAAATATCCTAAAACTTCATCAAATATAACTCTTAAATAATAAAAATAAAAAAGTAACTTCAAATATCATTGACAGTCTTAAACATTGCTATTATGCTCGTTAATCATCTCCGATTTCACTGTAATCCCGCTCCTCGTCGTCTAAATAATAGAGATAAAGTAGATTAAAAAATTCAGCCTATAATTCAATATGTAAGAAGAACTAAACTTATAAATCCAAATAAATTACAAAAAGATAAAAAGGTTAAAGAGCAAACCTGTTGGAGTATTATTTGGTTCTGATTGTGATCCAGTAGGAGTTAAAGATGGTTCACTTGGTTCTGACATTGTTCCTATAAAACATCACAAGCCAAAAATAAATTAATTGTTATGAGCTGGCATTTGTTTTTCTGAATATCAGAGCCTGGAACATATCAGTGGCAGTGATAAGTGGTAGGATATAGCTAATAATGTTTTTTCTTCATTAAGGTTTAATTTAAGTTCAAAATACTAAAATGGATGAATATTTTGTTTTGGATGAATGCAGCAAAATTCAATTTCTAACAAGTGGGGCTGGATCAAAAGCATTGAGTGGTAATATAAGGAAATGGAATCCAGAGCAATTGAAGCTATATTATGATGGCCAACAAGCACAAATATACAAAGTACAGATTACAAATTACTAACACAACAAGCATAAATACAAAATAAAAGGAATCAACAACACTTGCATACTAGAAACTAAATCCCAAATCTGAACCGTATGTTGATCAAAATCCCTTTCTTTGGCTAAAACGATGCAGTACAATTTGAATGAGAAGAAAACCGGTTTTTGACCGGTTCGCCGGTTTTTCCGATTCAAACCGGTCATCTCCGTTTTTCTTCTGAACTGCAGATTTTAATCAAACCAATCGGACCTATGGACAGTTCGTGGTAAAACTGGTCCAATTGACCGGTGTGGTCCGGTTTTCATATCAACGGAAATTAGTAGTGCAAAACAATTTTAATGCCAATTCAGTATATATTTTTCTAAAGGGAAATTCAGTATTGTTAGATTGGTGAAAAGTCTTATGGTTTTAGTATTTGAATCAGACAAGTGAAGCCTTTATGATTCAGCAGAAAAATTGCAAATGGGTACATCTCCCAGAGTGGAGGTGAGAGGTCATGGATTCAATATCCAATTTCTTCAAAATCCATATTTATTAAAGAAAATGAAAAAGAAAAATTGCAAACCTGAAAATTGAAATAAGAGTGTAAAGACTCAATTAATAAAATTCGAATAGAATACAGTTTTTAGTGCTTTTTCATGTTGTTTATAACCAATGAGTCCAGATAGTGTAATAGTTTGTTCGATTGCAAAAAAGATAATCAAGGCTGCATTAGGAGCACACTTCTTTTTCCAATCTTCGCCTGTAGGGAAATTCGATATTAAGTGCAGTGTTCACGAGTGGGTTAAAGAGCATAGAGAACGCATGTTTGGATGCTGAACAAAAACTCAGTCATTTGGATGGACTAAAATTGGGAAATTATTGTTGTTAATGATCCTCAAAATCAAGCTTTTTCTATGATTGGACGGAAGATTGTTGTGTATACAGGTTTTCCAAATCATTTTTCTGATGAAGAGATGGTAGCTATTAGTGTGCATGAGGTAAAATTTATCCCATACACTCATCACCGTGAAAATTATAAGATTCAACATGAAAAAAAAAAAAATTGTTGTTAAGAGTATAAAAATTATTGTTAAGAGTATAAAAATTGTTGTCATAGTATTAGGCAACAATAAAAAATGCTGTTACATATGTTGCTTCTATAAAATTGTGGCAGTATGTATTTGTAGCAAAATTTGATATGATACATAAATTTTGTTGTCATTAATATATATATGGTAAAAGCTTTTAGACATTACAGTTATATTAATTTTCTTGGTAGCAAGTTTTGATTTCTGGTCAATTTTAACATTTTTTATAGTATATATTTTTTCTTATTAATTTTGAGTTTTGAAAAATATAATTAATATACTTTAACGATAAATTTTTACACATTAGTTTTTTAATGGTTCCCTCCTTAAACTTCATTGATATTATTGGTCAATTAATTGTTCCAAATAGAAATCAATATATCTCCTATACATTATCTGAATACCAATACATGTACATTAATATATATTGACCAAAAAATAAAAATTAAACTATAGTCTAAGACTATAATTTGGAATGTACCAAAATAACAATATATGGACTATTTTTTGGAACAGATGAAATATAAGTTTAACTTCTTTGGTATGTTGCAGTTGTTTAAGTAGTAGTTAATTTACATTGAGCTTGTGTGTCGGTACTGAAGAAATTTTATTCCTGAAATATTCTAGAATTTCTAATTGGTTTGAAGTTAATGTGTTATGCTGGATAGGATACTATTACTGCATCAAAGTGTATGAAAAGTTGGAGAATCTTGAGAAATGTAATCCCTATTTCTTTCAATTATATATCCAACTCAATTGTTGTCTTCTGAATTATTTTTATGCATGTATGAACTATATGGACCCCGTCCATATTAGAAATTTTCGTATTTAATTGTTTTTTCCTTTGTTATAAGTACTTTCCATTTCAATATCTGGTTAAAAGAAAATTTAATTTAGTAATATTTTATTTGGATTTTTGATGAGCAAGCCTTTTTGTATATGGAGTAGTGGCATGATGGTAAATATTGACAAATTTGGAGTGGCGTATTTTCGCGTTTTTGGACCATAATTGTGGTGGAAACGGTCCAACGATCCATACTCCCAAGTGTGCTCGTGAACTACGTTGCTTTTTGGTCAAATTCCATCTTTTAGGCCTTCAAAACTGCATTTTCATGTTTTTAAGGACTTTTTTAGTAATTTTGTTGTTGTTTTCCTTTTCATGTTTAGAATCTGTTTTAGGGTTTTGGTACTTGATGCGGGCCACAAATAATAAAAAAGATCAACAATTCAATTTGAAAACAGCTATTTGTTGTGGAAAGAAATTAAAGACATATGAAGTCTTCTAATCCCATAAAAATTCTTCAAATTCGCAGCTCCCCTTGAGCCAGGATCTTGGTTTATGCAAAACAGCTCTCTAGGCTCGATTTCAGCATCAACAGCACTCCATAAGCCGTGGTCATGGGTTATGACTTCAAGCTCCAACTTCATTGCACTCCAAGCTCCCAAAATCGGCTTTTTAAGCTCACTTTCAACTTCAAAGTACCTAGCACGTGTAGTTACACAAAATGAAGTAAATCCGCCTAAATTAACTAAAAATATAACAATTAAAATTCATAAACAAAGACAGATTATGTACATAAAATGCACTTATCAGCAAGCATGTCCCAATTATCAATGGGACCGCTCTTCAACTTTAGAAGAGCTTCGCTCTCGCTTGAAATGCATCCAGCTGGGGACTTTCCATGACAGAAGGTGATGCTAATAAGAACAGTTGCAGCAAGCAGAAGACGAATGGAAGCAGTGCCCATCATCATCATCATGTCCTGCTAGAGCAAATTGGAAAGTGATAATTTAAAATGGAATAGTTCCTCATTAATTTATAGTTTGACTAAGTCAAATACTACGTTGATGGAAGTTTCCTGGATTTTGCAGCTTTTTGTTAGTCAACTAGAAAAATGCTTCACTGAAACGAAAGAAAAACTGATAATTGGTTATTTCTTATTTGGTTTGACAAATTGTGATTTGTGTCAGGAAATTTAAGATAACAATTAAATTTGATTCATGACTAAAACTGAACACGTAACCATAAATGTAAGATTGGAAACATATTCCAAATTTTGACCGTGAGAATATATTCAGAAATTTCTTTTAAAAAAAAATAATAATAACAAAAATAGTAAATTTTTTGGTGGAATACTCGTTGCAAATATTATTAGCAACTTTAGATTCATATACTTACAAATTAGATATGGAAAGTTTCTAATTAAATTGCTTAAGCTTATTATTTTCTTCAATTGGATCTCCATATAAAAGGGTTTAATTAAATCAAAAATAGAAGTTTAAAGGCTCAATTCACATATAAAAAAAAAAAATTAAGTACAAGGGATCAATTATAAGAAATAAGAGTATAAAGATTCAATTAATAAAATTCGAATAGTGCTTTTTCTTTCATGTTGATTATAACGATGAAATCGTTATTGGTTTGATTTTGACTTGGAACAATTTTATTTTGAAGGAGTCAACTCTGTTTTTCGATATGTTGCTGTTGTTAAAGTAGTAGTTAATTTACATTAAGCTTGTGTGTCGGTATTATTTAAGAAATATTTTAGAATTTCTAATTGGTTTGAAATTATTGTGTTATGCTGGATATGATACTGTTGCTGCATCAAAGTGTATGAAAAGATGGCGAAGCTTGAGAAATATAATCCTTATTTCTTCCAAAATAGTTATTTCCATTTTTTCGGTTTTTAATTTAGTTACATTTTTTTAAACAATAGAACCAAATAATGTGAAGGAAACAGAGAAATAGAAGAGTGAGTGAATTTCACAATGCATTTCTGAAAATAAAGAAAATGCTCAGTGTAATATGCATAATTCAGATACTAATTTATGTATAGTATATATCTGGTCATAAGTTTTTATGGTGTTCAATGTGTTGGTCAGTCCAAAACATAGACTAATTAAACTAATTGGTAATTTCCATGAGGAATTGTGCAAAGACATTTTCCAATGAATTAATATTCCACTATCCCATAAAAATGATTCATAATTTTATTTTGACCCGCCTCAAATTATAGTCAAGTTTCCTTTATTAAACTATATCTAATTTTTAAGTTTCGCAATATATCTTTATTTAATGTATATTAGTATTCACATTATACATAAGAAATGTATTAATTTTTTTTTAAACTATAAATTGACCAATAGTATAAAGTTTAAGGAGGGATATATAAGAAAATTTATGTATAAAAACACGTGATTAGTTAAATTGGACTATCTTTTTGGGACGGAAAAATATTTCATTTACTTCTTCCACACGTGATTATAAATGATATATAATGTCCATTCCAATATTCCTCATGAAGAAATTTATGAAAACTTTCTGATTTGATTCAATTCAGATATAAAATTACTATGCTAAGCATAACAATTCTACTGCCACACAATAAACTCTCACAGTCGATTGATTTACTTTACATTAGACGAAATTCAAAATACACAACTGAAAGATCTTATTAAAACAAACAACATCACATAAAATAGATTCCCAAAATAGAACACTAAAACCCATAACTTCTTACAAATCTAACAATATGTAGATGAAACCAAACCCAAATTTTGTCCCATAAAAGTTCCAAGAAATTGAAGTATAAAATCCTCCATCGTTTGTTAAACACTAGAGGACCCATAACACACCAAAATCCCACCACAAATCCAGGTGCAAGGCTCACATAAAAGTAGAACCAATCCACTGCTCCAGTTTCGTTATCTTGGCCTATAACGGTGCTAGGGGGCGTTTCTCCATTCGTCTTACAACCGTTGGTGAGTGGAGGCCCGCATAGATTGTTGCCGACGAAACTTGATGCATCCAAACTTTGTAATTGAGTGCTTGAAGGAATTTGTCCTGATAAATTGTTGTTGGACAAGTTCAAACTGCTCAAAAAATTCATTCTAGACATGCTTTGAGGAATTTCCCCAACCAATCGATTTTGGGACAAGTCAAGAGACTCTAATCTCACCATAGCACCTATATCCTTGGGAATTCTCCCTGTCAAAAAATTGTATGATAGATTCAAAGATTGCAATCCTAAAAGGCTTGTAATTTCATTGGGAATCTCTCCAACAAAATTATTATTTGAAAGATCAAAACACTGCACCAATGGAAGGATAGTACTATATTTGTCCATTTTCCCTTTTCTCACAATTGAGGAACTCGCCGTATATGTGTAATTGTATGATCCAATTTCAGTATATGGAAATAATAGAGGTATCCAGCTGAGGACTCTAATTAGGTTGTCAGCAGATGTAACTATCCTATACATCCCCTTCAAGTTACCGACACATGTTGGTATAGAGCCATTGAGATTATTATCAGCAACATCCAAAATTTGTAACTTGGTCAAGTTACAAAGCTCCTTAGACATGTGACCGTGAAACTTATTCCCCCTAAAATTGAGAACCTTCAATCTTTCTAGATGTTCCCCTATCCAACTTGGAATTTCTCCCCTCAACTCGTTTTTACCTAAGTCCAATATAATTAAACGTGTACAATTTTGAAGCGTAGATGGTAAGTCACCAGTGAAACTGTTGTTCCAAAGGTTTAACATCTTTAGATTTGTTAAACTACCAATTGCTGTGGGAATCTTGCCATTGAAATTGTTGTTGCTTAGTTCCACAACCACCAAAGATGTCCAAGACATTAAACAATCAACTGGCATCTCGCCATGTAGAAGATTTTCTTTCAAATTAAGAACTGTTGCACCAATATATGTTATATTACATAAAAAGTTGTGTAGTGTTCCGGAAAACAAATTTTGGGAAAGATCTATCCTATCAGGAGTATAAGACATGTAAGGTAAAGGACCCTTGAAATAATTGGAGCTCAAGTCAATGGAAGAAAACAAAACATTAGCAATATTATTAAAAGATAGATTATGAATCATCCCATACATTTGGTTATGAGATAAATCAAATCTACAGAGATTGGAAGAGAAGTTATGGAACCAAGTTGGAAGGGTACTTGAAATGTTTGAGTTGGACAAGTCAAGGTCAACTAAATGGGTTAGGTAACGAAGCCAAATGGGAAAATCAGGTCCAACATCCCAAGAACTCAAGGACAGTCGTTCAACAAGTTGAAATGGAGGAACCCAATCAGAATTTATTCTCAAAATCAGATGATTCCCAGATGCTTTGAAACTAATCAAACTACTGAGATTTTTGAAGTGAATTTCAGAGACTTCACCTTCCAATGAATTGAAGGAAATATCAACTTCTTTTAGTTTTGAAAGCCTACCAAAACTCATGGGGATACTTCCGTTCAGTTTATTAGAAGAAAGGTCTAAAGATGTCAAAGAGGGCATCTCTCCAAAACTTATTGGAATTGGACCACTGAAACCACAACTTGAAAGATCAAGATTGGCCAAACTTTTAAGGCTTGAAATCCAACCAGGAATTAAGCCATTAAAATAGTTGTCGGACAAATCAAGAACAGAAAGGGATGAAAAGCTGACATTGGAAACTAGATGGATTTGAGTTAGTTGACAATATGACAAGTGTAATTGTTGAAGGGAAGGGAGTTTGCCTAAACTCTCCACCCAGTCAATTGCTTTGCTCAGGTTTACAGAACTCAAGTCAAGAAACTTCAACGATGATAGTCTAGAAACCCAATTCAACTTGTCAACGTACAAATCTGAAGAGAGATCAAGCCGCTGCAAATTGGAGAGGTTTCCTAGTTGATGAGGAATCAACCCTCTAAACCCTGCTTCTGAAAGATCAAGAAATCTTAAAGTTGCAATAAATCCAAAAAATTTGGGGATGGAAACTCCACCAAAGTTGTTGTTGCTAAGATCAAGATACTCCAAATGCTTCAGTTCTAGCAAAGATTCACTGATGTTACCATCCAAAGAACCATCGCCCTCAGTACCTTGAAGATGGAGCTCGAGAACATGGCCGGTGAAGTTATTGCAGATGACTCCATACCAAGAACAGCAGTCTACCTCACCATCCCAAGATGCGAGCCTCTTAGAAGGATCAACAAGACCTCTCTTCAATTCGAGAAGAGCTTCACTCTCGCTTGGAATGCATTTGCCATTGGAGTTGATTCCATGGCAGAAGGTGATGCTAATAAGAATAACTGCAGCAATCAGATTCAGAAGTGGAATGGAAGCACTCATCATCATGATCATGCACACTTCTACTCCAAATTGTGAAAGCTATAATTTTACAATGGATTAGTTCATGATTATTTTATAGTCTAATTCATCGCCATTGATTTTTCATAGTCTAATTCGTCATCATTGATTTTTTTACAATGGAATAGTACAAATTGTGACTTTGTGCTGCGTGTGGAAATTTTTGATAACAATTAATTTGGATTTATGACTAAAACTGAATAACTAAAGATTTAATAATGTTGTAACAAAAAAAAAAAAAAAATCCATATTTTATAATTTAACATTTTAACTAATTATTTTTTATTAACATACTATATATTAAATTAATTAACTAGTATTAGATACGTTTCACCAATTTTAATTTTAACGATCAGGTTACAAAAGAAAAAGAAAAAAACTTAATCAGTTAACATATATTCATGTAATGAATCATTAATTAATAAATTATAATTTCAATAATATTCTCTATTATTCAAATTAAAATATTATGTTCTTATAAATCTAATTACCTATTCTTAATTGTTTATATATCCAGCAATAGTCTGTTGGTAAAGACATTTCTCTCCGACTAAAAGGTTCAAGTCTTATTGAGACGAGATATTAATCCCTTAATTAAGAATAAAAAAAAATCCTATTTTTAATTGTAAAATAATAATAGGTATCTAATTTTATTATTAGTTTTACCTTTTATACTTGCAATAATATAATAAAAAAAATTCTACAATACTAAATTCTATAATAAATGTAAATTAAATTAAATAAATGTAAATTCTACAACTTTTTTTTTTAATTATTCGGTTTAGAAAAAAAAAAAACCTGTGAATTTTGTAATATTTTTGAAAAATGTACGAAATAATTACTGTTATATATATATATATATATATATATATATATATATATATATATATATATATAATAATGTATGGTTTGAAAATAAAGTTTTATCGTGGTCAATGCGTTGGTGAATTGGTCTTTCTAATGAGCCACCGTGTACGAGACTTTAGAAGAGCAAAAACAAAGACTAACTAAATTTAGAGAAATTCATTTATATTTCTTTCCTTGTCAACTAAGTCATGTTACATAAAAATAAATCAATGCATTAATCATTATTCTTGGAAATTAAAATACACCATTTCCTTCTTCTCCCGAAGGTCCTTTTTATAAGAATAAATGAATATATAGTCACCAACAAAATGAAAAAAAAAAAAAAATTGTATATGTCTCGTTTTATTATCTATTTATTTACACAATATAAATCACATTCTTGTCCTGCATATTTTCTAGGTGCCCATTAATTACCTTTACTCGTGAAAATTAATAGTTATTTGTTAACAATAGTTTGATAGTATTAAAGTACATGTATAAATAGAAATTTACATCATCGTGATCATGCACATACTTCTACTCCAAATTGTGAAAGCTATTATTTTACAATGGATTAGTTCATGAGTTTTTTATAGTCTAATTCATCGTCATTGATTTTTTTTAAGTCAAGTACAAATTGTGACTTGTGCTGCGTGTGGAAATTTTTTATAACAATTAATTTTGATTATGACTAAAACTGACTAACTAAAGATTTAATAATGTTGTAACAAAAAACATATATATATTTAGTAATTTAACATTTTAACTAATTATTTTTTATTAACATAGTACATATTAAATTAATTAACTAGTATTAGATATGTTTTACCAATTTTAATTTTAATGATCAGGTTATCAGTTAACGTATATTCATGTAATAAATCATTAATTAATAAATTAAAAGAAAAATTAATTAACTAGTATTAATTAAGTGAAAGTGGTATTCTTTTTTTGGGCTTTTAAAAGAAAAATTAAATGGGCCGAGGATATTTGGACCAAATGCAAAACTCAACAGGCTACGTTTTTCTCCATTTAAAGGGTAATAATATCCAAAACTGAATTATGTTTTAGAAAAAAAAAAAAAAAAAAAAAAAAGAATTAATTATTTTGTGCATTATGTATTGGTTCACTTGGTTTTTTATTTTATTTAAATTTCCAAACATCACACAATTAATGTATTGTAATTGTGCAAATTTAGTTATTGCCTTATTTTAATTGAATACATTTGCACTCCAATTTTTTTTAAATATTTGACCCAACTTAGACATACAATCAAATTTAATACTGTCTAAATTATAATTAAGTTTCTTCCTTCTGGTCAATTTATATGTAAACTGACCAGAAGAGATGAGAGATTTGAGATCAAAAGAGGAGCTGCAATGATGAAAACTTGTTGCGACTGAGTTCCTGTTAGAACCATTCTTCACAAGGCAGATGTGATGGTGTTGGAAGTTGCGATTGCTGTAGTTCCTTTGGTTGCCACGGTACTTAAATTTTCTTCGTTTTTGTTTTTGAACCGTGTTTTAGTTTAACCTATAGGTAAGGTACGGTAACAACTTTTATTATTATTTCTGATACTTACTTATACATAATTATCTATTGGGTTTGAATTGTGTATAATACAGTTTCACTTTACCGTATGTTGAAATTTAAACAACAAATGAAACTGTTAGGATTCGAACTCTCAACTTATACATTTAAGAGACTCTGATACCATAAAAATAGGGGTGAGCAAAATACGGTTCGGTAACCAAACCGAAAACCAAAATAGAAGAAAAATAAAAACCAAAACCAAACCAAAATTCATATGGCTCGGGTCAAACCAAATCAAACCAGTTCGGTTTTGGTTATGTTTGGTTTGGTTGTAACCGAATCAATACAAAATTTCAATTTTTTAATTTTTATTATCATTATTTTTTATAAATTATATGTAAATATTGCTTAAAAAGGATTTATATTACATGTATATTACTAAAGTTTCATAAATACAAACTATATAATAATATAAATATATAATATGTCAAATAAAATTTATTTATACATACACATATTTTTTAAAAATATTTTTTCCTATTACGGTTTGGTTCAGTTCGGTTTTAGTTTGTTCAACAAAAACCAAAAACCAAACCAAAAACCAAACTATTATATTTTATAAAACCAAACCAAATAGAATTCGGTTCAGTTCGGTTTGATTTTTCAATCTCGGATTGGTTCGGTTTTTGGTTCTTGGTTTGGTTTTGCTCACCCGTACATAAAAATGTGCAAGCCTATATTTTATATTGATGTTAGAGAATATACGCACAATGAGCCCCTATCTCATTGACACTAAATATGATGCAACAAGCCCAAAATACCATAGTTTGGAAGCAGACTAAATCGATCGGTCGGATCAGATTCAATTGAAACCTTTGATCAGTCTAAGTCGTTTTCAATCGATTTAGCCTGAACCTAAAAATTGGTAACTGTTCGATCGGTCCAGGTGATTGAATCAAAATAATGTATACTATACTGTTTACTTTTACCCTTTCTCTTTACCAATTTGATGACATATTATGAATATCTTACTTGGCTACTTAACTCTAATGTTATCAAAATTAGGCTAGACAGAGCGGTCGGACGGTAAAGAGAGAAGACAAAGGATTGTCGAGAGAAAAGAAAGAGGAACGATGAGTGAAGTTATCTCCTTACCGGTTCATTGTCCGGTAAGTTTTAATAAGATTGCTTTTATCACCTTAGAATTATTTTGGATAGAGGATGAGAAAGAGGTCAATTTTTGTAAGCGTAGAAAGAGGAAGATGTAAACCATGTGGGTATCTGGTGGGAAATAACTTGAAAAAGATGGGGCGGATATTCCTACGGAAGGACTCTTCTCGTTGTCTTCTTTTGGTTATAATTGTCGCCATGGTACTTCACCCTTTTTTAAATGTTAAAACTTGAAATATTATTATTCAATTTTAATTAAATAATATTAAAAAAAAAATTCAACTAATAAGCAGGGAAAAAGCTTTGGTCATGTCAGTTCTGCTTGATAATTTTTTTTTTTTTTATATATTTATATATAAATACATATTTATATATCATCTTTGTTCTTTTATTTATTCATTTATGGGCTTTTTGCCTCTTTCCTATGCTTAGTGCAAGTAGTGAACACCATCCGACTCCATGTCGGAAATTAAATTTTGTTGAAATAAAATTTAATTCGGTAGAAATCGATAATATGGATAGTATTATCTAACTATGATTGATTTTAGTATTTAAGAGTTTTAAACCGTACTATAGATCATGAGTTCAAATTTTAATATATAGAGAGTCGTTTGGATACATGTATTTTAGGGGTTTTTTTTTTTGTTTAATGTTAAGTAACAATTTTAGAGTTATTTGGTTAGATTTTGCTAACAACTGTTGATAGCTTTTTATGAGAGAAAAACGATTATTTCCCATTAGCAGATAAAACCTATTTTTCATAAAAAAAAAAAAAAACTATTTTATTTTATTTTTTAAATTAGTTATTTTATATCATAACTGTAGAAATTTATCACGTTTTTATTGATATTAATAAACAGTCAGCCTCATCGCAAACAACACCGTACCAAGAACAACAGTCAGCCTCATCATCCCAAGATGCAAACCTTTTTTTAGGATCAATGAGACCACTCTTCAACTTGAGAAGAGCTTCACTTTCGCTTAGAATGCACCCACCACATGTATTTACTGAGAGAATTGTTGCAGCAATCAACATAGATGGAAAATAAGCAAGTATAACAGTAAATGGAGCATTCATCATGATCATATATATGTACTTCTAAGGCTTGATAAAGGAAATAGATCAATTTATCTATTTATAGAACTTCACCTATCATTTTCTAAAAAAAAAAAACAAGTTTTAATTAGTTTGTTAATATGTTTTATGAATGTTTCCTTTTTAGATTACCTAATAATGGCATGCAAAAGAAAACAATTAATAAAACGACAAGCACTATAAATGAAACGAAAAGTTAATTTGAGTATTAATTTCCGGGTCATATAAGGTTAGTTAATATAAATATAAAAGCATTCAAAAATAAAGAGACAAATATCAAAGTCTTCACTACGTCCTTTTAATATAAGTTAGATTATACACTATTTAAAGAATAGTGTTGGTGGAAAATAGCAATGTTACAAAAACCATACCGGACATCAAACCGGTGAAGTTACCGATACATGGTTTGACCGGTTCAGCTGGTGGTTTTACTGGATTATTGATTTTTTTGGAAAAAACATTATTTAAATTATAAGTCACCTTATAACTTCATCAAACACAAGCCTCAAATTTTTAATATTCAAAATAATTTCATCAAATATCCTAAAACTTCATCAAATATAACTCTTAAATAATAAAAATAAAAAAATAACTTCAAATATGAGTTTAAGTGGTGGACTCAAAGTATACTCAAACTAACTTTTTATTGCTTATATTTTTGTGATACAACTTGATGATTACAAATGAGAACTTCAAGACTATTTATAGGCATCCACCTCCTCAATGGACGGTGGAGATTATTTTGATCCTATGGCTAATATCAAGCATCTAGAATAATCTATATTATTCTACACTTATGTATATCTACCACATTTCTCCACAATGTTCTAGAATGTTCTACATGTCTCCATACTATTCTAGAACATTCTACATGTCTCCACATTATTCTAGAACATTCTACATATCTCTACATTATTCTAGAATACCACTAAACATTATCATGAAAATGACTATATAATTCAATAAAGGAGTCGGTGATTTTCTAACACTCCCCCTCACCGACTACTTTCTTGTAGTTCATGTCGAGTAGTCATCCCGAGTTGTCTTCGAAACTCTTCAAACTTTGGTCCACTCAATCCTTTCGTAAATATGTCTGCAACTTGGTCTTCAGTGTTGACATGTTTCATTTTGATTTCGCCTTGCAACACTTTTTCCCGGAGAAAGTGATAGTGAACTTCCACATGTTTGGTTCTTGCATGAAAGACTGGATTCTCTGCCAAGCGAATTGCTGACTGATTATCACAATATAACTTTATTGCTTGATCAATTTGTTGATGCAGATTTTCCAACAACTCTCGGAGCCATGCGCATTCTTGGGCTGCCATAGCTGCAGCTCTATACTCGGCCTCTGTACTGGACAAAGATACTGTAGGTTGTCTCTTACTACACCAAGATATTACTCCCGATCCTAGTGAGAACATGTATCCAGTTGTTGATCTTCGGGTATCGTGATCGCCAGCATAATCGGCGTCGCAATAACCCACAAGCTCTAGTATGCCATCTTTCTTATATAGAATACCAAGATCAATTGTATCTTTAACATACCTTAACACGCGACGTATCACTTCCAAGTGTGGTTTCTTCGGATTTTGCATGAACCGGCTCAATACGCCAACCACATATGCGATGTCAGGTCGAGTCAACGTCAGGTAGATTAAACTACCCACCAATTGTCTATACATAGTGACATCCTCCAACTCTTTTCCTTCTGTGGAGCATAATTTTGCATTTACTTCCATTGGAGTTGAAATTGGCTTGCAGTTTAACATGCCATACCTTTTGATTAAGTCTTGAGCATATTTTTGTTGGCACAAGAATATACCATCGTTTGTTTTCTCAACTTCGAGTCCCAAGAAATGTTTTAGCTCCCCCAACTCCTTCATTTGGAAGCGAACGGATAGATTACTCCTTGTGCGATGAATCTCCTCTTCGTCATCGCCAGTTATGATGAGATCATCCACGTAAACTAACACGATAGCTAGCTTTCCATCTCGGACCTTCACGAACAGGCTTGAATCTGCTGATGCTACTGAATATTCAGATTGCACTAGAAACTCTGCGATTTTTCCATACCATGCTCGCGGTGCCTGCTTTAAGCCATACAATGCCTTCTTTAATTTGCAAACATAGTTTGGATTCATCTTGCTTTCAAATCCCCGAGGCTGCTCCATATATATCTCTCGGTCTAATTCACCATGCAAGAAGGCATTCTTGACATCCATCTGCCAAAGCTTCCATGACTTGTGAGCTGCTAGTGCTAGCAATACTCGTACTGTTGTTATCTTGGCGACAGGGCTGAATGTTTCATCGTAATCCAACCCATACTTTTGCGAAAAACCTCGAGCAACCAATCGAGCTTTGAACCTCTCGACTGATCCATCAGGACGTGTTTTTACCTTATACACCCACTTGCACGAAATGGGTTGTATATTTGCAGGTTTCGGCACTATCTCCCACGTTTCATTTTCTTTGAGTGCCTTAATCTCCTCCTGCATTGCTTTTATCCATTCTTTAGACTTTGCAGCTTCTTCGTAGGTACTCGGCTCTTTTATGTCATTGTACTCCACCAGAGCAGCATTTGCATATTTAGGATTCGGCTTTCTTGATCTTGATGACCTTCTTACTTGTGGAGACTCTTCTTCTAAATTTTTCTCTTCAATTTCTTCAAATATTCTGCAATGATCTTCTTCACCAACCTTCTCGCGGACTCCTCCATGCCAGGGAGATTTTTCTTTCCTTGGCGACTTCTCTATTGTAGTGTCTTCCTTTTCTTTTGTTTCTTCCTCCACTCTTTCTTGTAGCTTTTCTTCTATTTCTTTTGAGTCAGGCAAGACTATAGCCTGAGAAGACCACCACGACGACATCTCATCGAATACTACATTACGAGAAATGTGACATTTTCCAGTCATTGGATCGCAACACCTCCATCCTTTTCTTTGGTCTTCATACCCCACGAAGATGCATCTAATTGCTTTCTTGTCTAACTTTCCACGCAAGTGATTAGGTACAAAAACATAGCACACACATCCAAATACTCGGAGGTGACTCACTTGGGGTTTTATATTCCATAACTTCTCAAAAGGTGAGATGGATCCCAGCTTTGGTTGTGGTATTCGATTGATAACATACGCAGCCGTCTTCATGCACTCTGCCCAAAATCGAGGAGGCACATTCTTGGCATGCAACGTACTCCTGCATATTTCTGCTAGATGCCTGTTCTTCCGCTCTGCTACCCCATTTTGTTGTGGGGTGTTTGGGCATGTTAGCTGTCGCCGAATCTTGCAATCTTCGAGATACTTTGAGAACTCGTGTGACGTATATTCTCCTCCATTATCTGTGCGAAGACTCTGAATTCTTCTACCAACCTCTCTTTCAAACTTTTCTTTGTAGCTCTTGAATTTCACTAGAGCTTCTGACTTTTCTTTCATAAAATCTACCCATACGTACCTTGAATAGTCATCGATAAAAGTTATCATGTATCGAAAGCCACTGATGGATGCCTGCTTTACTGGTCCAAAGACATCTGAATGGACTAGTTGTAATGGTTCTCTAGCTCGGAACTTCGACTCCTCGTATGGTAGTTGATGTGCTTTTCCATACTGACAGCCAGTGCAAATTATGTCTTCTCGTATCTCCAATTGGGGAAGACCCTTGATCATAGAATTCTTCATTAAAACCTTCAACTTGTGATAGCTAATATGTCCCAAGCGCTCATGCCATAAGTCAGCCGTTTCACTCTTTCGAGTTTTATCCACGTATGCCTCTTGTGCAGACATGACATAGACTGACTCCATTTTCCTTCCTTCTAGTACTGGCATACTAGAAGGTTGGAAACTTTTATATACCTTCACATCTTCTGGGCCAAACACCACATAGTGGCCTAAGGCTGTTAACTGTGACACTGAGAGCAGATTCTTCTTCATTCCTGGTACGTGGTAGACGTTCTGGAGTTGCACTTGCTGCGAATTATGTCTTGGCACTATCGTAGCTTTTCCAATATGTTTAATTGGCAACTCTGAATTGTTTGCGGTAATGACGACTCGGCCACCTGTGTACTTTGACATGCTTGATAATTTTTCTTTGTCCCCCGTCATATGATTTGAACACCCAGAATCAATAATCCAATCGATATCATAATCAATGGATTTCTTACTTATCGCAGTGAATGCGAGCTCCTCTCGTGATTCTTCTACCGCGAATGATGCTTCGAGGTCCCATTCTTCCTCACTTTCATTTGAAGCCTTGTTTACGGTGGCAACATTTCCTTCTTTTTTCTTATGCCAGCAGTCTCGTGCATAATGCCCTTTCTTCCCGCAAATGAAGCATTCATTGCTTCGCCCAACACGACGATTTCCACGGCTATTCGACGCTCCCCCTTGCTGGTTGCTCTCTTGTTGTCCTTGTGACTTATCTTTTGCATTATAATTCCTTCTATTCTTAAAGAATTTCTTTTCTCCATCTTTTCTTTTGTTACTAAATAGTGCCTCTTCATTATTCTCCTTGATAGAAACTTGTGCCATTTGTTTTAGAAGAGCTTCTTGGCTAGCTAGAATGTTTTCTAATTCATTTAACGAAGGTTGAGTAGACCAACCTTGTATTGCAGTGATAAAACTCTTATATTCTTGTTTTATGCCATTGCAGATTATTCTTCTCATTCTAGCTTCACCAATTTTAGATTCTGGATCAAGTTGTTCAATTTCTCGACACAAGTTTCTAATTTTTTGAAAGTAGGCGTTGATTGAAAGTGTACCTTGCGTTGCATTCATCAATTCTCCTTCAAGAAGTTGAAGGCGAGCGTCATTTTTCTTCGAAAATAGATCCGCTAAAGCATCCCATGCTTCCTTGGGTCTCTCGATATCTTCAATTCTAGAAAGTAAATTTTTGTCAATTGTAGTCTGGATTGCGTACAGAGCCTTACCCGCTTTTATGTTCCACTTCTTGATGGCTTGGGCATCTTCTTGCGGCGGTGAGGTGTCGTCTCCATCCACTACATCCCATAAGTCCTGACCTCTAAGATAGGACTTCATATAGGTTCGCCAATCACGATAGTTGTACTCGTTCAATTTTTCAATGCTACCTGGAGTGCTCATTTGATCCACCATTGTGACTAAGCTTGGTCCCAGACAACAAGCTTCACAGTCCCTGACTGTATATGGCTCAACTCACCGATCCCGGACCGGCTACAATGTTTATTTAAGCAGCACCACGACTATATTATATGCGAACCTCAACACGGTCCCTGACCGTCCTGCTCTGATACCACTTTGATGAGTTTAAGTGGTGGACTCAAAGTATACTCAAACTAACTTTTTATTGCTTATATTTTTGTGATACAACTTGATGATTACAAATGAGAACTTCAAGACTATTTATAGGCATCCACCTCCTCAATGGACGGTGGAGATTATTTTGATCCTATGGCTAATATCAAGCATCTAGAATAATCTATATTATTCTACACTTATGTATATCTACCACATTTCTCCACAATGTTCTAGAATGTTCTACATGTCTCCATACTATTCTAGAACATTCTACATGTCTCCACATTATTCTAGAACATTCTACATATCTCTACATTATTCTAGAATACCACTAAACATTATCATGAAAATGACTATATAATTCAATAAAGGAGTCGGTGATTTTCTAACATCATTGACAGTCTTAAACATTGCTATTATGCTCGTTAATCATCTCCGATTTCACTGTAATCCCGCTCCTCACCGTCTAAATAATAGAGATAAAGTAGATTAAAAAATTCAGCCTATAATTCAATATGTAAGAAGAACTAAACTCATAAATCCAAATAAATTACAAACAGAAAAAAAGGTTAAAGAACAAACCTGCTGGAGTATTATTTGGTTCTTCAAAAAGGTGCTGATTGTGATCCAGCAGGAGTTAAAGATGGTTCAGTTGGTTCTGACATTGTTCCTATAAAACATCACAAGCCAAAAATAAATTAATTGTTATGAGCTGGCATTTGTTTTTCTGAATATCAGTGCCTGGAACATATCAGTAGCAGTGATAAGTGGTTGGATATAGCTAATAATGTATTATCTTCATTAAGGTTTAATTTAAGATTAAAATACTAAAATGGATGAATATTTTGTTTTGGATGAATGCAGCAAAATTCAATTTCTAACAAGTGGGGCTGGATCAAAAGCATGGAGTGGTAATATAAGGAAATGGAATCCAGAGCAATTGAAGCTGTATTATGATGGCCAAGGTTTTATGTCAATTCAAATGACAGATATTTTTGAACCAAAGAAAATAGCCAAAGATCAAGCAAATAACACAACAAGCATAAATATACAAAGTACAGATTACAAATTGCTAACGCAACAGCATAAATACAAAATAAAAGGAATCAACAACACTTGCATACTAGAAACTAAATCCCAAATCTGAACCATATGTTGATTAAAGTCCCTTTCTTTAGTACAATTTGAATGAGAAGAAAACCGGTTTTTGACCGGTTCGCCGGTTTTTCCAATTCAAACCGGTCATCTCCGTTTTTCTTCTGAACTGCAGATTTTAATCAAACCAATCGGACCTATGGACGGTTCGTGGTAAAACTGGTCCAATTGACCGGTGTGGTCCGGTTTTCATATCAACGGAAGTTGGTAGTGCAAAACAATTTTAAAGCCAATTCAGTATATATTTTTCTAAAGGGAAATTCAGTATTGTTAGATTGGTGAAAAGTCTTATGGTTTTAGTATTTGAATCAGACAAGTGAAGCCTTTATGATTCAGCAGAAAAATTGCAAATGGGTACATCTCGCAAAGTGGAGGTGAGAAGTCATGGATTCAATATCCAATTTCTTCAAAATCCATATTTATTAAAGAAAAAGAAAAAGAAAAATTGCAAACTTAGAAGATTGAAATAAGAGTGTAAAGACTCAATTAATAAAATTCGAATAGAATACAGTTTTTAGTGCTTTTTCATGTTGTTTATAACAATGAAATCATTATTGGTTTGATTTTGACTTGGAACAACTCAGTTTCAACGGATTCAACAGCCACTTGATGATGGAAAACCACAATAAGAAACTCAGAACGACATAGCAAAATGTGAATGAAATATACTCAGACAAGCCTAACGAGAAAATAGCATTACAACAAGTATCAATTACAGAATTCAATCAGAAGGAGAGAGCATCTCCTATTCTAGTAAGATTAGCTAGAAATCTCCACCAAATCTTCTCCCACAAATTATTTAGAAACCGAAATTAAAGTGTCTCCTTCCCCAGATCAAAGTTAGAGAACCAACTACGCTCCAGAATCCAAACACAAATCCTTATGTCGTGCTCATATAAGACAATTCTACTTCCTCGCCATTAGTGTGATCCTCTTGTTGTTTTCCACTATTAATGTCACTCTAAGCACCATTCAGACTACAGTTCTTAGTGATAGGAAGTCCACAAATTTGATTGCCGGTGAAACCAGATGGTTCAAAACCCTGTAATTGAGTCCATGAAAGAATTATACCGGACAATTAGTTACACAATAGGTCCAAGTGACTAAAAAATGTCAAGCTGGACATGCTTTTAGGAATTTCACGAGAAAGTTGATTTTTTGAGAAGCAAATAACTGCCAACCCTCGCATGTCACCAATTCCAAAATTCAATTCACTGAGCAATGAAGTTATGTTTTCCGGGTTTTATCCATCTTCTTGTGTTTCCCAAAGATTTGGCCTTGATTCGCAAATGAATACTATAAAGAGAATGAATCACACGTGTGTTAATTGCTCTAAGAGATCTTGTAACATTGATCACCTGGTTAAATTATTCATCATTAATTTGGGTTGGATTTTCAGCCGGATTAATTTTGTATATTTTGTAACGGAAGAACTTACCATGAAAGCCATTTATGCTATTGTTGACTACTCGCGAACGGGAGCTAGGAGAGATCGAGTTGCAACGAAACATGGTAAAATTCTACCACCAATGAGTCCGAATAGTGTAAGAGTTTGTTCTATTGCAAAAAAGATAATCAAGGCTGCATTAGGAGCACACTTCTTTTTCTTATCTTCGCCTGTAGGGAAATTCGATATTAAGTGCAGTGTTCACGAGCGGGTTAAAGAGCATAGAGAACGCATGTTTGGATGCTAAACAAAAACTCGTCATTTGGATGGACTAAAATTGGGAAATTATTGTTGTTAATGATCCTCAAAATCAAGCTTTTTCTATGATTGGAGGGAAGATTGTTGTATATATAGGTTTTCTAAATCATTTTTCTGGTGAAGAGATGGCAGCTATTAGTGCGCATGAGGAAAAATTTATCTCATCCACGCATCACTGTAAAAATTATAAGATTCAACATGAAAAAAAAAATTGTTGTTAAGAGTATAAAAATTGTTGTCACAGTATTAGGCAACAGTAAAAAATTTTGTTACACATGTTGCTTCTATAAAATTGTGACGGTATATATCAGTAGCAAAATTTGATATCATACATAAATTTTGTTGTCATTAATATATATATGGTAAAAGCTTTTAGATATTACAGTTATATTAATTTTATTGGTAGCAAGATTTGATTTTTGGTCAATTTTAACATTTTTTATAGTATATATTTTTTCTTATTAATTTTGAGTTTTGGAAAATATAATTAATATACTTTAACGATAAATTTTTACACATTAGTTTTATAAAAAACTAATTGTTTCAAATAGAAATCAATATATCTCCTATACATTATCTGAATACCAATACATGTACATTAATATATATTGACCAAAAACTAAAAATTAAACTATAGTCTATGACTATAATTTGGAATGTACCAAAATAACAATATATGGACCATTTTTTGGAACGGATGAAGTATAACTTTAACTTCTTTGGTATGTTGCCATTGTTTAAGTAGTAGTTAATTTACATTGAGCTTGTGTGTCGATACTGAAGAAATTTTATTCCTGAAATATTCTAGAATTTCTAATTGGTTTGAAGTTAATGTGTTATGCTGGATATGATACTATTACTGCATCAAAGTGTATGAAAAGTTGGAGAATCTTGAGAAATGTAATCCCTATTTCTTTCAATTATATATCCAACTCAATTGTTGTCTTCTAAATTATTTTTATGCATGTATGAACCACATGGACCCTGTCCATATTAGAAATTTTCGTATTCAATTGTTTTTTCCTTTGTTATAAGTACTTTCCATTTCAATATATGGTTAAAAGAATAATTTAATTTAGTAATATTTTATTTGGATTTTTGATGCAATAGAAGAGCAAGCCTCTTTGAATATGGAGAAGTGGCATGATGGTAAATATTGACAAATTTGGAGTGGTGTATTTTCGCGTTTTTCGACCATAATTGTGGTGGAAACGGTCCAACGATCCATACTCACAAGTATGCTCGTGAACTACGTTGCTTTTTGGTCAAATTCCATCTTTTAGGCCTTGAAAACTGTATTTTCATGTTTTTAAGGACTTTTTTTAGTAATTTTGTTATTGTTTTCCTTTTCCTATTTAGATTCTGTTTTAGGGATTTGGTACTTGATGCGGGCCACAAAAAATAAAAAGGATCAACAATTCAATTTGAAAACAGATATGCGTTGTGGAAAGAAATTAAAGACATATGAAGTCTTCTAATCCCATAAAAATTCTTCAAATTCACAGCTCCCCTTAAGTCAGGATCTTAGCTTATGCAAAACAGCTTCCTAGGCTCGATTTCAGCATCAACAGCGCTCCATAAGCCGTGGCCATGGGTTATGACTTCAAACTCCAACTTCATTGCACTCTAAGTTCCCAAAATCGGCTTTTTAAGCTCACTTTCAACTTCAAAATACCTAGCACGAGTAGTTACACAAAATGAAGTGATGATTTAAAATGGAATAGTTCCTCATTAATTTATAGTTTGACTAAGTCAAATACTACGTTGATGGAAGTTTCCTGGATTTTGTAGCTTTTTGTTAGTCAACTAGAAAAATGCTTCACTGAAACGAAAGAAAAACTGATAATTGGTTATTTCTTATTTGGTTTGACAAATTGTGATTTGTGTCAGGAAATTTAAGATACCAATTAAATTTGATTTATGACTAAAACTGAACACGTAACCATTAATGTAAGAATTGGAAACATATTGCAAATTTTGACCGTGAGAATATATTCAGAAATTTCTTTAAAAAAAAAAAAAACAAAAATAGTAAATTTTTTGTGGAATACTCGTTGCAAATATTATTAGCAACTTTAGATTCATATACTTACAAATTAGATATGGAAAGTTTCTAATTAAATTGCTTAAGCTTATTATTTTCTTCAATTGGATCTCCATATAAAAGGGTTTAATTAAATCAAAAATAGAAGTTTAAAGGCTCAATTCACATATAAAAAAAAAAAAAAAAAAATTAAGTACAAGGGATCAATTATAAGAAATAAGAGTATAAAGATTCAATTAATAAAATTCGAATAGTGCTTTTTTTTCATGTTGATTATAACGGTGAAATCGTTATTGGTTTGATTTCGACTTGGAACAATTTTATTTTGAAGGAGTCAACTCTGTTTTTCGATATGTTTTTCGATATGTTGCTGTTGTTAAAGTAATAGTTGATTTACATTAAACTTGTGTGTCGGTACTATTTAAGAAATATTTTAGAATTTCTAATTGGTTTGAAGTTAATGTGTTATGCTGGAGATGATACTGTTGCTGCATCAAATTCAAAGTGTATGAAAAGATGGCGAAGCTTGAGAAATATAATCCTTATTTCTTCCAAAATATTTATTTCCATTTTTTCGGTTTTTAATTTAGTTACATTTTTTTAAACAATAGAACCAAATAATGTGAAGCAAACAGAGAAATAGAAGAGTGAGTGAATTTCACAATGCATTTCTGAAAATAAAGAAAATGCTCAGTGTAACATGCATAATTCAGATACTAATTTATGTATAGTATATATCTGGTCATAAGTTTTTATGGTGTTCAATGTGTTGGTCAGTCCAAAACATAGACTAATTAAACTAATTGGTAATTTCCATGAGGAACTGTGCAAAGACATTTTCCAATGAATTAATATTCCACTATCCCATAAAAATGGTTCATAATTTTATTTTGACCCGCCTCAAATTATAGTCAAGTTTCCTTTATTAAACTATATCTAATTTTTAAGTTTCGCAATATATCTTTATTTAATGTATATTAGTATTCACATTATACATAAGAAATGTATTAATTTTTTTTTAAACTATAAATTGACCAATAGTATAAAGTTTAAGGAGGGATATATAAGAAAATTTATGTATAAAAACACGTGATTAGTTAAATTGGACTATCTTTTTGGGACGGAAAAATATTTCATTTACTTCTTCCACACGTGATTATAAATGATATATAATGTCCATTCCAATATTCCTCATGAAGAAATTTATGAAAACTTTCTGATTTGATTCAATTCAGATATAAAATTACTATGCTAAGCATAACAATTCTACTGCCACACAATAAACTCTCACAGTCGATTGATTTACTTTACATTAGACGAAATTCAAAATACACAACTGAAAGATCTTATTAAAACAAACAACATCACATAAAATAGATTCCCAAAATAGAACACTAAAACCCATAACTTCTTACAAATCTAACAATATGTAGATGAAACCAAACCCAAATTTTGTCCCATAAAAGTTCCAAGAAATTGAAGTATAAAATCCTCCATCGTTTGTTAAACACTAGAGGACCCATAACACACCAAAATCCCACCACAAATCCAGGTGCAAGGCTCACATAAAAGTAGAACCAATCCACTGCTCCAGTTTCGTTATCTTGGCCTATAACGGTGCTAGGGGGCGTTTCTCCATTCGTCTTACAACCGTTGGTGAGTGGAGGCCCGCATAGATTGTTGCCGACGAAACTTGATGCATCCAAACTTTGTAATTGAGTGCTTGAAGGAATTTGTCCTGATAAATTGTTGTTGGACAAGTTCAAACTGCTCAAAAAATTCATTCTAGACATGCTTTGAGGAATTTCCCCAACCAATCGATTTTGGGACAAGTCAAGAGACTCTAATCTCACCATAGCACCTATATCCTTGGGAATTCTCCCTGTCAAAAAATTGTATGATAGATTCAAAGATTGCAATCCTAAAAGGCTTGTAATTTCATTGGGAATCTCTCCAACAAAATTATTATTTGAAAGATCAAAACACTGCACCAATGGAAGGATAGTACTATATTTGTCCATTTTCCCTTTTCTCACAATTGAGGAACTCGCCGTATATGTGTAATTGTATGATCCAATTTCAGTATATGGAAATAATAGAGGTATCCAGCTGAGGACTCTAATTAGGTTGTCAGCAGATGTAACTATCCTATACATCCCCTTCAAGTTACCGACACATGTTGGTATAGAGCCATTGAGATTATTATCAGCAACATCCAAAATTTGTAACTTGGTCAAGTTACAAAGCTCCTTAGACATGTGACCGTGAAACTTATTCCCCCTAAAATTGAGAACCTTCAATCTTTCTAGATGTTTTCCTATCCAACTTGGAATTTCTCCCCTCAACTCGTTTTTACCTAAGTCCAATATAATTAAACGTGTACAATTTTGAAGCGTAGATGGTAAGTCACCAGTGAAACTGTTGTTCCAAAGGTTTAACATCTTTAGATTTGTTAAACTACCAATTGCTGTGGGAATCTTGCCATTGAAATTGTTGTTGCTTAGTTCCACAACCACCAAAGATGTCCAAGACATTAAACAATCAACTGGCATCTCGCCATGTAGAAGATTTTCTTTCAAATTAAGAACTGTTGCACCAATATATGTTATATTACATAAAAAGTTGTGTAGTGTTCCGGAAAACAAATTTTGGGAAAGATCTATCCTATCAGGAGTATAAGACATGTAAGGTAAAGGACCCTTGAAATAATTGGAGCTCAAGTCAATGGAAGAAAACAAAACATTAGCAATATTATTAAAAGATAGATTATGAATCATCCCATACATTTGGTTATGAGATAAATCAAATCTACAGAGATTGGAAGAGAAGTTATGGAACCAAGTTGGAAGGGTACTTGAAATGTTTGAGTTGGACAAGTCAAGGTCAACTAAATGGGTTAGGTAACGAAGCCAAATGGGAAAATCAGGTCCAACATCCCAAGAACTCAAGGACAGTCGTTCAACAAGTTGAAATGGAGGAACCCAATCAGAATTTATTCTCAAAATCAGATGATTCCCAGATGCTTTGAAACTAATCAAACTACTGAGATTTTTGAAGTGAATTTCAGAGACTTCACCTTCCAATGAATTGAAGGAAATATCAACTTCTTTTAGTTTTGAAAGCCTACCAAAACTCATGGGGATACTTCCGTTCAGTTTATTAGAAGAAAGGTCTAAAGATGTCAAAGAGGGCATCTCTCCAAAACTTATTGGAATTGGACCACTGAAACCACAACTTGAAAGATCAAGATTGGCCAAACTTTTAAGGCTTGAAATCCAACCAGGAATTAAGCCATTAAAATAGTTGTCGGACAAATCAAGAACAGAAAGGGATGAAAAGCTGACATTGGAAACTAGATGGATTTGAGTTAGTTGACAATATGACAAGTGTAATTGTTGAAGGGAAGGGAGTTTGCCTAAACTCTCCACCCAGTCAATTGCTTTGCTCAGGTTTACAGAACTCAAGTCAAGAAACTTCAACGATGATAGTCTAGAAACCCAATTCAACTTGTCAACGTACAAATCTGAAGAGAGATCAAGCCGCTGCAAATTGGAGAGGTTTCCTAGTTGATGAGGAATCAACCCTCTAAACCCTGCTTCTGAAAGATCAAGAAATCTTAAAGTTGCAATAAATCCAAAAAATTTGGGGATGGAAACTCCACCAAAGTTGTTGTTGCTAAGATCAAGATACTCCAAATGCTTCAGTTCTAGCAAAGATTCACTGATGTTACCATCCAAAGAACCATCGCCCTCAGTACCTTGAAGATGGAGCTCGAGAACATGGCCGGTGAAGTTATTGCAGATGACTCCATACCAAGAACAGCAGTCTACCTCACCATCCCAAGATGCGAGCCTCTTAGAAGGATCAACAAGACCTCTCTTCAATTCGAGAAGAGCTTCACTCTCGCTTGGAATGCATTTGCCATTGGAGTTGATTCCATGGCAGAAGGTGATGCTAATAAGAATAACTGCAGCAATCAGATTCAGAAGTGGAATGGAAGCACTCATCATCATGATCATGCACACTTCTACTCCAAATTGTGAAAGCTATAATTTTACAATGGATTAGTTCATGATTATTTTATAGTCTAATTCATCGCCATTGATTTTTCATAGTCTAATTCGTCATCATTGATTTTTTTACAATGGAATAGTACAAATTGTGACTTTGTGCTGCGTGTGGAAATTTTTGATAACAATTAATTTGGATTTATGACTAAAACTGAATAACTAAAGATTTAATAATGTTGTAACAAAAAAAAAAAAAAAATCCATATTTTATAATTTAACATTTTAACTAATTATTTTTTATTAACATACTATATATTAAATTAATTAACTAGTATTAGATACGTTTCACCAATTTTAATTTTAACGATCAGGTTACAAAAGAAAAAGAAAAAAACTTAATCAGTTAACATATATTCATGTAATGAATCATTAATTAATAAATTATAATTTCAATAATATTCTCTATTATTCAAATTAAAATATTATGTTCTTATAAATCTAATTACCTATTCTTAATTGTTTATATATCCAGCAATAGTCTGTTGGTAAAGACATTTCTCTCCAACTAGAAGGTTCAAGTCTTATTGAGACAAGATATTAATCCCTTAATTAAGAATAAAAAAAAAATCCTATTTTTAATTGTAAAATAATAATAGGTATCCTATCGTGGTAAATGCGTTGGTGAATTGGTCTTCTAATGAGCCACCGTGTACTAATTATTTTTTATTAACATAGTACATATTAAATTAATTAAATAGTATTAGATATGTTTTACCGATTTTAATTTTAATGATCAGGTTATAAAAGAAAAAAAAAAATTAATCAGTTAACGTATATTGATGTAATGAATCATTAATTAATAAATTAAAAGAAAAATTAATTAACTAGTATTAATTAAGTGAAAGTGGTATTCTTCTTTTGATTCCAAACAGATATTGATTCTTTATTGTATATTTTTTTACTTCTATGGTTAGCTTTTATTTAGTCCTCATAATAATAAAAAAACCAGTTTCGTTCTCCACTACAGATACAATAATTTTTTATGCAATTGTGATACATTTATGATATATTTTATAATAATCATTCCATAAATTACATTCAAACTTTTAAATTTTTAAACAAACATAACATTTAATAGTAAATACTTAACTAATAAATATGCACATAACCTGGGGGATATATCTATATTTTCTATCCCATACACATAACTGGAAATTTTTTAAATTTATGTTTTTATCTCATACTCTTTTATACATGGTTCAAGTAGTCCCATTAGAATTAGATAGTGTCAGATTTACACTCTCACGTCCCTTTATTGAAAGGACAAAAAGTATTGGTCATAATATTTATTGATGCTCATTGTTGCCGTCGCACTAGAATTCAACGGTAAAATTCTCACACTGACGAGTCCGAGTAGTGTAAGGGTATGCTTCATTGCAAGAAACATAATCGAAGCTGCATTATGGGACAATTTTATATGAAGTGTAGCGATCATGAAAGGGTTAAATAGCACAAAGAAAGAATTTATATATGGATATAGATCAAAAACATAAAATTGCAGCTATTATTATGGATGAGGTAATAATGTTTTAGCAATGAAACCTAGTTTTTCCTAATAGCACTTTCACTGACAGCAATCCTAGACTGACCCTTAGATTATAATTTCTAGTCTAACCCCTAACCCCACTGTTGGGTTGGACTTGGAAGTCGCCTCCTTCACTCTGTGTTTTTTTGACTTTAATATTTAAGAAAACAATATATTTCCATTCTTGAAAAGGATGTTAAAAAATAGGTTTTCGGGTGAAATTCGTCGCAACTATTTTTCTATTCGTCGTTGACTTTTTAAGTCAAGTACAAATTGTGACTTTTTGCTGCGTGTGGAAATTTTTGATACCAATTAATTTTGATTTATGACTAAAACTGAATAGCTAAAGATTTAATAATGTTGTAACAAAAAACATATATATATATTTAATAATTTAACATTTTAACTAATTATTTTTTATTAACATAGTACATATTAAATTAATTAACTAGTATTAGATATGTTTTACCAATTTTAATTTTAATGATCAGGTTACAAAAGAAAAAGAAAAAAACTTAATCAGTTAACATATATTCATGTAATGAATCATTAATTAATTAATAAATTATAATTTCAATAATATTCTCTATTATTCAAATTAAAATATTATGTTCTTATAAATCTAATTACCTATTCTTAATTGTTTATATATCCAGCTATAGTCTGTTAGTAAAGACATTTCTCTCTGACTAGAAGGTTCAAGTGTTATTGAGACAAGATATTAATCCCCTAATTAAGAATAAAAAAAAAAAATCCTATTTTTAATTGTAAAATAATAATAGGTATCTAATTTTATATTATTAGTTTTACCCATAGTTGTGAAAACCGGACTGGACCGGCCAGTCGGACCGGGTTCGACCGGAACCGGAGGTCAGACCAGTCGGTTTCTATCCTGTTTTCACTTTGGTCAACAATCGATCAATAGTCGGTCGGACCGGCCAGTCGAACCGCAAAACCATGAACCGGACCGGTTTTCCGATTCGATCAGACTGTTTTTTTTTTAAAAAAATATTTAAATATAAAATTTAAGTTATTATTTTGAGGTGTTTTTAATTAAAATAAAATATAGTTTGTATTTTTAAATTATTTTAAAATAAATTGACATTTAATTGCAACTATAAAAACTATATTTCATAAATTGAGTTTTTTTAATTAGTATATTGTGTTTGAAGTGCTTAAACTTAAAGAATTATAATAAAAATGTTTAAATTTTCATAAATTATAAATATAAAAATAAAAATATTTTAATATTTTAATATATTTATTAAATCCGGTTCGATTCCGGTTTATTCCGGTTTAATCCGAAATCCATGAATCCATCCCTTCACCGGTTCGATGACAGGTCCGGGTCTGAAAACCATGGTTTTACCTTTTATACTTGCAATAATATAATAAAAAAAATTCTACAATACTAAATTCTATAATAAATGTAAATTAAATTAAATAAATGTAAATTCTACAACTTTTTTTTTAATTATTCGGTTTAGAAAAAAAAAACCTGTGAATTTTGTAATATTTTTGAAAAATGTACGAAATAATTACTGTTATATATATATATATATAAACTAATGTATGGTTTGAAAATAAAGTTTTATCATGGTCAATGCGTTGGTGAATTGGTCTTCTAATGCGTCACCGTGTACGAGACTTTAGAAGACCAAAAACAAAGACTAACTAAATTTAGAGAAATTCATTTAATTCATTTATATGTTACCTTATAGAATTGATATGTGTTTATTTCTTTCCTTGTCAACTAAGTCATGTTACATAAAAATAAATCAATGCATTAATCAATATTCTTGGAAATTAAAATACACCATTTCCTTCTTCTCCCAAAGGTTTTTTTTTTTTTTAAGAATAAATGAATATGTAGTCACCAAAAAAATGAAAAAAGAAAAATTGTACATGTCTCGTTTTATTATCTATTTATTTACACAATATAAATCACATTCTTGTCCTACATATTTTCTAGGTGCCCATTAATTACCTTTACTCGTGAAAATTAATAGTTATTTGTTAACAATAGTTTGATAGTATTAAAGTACATGTATAAATAGAAATTTACATCATCATGATCATGCACATACTTCTACTCCAAATTGTGAAAGCTATTATTTTACAATGGAATAGTCCATGATTATTTTATAGTCTAATTCCCCGTCATTGATTTTTTAAGTTAAGTACAAATTGTGACTTGTGCTGCGTGTGGAAATTTTTTATAACAATTAATTTTGATTATGACTAAAACTGAATAACTATAAAGATTTATAATGTTGTAACAAAAAACATATATATATTTAGTAATTTAACATTTTAACTAATTATTACCAATTTTAATTTTAATGATAAGGTTAAAAAAAAAAAAAAAAAAACTTAATCAGTTAACGTATATTCATGTAATAAATCATTAATTAATAAAATAAAGAAAAATTAATTAACTAGTATTAATTAAGTGAAAGTGGTATTCTTCTTTTGGGCTTTTAAAAGAAAAATTAATGGGCCACCAAATGCAAAACTCAACGGGCTACGTTTTTCTCCATTTAAAGGGTAATAATATGCAAAACTGAATTATGTTTTTCTTTTCTCAAAAGAAAAAAAAAAAAAAAAAAAAGAATTAATTCTTTTGTGCATTATGTATTGGTTCACTTGGTTTCTTATTTTATTTAAATTTCCAACCATCACAAACTTAATGTATTGTAATTGTGCAAATTTAGATATTGCCTTATTTTAATTGAATACATTTGCACTCCAATTTTTTTTTTAAATATTTGACCCAACTTAGACATACAATAAAATTTAATACTGTCTAAATTATAATTAAGTTTCTTCCTTCTGGTCAATTTATATGTAAAGTGACCAGAAGAGATGAGAGATTTGAGATCAAAAGAGGAGCTGCAATGATGAAAACTTGTTGCGATTGAGTTCCTGTTAGAACCATTCTTCACAAGGCAGATGCGATGGTGTTGGAAGTTGCGATTGCTGTAGTTCCTTCTGTTGCCACGGTACTTAAATTTTTCTTCGTTTTTGTTTTTGAACCGTGTTTTAGTATAAGCTATAGGTAAGGTATGATAACAACTTTTATTATTATTTCTGATACTGGCTTATACATAATTATCCATTGGGTTTGAATCGTATACAATACAGTTTCACTTTACCGTATGTTGAAATTTAAACAACAAATGAAACTGTTAGGATTCGAACTCTCAACTTATACATTTAAGAGACTCTGATACCATAAAAATAGGGGTGAGCAAAATAAGGTTCGGTAACCAAACCGAAAACCAAAATAGAAGAAAAATAAAAACCAAAACCAAACCAAAATTCATATGGTTCGGGTCAAACCAAATCAAACCAGTTCGGTTTGGTTACGGTTTGATTTGGTTGTAACCAAATCAATACAAAATTTTAATTTTTTAATTTTTATTATCATTATTTTTTATAAATTATATGTAAATATTGCTTAAAAAGTATTTATATTACATGTATATTACTAAAGTTTCATAAATACAAACTATATAATAATATAAATATATAATATGCCAAACAAAATTTATTTATACATATACATATTTTTAAAAAATATTTTTTCCTATTACGGTTTGGTTCAGTTCGGTTTTGGTTTGTTCAACAAAAACCAAAAACTAAATTATTATATTTTATAAAACCAAACCAAATAGAATTCGGTTTGGTTTGATTTTTCAGTCTCGGATTGGTTCGGTTTGTTGTTCGTGGTTTGGTTTTGCTCACCCGTACATAAAAATGTGCAAGCCTATATTTTATATTGATGTTAGAGAATATACGCACAATGAGCCCCTATCTCATTGACACTAAATATGATGCAACAAGCCCAAAATACCATAGTTTGGAAGCGGACTAAATCGATCGGTCGGATCAGATTCAATTGAAACCTTTGATCAGTCTAAGTCGTTTTCAATCGATTTAGCCTGGACCTAAAAATGGGTAACTGTTCGATTGGTCCAGGCGATTGAATCAAAAAAATGCATACTAGACTGTTTACTTTTACTCTTTATCTTTACAGCTTGACGACATACCACCAATATCTTACTTGGCTACTTAACTCTAACGTTATCAAAATTAGGCTAGACAGACCAGTCGGATGGTGAAGAGAGAAGACAAAGGCAAAGGGTTGTCGAGAGAAAAGAAAGAGGAACGACGAGTGAAGTTATCTCCTTACCGGTTCATTGTCCGGTAAGTCTTAATAAAATTGCTTTTATCTCCTCATCATTATTTTGGATAGAGAATGAGAAAGAGGTCAATTTTCGTAAGCGTAGAAAGAGGAAGATGTAAACCATGTGGGTATCAGGTGGGAAATAACCTGAAAAAGATGGGGCGGATATTCCTATGGAACGGCTCTGCTCGCGGTCTTCTTTTGGGCATAATTGTCGCCATTGTACCTCACCCTTTTTAAAATGTTAAAATTTCAAATATTATTATTCAATTTTGCATAAATAATATTTAAAAAAAAAAAAAAAACAATTCAACTAATAAGCAGGGAAAAATCTTTGGTCATGTCAGTTCTGGTTGATAATTTTTTTTTTTTTTTATATATAAATACATATTTATATATCATCTTTGTTCTTTTATTTATTCATTTATGGGCCTTTTGCCTCTTTCCTATGCTGAGTGCAAGTAGTGAACACCATCCGACTCCATGTCGGAAATTAATTTTTTTTAAATAAAATTGAATTCTATAGAAATCGATATTTTAAAAGGAGACGAATTCACATTAATGGGAAATAAAAAAAAATATATGGATAGTATTATCTAACTATGATTGATTTTAGTATTTAAGAGTTTTAAAACCGTACTATAGATCATGAGTTCAAATTTTAATATATATATAGAGCTCGTTTAGATACTTTTTTTTTTCTGCTAAGTAACAGTTTTAGAGGTGTTTGATTAGATTTTGCTAATAAATGTTAATAACTTTTTATAAAGGAAAAACTATTATTTCTCATCAGCAGATAAAACATATTTTTCAAAAAAAGAAAAAAAAAACTTTATTTTATTTTATTTTTTAAATTAGTTATTTTATATTCTAACTATAAAAATTTATCACGTTTTTACAAATACTAACTATCAATCAATAAACAGCAACGGACAATCATCAACACCAAACACCAAACAACAACATCAGCAAATAATAAACAATATTAGCAAACAGTAAACAACACAATAAAACCAAACAGTCCAGAGTATCCTTCAATTCGGAGTAATCATCCAAGTAGGTTTCATGGGTAATTGGATTAATTTAAAAAAAAAAAATTAATAGAGTAATTATTTTTTAAAGTTTGGAAAAATAGGGTAATTATTGATTGATAATTGGGTCTAAAAAGTGATTGCATTGCATGCTATTCAGGCTTCTTGTAGGTTACCTCTTTGACAAAAAGTCCTTTTTCTTTTTCACATTTGTCTTGTTTGCAATTTATAATTTTTCCCATAAAATAAATATAAAATAAAATAAAAATAATAAGGGATATATCTTAATTATTTATTTATTTTTTCTTTTCCTGATTTTGTGACAAATATATCAAAATTATAATTGTAAATTTGGGTCATCTCTCAAATCCTTTTCACTCTGTTTTCCCGAATTCTCTTTCATCAAATCCTCCTGATTCCTCCTCCTGTTCCTTCTTCCTTGTTTCTTTTTTTCCCAATTAAAATTTCTTAAAGTTTGAACCTTTTTAACCAATTCTTGATTTTTCTTTCAAAAAAAAAAAAATCTTGGTCGTATTATTTTAATCGGGTTGTTGGTTGGCATGATCATGATTATTGTGTGGTTTCTTTTTCATTCAATGGAGTTAAACCTTTTCTTCTTTCCAGTTCATTCATAAGTCATCATCTTCTTCCTTTTTCTTCTTCTGCTTCTTCTTCTGGTTTTTCAGATTTTGAATTCCAATTCCCATTTTACGCCAAATTTGGGTTCAATTTGGATTCAAATTTTCAAGGTGAGCCTTTTTATGCAACCTACAGCAGCTTTTCTTATTATAATATTTGATTAAAATAATCATCTCATCGCCTTCTAGTGATAATCTTATTTTAATCCGATGCATGCAACTTTCCTTTTCATATTTCAGTTCTATTCCTTTGATTCTGATGTTTTCAATTTTGCAGGTTAAGTGTTCAATGGAAATCGTGGGACAAATATGATTTCAGAAACTTGGGTATGCGCTAATTCAAATCTGAATCTGCTTCTGATTGTTAATTCTTTTGCCTTTTTAAATGGAATTATCCTCTAATTGCAAGCATCCAATTAGATTCTATGGAAGAAATTTGAATTCTATAACATGTAAATCATGTGTTGCTGTGGTTCTTATGGTGCTGTGTGTTAGAGTTGTGATGCTTCCTACATTCTCTGGTTATGGTAGAATCACACAAAACAGCCTTGATTTGATTCATTTACGGTCTTTACCACTTGATTCGGGTTTCAAAATTCGTGGAGAGAAGTTCTTGGAGGTTCCACAGATAGTTTGGGGATTAAACAATCAAAAGATAGCATTTGCAAGAGCTTGTTTAACTGCTAGATTGATGAACAGAACTCTTTTAATGCCTAGTTTAAGTGCTTCCTTGTTCTACAAAGAAATTGATAAACTTGAGCCTATTTGGTTTGACAAGGTTTTCGGATTCGAGAGGTTTAATTCTCTCTGTAATGGGTTTGTGCAATTGGGACGGTATGCGGATCTTAGGAATCAAACTGGAGTGTATGAACTTCAAAAAGGAAGTGGAAGGAAGTGGACATTACAGAGAGATTTGGATCAATTGAGACAGTTTAGCAAGAATCCTTATGATGAATATGAGGTCATTCGAATCGTTGGGAAAAATCCGTTTTTATGGCATGATCATTGGCCTGTTAAGGACTATGCTAGAGTCTTTGAATGCTTAGTTTTAGTTGAAGAGATAGCAAGTGAAGCATCTAGAGTTGTGTCAAAGATTAGAGAAGTAGGTAGCAGTTTTGGTTCGGGTTCCGGCTTGGTCTCTAGCTCGACGTTGCAGCCACTGCCTTACGTAGCAGTTCACATGAGAATAGAAATAGATTGGATGATACATTGCAAGAAGCTAGAAAGGAGATTGAACATTACCCAAATTTGTAGTAGCAAGGCGGAGATTATCGAAAGGGTTGGTAACATTGCAGAATCAAAAACTAATCATAGTCGTCCTATGGTTGTTTATCTAGCTGTGGCGGATAGTCTTCTTGAAGATCCTTCTATACTCGAGGGTTGGAAGGACAGTTTGCTTCCTTTTGAGAAGAAGAAATTGGGTGTTGATGGAATTTACAAGAAGTATCCCTACCTCATTCAATCAGCAATAGACTATGAAGTCTGCTTAAGGTCGGACATATTCGTTGGTAACAGTTTTTCGACATTTTCGAGCCTCATAGCTCTTGAGAGAACACAGAAGATGATCAGATTGGGCATCACAAGCTCGTGCGGGACGGATGTGAGATGGCCTTCTTATGCATATAATATATTAGGAGAATCAAATGGACCTCAGAAATGGATGACAAACATGTCCGATTCGAGTCTCCAAGCCATCAGCTACGGTTCGAATAGCATCTCCTGCTGAAACATATCATGATCACCATGTAAAGAATGTTAAGATAGAAATTAAGACAAAATTAGCTACCATTTTTTGTTACAATTTACAAATTTTGTCAATTACATTGATTTTTTGGTTATTTTCTCGTCTATATGTTGTTATTAAAGGCATAGATTTCTTTGTTGTGTAATATTAATCTTAATTGTTAATAGGTAAATTGCATTATTGAAAAACTGGCCATTAGGCCTCTTTAATTACATTACTAACCAACATTTATTTTCCTTCCTAAAAGTAGATGAAGTTGGTTTCACTTGTTTGCTTGATAATGCTAATTTCGTTAGGCTTAAACTGTCTCTCTTCTCTATTTCTGCTTCAGAAGTTAAAATTAACATTTATTTTCCTTCCAAAAATGGATTCAGTTAGAAATCAGATCCTTAAAAGTAAACTCAGTTAGATTTTAGTCTTAATTTGTAATTTTCTATAAATGAACTTATATTTTTAATTTTTAAATTCTCTTATTTGATTTTATTCATACAAACTATTTCATGAGAAATCCAATCGAAATTTCTCTACGGTGTGTATTTGTTGGACTTCATTTTTTTTTTTTTTTAATATCTAAAAATTGGCATTTAATAACAAAATTAATAGTGTATTCAATAAAATAAAAAAAAATAAAAAAAAGATTGAAAGTGTCAATAAATTTGGGGAATAAAAGTTTGTGTCAGGAGGTGAAATCCAACCTTTCCTTTTAGGATATTCTAGTCCCTTTTTGGCCGTCATTCAAGCAAAATTTTGAGGTATTAGGTGGCTAGGAAAAGGGGACATATGTTATGTGGTGGTCCATATCTATGTTATTTCTAGGCCAAAACATATCCTCAACCTTTTTGGATTTTAATGGATTCTACGATTTGTCTTCTGATCAATTTTTTCGACTCATAGAGTATATGATCTTTCTACTTTGATAGTATCGGTCTCATATTTGACACTTTTTTGTACCGTAGACTGTAGTATCCTTTAACAACAGTGCGACACTATTTTTTAAAAAAAGTAAGACATTATAGAGTTCACTGGAAAGATCTAAATTATACTTCTTATGCAGGTATGCTATTGCTACGAATGTGAATCATGCTCTCAATTTAATCTAACGTGTTTTGAAAAATTGTATCACGTACTAGTTAACAGATACCACAATCCATGAGAGATAAAAATGTCAAGTCTTGAACTAATACTACAAAAACAGAAAGATTATATAATCAATGCATTAAAAAAAATTAATCCGGATAGCAATTATGCATAAAACTTTAGGGTACTAAGGGTGTGTGATTGATTGAAGATTTGAAGGTGTAAGGCTATCAGTTACAATGATAATGAGATTCCAAGTCAATTATCTTTATTAATTGTACAACTTGAAGCCTTTGATTGGGAGTCACTCAATTTCCTCATGAGTCATATCTACTCTACACTTTGCTTCTTGTTTAAGCGTTAAATTTAATAATTAAAGATCTGTTTCCTTTTTTTTACTCTTTTTTTCAATCATGACGGTCCTCTTTAATTTTTTTTTTTTTTTAATCGATGTATTTATGTTATATTAGTATATTCGTTGTGTTTTCTCTTAAGCGAAGTGCTTTGGTGGATTTTTAGTGGAAAGAAAAAGAGTTAATATTCTAACCACAAATTCTAATATCTTCTTATAATTCGAGGAGTCTATTTGTATTCAAGTATATTACGATTCAAATTGTTATATATTATAATTATTTCTTTATTAATACACTAAGACCGTTCTACTGAAAAACTGACACTTAAGCAATATAACCATTTTTAAAATAAAAAACGCTTATGTGTCAATTTTTCATTGAGAAAATCCACATAGACCGAGTCTATTATATAATTTCTTTTTATCTAGTGGTAATACCTTCCACTAATAAAGGTAAGGAGTTACAGGATCAATGCCCATAATTAAATAATAATAATAATAATGATAACTCTCCTTTCTCACTTGCCCAATATTTTGAAAAGAAAATAGAATTGTAATTATCATGTAGCAATAGTAACAGATTGAATATTTCCTGGTGCTTGAGCTGATTAAGATCACTAAGGCTACCCAAACTTTATGAAAAAAATTCTATTTGGCCTACATATTCAAGCATATCAAGTTCTTATTAAACTGCTTTTCCTGGTAACAAATAAGTAATAAAAATCTCAAAAATAAATCTTCATTTTTATGTCTAAAAATCACAAAATGGAAAAAAAGAAATTAGCATATTCATAAGATTTGTTCACAACACTGAAAATAATAACAGACGATATAGGAATGCTTGGTACTTACTGTGATAATGCAATTACATGCTTCCAATTTCATTGTAATCCCAATTACACAATTACCATAAATGCTTTAAATGCTACCAATTTTATTGTACAAGTAAACACACATACAAAGCAACCGAAGATGAATTAATTTTGTTTCATTTTCTTTGAGTTCATCAATACAATTAATGTCTATCTATTTTCAATTCTTTCTAGAAGAAGAAGAAGAAGCAATTAATGATCATGTATTTGCTTTCTTTCTTCCTTCCTTCATCATTTTCTTATCAAAGGACCTTGAAACAGCATGTGAAAAATAAAACTGTAACGGACAGAAGTGCCGATTTCAGCACTCCCATGTAAATGAAAATGGAGTAAATAAGAGTGAGAAGCTCTTTTACCTCCATTGTTTAACCACAACTATGAAGATTTGCAGTTTTCCCCTATTTGCTTAGCATTTCTTTTGGTAGATTCACTGAATATAGTCTTCATAGTAGTTGTCGCTAATTACAGAGACGAATCTTTCGAGCCAAGGAAGCTGATGAAGATCCTTCATGGCATCTACATACGAATCTGTACATCGAGGAGGAGATTGGTAAGGATGATGATCACTCAGACTAAAGCCTCCGGCAAGAAATCTTTGGATAAGTGCCAGCTGTGATCTCTCCTGGTCTGAGTAAGCATCTGTGAGCATAGGTAGGGAGTTAAAAGTCTCCCATGCCCATTGTTCTGATTCTTGGACAGACTGTGTAACGAAATCTTCAGAGTTATTTTCATCCCAAAAGGCGCATTGGCAGGCCTGTTGCCCATCTCTATATTCAGCGCCACAAGAATAACAGAACTCGTGCCCACACCTGGCAAAACAGAGCAGATTTTGCATTTGAACTTTAAACCATCCAAAGGGAAAAAAAAAAAAAAGATCAAGTAGAAGTGATGTGGCAAACTTTAATCAAAAGGTCATATCTTTAGGCTATCGTTTCAGCCAAATTGCAAGAATGAACATTAATTGAACCAACAATTGCTGCACAACATCTGATCAGACATCTTGGAGAGTTACTGAAGCAAATATACTGAAATTTCACGCATAAGTTTCAAATAATACGCCAATGAATATACACAAGAAAACAGTCATACCTAAATACTCCATTTGCTAAATTGAGACCAAGGCAGAATGAACAAAATGCTCTATGCGAAAAACTGAAGGACTGATAGTGAAAGACTAAGATGAACAACTAAGTACTGATCGCAAGTACACAACTCAAAATCCTCAGTCAGCATTAGTCATGTTTTCTCATACAATATGCAGTAACCACTTGTTATGTCCACATGCTTACCATACTTCATCCGCATTTATGTCACCTCCACTGTGTTTGTTATAATCATTCATACTTCTATCCGCAGATCAGTCATTCATCTCAATTCCAATACCATAAATAGGTTCGTTATATACTTTAGTTGAAGTTGGCAATAACAGGGATGAATCCAGAAATTAATTGTCGTGGGGGCAAACTTGCTAACCAATTACGATATTAGTCTAAAAAATATTATCTATAACAATAATATACATAGATCATAGTTACCAGAACAAAATAAACTAAAATACTTAATCTCTAAATAAAAACGCGAACTGTAGATAGATCATAGTTACGAGAACAAAATAAACTAAAATACTTAATCTCTAAATAGAAAAGCAAACTTTATATTTATAGAACTTCAAAATACAATACTTACAATTCTTCCCGACGAGTCGTCATGTTTTGATAAAGCATAAGCATTCAACGGAGGAACAAATAATTTATACCTTGCGGCACAATAGAAAATGTCAAGGCAAATGAAGTGATGAACAATGTTCAAGTGTACATCACTAAAAATGTGACATAAGGCGTATTATGAAGGAGAGAGGATGGCAGAAGGAAGAAACACGTTCAAACAACCATGTTTCCTTGAAATTACTTGATATAAGTATTAAATTGTATTTTGGGTCTAGTGAAGTGGGGAGTGTGAAAGCAATACATGAGTTACTCTTTTTGGTATCATGGACATGTAAAGAAATAATCTTTTACGCATGTAAAGTCCTATAATGTTTCGAAGTACTTGGTGCATTCGCCCAAAAACATTCCTCTAATTTGAAGTATTATATCATACTATATCATTTAACTGAATTCTTTTTTTTTTCCACTGGATGTATCTAGAATTATAAATGCTCATGTAAGGGCCACAAGTAGGTGACAAGGGTGTAATTTCACTATAACCCTCTTTCATGTCTTCCTCATTCTCATTCTTTGAAGTATTAATCATTTGTTCACTTTCATCGACCACATTATACCAGAAAATGTTTCATTCAAGTAAACAAGGACATCAAAAAGCAAGCAAATAGGATATTAGTCATAGTTCTTAACTGTCTAAGCAACTTCTTAAAATAGTTAAACAGTTACTGACTGTAAAACAAAGAAACCAGAAAGAGAAAAAAAGTTGAGATCAAACAAATGAAACTTACCAGCATGTCATATGATAGCAACCTTGAGTAAGCTCAATCATCCTGCGGCACTGTTGGCAACGCCTCCACCTTTTATTTTGTGCCAGTCGATGCAGGGTAATATCCGCAGCATCTCTCTCTTCCAGTGGCAGGTTTTGGAACTCTTCACAATTCATTGAAGAATGCCAAGGAACAGCGCATTCCACGCAGATAAACCTTTGACAAACTGGACATCCAACACAATTGTTGTCGGACTGACTTGATGAACTTGCCCTAGCTGACAAACATTCACGAGGATCAAGCAAAACAGAACAATTTGGATAGGGGCAGTAGATTCGATCCGAATGAAAAACATTAGCTTCTGCAAGAGCTTTCTCAAAACATTCATACGAAGTTAGAGGCAGGAAAGATCTGCATTCGGAGGTTGAGATATAATATTTACATCCCAGCTGGGGGCATCTGATTGGCACTTGAGATGACTGAACTTTTCCATCAACATAAGTTCTCATACAATGTGAACAGAATTTGTGGGAACATTTCATCTTGATCATCATTGGTGAAATCTTTTCCTCACAACAGATAGAACAGTTGTCATGCGATTTAATTTCATTAGCATGCAAAGAGACGACCCCAATTGCTACCTGGGCTAAACACAGAGGCCTCTCAAGATCATAGCTGGGAATGAGTTTCAACACAAAGGCTTCCAGATTACTAACATGTTCAAGGATCCTTTGCCTTAGAGCCAGAAGAAGTGGAGTCTCAACTTTCTCTTCGTGTATTATCTATCAAAAACACAAATCACAAAAACACTCAGAAATATGGTATTAAAAGTCACAGAAATTACAAGAAAAACGGTAAATTGATGTTAACATAGTTACAAGAAAACTGTTCCAGATATAAACCAGTTGTAAAACAAAAGTACTAAAAAACATTTCAAGACAGATAACCTGTAATGCAATCACTTACCCGCTTATATATCTATCTCACCCTCTCCCACCAAACTTAAAACAATAAATAAAGTCAACATGTGATGTGATTCATGTGAACAACAAAAAAGGATCACATAATTAAATATTAAGATAAAATGAAATTTTGGGTGAGCTTAATAGTACAGATAACTTCAAGATAAAACAACAAGCAAACAAGGACAGCACCCCAATTTCAAGCATCAGCTTGTCATCTGAATATAATCTTCAATCAAACTAGATAAGGAAAAAACTCGAAAAAAGTCTGAAAATGGAGACTTACATGATCATGTAACAATCTGGAATCAGTGAACGCATAAACTCGACTGATTTTATGCTGTAAAGCCTCAGCAAGGCCATCCATAAGGGCTAAATAGTCAGCAACAGATTCATCCACATAGAAATCCAGCTTCTTCTGTACCTGAATAACAGGAAGATCTTTGATTCTTTCCATAACAACACCAATTCCAGAGAATCCAGAACCAGAGTCCCCAGCTGCAATAGAGATTCCCTTGAAAAACATCTTCACCGAAAATTCATCAAGATTCTCCTGCAGCTCCTCCTTAACTATTTCTTCAGGCTCCTTCCATACTTCATCTCCACAACAACTCCTAAATTCTTCCTCTTCTTCATCCAACTGTATCTCCCTAACTGAATCTACTGAAGAAGCATCGCTGAAATCGGCTTGATCCTCCATCTTCACGGCAATTTATGCACAGTTCCGATGATGGCTCAGAAAAATTAAAACTTCAAAAAATGATATGAATCGAACACCAGGACAAACCGACCATCACATAAACCTGCAACTCCGTGTTTCAGCTTCAATTGTTCACAAATCAAAGGAAAAATTCATATCAAAATCCTATCTTTTCAACTCCGTCAAACTGAAACCCAACAAAAATTAGATCCCTCACTCCAAAATCTAGCACCTATCCTCACTAAAATCACAGAGAAAAAGGTGTACATCAAACAATGAACTTCGAATTGAATCGGAAACACACCGATTAGCCGATCAATCTAAATTTCATATTCTGAAATGATATCCACAATGAAAAAACGAAAAGAACGTCTAAAAATAACAAAATATATGAGGAATTTGGCGCATATAGAATTCGAAATCAATTAAAATCAGCAAATCAATTTGACACACGCTGCAATCTCTCCATTTTTGCACAAAATAACAAGAAAGTTTTAAGATGAATTAAAAATCAAAAAGGAAAGTACAAAAATAGCATAAAATCAGAGAGGGAAAAAAATAAAAGTAGAAGCTTTGAAAGACAAGAAATGAAGCTTCCATACCATTATGATGATGGTGGTGTGGGCAAGAGAGAATTTTAATCTCTGATGATTCCTTTTGAGTGTCGGGTAAGGATAGAAAAACCCTAATCTGACAAAATGGTATTAATTAAGTATTATTATGCTGTTTAATTAAATTTATGTTTCTCTTATCTAGTTGGATTAAGAAAGATTATTCATTGCTAATTAATTACTCATTGGTAGAATTTAAATTTTTTTTTAAAAAAAGACAAAAGTCCACACTCTGCAATTTTGCTGGCATTCATTCTTGCTTTATATTATATATATATATATATATATATATATATATATATATATATATATATATATAAGTATTTTAGATTTCTTTTTTCCAAATAAAATATGCAAATGTGTTGTAGCCACGATACAGCAGTAAATTTGTTAAGGGAAGATCGATCGTCAAGGGGTGTTACTGGAAGATTGAGGGTTGACCGGACGAGGGTGCCTCCGAGAGTGAATGCCGGTAGTGGTTAAATTATGACTCTCCTTCAGCAAGGTACCTGTTACAGTGTGGGAAGGGTGTTCTTCCCACAAACACTCCGATGCCAAAGTTATCTGGTGATACTGATTATATTGCTGTAAAAATAGTATAAGCTCTGATTATCAAAGAACCAACCCCTGTATCATTGAAGGAGAAGCTATTTATAGCTTCAGCGTGGAAGTTACCTGATGTGAAACAACACGTTCCACGTTCATTATAACTGCTTGTGAAGTGGGTTGCCAGGTGGTAGGAGCTCTTGACTAATACACGTAATAAATGTTGAGAGATAGATGATAAACCTTAGCTTATATTAGGTTTACCCTTAAGCTTATTCTTAGGTTAACCTTAAGCTTATTCTCAGGTTATAAATATATTAACGTTCAGCTTATATTTAGGTTAACCCTTGATTTATACCATAGGTTATATCAGTTGCTCCCCACTTCTATTTTTTGGGTCTATCCAGAAAATATAAGTAAGCAAAACCGACTATTAGTTTTTTTAAAATGTGAAAATTACTCACTGAAAAATGCTATATGCTTTTAAAAAGCACAATATTAATCCATTTTTTGAATCTTTAATAATAGTTATAATAATAATAATAATAATAATAATAATAATAATAATAACAACAATGATGGTGATAGGATCGTGGTAGGATTTGAAAATTGGTTTGTGTAGGCTTCTCTTTCGGCAAGATATAATAATAATAATAATAATAATAATAATAGGAGTAGAAGTCTTATAGGTTTAGGTTTGTTAGCTGGTGGGTTTAAAATATTTTACCCAGATGAAAATCCTTTATTTGGCTTCTGCCCAAGGATTTGTTGGAAAAGAAAAAATTTGTTGCTGCTCCTCCTCTGTGCCTCCACGCCGCCGTCTCCTACCTTGATCTGCCTTCTCTCCACCGTCTACGTCTCATCAGTGCTGCTCCACTTCAGCGCCTCAACGCCTCCGTCCACCACCTTGCTTTCTCTCCACCGTCACCTTACGTCTCATCAGCGCCGCTCCTCCTCAGCGCCTCAACGCCGCCGTCCAACACTTCGATCTGCTCTTTCTCCACCTTCAACGCCTCCGCGCCTCAACGCCTCAAAGCCTCAACGCCGTCCTACTTCTAACGCCCCTGGGTATCCTGATCTCTACCGCCTCGACGTCGTCTCGCGACTGCCGATCAAGCGCCGGTCTTCTATTTATTTCACCACTCCGGTCACCACTCCGGTCAGAGCTCATTACCTACTGCCTCCGTCGGTCATTCCGGTCGGTCCATTGAACTCACTTTTTCAGCAGCCTCTAAGCTTAGGTATTTTCTAGCTTTTCCTCAATTTTTGAGTTTGAAAATTCCTATTAGATTTTTATTGTAAATCTAATAGATTGGATGTAAATTTGGTTGCTGCAATTAAGTGATGTAAACTTTCCGATTATTAGTCTGAATTTATTAATTAGATTATAAGCACTGGTGGTTGTTGATCCTTGTAATTGTGATTAAGTTGCTGTTTGTGTTGATGCTGCTGTTGTTATTGTGTTTGATACCCTCCTTTGTTTTCTGCCAAACTGCTTAAGTAATCGGAATAGCCTCTATGACGATTGTATTACTTCCTAATCCATGGGTTTATAAACAATAAGCAGAAAAACTTTTGTTCTGAAACTCAAATGGTAAAGGCGAGATTTCCCAATTCTTAGAGCGGAGGGCACATAATGTAAAGCAGACAGAAAACGGGCCGTTACCCTCTAAGTCAGGCCCATAAAGTTCGATGCTTTAAACACATTTTGAATGTATACCTTACAAGCTAAACATGGATATATTGTGAAGCATGTTGGGGCTAGCAGATGTATTACTTGGGCTAAGAAAGACGCGGCCCAGCAAAGCAAATAAATGGACCTAGCGAATTGATCCATTATTTAGATATGGTCTAATTGGATAATCCATCAAATGTGAGTGGGGAGACTTGATTTCGAATCCAAGAGGTCCGAAAAAGCAACCCAAAATTGTTTTATTTCTTTACATTCTCATCCAGTCCTGCAAACAATATATTAGGCCCGTTATTACAGGCTCATCCTGCAAACATAAAGAAATCACAGGCTCATCCTTTTAATGCCTCTATTTGAATTTGCAATAAAGAAATCATAGGTCCCTGTTACCAGGCTCAGGATATAATTTGTTGAACATCTGACTTGACAATCCAAGCTCGGGGAATTTTAATCTTAGTCTGCCTAGGGTGAGGTGCTCACTTTTAGCTCTGCTGACATTATTAGGCGGTCCACCCTTGTGATGCTTATGGATAGGAGACGGACAACTTAGATTAATCGGTTGTGACAAACTCTTTTTTTTTTTTTTTTTAGTTGCTTTCTTTTTATCTGCTTGTCAGAATTTATTTTTTCCCCCTTTTTTTTATATTTATTTTTTTATTAATATTCATTTTTCGCACCCGAAGATGGTTCGCACTAAACAAACAGTGAGACTCAGGTCTGAGGTTCTTGGTCCTCGCTCAAATGAAGTAATTGCCAGATGTGTTCCCACCCGACTCAAGGAAAATGATGTCAAATCTTTTGAAGCTAAATTATCCCTTTCACCCGGCTGGAGGGTTGCACTTCCTTCAAGTTCAGATGTTTCTTTTGCCCTGGCTCCTTATGAATCTTTCGCTTTTCATGAGGTTCTTCTAGACATGGGTATCACTTTTCCATTGCCTCCTTTCATTATGGCCTTTTTAAAGGCTAACAAATTATCTCCACCACAACTGCACCCCATGGGATGGAGATTTCTCATCGGTTTTTATCTTCTCTGTCATAAAGTGAAGGTCATTCCGACTGTCAACCTCTTTCATCTTTTATACCTCACAAAGGCATGCAAAGATAAATCAGGTCGTTTTCTCCTCCAAAAGACCGACTTTGGTGAGAAACACTCACCTTAATCGATGATCTTCCTCCCATTGGTAATTATGAAGATAAATGGTTGCTTATTTACCCTCCTGCTGACATATGGAAAGTTGCTCATCCTTGGAGCTGGGTGTGGGTTAGAAAGGGTATTACTTGGCCGGTTCGTGCTTCTCTCTTAGTGAAGTATTCAGTCGAGATTGATATGTTGCGTAAAACGAAATGTTATTTAAGTAAAATTTTGACACCATCCAATCTATCTGCCACGGGTTGGGGAGTCTCTTCATGTCTTCCTTTCATTAACGAAGCTAACTCTTCTTCCTCTACACATTCAGATCGTGAAACTCATAATAATCGAAGTTCTTCCGATTCTTCGTCGGATTCTTCATCCGATTCATCCAGGGGTTCCTCATCTAAGGGCAACATCGAAGATTCTTCGTCTGAACGTGAGATCCTTCCTTTAGAAAATATTTTACCACATAATGTTGATATCCCTTCTAGTCATACGACTTCTTTATCCGACAACGGTGACTAATTAAAATAATTTTTATATGTGATATTATATATGATTCTCGCCTTTTCAGAATATAGATGTTTACTGACAATTTTCTTTTGTAGGCATGACTCCATCAGAAAACTCTACCACGATCCTATCACCATCATTGTTGTTGTTATTATTATTATTATTATTATTATTATTATTATTATAACTATTATTAAAGATTCAAAAAATGGATTAATATTGTGCTTTTTAAAAGCATATAGCATTTTTCAGTGAGTAATTTTCACATTTTAAAAAAACTAATAGTCGGTTTTGCTTACTTATATTTTCTGGATAGACCCAAAAAATAGAAGTGGGGAGCAACTGATATAACCTATGGTATAAATCAAGGGTTAACCTAAATATAAGCTGAACGTTAATATATTTATAACCTGAGAATAAGCTTAAGGTTAACCTAAGAATAAGCTTAAGGGTAAACCTAATATAAGCTAAGGTTTATCATCTATCTCTCAACATTTATTATGTGTATTAGTCAAGAGCTCCTACCACCTGGCAACCCACTTCACAAGCAGTTATAATGAACGTGGAACGTGTTGTTTCACATCAGGTAACTTCCACGCTGAAGCTATAAATAGCTTCTCCTTCAATGATACAGGGGTTGGTTCTTTGATAATCAGAGCTTATACTATTTTTACAGCAATATAATCAGTATCACCAGATAACTTTGGCATCAGAGTGTTTGTGGGAAGAACACCCTTCCCACACTGTAACAGGTACCTTGCTGAAGGAGAGTCATAATTTAACCACTACCGGCATTCACTCTCGGAGGCACCCTCGTCCGGTCAACCCTCAATCTTCCAGTAACACCCCTTGACGATCGATCTTCCCTTAACAAATTTACTGCTGTATCGTGGCTACAACAGTTTCAGATTTTACCCTGGTTTGCTAAATACTGATTCTGTTGACATGCCGGGGGTAGCTTCTAGGTTGATGATTTCCTCTATTCTCCCTCGTGATGAAGAGAGTTACTGCAAGGATTTATGTGACAACCTTGATATGGCTGAGCGCAAGATCGTTGAAGTATGTATCTATATAAATATGTACTTTATCATATGCGTTTTATTTGAATATAACTCATTTTCTTTATTTTGATGGTAGGGTTCTCAACGTGCTTCAGTGGCTTTCGGGTTTGCCCGAAAGCTAAAACAGACGGTTGAAAACCTTGAAGGGAAACTTCAAGAGGTTGAAGGGAAGCTTCAAGAAAGTCGGAGTTTAAATGTGAAGCTTCAAGACCGTATTAAATCATTGGAAGCTGATCACGTGAATCTGAAAGCCGTGGAATCCAAATATGCAATTCTGAGCAATGATTATGAGAAGCTAGATAAGCAGAATTCCCTCCTTAAGAATGATATCAAGAAGCTTGAACTGAAGTTAGCTGATGAGACTAGCATGGTGCAGAAACTGAAGAGTGACCATGCTTCCATTCGTTCTACCGCAGTTCGTGAGTATAGGGAATCCAAAGATTGTTACGAGAGAAAATGTGTAGCCGGGGTCAGCTTCTCCAAGATAGGTTTTTATCTCGCCCGGCAGATTCTTGAGCAGGAGGATGGTCATTCTCATCCCGAATTAGTTTTTTCAAAAACGGAATCTCTTTCCCACCATACCAATTGGAAGAATTTTGATCCGAATGAGGAGGATAGTGCTACCTGTGTAAATAAAGGCTTGTTTGATGATCTGAAGAACCTTGGTGGACCTTGGGAATTCTATGGGAGGAATGGAGTCATGGGACCTTCAGATATAGTCCCAGATGATGAGATATCGGCTTTGCAAGATTTAGATGAGGATCATGGTGCTGATGATGAACCTTCTGCCGATGTCGATCCTGCATCTTAGATTTCTATTCGCTATTTTTTTGTTCTTTATATATTTTAAGAATTTATTGACTTGGAATTTTTTATTTATTTTATTATTTACCTTCCTTCCTGTTTAATGTTAACCTTCTTTCATAGTTAACGCTAATCGCTCCCCAATCACAAACAATTTTTATTGAATTGAGTGTGATTTTTCATAAACTTATACCTGGAAATTTTTTCACACTGTACGTTTGATCTTTTATAAACTGCTTGCATTATGGTAGCAAGCTTTCTTCCCTCTTAGAAGATAAGCTTGTTAGCCTATCATATGTCGTAACAGCCTTGAAGAATTTTTACTGCGTGCATCATGGCAGCAAACTTTCTTCCCTCATAGAAGATAAGTTTTTTGGCCTACCATATGTCTTAACAGCCTTCGAAAAGAATATAAGTATATGTGTCTTCCCTCATAGAAGAAATGTTGCAAAGTTTACGTCTTCCCTCATAGAAGAACGTTATATCTTTTCTCATGGAAGAGATATTACGAGAATCGTATCCTCCCTCATAGAAGAGCGTATTTTAGCTTGATTACAAACGGTTTATCTTTAGCAAATGCATAAGATTATCGTCAAAGATAATTAAATATAGCAACATTGTCGAAAAATTAAAGGTATGGCACGCGATATTTTTACGTGGAAAACCCCAATAAGGGGAAAAACCACGGGCCCGCAATCACGGCACCATCAAATTTATTGATTCATAATAACAGTTACAGAATACAAGTGCTCTGAAAATAGAGCTTCAGATGATTTGCATTCCAAGTTTTTCCAATCTTCTTTCCTTCTAAGGTTTCAAGTTTGCAAGTGCCTGGCCCAACCATTCTTCTTATTCGATATGGCCCCTCCCAATTTGGACGGAGCTTCCCATCTTCAAGGTGAGCATTGGTTATGGCTGTCTTTCTCAAGACAAGATCTCCTTCTGCGAATGGTCTTTCTTTCACCTTAGAGTTGTAATAGCGAGATACCCTTTGTTGATAAGCTGCCAGGCGTATGCATGCTTGTTCTCTGTGTTCCTCTAAAAGGTCTAAGTTGGTACAAAGTCCCTCAGAATTGGCCTCTTCATCAAACTCGACCATCCTTGGTGAAGATGCACCTATCTCGACTGGGATCAAAGCTTCCGTTCCATACACAAGGCTGAATGGGGTTTCTTTCGTAGAGACTCTACTTGTAGTCCTGTATGCCCAAAGTATGGATGGAAGTTCGTCTACCCATGCTCCTTTTGCTTTGTCCAGACGCATTTGCAAGCCTTCCTTGATGGTTCGATTAGCTCTTTCTACTTGACCGTTGGCTTGCGGGTAGGCTACTGAGGCATAGCTTAGTTGGATGTGAAGGTTTGCACAGAGTTGTTTTAATGCATCACAATCGAACTGTTTTCCTCTGTCTACTACCAAAGCTCTTGGAATCCCGAATCGGCATATGATGTCTTTCCAAACAATTCCCTCTATCTTTTTTGCAGTGACACTGGCTAAAGGCTCAGCTTCCACCCATTTGGTGAAGTAATTAGTTGCTACCATTAAAAATTTTCTTCCTCCTGTTGCTTGTGGGAAAGGTCCTAGTAGGTCCAATCCCCATTTGGCGAAAGGTGTTGGTTCAATAGAGCTTCTGAAAACTGAAGCAGGAGCATGCTGGATGGGAGCAAATCTCTGACATTTATCGCATTCTCTAACCTTTTTCAGCGCGTCATCTCTTAGTGAAGGCCAGAAGAATCCAGTTCGCAAAACCTTAGAGGCTAGTGCTCTAGCTCCCAAGTGCTGTCCACATATTCCTTCGTGTATTTCCGCTAGCACCTCCTTTGCTTTGTCTAAACCAAGACACCTGAGAAGTGGCAGGGAGAAACCTTTCTTATATAGAATATCTCCAATCAAGGTGAATCGAGCTGCTCTCATTTTTATCTTTTTAGCTTCGGTGGAATCAGTGGGAAGCTCTCCTGTTTTCAAGAATTTTATAAATGGGGTTCTCCAGTCTTGTTGCTCCATAATACATGCAACCACTTTCTCTTTTATACTTGGTCTTTTGAGTTCTTCGAGGTGCACGATTCTTCCCTTGGTGTCTAAAGACGAGGCAAGTTTGGATAATGCATCTGCGTGGGCATTAGAACTTCTATTAATCTGCGTCAACTGGAATTCTTCAAATTCTTGGGACAAGGATTTGACCTTGCGAAGGTATTGGATGATAACAGGTTCTTTTGCTTCATATTCTCCATGGAACTGTTGAACCACCAATTGTGAATCACTATGAGCTGTTATCCTCTTCACCTGTAGCTGTTGGGCTAGCTTCATTCCAGCAATAAGAGCTTCATACTCGGCAATATTGTTCGAGCTTGGAAAGTTGAAACGCAAGGCATACTCCAAAGGATCTCCTTCGGGGGATATGATCACTATCCCTGCTCCACTACCAGATGAACTAGATGCTCCATCGACAAACAATTTCCACATGCTTGCAACTCCTTCAACTGACTTTTTCTCCCCTGTACATTCTACAATGAAGTCAGCTAAAGCCTGCCCTTTGATTGCTTGCCTTGGTTCGAAGGTGATGTCATATTCGCTTAACTCTATTGCCCATTTAGTGAGGTGCCCTGAACATTCTGGCTTTTGTAGGACTTGACGTAGGGGTTGATCTGTCAATATTATCATACGGTGAGCTTGGAAGTAAGGCCTTAGCTTTCGAGACGCCATCACTAATGCAAGTGCAACTTTCTCAGCAAATGGGTATCGAGGTTCAGCGCCCTGGAGGACTTTACTGACGTAGTAAATAGGCTTGTCAATCTTTCCTTCTTTCTTCAATAATACTGCGCTCAATGCCACATTGCTGACCCCTAAGTACACAAACAATGATTCTCCTGGCTCAGGTCTAGTTAGAAGGGGTATCTCTTTCAAATATTCCTTCAATTCTTCAAATGCTTTCTCACATTCTGGGGTCCACTGAAAGTTTTTTGCAGCTCTCAACGTTTTGAAGAATGGAAGACTTTTCTCTGCTGACTTGGATAGAAATCTATTTAAAGATGCTATCCTCCCTGTTAGGCGTTGCACTTCCTTGATTGAAGCTGGAGGCTTCATATCCAGTATAGCTTGAACTTTCTCGGGGTTTGCTTCAATGCCTCTCTCTGTGATCATGTAGCCTAGGAATTTTCCTGACTCCACTCCGAACGTACATTTATTTGGGTTGAGTTTAATGTTGAAGCTTCTCAGAATGTTAAATACTTTAGTGAGCTTCTCAATATGTGATTCTTCCTTCTTGCTTTTAACGATCATGTCGTCCACGTACGCTTCCATGGTGTTACCCAATAAAGGTTTAAACACCCTATTCACCATTCTTTGATAGGTTGCCCCAGCATTTTTAAGTCCGAAGGGCATCACTCTGTAACAGTACGTCCCCTTATCGGTGATGAATGTAGTCTTCTCCTCATCCGAAGGGTTCATCTTTATTTGATGGTACCCCATGAAAGCATCTAAAAAACTAAACAATTCATATCCTGAAGTCTGGTCCACCATCTTGTCGATTTGAGGGAGCGGGTATGAATCCTTTGGGCAAGCTTTGTTCAGATCAGTGAAGTCTATGCAAATCCTCCACTTCCCATTTGGCTTTTTTACCATCACAATGTTAGCGATCCATTCAGGATATTGAACTTCCCTGATGAAGTTAGCTTGGAGTAGTTGTCTATTTCTTCTTCTATGATTCGTTGCCTCTCCGGTGCTACATTCCTCTTTTTTTGCTTGACTGGTTTTAGTTCTGGATCAACATTCAGATGGTGAGAAGCTACCTCTAAATCAATTCCTGGCATGTCAACGGGTGTCCAAGCAAAGACATCAACATTCTTTCTTAGGCAATCTATCACTTCATCCCTCACTTCTTTTTGCATTCGTGTCCCAATGTAAGTGATTTTGTCTGGATCGTCTTCTTTCAGCCTTATGGGCTCAACTTCTTCAACTGGCTTAGGCTTATTCTCTGATTCTCCCTTTCCCGAGATTGCCAGTGTTTCCCCTCTTGCAGTCTGCTTTCCCTTGATGGAGGATATGTGACAAATGCGAGCTTTTTTCTGATCGCCTCGGACTTGACCTATTCCATTGGGTGTAGGGAATTTCACAAGTAGATAATTTGAGCTGATCATGGCTCCCATGTCATTTAGTAACGGTCTTCCAAGGATTACATTATAGGCCGGAGATGTCGACCTAACCACCATAAAGTTTGCCATCCTTGTGGTACTACAAGGATCTTCTCCTAGTGTGATTGGTAGCTGGATCGACCCTGCTATTGGGACAGCTTCATTCGAAAAACTAAACAGAGGGGCTTGCACTTTTTTCAGCCTATCGAGGGATATGTTCATCTTCTCAAAACAATTCCAGTAAAGGAGATTGACGGAACTTCCAATATCAACAAGGATTCTCTCCACTGGGAACTTCATTATGATGGCCGAAATGACCACTGCATCATCATGGGGAGTTACCACATTTCCTTGATCTGCAGAGGTAAAGGTTATAACTTCCTCATCGCGGATCTTCATGACATTGTTCACTTCATAAGCTTGTCTCGCATAGGCTTTTCTTGAAGCTGAAGATCCTCCTGCCAAGGTCTCCCCACCTGAGATGACATTTATTGTTGGATGAGCTGGCTTATTATCTAACGCAGACGCTTTCTCCTTCCTATCTTCCTTTGGCTTAGCATAACTGCGGTCATCCTTCCCTCTGTTGTTTTGATATCTTTCCCTTTCTGAGTATGAGGGTCTCTCTTCCCTCCATCTTTCGGCATACACAAATCTTCCAAGCTTCCTTTGACGTACCAAGGTTTCAATTTCGTTCATTAATTCTCTACACCTGTTTGTAGAGTGACCATGGGTTTTATGAAATCGACAGTAAGCATCAGCAAACTTTCCCATTGTCCTGTCAGTTTTTGGAGGAAATGTGAGTAGCCCTGACCCTTCTATTGCTGCAAGGATATTGGAGCGAGGTTCAAGTAAGGGTGTGAAGCTCTCAAATTTTAACTTGGGGGCACGACTCCCCTCTTTCCCTTTTCCATTTTTCTTTGCTTCCTCATGATGCTCATCCCTTTCCTTTCTTTTCCTATCCTGGTAGCCTCCAGTTACGTTCTTCATGACATCTTCAGAAAGGATGAATTTGCTAGCTCGACTGAACAACTCCCCAAGAGTAGAAGGCTGATCATAAGAAAGGGATTTTTGGAAATCTCTCGACCTTGTTCCTTGAAGTACTCCAGCCACCGCCATTCCTACTTGAAGATCATGAATCTCCAAAGTTGCAGCACGGAATCTCTCAATGTAATCCCTTAAACTTTCTCGTTCTTCCTGCTTGATGGTAAGAAGGTATGTAGCATCCTTCTTTTTCCTTGTATTGATGATGAAAGCATTTATGAACTCCTCCCTGAGTTGATCAAAGCTAGAGACGGATCCTTCTTTCATGCTGTTGAACCATGTTCGAGCATGTTCCGTTAAGGTGAGGGAGAAGGCCCGACACATGATTGCATCTTCCCATCCATGGAGTAGCATAACAGCTTCATAACTTTGCATATGGTCATGGGGATCGCCTTTGCCAGAGTATGTAGCTAGTTGAGGCATTTTGAATTTCTTTGGGAGGGGTTTCTTCATTATCTCATCAGTGAAGGGGACTTTTCTTCCTGGCTGCTCTTCACCTGCAGGAACTAGCTTTTTCTGTTCTAATACTTCCTCAATCATCTTTTTCAAGTCTCTGGTTTCTACTACGCTGAATGTGGATTCCTCATTATTCCTTCTTCCTGTAGTATGGAGGCCTCCTTCTCTGAAAGTACTCTCCACCACTTCATAGTACGCATCATTTTTCTTGCGATTGTTGTGCTGTTCTACCCTGTCGTGTGAAGGGTGTGACACTTCATCGTCTTCAGGATGATGAGGCTCTATATGATCTTTTCCCCTAGGCTGTAAATGTGGGGGAAGCTTATCCTGAGGATGAGTTTGCTGAATAAACGTGAGTAAACTTTCAAGCCGGCGGTTATTATCCTCAAATTTCCTCTTGAGAAATTCATATTCTTCCAAGGGTACAGTTGGTGGGACAACTCCCGACCCTCCGGGACGAATGGTGCCTTCTGGATGGCGTCGAGCAGGGTGAATTGTGCCTTCTAGATGGCGTCCATGTTCACTATCATCTTCTCGATCAGGTACCTCTCGTGGTTCACTGTGAGTATGTTCTGGATGATTGGCCTGAGAAGGTGCAACTTGAGATCTCTTTGGAGGCATCTTACTCCCGCAAAAGAAACTGAAGATGCAAAGAAACTAGAGATGGCTTTTTGATCGATTTCCCACAGACGGCGCCAACTGTTGTAGCCACGATACAGCAGTAAATTTGTTAAGGGAAGATCGATCGTCAAGGGGTGTTACTGGAAGATTGAGGGTTGACCGGACGAGGGTGCCTCCGAGAGTGAATGCCGGTAGTGGTTAAATTATGACTCTCCTTCAGCAAGGTACCTGTTACAGTGTGGGAAGGGTGTTCTTCCCACAAACACTCCGATGCCAAAGTTATCTAGTGATACTGATTATATTGCTGTAAAAATAGTATAAGCTCTGATTATCAAAGAACCAACCCCTGTATCATTGAAGGAGAAGCTATTTATAGCTTCAGCGTGGAAGTTACCTGATGTGAAACAACACGTTCCACGTTCATTATAACTGCTTGTGAAGTGGGTTGCCAGGTGGTAGGAGCTCTTGACTAATACACGTAATAAATGTTGAGAGATAGATGATAAACCTTAGCTTATATTAGGTTTACCCTTAAGCTTATTCTTAGGTTAACCTTAAGCTTATTCTCAGGTTATAAATATATTAACGTTCAGCTTATATTTAGGTTAACCCTTGATTTATACCATAGGTTATATCAAAATGAATTGCTTTAGTACAACATAAACTTCAATTCCACACGTCAAGTTTTTTTTTTTTTTTTAAATGCCTTTTTGTATCTAATAATACTTTTTTTTTCTGTCTATTTATGAAAAGAAAGTAAAAATTTATAAATAGTTATTTAAGAGAAAATAATTAAGGTTTTCATAATGAAAATTATGATGAATAATTACATTTTCTTTTTCTTAAATAAAGATAAGAATAATTAAATTGGAAAAATAAATACTTATAAGTGTGATAACATATTACCCTATTACATTTAGTTAAAGAAATAAAATATTTTCTTATAAAAATATTGATTGTTAATGTGAAAAACCCCAATGATACAATTATCATTATAGTTATACATATATTAATTTCAATGTGTATTACTATGAGTTGAGATGGAAAGTATTAGTAGATTTTTAATTATTTTCAAAGAGTGCTATAATTTATATCTCAAATGATATAATTATTTTTTATTTTTTTTAATTTGTAAAAAAGTTTTGAAAGAAATTTCCCTATCCTAATTCCTGGCTTATCAAATTTCATTACTCTATGAAAGCTACATATACCCACATAAGTTTAGACAATAATAAGTGCAATAAATATTAGAGTCCATTTCCAAACATTTTTTCCTTGACTAAGCCCACTTACAAATTAGCTTATTCAGAATAATAATAATTATAATAATATTGTTTTTTTTTTTTTTAAAAAAAAAAAAAAAAAAAGGGAACATAATTCCCACTTTAAAAATTTCATACCCCAAAATATAGCTTTCATTTTTATCCCAATTTGGACCATTTTTCATCTTTCAATTATTGCTTACCTCTTGAAGTGGTTGTACAAACAAATTATTTGGCTGACTATCAATAGTAAAATAACAACGTACATATTAGGTAGAAACTGAAAATTAATTAGATGTATGAGCAGGAGGAGGAGGAGGAGAATTATTTTAATATGAATCAATAAAGGTAATTAATTTTCTGTCTGGCGTCAATAAGTCATTGTCATGCTAATCTATTAAAATTTAGAGCCAAAATCATGACCGACATACCAACACGATGTAACGTCAATTTCGTCTAATAAAAAAACGGATATCAGTAGGGGTAAGCATTATTTAGTAAAACCGAATACCAATACCGAACCAAACCGAAAAAAAGTTTGGTTCGGTTACCGAATATTTTCTAGTTTGGTTTGGTAGCAATTTTCTAAATATTTTGGTATTCGGTTTGGTTCGGTTTTCCAGTAAAAAATTGGGTTTAACTAAAACCGAACCGAATTATTTTATATATATATATTTATATTTATATTTATATTGGCTGGGCTTTGTATAAGTCCATTATTACCAAGGCCCAACTCTCCCAACCCAAATCCAGCCAAATCATGAATTAATGAATTAATGGTTAAATTAATTGCCCTACAAATCATTTTCAAATATTTTCTTTATCTATTTTTTGTAAAATAACAAATTTTGATAATAACCGAACCGAACTAAAAAATTTCGGTTTGCTTGGTTCAATTTTTACCCTTGTTTGCTCTGATTTGGTTCTAATTGTTACATATAGTTTGGTTCGGTTAACCGATAATTCGGTTCAGTTCGGTTACCGAACTGACCGATGCTCAGCCTTACATATCAGTGACGTAGCAAATACACGTACAACACTATACAGAATAAAATTGATATTCAAAAATAGTTGGAGCTATCAAGTTGCTCCGCTGGTAGGTCAAACATGATATTGACTTCTCACCTCTTTGAGCTCCAGAATTTTATGGATTCGGTAACTTTCATATACATATCCAATGGTCAAGTTAGTAAAGTAATTTCATACCAAATTATGCAAAACAAAATCATATAGCTAGCGAGTATACCGGAAACTGTAGTCAAATTTTATAATAAGCAAAAGATCATCATTGAAAGCCAGAAGAATATTCATTCATACATACATCAGCAGGAACATACCAGTAATCATAAACATCAAAAGCTAAATTTTGAAATCAATTCTAACTTCAGTTATTTACATATTTACACTGGATATTACTTTTGCATATTGACTTAGACAAACAATCAATTATATGTTAGCATTAATTAACCAATTCATATGTACTTAAAAATGGATTCATATGTCCCTTAAACTCGGTAATTCATATAGTTTGAAGGATAAATGAAGTAGTACAAAGTAAAAAATACTTAAATATTGCAATTAAAAAACGTTACATGTAAAAATACTCGCTTAAATATCATAGCTAAAGCAGGTTAAGTTGACCGTTCAGCTAACGTTTGGAACGTGGGATCTTAAAATTGAATCTAATGAAGACCTCATGCGACCTCATAAACTTTACCCAAAAAAAAAGAAAGAGCAAGCCACGTTAAGCACCTTTTTTTTTTCCCTATGCAATGTTTATTTTTGTCATTTTTATTAACAAAAAAGGCTTTATACATCAGTTACTCCCAAAAGCTGTCCTTAATCGTCTACTGCTATCTTGAACTTTGTAAACTTCTTATTTATCCCCCACATAACCCTCTCTAAAGGAAGAGTCGAATTGAGGGGTTTAACTGGATCGATTTTGCCAATATTATGGGGCTAAGTGGTCGATTGTCTAAGCTGAGGGGGGCAAACTATACGTTTGCTAAGTTCAAAGTGACAGTAAACGATTAAAGCCCACTTGAGGAGCAATTGATAAAAAAAAAAAAAAAAGTGAAAATTCAAGCCCATTTGGCCATGAGAGACATGCCACCAGCACCAAGAAGAACAGCAACATAACACTTAATTTGAAGCTTGATACTTGCTTGAAGTTTAGAGCCCATAAAATCGGCAGAAAGAAGATCAACCAAAGCCATATAAATCAAAAGCCCAGCTGATGAAGCATTGAGTAATCCAACGGTGATTAAAGCAGTTGGGCTATTCTCTTTGTAAGTATTTGATAATGCAAGCCCAAGCCCAATTCCAAATGGTGTTGTGATTGAAAAAAAAATTGCCATTATCACCTTCTTCAATAGCTTGTATTCTGCCTGTAAAATGCAACCTCCAAGTCCCATTCCTTCAAACATTTGATGGAAGCAAAGTGCTGCTATTAGACCCTTTATTGAACATGTGTTGTTTGATGCTCCTAGTGATAGCCCTATCACCACTGAATGGACTATGATTCCCAGCTCCAGCACCTGCATCCATGATCCAGTAACGTAACACGACCGGTTACATATGAATAACTTAACGATCCATAAATGGGTTCAGAGTGAGTTTCTGGAGAAATTTCAGGTTTTTCAGTTCAAAAGTCAGCATCTAGTCCTCATATGTATATAAGCATGCACATCTGATGTATAAAATAATATACACATGGTTTGTATAGCCAATAAACAAATATTCTCTCCGTCCCAAGAACATAAACAAAAATGTGTTGACACACCAAATAAGAAAATATTAAATATAATTAATATTTTTTTAATATAAACGAAGTAATTTAACGCATTGTGAATTTAATTTATTGTAAATTTAGTAATTTCAAAGCATAATAAATTGAAATACAATATAAAGGTAATAGTTAATTATAGTTAAGAGAGGGATTGTATATATTTCAGAAGACACAAAAAAAGTAAATTTTTACTTATATTGGTGGAATAGAGAGAGTAGATATTATGATACATAATTCATACTTTTCCTGAGATTTAATCAAACATTAACATTTGGTTTCAAATAAATTCGAACTCTCAACCTCTTATTACAAGAAGAGAATTTTAGCATACGGATCACTTTTGTAAATAGTTATCCCGTAATTTTTGCGATTAATAAGTACGGAAGACTTAGTGATTTGTCCCCCTAACTTTTGAAAAGACAGCAATATGCATATATAAAAAATAATTTTTTTATTTGTTTCAGAAAGAATAATTACATTGACAATAGAAGAATTTGGAATATGCTCCCTTTTATTTATTCTTTTTTTAAAAATAGTTATACATAGCTAAAAAAATATATAGTTGACTCTCATGTTGCCATAATAAAATTTTATTTTTAGGATAAGATTGAAATCTCCGACGATAATACTTACTTAGGTCCCATTTGGAAAACAATTCTGGGTCATTCCACCTAAAGTACTCTTTCAACAATTTTGAATTAGTCTCAAAACTGTCATAAAATTCTAATTTGCATAACTTCAATTTAGTTAAATTCTAAAATCATTTTAACTTTCTTTTGTCGGAATAGTCATGTGAAGGCATAAACAAATTCCAAAAAAGTCAACAATTGTGGTAAAGATAATTTTAAAAACCAGTCACTAAATTTAGCAATGAATTAAGCATTAGCGTAAAATAAGAAATAAATTCAAGAATCGAGTAAGAAAATCCGACCATAGCAACAACACGATAGCGAAGCAATTGTTGTCCGTTAACGGAAGCTTTGGTGTCATGTTGAAGATGACCATGAAAATGTCCATGCCCCCCCATATGCACGACTCCGACCTCTCTATCTTCTTGAATAGGATTATCCGCATCTGCTGCAATAGCAGTTCTTCCTTTCTTGCTATATACGCTTGTTGCCATAGAATCTACAATTAGTGTAGCTATAGCAGATAGCATAGCCGCAAAACCTGTAAATGGGAACTTATGCCATGGGTTTTCTTTCAAGCAACTGGACGATAACATGTCGAAAGAATCTGGCAAGACATGCATGAAACCAGTTGCAAGAATGATGCCGGATGCAAATGATTTAATAATCACGAATGTATTTCCATTCGGGTTCAGAGCCGGAATTGATTTTGAAAAAAGAGGCGCGGATACGCCTATCATACTTGTGACCAAAATCGAAGTTATGGCTATGATCTTCAACGGCAAAGCTTTCTTTTTGTTGTTACACGAGTTGTTTGTTTCTTCTTCACATTCATCACTCGCGCACAAAGCTTGAGGAGTGAAAACGGTGAGGATTATGGAGAAGATGAGGAATATTAGGGTTGTGGTATTTTTGGAGAAGACTACCATTTTTGAAACTTGTTTCTTTGCAATAATTAGATGTTTTTATGAGATGTTGATGCTGCTTAATTATGTACTTATGGATTTATATAGACAAATTTTTTCATAATAATTATTGAAAACCAATTATTTTAATTAATTCATCGGGAAAAGAATAGAAACAAAGGTTCAATATTAAAAATTGAAGCTAAGGTCATGGCGTGAAGCATGACTTCTGTTATAATTAATTAAGTTGTGAGTTCCTATTAATTCTCAAATTGTAATTAATTACTACTAAGTTTTTAATTTGGATTTTGAGAGTTGCTGCCGTACTGATTTCAGCAATTGTATACTGTGACAGTACATTCCGTGATTCGAGTACATTGGTAGGTTTATGAAATGGACATAAATTTATATACAAACCATAATGAATATTAAATTAATGAAATGTCTTTGACTTTTTTGGTTCGTAAAATAGAATATTTCGTATGCAATATGGAGTGAGTTCATTTTAGACGATGAAATTGTTAGAATATTACATTGATAAGAAGTGATGTATAAACGGTGTACCAAGTGGTACGAGAGCTACGAACTTTCCGGGTGAACACAGTTTAAACCCTAATGCTTTTAATCTCAATGTTTTACATAGAATTCATATATTAATTTGGGCATTTTATTTGCCAGTTGGATGAACTATACGAAATTGTTGGTTTTAGGTCCGCCTATGACATTTTGAAAAACAGGGACTAAACTGTAATTTGTGATAAATTACAGAGACCAAATATGTAATTTGGATTAATCTTATAAGTAGATGGAAATTGGGATTTTCTCTGTAAATAAAGAAGTTGTTTCTCTATTCCGGATACTAAGAAGAATCGTACAGATTTCATAGAATCGGGAAAAACACTTCCAGAGAGAAAACACGTAGAAATACAACTTTTGTTCGTCGGAAGAATTCACGGATATCGCCCGTACTCTGTGTATTCATATATACGTAGGAAATGCTACCACAACGATCCGGCTAGTTATGTGCTCATCAATCCGATTCGTAAACAAACTTCCGCTGCATATAAACTGTAAGTCCGTTTATTTACATTGTTTGTGGGATCTGTACATTAGTTGTACGGTCGTTTAATTATAAGAATGTGATTTCAGAAATTAATCAAATAGTTTTAAACACAAAAACCAAACAAAATATATATAATTAAAATAATTAAAACATATGGCTACTAAATGTAAACTCATGATAACATTGAAAAAAAAAAAAAAAAAGACAAACAAGTAATAAAATTCATGAATTAGTAATGTCTGTCTTTAATTAATTGACATTTTAACTTACGGATAAGATATGATTATTTAAACCATAGGACAACTTTGACCAGATATAATTAATTAAGATATCAATAAGTAATGTTAATTAGTAACAATATATTTTGTGAAAGAATGCTAAGCAAATTATATACATCATCAAAGACTTAATATATAACTTTGACTAGGTCATATTTTAGAAAATTTTATCCCTCCTCAAACAAATTGTTTCTGTGTGTGTGGCAAGAAGAATGCCATAACAAAACATGAATTTTTATATCTATAAATTATGATATTTTGATTTTAATTAATTATAATATCCGTATTATATCTTATATGAATTAATTCCATTTGCTCCAAATTAAAACAAAATATATAAGTATAATATTATATAGCTTGTGCCCTTCTATAGGCAAGCATCTGTAATCATGCGCTTGCATGTGTTTTGCACGTTCTTTTTTTTTTTTCTCTTTTTAATTTTTTGGCCGAATATATAGATACCCTGAACTTGGTCAAAAATATCTACTCCTCCCTGAACTTTGAAAATATCCTAATGCCCCCCTGAATTTCTTAAATTTGGCCCACTTTACCCCCTAAGTCTCATAAAAATCAGAGTTTGCTTTGAAAAGTCAAACGTGAAACAACCAATAATTAAGTGATACGTGGCAGCAATGGGGTAAATCGGGTCACTTTTTCAAAGTTCAGGGAGACATTAGAATATTTTAAAAGTTCAGAGAGGCAGTAATTGTTTTTTGACAAGTTCAAGGGGTTATCTCTGTATTTAGCCTAATTTTTTCACCAAAAAAAAAAAAAAAAACTATATATGCGTACTATTAAGTACTTGTTCATTTAAATACATAATGACAAATATATTTCGTTTATAATATATTTAAACAAAATCATGGATCACATGTAATTATGTAAATGTAAAATATTTCTGAAAAAAATTCGTTAATATTGACTTTTAGATTTAAATTAATCTAAATATATCATTTCTTATTAAAATCAATCATAATATAATATTTAAAATTACTAAAAAAAATCGGTACCTAACACAAGGATGTTAAAATAAAATATGAAAACACGAATATTACTAATTTTTTTTTTTCTGGTTACAGATAAAGAAAACCTAAAGAAAAGAAAAAACAAAAAGGAAATAAAGATATTTATATAAGAAAATTACATTTGAAAATTCTCACACAGTGAATTTATTTATATTTTTTTTTTTTGTGACATCTCAAAATTCCAAAGAATATGATAATACAATATTCTTTTTGCTATATTGTACTTTTTATTTTATCAATCATAAGACAAATTGGAATAAACTTGTACCACTAAACATTATAATTATCAATATAAAATTTAAATAAAATATCTTGGCTACACCAACTACTGAAAATTAATATAATTATAATTTTTAATTAAATGCAAATATCAGTTAGAAAAATGTACTTCAACATCTAATTATAAAGGTTTAAATTATATGTGTTGCGAATATTCCTTCATTTATTATAATATTTAACGAAATTAACGTATGGTTTTAAGTTTGTCTTATCGCACGTCATACTGTTTACTTTTGGAGTTAATAGAATACTTTAATGTACTATATGTACGGTTTAATTTAATTTAATTTAGTAGTTTGTTTATGTATTAATTACTTCGGCCGCTATTGACTGTTTCACAATGGTCATTTTATAATATTAAGTAGGGGTGAGCACTATCCGGTTTAACCGAATATTAATACCGAACCGAACCAAACCGAAAAAAAATTCGGTTCGGTTATCGAATTTTTTTTGGTTTGGTTTGGTAACAATTATATATATTTGGTTATTCGGTTTGGTTCGGTTTTTCCGTAAAAAAATTGGTTTAACCGAAACCGAACCGAATTATTTTATATATATATATATATTAGGTTTTTAATATTCTAATTTACTTAATTGAATTTTATATTTCATTAAAAAATATAAAATGACTAAATAACAATTAATTACAAAAATAATATATAATGGTTCAATTAATTGCCCTAAAAATCATTTCAAATATTTTTTTTATTTTTTTTTTGTAAAAATACCAAATTTCGGTAATAACCGAACAGAATCGAACCGAACCAAAAAATTTCGGTTCGGTTCGGTTTTCATCCTGGTTTGGTTTGGTTCGGTTTTAATTATTACTGATAATTCGGTTCGGTTACCGATGCTCACCCCTAATATTAAGAGCATATTTGGTTCGACTATTAGCTGATAGTTGTTTGTTGTTCATTTAGTTATTTGCTGTTGCAGTAAGTTATTAGCTAATTCATTGATAACGTTTAGATGTCAAAAGACTAATATGAACATATATTTTATACCAATATATGGTATGAAAAAATATATCAACATACGACAGTTAGGGTTATCGTATCTGTTGAAGAACCATATTATACAATTAGTTAATTGTGGTTACTTAACCGGATCACATTAACTTTGGTTAATGCTGAAAGGGGTTAATTAACTATGATTAATTAATAGTTAAGATGGTTAGTTTGTTAGTTAGTTTGTTATAAGTTTGTTACAACTAATTAGAATCCCTAAATCCCTCTTTTACACTTGTATATAAGGAACCTATTATACTCATAATACTACTGTAATTTTTGAATCATAAATAAATTTACGTTTCTTTACATGGTATCAGAGCTGAGTCTTCACCAGCTCCAAGCTTCCGCAAACTAGGGTTCTTACCAACTCGATTTCAGAATGGTGAGAAAGAAGGGAGCTCGTTCAGGATTCCAAGTTCTTCAAGGAGAAAACATGAATCCAGAGCAAGCAGACAACGATGAAGATTTGCAGGATGAAAACGATGAGGATGGTGCGATAATGGAGCTACGAAATTCTGATAATCCAGGAATGACACTAGTAAGTTCTCCTCTCACTACAACTAACTACCTTTCCTGGATTAGGGCTGTAAAAATAGGACTTTCAGCGAAGGATAAGCTTGATTTTGTCCTGCGTGATGATTTAGAACCATCTGTTGATTCTAAGCATTACAAACGATGGAAAAAATGTGACAATATGGTTCTATCTTGGTTAATTGGCTCAATTTCGAAAGAGTTGGCTGATTCTTTTCTTTATGCCCAATCTGCGCGAGAATTATGGAAAGAACTAGAACAGAGATTTGGTGAATCTAATGGACCATTGATTTACCAAATCAAAAGAGAGTTAACGGGAATTGTTCAAGGAGAGTTATCTGTAAGTCTTTATTTTACAAAATTGAAGAAATTATGGGCTGATCTTGCAGACCTCCATCCTGTCCCTGTGTGTAAATGTGGAGAAATGACACAGAAGATGATTCAAATGGTTGAATCAGATCATTTAATGCAGTTTTTGATGGGATTAAATGACAGCTATGATTCCATCAGAGATCAAATTTTGATGCTGGATCCATTACCTTCCATCAACAAAGCTTATTCCATGATACAGAAAATGGAAAAGCAGAAGTTCAATGTTGAAGAAAAGCACAAAACACTTAATGGCATGCCTGGTTTTCAATTATCCAATGCCACAGTAGCAGCAGAAGCATAACATTTTTCTCCCAAAAACCATTCAGAAGGCCATAAGAAGCATAATGAGACTACTACAGACAAAGACAGTCTATTTTGTACTCTTTGTAATCGACCAAGACACACAAGAGAAACTTGCTTCAAGATAATTGGGTATCCCGAATGGTATAAAGCATCAAATAAAAATGCATCCAAGAGTGGAGGAAGAAAGCAGGCACATAATGCTTATTTGGCTCAAGGACCACAACCAGAGGAGGAATCAGATTACATGAAGCAACTCATTCAGAATGAGGTTCAGAAGTATTTGAAAAATCAAGTCAGCTCCAATCCTTCTAATATTACAGCAAATCTTGCTCAATTTTCTGGATTTGCAGGTAATGTTTTCTTAACCACAAATTCTGTTATCAATAATGAGTCATGGATTATAGACTCAGGAGCATCTTCCCATATGTGTGCCTATGCAAATTCTTTTGTTCAAATAGACTCTTTATTGCATCCGCAAGTGGTCCATTTACCTGATGGGAGTCAACAAACAATTACACATAAGGGGACTGTTTGTTTTACATCACATTTCAGTTTATATGATGTGCTTTATATTCCTTCTTTTAAATTCAATTTGTTATCAGTGGGCCAATTGTTAAGGGATGAGAACATAACAGTTGTGTTCTATCCTGAAAAATGTGTCCTACAGGACCTGAAGACTAAAAAGATTCTGGCAATGGGTTTCCTTCAAGAGGGGTTGTATAAGTTGACAAAGCAGTCTTTTCAACCACAATTGTTCAATATCAGTTCTTGTAATTTTGTTTTACCAAAGGATATTGTTTGCAATAATGTTGTTTCTCAAGACATGTTATGGCATTTTAAACTTGGTCATACTTCTTGGAAGAAATTACAACATATTTCTGCTATTAAATGTACAGCAGTTCAAGTTCCTTGTGATATTTGTCCTTTGGCTAAGCAACACAGGTTAGCTTTTCCTACAAGCACTACTGTCTCTACTGCTATTTTTGATTTAATTCACATAGATTTATGGGGACCATACCATGTTCAGACTACTTCAGGAGCTAAGTATATTCTTACTATTGTAGATGATTTCTCTCAAGCATTATGGACAATTCTGTTAGCTACTAAAACAGAAGTTGTTATGCTTTACATCAATTTTTCCTTATGGTTACTACTCAGTTTAATGTTTCTATCAAAATGGTTCGAAGTGACAATGGGACTGAGTTTTTAAACAATAGTTGTCAGACTTTATTTCAATCCCTAGGCATCATACATCAGAAAACTTGTCCTTATACCCCTCAGCAGAATGGGATAGCAGAGCGTAAGCATAGACACCTGCTTGATATGGCTCGTGCTTTACTTTTTCAATCTGGGTTGTCTACAATGTTTTGGGGAGAAGCTATTTTACACGCTGCTCATATTATTAATCTGTTGCCTGTTGAAAGTCTGAATTGGACAACACCTTTTTCTCGATTACACAAAAAGGATCCAGATTATGCTCATTTGAAACCTTTTGGTTGTTTATGTTATGTTACTAATGTCAAACCTAATAAAGATAAGTTTGATGCCCGAGCCTATAAAGCAGTTTTCTTGGGCTATAAACCAGGTCATAAAGGGTTCTTAGTCCTTAATTGTGATACTCAGATGTTAATAGTGTTGGGGAATTAATCACACAAAACAAAACGCAGCGGAAATAAAAGGATTAATCCCCACCAAGGACCCATATACATTGCATTGAATTGGAAGGAGGGTTAAAGAATTACCTTAATTCTTTGTAGGTTTTGAATCAATTAGGAACCAAAGTAGCTTCCCTCTACGGTTGATCCACACGGAGCAATTCATTCACCGCGTGCTAGCGCCGGGATTGAAGAACGATTCTTCGAACGAGAGAAGGCCAAAGTTTCGAAAACCTTGGGAGATGGAGAAGGGGAGATTTCGGCTGGCCCCTTGGAGGCTGCAGAAAATCTGCATCTTATGTTAAAAATGACTAGGGTTAGGGTTTTTAGGTTATAAAACTTCCTTTTATATATCCTTTAAACTTAATTATAATTATAACTTAATACCCTTATTAGTTATAATTATAAATTAACCCACACAATTTAATATTAATTCTCAATTAATATTAAATCAATTCCATTTTCCATCATACACATATGTATATTTGATATTATAATTAATTATATCTCTATATAATTGAATTATAATATGTAGCATACTTTATGCAATATTAATCATATTAATATTTATACACATATATAAATATATATATCATTATATATATATTCATTCTCTTTCTCATTCATAAATTATTATCCAATAATAATTTACACCCGAAAAGATGAACTTCATTTTGCTCTTTGTGTGTGACCCCATAGGTTCATATCAATTGGCAATAAGGAAATTACCATAATATCCTTATAAGTCATAAGCGGACTCTAGCAAGCCTTTATGACTACCCAATTAATATGATTGGAATGATCCAATACCTATTTATAGAATGTCATATTCCCTTTTGTCTCTTTGATATCATGATTAATCATAAGACATGGTATACTTGTCAATCTTATATAATTAATCATATGCTTTCTCGATCTCAAAGTAAACTGTTTAGACAAATCAATTGATACTCTATCAATTATTTGAGCACGGCCATGCATTTAACAGTCTTACTTATCGAGGGGCCCAGTGATATCGCTCTCTTGATAGAGAGGGACAAAATCCCATATCTGTCACTCACATCCCAAAGCATGAGTCATATTGTACCCAATCACAGCCTTTATAACTACTCTGTTACAAGCAGCGTTTGACTGCGTCAAAGCACAACATGAGTTCATCTCGGAATCAATGGTGACCTCAGGTCAAAGGAATCAGCTAATGACACTACTATAATCAAGATCAGTTGTGACACATGACCATGAACTTGATCTCATAGTGGGTCTCCAGTAACATGTTCTCTAACATATTACCCGTGAGTATAATCTGTATCTGTATACACTATATTCATCTTATGAATATCCATTATCACTCACACTAGTCTTAGTTTGTTATTATTCCCATAATAACAATCGACTAGGGATATTTAGAATAACACGATTTATTCATGGATACTTATCATAAATGCTAACATACAAACATAAATGATAATTTTAATCTACACTAGATTAATCTTAGAAGTCAAATTACATAATCCAATATTGGCCTTAGGGCACAATCTCCAACAAATAGTTTCTCGCGATGTTATTTTTCATGAAGCAGTTTTTCCTTTTAAGAAGGATGGGGTGGTTTTCTCTGATAACCTGTTTTCTTCTCACATAATCTCTGATGCTGAGTCACAGGTTTCCAATGATGCCATTTTACCTGTTTATCAACCTGTCTCCATGTCTCGTACTGGTAGAGAGTTGAAACAACCTAGCTGGTTAAATGATTTTGTTTCTGCAGTACAAGTACAGTCCTCTGCTGCTATTCCAGGTGTGTTATCTCCTTTTACTCCTCAACATCAGGCCTTTCTAAGCAATCTTACTGCTGCCCATGAACCCAAAAATTATAAAGAAGCCAGTCAACACCCTGCCTGGATGGATGCCATGAACCATGAGTTACATGCTCTTGAAACAAATAATACCTGGTCTTTATGTGATTTGCCCCCTAACAAAAGACCTATTGCTTCTAAGTGGGTCTTTCGAATCAAATATAAACAGGATGGTAGTATTGATAGATTGAAAGCTAGGTTGGTTGCAAAAGGTTTTAATCAGATGCAGGGGCTTGATTACACAGATTCTTTTTCTCTTGTAGCCAGACTCGTAACAGTGAGAATTTTCTTGGCAATTGCAGCTGCTAAGTCTTGGCCTATTCACCAGATTGACATAAATAATGCTTACCTTCATGGCTTTATTGAAGAAGAGCTCTACATGGTGCCACCAGAAGGGTATGTAAAGGCTCAACCAGGGCAGGTGTGTAGATTGATTAAGTCTTTATATGGCTTGAAGCAGGCAGGTAGACAATGGAACAAAGAAATGTCTTCCAAATTACAGGCTTATGGTTTTATTCGATCTGCTCATGATCACTGCTTATATACCAAATCTGTGGATGACAATTTCTTGGCTATCATACTGTATGTTGATGACTTGCTTATTACAGGTACTTCCGAGGCATTAATTATTGCTACTAAGGAGTATCTCCATGCTCAATTTACAATCAAAGATCTTGGACCAGTGAAATATTTCTTGGGCATTGAAGTTGCTCGATCTCCTACAGGTATTTTGCTATCTCAGAGCAAATACATAGCAGATTTATTGATTGACACTGAAATGACTATGGCAAATGTGGCATCTTCCCCTCTGCCCACTGGTTTTCAACCTCATATCCAGAGTAAGAAATTGTCTGATCCTAATACTTATCGTAGATTGGTTGGCCGGTTGTTATATTTGGGCTTTACCCGACCTGATATTGCTTTTCCAACCCAACAACTTAGTCAGTTTATGTCAGAACCAATGGAGCATCACATGGATGCTGCTTTGCATATTGTTCGATATCTGAAAGGTACCAATCAGTTTGGTTTATTTTATCCAGTACAAAATGATCTCACTTTATGCGGGTATAGTGATGCAGATTGGGTAGTATGCAAGCAAACCAGAAAATCTATTACAGGATATTGTCTCACCTTAGGAAATGCTTTAATTTCCTGGAAATCCAAGAAACAAGCCACAGTTTCAAGATCTTCTGCAGAAGCTGAGTATCGCAGCCTTGCTACTACAGCTTGTGAACTTAAATGGGTGACTTTTCTGTTAAAGGAATTCCATATCCCTGTCTCCTTGCCCTTGTCTTTGTATTGTGATAATACTTCAGCTATCTCTATTGCAGCAAATCCAGTTGCTCATGAGAAGACTAAACATTTTGATATTGATGTGCATTTCATTCGCAGCTACATTGAAGATGGATTTCTTGTTACTCCACATTTGTCTACTTCGGTTCAACCAGCTGATATTTTTACAAAACAACTTGCTCGAACTCAAATGATTCCTACATTGTCCAAGCTTGGTGTGGTTCAACTTCAAGCTTGAGGGGGGCATGTTGAAGAACCATATTATACAATTAGTTAATTGTGGTTACTTAACCGGATCACATTAACTTTGGTTAATGCTGAAAGGGGTTAATTAACTATGATTAATTAATAGTTAAGATGGTTAGTTTGTTAGTTAGTTTGTTATAAGTTTGTTACAACTAATTAGAATCCCTAAATCCCTCTTTTACACTTGTATATAAGGAACCTATTATACTCACAATACTACTGTAATTTTTGAATCATAAATAAATTTACGTTTCTTTACAGTATCATATTCGTGTTATGTTATTCAATGTATTTTACATTATCATGTATGAAATAAAAACAAAAACAAAAAAAAAATATTTGTATCAAACATATTGTGTCAATCGAGTTATTTTTATAAATCGTGTTGTCGTGTCAAAAATTACCACTTCTACCTGCACAATTGATATAATAATTGGTGAGCTTGGTAGACTAAAATTTTCAGGCTAGGCATACCAAATCTTAAATATATATATATATATATATATATATATATATATTAAAGAGAATGGATGGTCACCAAATAGTTGCTCTTATAATATGGTTATTCATGAATTTCTTTGATACAAGGATTTGTCAAGCGCATTAGGAGTCATTGGTGAAATGCGTGGCAAGGATTTCTCGGTAGATAACATCGTGGTCTCTCTAATAAAGAATAATGACAGTTCGAAATCAATGTAACTCTATCTTAATAGATATATTTTTCTTTTTTGACGTTTATATATAATATATGAAAAATACTAAACATTATGTAAGTAGAAAATATTACAAAAAAATAAAGTTAATATCTCAGACTCTATATTAACTATATTGAAAAATGTTTGAGGATTATTTATGAATGTGATGATAAAAGATATTGATTCCTATACGTAAATTGTTCTTTTACAATTTTTTTTAATTCATCTAAATTTTTTTTCAACATTTTTATGAGAAATATTTTATAAAGATAGACATATTTTTTAGCACCTAATTTTTTTTTTTTCAATGAAAATTATCTTTTTCTTATATATACTTAACATATTTTTCTAAATCAAAATCAATTGAAAAAATTAATATAAATTAGTCATAAATGGGTTGGGCTTAAATTATTCTCCTTTACTCTTTTTCTCCGTCTCCTTTCCTCTTCTCTCTTCCCCTCGACATTTTCTTTGTTTGCTCTCTCATCTCTATCGAACGGCTGTTTTGCTCTCTCCGGTGAACGGCAAATGGAAGGGCTCTTATATCGGCGTTCTTTCTCGGCTCTAACAGGTTAGGTTTTCGTCAATGACATCTGCATTTATAATGATTGAAAATGAAGTCCCTTTTGTATTTCATCTGTTTATTAGCAGTTGTGTTAATGATAATTGAGAAGTGAATGCAAATTCTAAATCTCATCATATAACATCCTAATTAATTAGGAAGACTCTTTTGTTTTTATTTTTTATTTTTTTTTTGTTGTAGAATTTTTGTTTAGGCAGTTTATACCATTGATACATAGTGTTGTGATTTAAGATTTTAGTTCTTTCATGTTTCAGCAGTAAGATACTGTTCCGTGTCCAAAATATGGAAGAAAGAGGCGTTTCAACGACATAAAAGCAGTCTAGTAGAAACCTCTTGCGCAACAACTTATCCAAAACCCTTCTGTGAGTGGCTAGCTGGAATTATTGATGGTGATGGAAGTATTGAAGTTAGTAAAAAAGGATGTACCTCTCTTCAAATTACTATGGGATTTGATGATCTACCACTGCTACGGTATATCCAAAATATGCTTTCTGGAAGTATTAAAATGCGATCAGGTGCTAAATCTTATCGTTATCGACTGCATCATCAACCTGGTATGATTAAACTAATGAATTGTGTTAATGGTCATATTCGAAATTCAGCACGACTAGCTCAACTCCATCGTGTCTGTCAAGTACTGGATATCCCTGTAGTTCTACCTATTACACTAGATGCTCAATCAAATTGGTTTGCTGGATTCTTTGATGCTGATGGTAACATTGATATCGGTATGAAGAATCGAGTACCTGAACTAAGTATTGGAGTAACTAATAGACTATTACAAGATGTAGAGTCTTATAAGGTAGTATTTGGAGGAAATATCTACTTTGATAGTGGTAGAAATGGTTACTATCGTTGGTCTGTACAAAGTCGAAAAGATGTTACCTTGATCCTAGATTACTTTAAATCAAGTACTTTCCGAAGTCACAAATCACGACGATTCTTCCTTATTGAGGAGTATTACAGACTTTACGATCTTGAAGCATTTAAACCTGACAATATTCACCATAAAGCATGGCTAGCTTTCCTAAACAAATGGAATAAGTTGGTGATGTAGTCCACCTTTCTTCAGTTCATCTGCTAATATTAGTAGAAGAGAGAAAAACCCTGCAGTTTACGCTCTAATCTGGTATCATAAGTCTTGTTGTTTCGACTTTTCTTAGGGAAACCAGTTTTCAGGTATCTAGGCATGGTTTATGCCATGATCGTTATAGTTATTCTTGGATTTCTTGTCCGGGCTCATCATATGTTTACTGTGGGCTTGGGCATTGATACCTGTATCTATGTTCTGTAAATCATACAATCCAATATTATTGATCATATTGTTCTCGTCTGGTTTGGTTTTTAGCATTTTATTAAGATATCTCATGACAGGTTTTGCCACAATTTATCTCCTAATTTTGCCGTTAACAGACAAGCAATTGCTTTACATCTATTTAGTTTGTATTGTATTTAGTTTTCATTTTGTTTGAACTCATATTTCCTTGCATGTTTTACTGATGTATCTTCAGTTTAATATATATTGAAATTTCTTAAACTATTCTAGGAATGGTATATCATACATGTAGTAGACAGATGCTAGGAAAGAATTGTTTATAATCTTGGTAATTTGATCATTAAATTGAATTATGGGTAATTGAAGAATAAAACATATATATTTTAGTTGATCTTGACATGGATTTTACATTTCTGGTTCATCTAAATCTGATTTCATAAATGGATGGAGGAGCTTTAGCACTTAATAGCTTGAATTCTCACTCGCATTTGTCTTAGTTAGGCTTGTTTAGAAACCAAGTATTTGCTTTACTTAGTTAAATGAACTGCTGGTAGATTTTGATAATGAGCTGTTGTTGTCGAAGTTTCTTTTCCTATGACTAATGCATTGGTCTTTCATGTCCAAATTTGATAGGAGTAGCTCAGCCAAACAGATAGGAGTAAACACACAAACACAGAACAAGTAACAGAAATGAATAATAGTCTAGAATGGTGATTCTCAATCTAAATCAAAGAGTAATTAGAACACAAATGACTAGAAAGTTAGGAAAACAATGCTAAAGATAACTCTATGCCGCAAGCACAACCCAGGGATATCTGTCTCTACTAAGAGTAGAATCCCTAAATCTCTAATAAGAGACCCAAACAAAAAAGATAATAAAAAAACTACTCTGATTCATTTCTTTTATTCTTGATCTGTCTTTTCTTTAGTTTTAATGGTATTATAGCAACTCTAATGGTTACAGATGCTTGCGTTCTCTAGATATTGTCTCAGAGCTTCTGTATGTTGTATTTTGTAATGTCTTAACTGGCTGCGAATGGAGTTAGTTTGCTGGCTGTTTTATGCTTAGAAATTCATGATTTTGTAATATAAGCCAGCAAACCAACTCAATTTTGCTGCTAATTATACACATCAGTAAAGATCATACAAAGGCTCTGAGTTGATTTGATACGTGTAGAACACTTGAATCACGCTGATTATTGAGTTAGTCTGCTGATTTTTTTACGGCTGCAACCTTTTATGAACTTTGTCATTTGCTCAGTTTGCATATCTAGGTACATGAAGTTTCACAGCAATTCAGATTAAAAATACACTTTTTAAATCATTTGACTGCTCACATGTTGTTCCAAACACATTCTCGCTGGTGAGGAAGAGTAATTTTTTTTCCAGTTTTTGTAAATGGTATTGATTGTCTATGTTTCTTTATCATAATGCCATTAATTTTTCTTTTGCTGTCAATTCATTATCTAACTTTGGAAGATGGCTGCAGCGAGAAGGAGATAGTTCTGCAGCGATTCAACAACAGCTATGCATGATTTTGAAGGATCTTTAGGAATATTCCCAGATTATGTCTTTAAGAGTTCAGGACATAGTTAACAATTTAAGAGAAATTGAAATTTGCGATATATAATTGTGAAATGCGAATTTCATGATATTAGCTAAATGATTCAAGTTAAACTACACAATGAGGACAAACACTGTTATTGTGATGCCTTGTTTTTAATTTATAAGTTGGTGGCTGTTGATCCAGGAGACCTTTCTGGTTTTGTGCATGTATTAGTCTGAAAAAAAAAAAAAAAAAAAGCACGTTGAGGTGATTACGGGTTCGTTTCCTGGGGAAATTCTTAGAATAAACTTCACTGACGAGAAGAAGCTTCGAATCAGTAGCTATAGAAGGAGTGGTGGCAAGCAGGGCAAGAAATATCTGACTCTAAAATAAAAAAGCCTTCCTTCAGCTGGCTCCGCCCTATCTATTCTATTTATTCATCTCTTTGAGCAATTCAGCCGGCCAACGAGCAAGGTAGGGTGTTCAAGGGCCACACATCAAGAAGAGCCTTTTTTGCTTCTGTGATCAGATTGTTCTTTCTTATCTTAAGAAATAATCAGATTATTTGGATTCTAATTTTTCAGATCTATTAATGTTCTTCCTGAGCTGGTTTATTATACAATCTTTGGTACCAGAATTCTGTTTCTTTTGTTCTTCGCACAATGTTTAAAATTTTGTGCCTGCCTATAAAATGTTGGAAACTAATGTTTCATTTTGATTTTTCAACATAGAGTCTTGTCTTGGACCAGATGAGAATTCCTCCTTTACCCTTCTTGTTGAATAGAAGACAGGTAGATAAGCATATGAATTATGGTTTTTCAATGATCATGTTGGTTTTGTCCAGTGTGACTGTGTCTGATGTCTTAGCAAGCTATGAGTTTTAACAAGTTGGTTTACTGCATGTCTAAAATCACAGGATGTTGAACTTATCCTGTGGTTCTAAACTTGTAAAGCAGATTATACAAGCTTATATGTGTTTTTGATTGTACATTTTTCAGCACATTGATTATATTGATTTCATGGTCTTTTAAATGTGCATTTACCGGCACATTGCTACGCATCTGCTATTCCTCTTAGGTTTTTCCCTTTGAAACACAATGTATAAGCTACCCTTAGGTATGCACCTGCTTTGGTTCTTCTTGAATTGGTAACCTGCAGCTTCCCCTGCTTCTGCTTCCTCTTAGGTAGTTTGTCAGTTCGATGAAACCAAGTCATCTGTTTGCTTCACATCTTCGGTTGCCATGGGCGTCAAAGGCTTTGCAACCGTCACATGAGAAGCTCTGCGGGGAACAAGGATACGCCAGGACAAAGTTTGGTAGGGAAAAAGATTTCAAAAAGGTTTCTATTGATAAAAGATATGGAAAAAAGTGGATGTGATGGGACAAAAAAGCCGCCAAGTGGCAAGGTAACTTAAAATCCTCTCTTTTCAAGTGGCGAAGCCCGGAAAGAAAGATAAAAGAAAGTCCGCTGAAAGTAGGGATAAAGGGTAGCTCCCTTGTCGACCAAGGAAAGCGGGTCAGTTGATTGGCAAATGTGAAAAAAATTGCCAATGCAGCTCTTTCAATTAGTTATGCTCTTTCTCATGTGTATTGTCTATTAACTAACAGTGTCAAATGTGTTTGAGGTCTATAAGTTAGATGTAAAATGATACACACAAAACACACAGCAACATTAGCTGAATATATAGTCTATTATACTACACGTGCTCAACTACTCGATGTTGCATTATTGTAAATCTCGAAGCTCATACTTAAAACAGCTAGGAAGACTAGCCAAGCAGACACAGTAATACTTTACACGAAAACAATTCAAAACACAAGATGCGTCACAGATCTTTTCAGGCTTTATTGTGTTAGGAAGATGAGAGCATGTTAAAGTAGAAAAGAACTCAGACACAATGTATGGTGCTGTCAGTTGCAATTAACTTATATAATTTAGACATGAACACTATCTTATGTCCATCATGTAACTCAATATAAACATATGCTCTCTATTTTTCAAGAAAACAACCTGCTCATTAACACTTCCATTTAGCTGGAATTTTAGTTTCATACATTTTGGCAAGCATTCAAAAACTCTCTTGCAATATATGAAACATAATACAGATTAAACAAGTTTGATAAAGGCATGTGTTTCAATAGAACAAGACAGGAACAGAGTTTTAGGTCTAATTATAAAAGTTAAAGGCAATAAAAAGATAGATGAAACCATTTATATAAATAGAGAGTTCATGCAACCATGAAGCTCATCTTTTTGAATCTTCAATACAGCTTGAAGAATTCTACACCTTAATGTCTCCCCACACCCGCAGTCAGTTATTAGAGGAACTAACAGTAACATTGACAGATACCATTTGTTGCAGAAATAGGATACTCATTAGCAGAAAAGGCAGAGACAAGTAAGGGAATACACAGCACGAATTAAAATAACCTTTGATATTCCACCACAGAGTATCTAACTGCAGTTCATGTCCTACGCACAATATATAAAATAATGGATGCAAAAGATTAATTGACACCTCATTCAATCTAGAACCCATAGCACATTATTGCTCTATGTCCATGAATGTCCTGCAGAGCATTTAAACTCACAGATACTATCAAAGTATAGCAAGGAATTTAAATAAACATACATGAACCACATACTTTCATGGATGTGAAAGAAACTTCGACAAGTCAATCAAATTTCATTCGCTACATTAAAATAGTAAAGCTTTCATTTTTAACAAGCTAAATAAACTAAAAGAAAAGAAAACAAATCCACTTAGTACATGGAAACCCAGCAGTAAAACTAATTCAAACACTTTGAAACGTGTCAAATGTGAAAAAAATAAAATAAAATTTCCAATGCAGCTCTTTCAAAATTTTGGAATCCTTTAGGATAGGTTCACAGATTTTTCAGAATGTTATCTTTCTTGCCTAACATATCCACAACCATAGCTCCTGTACAGTTATTAGCTAAAAAATCCTGATCACGCATTTCACGAATAAGTTCTATTGCCTTGGACTGGAAAATAACTATCGTGTGTCGGGAGTAGACTACTCCCAGCCAATCAGAACTTGCCACGTCAACAAGTGTGCTGACATGGCAGCTTGTGATTGGCTGGGAGTAGTTACTCCCGGCACAAAGTAGAAAGTCTCCTTGGACTGATTCTTGTGCTGGAGAAATCCTTTAATAATCACATTGTAAAAGCAACTATTGGGCGAGCAGCCATTTTTTGCCATTTCCCTAAAGACAGTATATGCTTCATCTAGTAAGCCTTCTCTGCAAAGTCCACTTATCATTATTGTATATACATGAACATTAGGTCTAGCAGAAAGCATAGAAAACAATTTCTTTGCATCATTGAGTCTTCCAGCTTTGCACATCCCATCCATTAGAATACCATATATAACTATATGAGGCTTCAACTTTCTCATCCGCATTTCATGCAATAAGCCTAAGGCAATATCAAAATGCTTATGCTCACAAAGAGCATGCAACAAAGTTGAGTAACTAACTTTATCTGGAACATAGCCACTTGCACACAATTCTTTAAAAAGCTTCATGGCTTCCCCAGTGCTTCGAGTATGGCATACGCCACATATAAGAGCATTATAAGTATAATTGTTGGGACTTACACCTTTACAAATCATTTCATCAGGTGCCTCTTCTATCATTTTCCATTTACCATACCAATTAATCAATATGTTATAAGTATGAACACTAGGATCACAATTCTTTCTTGTCATCACATTAAACACTTTCCTAGCTTGATTCATCTGCCTATCCAAACCAAATCCATCTATCAGTGAATTGTAAGTAATGACATTCGGCTCTATACCTTGTTGAATCATTGTTCCGACCACACATCGATCCTTATCCACCATTCCTTCCTTACATAATTCATCAACTAAAATACTGAAGGTGACTACATTTGGTGCAATATTTCAACCCAACATTTCATCAAACAGTGTTGAAGCTTTCTTCCATTGCCCCGAATAACCTGCACCATGAATTAAAGAAGTATAAGTGACAACATTAGGTAAAATTCCTTTACTTTCAATTTTTGAAAAGAGATGAAATGCTTCCTTATCCTGGCCACATTTGCAGAGGCTATCAATGATAAAAGACCACATTGAATTTTCCCATTTTAGATAGAAAATTGACAATCGCATTATATGTATATGTATCAGGTTCATATCCTGTGGCAACTATCTTGTCTAAAATATTGACTACTTCTAGAATGTTACCCTGTTTACATAACCCATTAATCAAAGTATTGAAGGTTACCATGTCGGGCTCCAAACCAAGCTTGAATGTTTTGCCCAAAACAGCGAATCCAAAATCGACAGAGTGCAAGTGGCAAAAGCAATTAATCAGAATATTAGCAATATAAATATTGGGTGAAATTCCCACCAATTCCATCTGCTTGGAGAACGGAATGACAGTCTGATAATATTTCATTCTAACTAATGCAGATAGCGATTCAGAGAATTGAAAAAGAGAAGGGGGTGGATTCATACTAAGCATATGGTTCAAGGAAGAAATGGTATCATGAAAGGTGTATTGGGATTGAGATCTCCCCAATTTGGAATCGGTGGAATAATAAGGAGAACGAAGAAGAGAAAATTAATTAACAGAAATAGCCATTACTTATGATGATGAGGTGAAAAGGAAACGAGAAGGCGTCTGCTGCTCATCCTTAGCATCATTGTGGATCTAATTTTAGGGTTTAGAAAATTGAAGGCTGTGACCTGCGAAACGAATGAGAGAAGGGAAACGAGATGAACTGGGAAATTTCTGCTACTTTCTATCGAGCTTTATCCGACTCATGTGAGTAAATGGGCTTCACATTGGGCTTGGGTTTCGGCTCAGATACAATCTAAAAAGAGTAGTCCTCATGCTCCATTTTGGTAAATAAATATAAAAGAGTTTTCCCATTCTACATAATACATCACTTATATTTTTACAAATTGTGTTTTAGATTTTTTAGAGTAAATAGTTTTGTTAAATTATATTTATAGTAGAATTGGTAAATATGTTATATTTTTTCTATTTATTTTCACCGTATCCTAACTTTCCTCTCCCTTATCCGCTACTTTTCCATTTCTTCTTTTATAATTAAAAAATTATTTCTCTATTTATTATTGGTTAATATGTTATATTTATTCTATCGGTTGTGCTCATTAACACTTCCATTTAGCTAGTATTTTAGTTTCATGCATTTTAATAAGCATTCAAACTCTTTTGCAATATGTGAAACCTCATACAGATTAAACAAGTTCAACGAAGGCATGTGTTTCACTAGAACAAAACATGAACAGAGTTTCAGGTCTAATTATAAAATTTGAAGGCAATAAAAAGACCTGGACACCCGAAGATGAAGCTCATTTTTTTTTAATCTTCTATATAGCTTGAAGAATTAATGTCTCCTTAAACCTGCAGTTAGTTATTAGAGGAACTAACAGTACCATTGGTAAATACCATTTGTTCAATGAAATGGTGGATAATAATATAGCACCGGATGTCGTTACTTTTAATATATTAGTTGATCAACTTTGTAAAGAAGGGATGATAATAAAGGCTCAATCTATTATCGGCATAATGATTTGGAGGAGTGTTGAACCTAATTTCGTTACTAATAATTCATTAATAGATGGACATGGTCTACACCGGCAAATGCATCTAGTGAAAAAAGTGTTTGATGTGACGAGGAGAAATGGTTGCAATCCTTATGCCTTAGTTGCACAATGTAATTTATTTCATAAAACTTTTAGTCAAATTTTTATTGTTTTCTCATTTATAGTGTACACATTCATTTCGAGATAAACAATTTTTGTTAGATCCACAATAAACATGAGGTTTGTTTGTTAAGAAAAATATAATACATAGTAACACATGGAAGATAGTATTCATTTTTGAATATTTGTCGCTGTGATTCATGCATTTTATCTCTAAGTGATATTGTACATGATTGAATAGACCAAGTGTGAGAATGTAAAATTAATTAATTTAGTTCACACAAATGGGGGCCATTCAATCCATGTGAAGTGTGAACTTGGAAATTTTACCAACACTTTCACATTTCTGACTTCAGAATTTGTACCAATTTTTGTTTGAATGAATGAAATTTTGATGGGCAATTGCTTTTATTTCCTCTCTATAAATGAGTCTGTCATTAAAAAGGTCTCTAAGCTTCCATTATTTAGAAAATACGTCTAAGGATTAATGAAGAGCTTAAAAGATTCTTGTTCATTTTCTCAATTTCAAGTTTCAGAAACCAAGGATAACACATCAATGGCAGGATGTTAGTTTCATTTCTGTATTTAATTATTGTGCATTAGACATCAAGGAATAAGTCTAACATTTACCCTAAACTTTTCACCTCCAATATCCATCATAAATCTACATGGATTTCAAAATGTCATTATTTTATGCTATCAAAGTTATCGTGGTGTTGTCTGTAGAGAAATCTTTGTCACGCATTTCAGGAATGAGTTATGATGCGGTCAACAAATCCTTGTGATGTAGAAACCTATGGATAATCACATAACAGGAGCAATCATCTCGCGAGAAGCCATTCTCCATTTTTATGAAGACCTTGAATGCTTCATCCAACAACCCTTCTTTGCTAAGTTGGTTGATTGCTATAGTGACTCTGTAAATTGAGGGCTGCAATCCATCTTCGAAAAGCCTAGAAAACAAGTGTGTTTTTTTTTTAAACCTTCTAGCTTTGAGCATTCCATCTATTAAGGTACTATATATGTCTATAGAAGGCTTGAACTTCCCCATTTGCATTTCATGAAATATGTCCAATGCAATCTCAAGCTTTCCACATTTACAAAAAAAAAGAAAAAAAAAACCATTTATCAAAGTTGAAGATGCGAAATATATAGTATCAAAGTAACAGTTGCGTGGAGAATTTGAATGAAAGACCATTTTGGAACATCTCGTATAACTGATTTAACCATTACTATACACGTTTTTATTTTTGGATCCTCTGATATTCACTTTGTTACCTAATTAGCCATATGGTATCCAATTTGGATCATGTAGTATTTATTTCGTTACTTAATTAGACCATTAGACGGTAATAGAGTACTAGAGTCCTATTCAATTTGGCCTAATTAAATAATGAAAAGAATACTGTAGAATCCAAATTGGTAACGTAATGCGTAAATCCGCTATAACTTGGGACAAAAAAAGATTTTTTTCCACATAAGGAATATGCTGTTCTAATACTCCAACGACAAAGCAACTGAATTTTTTCTTGATTCCATCCCTCCACTGCCACCAGTCTCTCTGTCTATCCGATACATAAAGAGACGATTTGAACCGTTTTGTATAACAAATAATATTGAATTTCACCATTAAAAGTGTCATCCTTATTTTAGTAGCTATAAAATTACCTGCTGCAATTGCGCAGTATTTTGCTCTTAATATTCTGCAATTCTTAGGGATTTCTCCCTCAAGAGTCACAGCAGCTGCGCAAAATTGCCCTTCAGTAGCAGATCTGCAATTGTTAGGGTTTTGCGAATCGCACTCACCATGTTCAGTATCACCTCCAGACGCCTTCATCTTTCTTCCTCTTCAGCTTTATCCATCACTGCTTCTCCATTTCATCAGATTTTGGGTTTCATTTCTCCTCTCCACACTCGTAATTCTGGCACTTCTGAGTTCACTGAAGTTGTCGCTGCCTTTTATAAGCTTCTACTTGTGAAGCCTCGGCCTTCTGTTATGAAGTTCACTAAATTGCTGTCTGCACTGGTTAAGATGAAGCATTATCAGACGGCCATTTCATTCTCCAAGCAGATGGAATTGGTGAGAATTCAACCTGATGTTTATACTTGTAGCATCTTAATTAATTGCTTCTCCCATTTAGAGCGTGTTGATTTTGGGTTTTCCGTTCTGGCCAAAATTTACAAGCTTGGTTTGCAGCCTAACATTGTAACCTTTAGTACTTTAATTGATGGATTATGTAGAGAAGGTAAAGTTGGTCATGCTGTAGATTTGTTTAACAAAATAGTGGCTATGGGTCATCAACCTAATGTGCATACTTATACTATTATAGTGAATGGTCTATGTAAAATTGGAAATTTGCATTGGGCTATGTCTTTGCTCAAAAGAATGCCTGAGAAAGGTTGTGAGCCTAATGTGGTGACCTATGGTGCCATTATTGATGGTCTTTCCAAGTGTAACAGAGTTAATGAAGCATTTGACATCTTCAAAGAGATTAAGAGTAAAGGCATTTTGCCCGATGTTGCTATTTATAATTCTCTAGTTCATGGTATGTGTTGTTTGAGTAAGTGGAAGGAAGCTTCGTCATTGTTTAATGAAATGGTGGATAATAATATATCACCAAATGTTGTTACTTTTAGTATATTAGTTGATAATCTCTGTAAAGAAGGATTGATAATAAAGGCTCAAGCTATTCTTAGCATAATGATTCAGAGGGGTATTGAACCTGATGTCGTTACTTACAGTTCATTAATAGATGGACATGGTCTGCACAGGCAAATGCATCTAGCGAAAAAAGTGTTTGATCTGATGAGGATAAAGGGTTGCAATCCTAATGTCCATACTTATAACATTTTGATTAATTGGTATGGTAAGAAGAAACATATATATGAGGCAAAGCAACTTTTTTATGAAATGCTCCATAAAGGTTTAATTCCTGATGATTATACCTATAATTCTCTAATATGCGGCTTATGCAATGCAAGAGACCCTTGGGAAGCCATGGAGTTTTTTGAGGACCTGTGTGCAAATGGTTATCTTCCGGATGTAGTAACATACTCGACTTTGTTGCATGGCTTTTGTGAAAATGGGTATCTTGACAAAGCATTCTCCTTGTTTCATGAAATGCAAGTGAGCAAAGTGAAGCCTAATATGGCTACATACAATATCCTAATTGAAGCCATGTGCAAAGCTGGAAGTTTTAAACATGTAAAGAAATTGTTATCTAGACTCTTTACCGATGGGTTGCAGCCTACAATCTACACATTTAACATAATCATTGATGGACTTAGCAGGAAGGGGTTTCTAGAAGAAGCATACCAGGTCTTCAGAAATATGGAAAACAAAGTTTGCTCGCCAGATAATTGCTCTTATAATGTGATTATTCATGGATTTCTCCGGCACAAAGATTTATCAAGAGCAGCAGAGCTTATCCATGACATGCGTGGCAAAGACTTCTCTGCAGATAACACAACATTAGCATTGGTAGCGGAGAATAAAGCGATCCTGAAATTACTATAAACTGTCTTCATGCATATCAAGGTGAAAAGAGGAGTTGAAATTTGCATTGTTATGCCTGCTTACAAATGATCTTGTGTTGCTCTAAATTATTGGTTCTCTAATTTGATTCATTTAGTTTGAGCCATAAGTTTATACTATTTAATTCTCGTGCATATGGTTACATGATTTTCAATTTCTGGTTTTGCTTGAAGTATAAGCATCCGTTTGTGAATCCAATATCTGTGCGGATGTTGCTATAAACAATGGCAAGTACTCTGTCTTAGCAGAGCATCACGATTGTTTCAGTTCAAATTGGTGACTCTCGAGCTTATTGCAATGCCTGAAAACTCGAGATTTCAGCTTTTTCAAAATATTCAATGTATCAATCTACCATTTTATTTTTGAAATGAGTACTTATGAAGTTGATGGCTGATTTTACATTTACATGAGTCATTATGTCGCCTGATTTAAAACCTGCATGTAGAATATACAGCATTTAGATCTTTGTGGTGCAAAAATATTCTGTTTTAGTTTGAAATTCGCTATCTGCAGTAAGCTTGAATCATAACAGTAAATAGTTATTATCACTATAAAAACGCGATGTTGTGACCACTGCAATTACCAAAAAGAGGCAAACAACTTTTAGTTAGCTGGATTTATCATTGTGTATAGTATTTTTTAGGGTGTTTGTTTGGAATCTCAAATCTTCAGACTTGGTAAATAACTAACAAATTTTTTTTAAGGGATTTCATGAATTATATGGCTCATCCCCATCAGAAATTCATCAGTAGGTGGAGAATACCTTTAAAAATCGATAGGGGTTGATTCTGAAGTAGGATGATACATATTGGCTGTGTTGCATTGTTGTAGCTAAGTCATTTTCATATATTACATCTGCTGGCAATTGATCTTGTGCTGCTCTAAATTTTTGGATTGCAGAGCTGGTTGATATGGTTTGGAAAGGGTCAGATTGCTCTGTCGTTCATTTTCATACTTCTGTGACTTGTAAGGATGTTACCTTACCGTTGAAGTCCCCGTGTCTCAAATTTGTTGCAATGCTGAAAAGCTGAGAGGTTAGCAGGCTTTACAAAATATTCAACAGATGTTTTTTATTTGTATCTTATATATTACATTTAAATTGAGCAATCCTGTCACTTGACTCTAAGCCTGCATGTCAAAATGTACAGCATTTGAATCTTGTTGATGGAAGATTAAACCGCTGTTTAGTTATAATTTTTCAGGCAACGATAACCGTAAGTAGTAATAGTACGTAATTGTTATCCGTCTGTATATATAGTGACTTGACCTCTTTAATTGCCTTAACTTCTGGTGCTTACAGCCGTTGAGCTGGATTTGTAGATAGTAATTTGAGATGGTTTTTGGGATTCTAAAATATCCAGACCTGTTAAAATAAACAACAATAAATGGATTTCATGGTCTTGTGAGCTCTTTCTTTTAGTCTTTGGTTAACAATCTCAAATATATATCTACTGCCTAAAGCCTAAAACGAAATACGATTTATAATTTCTTCATTCTACTAATTTTTGCTATGGAGACAAAGGAATTCATTAAGGGTTTGGTAAAATAATTCTTTTGTTTCATTCTTTTTCAGTTAATAGATTGAATAAAAATATATGGGTCAAGGTATGATTTTCCTCTAATGTGTTCTTTATTACGTACTTTCCATTTAGTTGAGCCTATAATGCTCAATTGATCACAAGCGGATTCAAATATCTAGTCTTCACTTGGAAATTTGAGGGAGCCTTTTCTTGAAATTTACAGTCTGCTATTTCATTTTTGATAGGTTACTCTGCTATTTCATTTTTGAACTGAGTAAATGTGAAGTTGTTGGGTGACCTTTTTACTTTTAGATTAAGTGATTCTGTCCCTTATTTCATGGTCTTGTTGAAGGCCGTTGTGTTTTGTTGGGTGATTGAGACATGTACTGCTAATTCCTCTGAAGGCCATGTTTTTCAGTGTAATATTTTCCAGTTAATTTTTGGAAGATGATATCCTATTGGTCATGTAGTGTTGTGTCGTTGTAGCTGATGCAAGAAAGGAACTTTTTTGAATATCCAAAGGAACGCTGTCCATCAGTGTTTGCTGAAGTGTTGGATTCAGAACTTAACCCTGGAATTGGTATATTTATTCTGTAGTTGTCAGCATAGTTAATAACCCTGTAATTTGGGGCATTTGCAAGTTATTAGCATATTTCTAGTATCAATCTATTGAGTAGTTTATGACTGTGTCAACTCCAATTTCAAAACAGGTGGATCCCCTGTATCATGGAGAAACCAATCGAATTGATCTAATCTTTATATATATAATTCAGTTTCAAAATTCAGGTTTCGAGTTTTTCACTTGGGCTGGATTTGGTACTTTGTTTCTCAGTGACTATAGGACATGGTATGATCCCTGATTGTCAGTATATGGATATTGCTGTCATTGGTTTATAATACTCGAACTAAGATGCTAGCGAGGATTGGACCTTCTGGGTAGGATGGATCATTAGCGATAACTGTTGGAGACGGCTGATGGTTAATGACTAACGAGCATTTGCTTATATTCAAAAATTTGATAAACTTCCTTTGTTGCAATCTTGATGTTACTCTGTTTTCTGCTCTGTATCAGTCTATATAGTTGTATAATGAATTATTTGATTAAAAGCAGGATCAATAAATAAATATAATCATTAAAGTTACATATAATTTCTATGATTGGAATTGCATTCCATTGTACTATATGTAACTTAAATGATTGTATTGTATGTAGCTAATTTCACCCAAACTCAAGAAACAACATTGCATAATCTCTAAAATATATTATTAGATATGAAATTCTTACATTGACAACTAAAATTACATAAATTCCAATGTTTTTTCTCCAACACCAAATTTCTGAAATTATTAAGAAAGATCAGAATTTAAAATAACATAATAAATGATAACAAAACATTGACCTGGTCATTTTAATTCTCAAGGATGCAATCTTTGAAGTAAATTTCCCAGATTTATTAAAATTTCCCAACTCCATCCATGCCATAGTTTTACAGATCATCGTTTAATCCACTCAAAATCTCCCTTCTTTCTTTTTCCAAGCAATTCAGCCCAATTAAGAGATCCCTCACTTCTGCACGGTTCCTTTTCAGTTTTGTTCTTCATTTTTTCGAATCTTTTTGTTGAATTGAGATCTGATCAAACATGAAACCAACATTAAAATCGATAATCAATTGGCAATAAATTCATTATGTTAAATAAAAATAACATAAAAAATAGAAGCAGAATTTGAAAATGAAGAGAAGAGACTGACCTGGATTAATTCTCTTTGGAAAGGCAAGATTAGACCGTCGAGCAGCTCTTGATATTCAGTGTGAAGAAGAAGAAGAAGGGGAAAGACTGCGTTTTTAAAGAGGTGAAATTACGGTGGGATAAGAACCCGTTCTTATCCCACCTACCAGACAAAAGACTGCGATGTCTGGTCGGTGGGATAAGAGGGGGTTCTTATCCAACCTACCAGACAACCCCATTATTTCACCTCTTTCGCCTCTAATCTATGTCTGGTAAGGTTTACCAGATTAATTACTAGAAAATATTCTAAGGCCACAGCCTAATAATTTGTTGGGCTTTATATGAGACAGTAAACGACAACCCTAATTACGTATTTTGTTTCTTTTTAATAAAAATTGATAACATATCAAATTAAATTTTGTGATTTGAAAATAGGAATTAATTTTATTATATAATTCTCATCCTGCGAAATGTGTAATATTTGGTCTAAATCAAGAAAACTCGATGCTGCCATCATTTTGAGAAGAATGCACTTACTGCCGAAACATAATAGCAATTAATTACTAATTAGTATATTTAAAATGAACAGTTTTTTTTTTTTTTTTAATTCATCATTCTAATTATTTATGAAGTAGCATACTTCACAAAGTATATTAAGAAAGAGACAACTTCAACAAAAGGTGAAATATACGGTAGGATGAAATTGGATTGAAAAGAAAATTTAATAATGTTGTGTAGTATCAATTTTGATATATTTCAACCTATACTGCAAGAAAATAAAAACTAATATGAAAACAAACACCACAAAATCATAGTTGTGAAAACCAATCCGAACCGGCTGGTCGGACCGGGTTCGACCAGTCGGTTTCTATCTGGTTTTTATTTTGGTCAACAACCGGTCAACTTTCAATCGGAAGCGGCCGATCGAACCGGAAAACTGTGAACCGGATCGGTTTTCCGGTACGACCAGACTTTTTTTTTAAAAATTATTTGAATATAAAATTTAAGTTATTATTTTGAGGTGTTTTTAATTAAAATAAAATATAGTTTGTATTTTTTGTAACTATAAAAACTATATTTCATAAATTGAGTTTTTTTAATTACAATATTGTGTTTGAAATGTTTAAACTTAAATAATTATAATAAAAATGTTCAAATTTTCATAAATTATAAATATAAAAATAAAAATATTTTAATATTTTAATATATTTATTAAATCCGGTTTGATTCCGGTTTATTCCGGTTTAATCCAAAATCCATGAATACATCCCTTTACCAGTTCGATGACCGGTCCGGGTCTGAAAACCATGCATAAAATGATATTTGTAAATATATAAAATACGGAACAAGTAAATAATAAAAATATGAAGATACACTCATAAATTTAAACACCCTAAGAGAGCTTTTTTTTATTATTATTATTGTTTTAATATATACGCAATATAAAAAAATTCAATTTTCTACATTGTACAAAAATAAATTTTCAATTTTTTAAAATTACGGAAATTTCACCCGAAATGTTTTGCTTTCAGTTTTTCATTATCAAATTTTCTTAACACATGGTATTGAGCTTTGACTTGATCAAAACAATGCACTGCTGCCTCATCATTGTAGTATCCTCAAGGACCAAATTGCCACTTTATAAAAAAAAAAAAAAAACGTGAGAAATTTTTTTGCATATATTTTGTCATGGTCATCACTTGCACAAGAAAAAATACAGATGTATTCAAATAGTTGCACAAATATAGTGAATATAATATGCACAAATCTGCAGTTGTACACACAGTGGACACTTGGATCAGCATCGAAATAAACCAAAACATCTGCTAATTAGACATCTGCATAACTTCTTCTAAGTCACCCTCTCTTTGCATCTTGAGCATTTGAAGTATTTTCTTGATGACAATCATATCAAACTCCTGCATTAACAGTTTTTATTACTCAACTCTGCTTAAAGAAGAAAACGAATTGAAACGAAATTAAGCACACATTGACATTATCAGTAACATATGTTATGTTAGCGATAAAATTGAAAATACGAATTAATGCGTTAAGAACAATGACATCATCTTCTTGGGCATCATACGGCATCCAATAGTTATTCATACTTTCTATCTAGACTTAAAAAGACAATGAAAAGCACGAGAGTCATATTCACAGTGCAGCAAGAAATGAGCAAAAGATAGGTGTTGATTCAACCTCCCACATGCTTTTCTGCCTCAAATTTTATCCCTAATTCTTAAATACTCATCTGCCATCGATAAGCACTTGAAGATGAGGTATTTCTCCCTCGTAATTGATCACATAAGTCTTTAGAAGATACTTGATCAGTTATCAACACCGCAAAATTCAAATCTCATACCCAGCCAGACCATGTGGAGATTCCAGATAAAGACATGACATCCAAATATTTTATGCAGCAAATAGAAAAGAAATGTTGTGCAGAATTTTTTTTAAATAGATATTTGACATAATGAAGCAACAGATCAAGAAAAAAAGCAATTCTGTTGTAGATATGAATCACTGTAGCAGATAAAAATAAACCAACAATTGTACTCTGCAATGTTACACACTACTCTTCTCTCTTTCTTTCTGTCTTTCTTTCTTTCTCTCTTTCTTTCTTTTCATATCTAGAAAAAGATATACTAATAACAGTATTCAAAATTCCAACCAAATTAGAAACGTATGCATGCTAATTAGGCACATGGATCCAATCAATTCCAAGCAACTTAGCATCTAGACAATTCATGTATCCATGCATTATCACCTCTCATTGAAGAAAGAAAACAAATTCAAACCAAATTAACCACAGATTCGTTGATCGAACAGTAGTATAAGTTCGTGAAAAAATCAAAACAATGAATTGATGCACTAAGAACAATGACATCGATTTCTATTGTAATCTATCATTTTCTATCTAGACTAAAAAGACAATGATGTCCATGACTCTGTGAGAATGCGAGAATCACCATAGCCGAAAAAGTATGTTAGTCATATTCACAAGGCATCAAGAAATTACCCAAATATATAAGTGTTGATTCAACCTTCAATTGACATGCTTCTCTGCCTCAAAGTCGTAGCCTAATTCTTGAATACTCATCTTCCCCTGATAAACACTCGAAAGCTGAGGTATTTTTCCCTCGTACTTAATCATGTAAGTATTTAGAAAATTCTTCTCAGGTGTTGTGATCACCGTGTATATAGGCATATTTGCCTTTACCAAGCCTTCCAATTGCAAAACCCTTATAACTGAAAACCGTGGCATAATCCTTTTCTCCAAACTGTAACTAAAAATTAATGGGCAACAAATGGCATCAGCGGGCTTGTAACCCATCTTGTTCACAATAAAATCCATGGTGCCCGTAATTTTCTTCACTGATTTACTCATACAATAGGGATGTTTTCGGAAAGCCGACAAAATTTCTTCTTCTGACAAACCCCAACTCCTATAAGCCCCCATCTTCTGCTCCCATGCTTTGTGGTGAATCTTAGAAATCACTTGAAGCGCACAAGCAAATACTTTATTCGAAGGACCGATTCCCATTTCAATTACCTTGTTCACATTTCCACTAAACTTGATGGCATCAATGCACAATACATCAGGTGCATTAGTTAGCAGAAATGATATATGCTGCTGAGAGACCTTGAACTTTCTTAACAATGCGATGTTGCTAGGTGCCTTTTCATGCAAACAGTTTGCGAAAAGAGAACTTCTTAAACTCTGAACAACTTCCTTCTCAGATCCAAGTGCAATTTTCAGCATATTATAAGTTGGAATGAGATAGTCATGTAAGCTCCGTGTCAATAAATTTGGATTACAACATACCATTTCCGGAAGATCGGAGCTTGAAACGCCAATGGAGGAGAGGAAATTCAGTTTGGGCAAAAGGATTTTTATAGGATCGGCTAAAAGAAACTGAGGTTTTTTCTTTACAAGGTTGGAAATGTGGGAAATGGTGAAGCCATAGTCCTTTTTGAGAAGGCTAAGGACCCAATCTGGTCCATTTGGAGTTTCAAAATCTATCCTTTTCGAAACAGATTTAGCAGATTCAGCCGAAAGACCGCATGAATTTATGAGATAAGAGATCACAAAAGGTCGCTCCTGATTAACGTATCTTGAAAACAACCTATCAGTGAAAACTAAGTGAGTTGGAGGAAAACCTAGAAGGGTTGATGAGTTTCTCAGAGAAATTCCTCCATTGCCAATTATAATTCGGAAACCTCTACAGAAATTGCGAGACATAGTTAGGGAATAGAGTTTACCGGAATTACAACTCAGGCCGTGCTGGCTGAATTGAGCAACTCCGCCGGACTGATTTTAGAAAGACAGGAGAGGGTGAGGAAGATGAAGCCTGCAATTTTTACGTTTTGCAAATTTTCTTACGAGTGAAGAGTCTAAAGACCTAAGCCCATAAAAATTTATGGGCTAGAAAATTCTACCAACTATAATTCAAATTATTTTGTATTCGGAAAATTAAGCGGATGTCAAGATTACCGAATTTAATTAGATGAAAGTCAATGGTATAAAACTAAATAATATAATTATCATAACTGGTTATTTAATACGATAAATATCAAGATCAATAAGAATGGAAACAACTATCTTCCAAAACTGATAATGCATAAAAAAGCTACTAAATGAGTTAAGAAAATAAAAGTCATCAATATTTAATAATATTTAATTAATTATGATTAGGATATTATATTTTAACCATAAACTATTAAATAATTATGATTAAATAATAGTTTTACAGTTTTAACAAAGCAGTAATGTATATTAATTAAAGCAAATTCCGTATTTTATTATTAAAAAATATTCAATATTTTCTCTTGGTATAGCTATCTAGCAAGTATACATGTTAATACATTCATATAGTATAAATACATTATATACATTATAAATATGTAAAAAAAAAAACCTATGTGTATGAAATACATTATACATTCATATAGTATAAATACATTGTATGCATCGTAAAATACGTTTACAAAACTAGAAATATTCAATATATATATATATATATATATATATATATATATTTAATTAAGGAGTAATTTACAATATGAATATTTAATTAAGGAGTAATTTACAACCACAATCACTTCGATCTTAAACTCATAAGTACAACATAACATTGACATAGAAAGTTTAATATTTTGCATAAAAAATCACCATTGATAGATTTTGGTCAAAAACTTATGAAATTGACAAAATCACCTGATGACATGATAGAAAGTCAATTTTCAGTTTCATCAATTTTTGAAACATTGAAACCCTTGTCATAGATGAAGGAAAAAGCTTCAATTTTCGTTTTATCTTATCCACATCTACATTTTACCTCTTCCCACGTTAATGGAAAGGGACCCACACCGACCCATTATTTCCGCCCGATTTTGCTGGTCGTTAAGTTAGTTTCGTCCAATTCTTTTGATAAACAATAATATTCTTTAAAATTTATATAAAAAAAAATAATAATGCAATTATTTTAACCATTTATTTGTTTATTTATTTTTTTTGTGAGACCATTTATTCAATATATATATTTATTTATTTATTTACCATTTGAGATATGTCAGTCCTTAAAACTTTAAATTATGATAATTATTCTAAATTGAACTCTTAAATTAATTAAAAGACTTTTAGAATTTAGAGGGATTACTTCCTTAGAGGCTATCACCATTTCTTTCAATTTTATAAAAAGAAATAAGAATTAAATCTGAGATTCACAAATTACATAATATTAATCTATGATAAAAAAAAAAAAATTCAAATTCAATTTTTATCACCATAATATATAATAGTCTAGTTTTAAAATTTTTTAAATATATACTTATAAAAATTACTAGTAGGAGGAAATTTAAATTTAACGAATAAAATATAAACATTCTAATAATTTTAAAAGAAAAGTTCGCTTAGTTGAATTAGAATTATAAATATTGACAAAATTTATCTAATTAAATATGATTCAATGGTAAATGCATTTATTTCTAAATGTTATATATAGGATTTGAATATTATTAAAACCAAATACGAAATATTAATTAAGAATGAAAATACTCGAAAAAATTTATGGAATTATATGTTGGTATTATTATTATATATTTAAATAAAAATATGAAATAAAAATTTGTAATAAGTCAAAGTGGTCAAAATATGAAAAGGAAAAAGATAGAATAATTATCAATTGTATTTCTCGTTTCTCCGCCTGCCTTTCATCTTTACGAGTTTGGCTTCATCGGAACAGAGTCAGATTGCCTTACAGAAACTTCAGCCGATGAATTCTTTGAGGTTAGTTCGATTTTAATGGCTATCAAGAGAAACAGAAAATGGTCTATTGTATTGCTTTTCTCAATTGCTCTTTTTATTTCATCTCCTGCTTCAAGTTAATTGCAGTCAACTTTTCCGTTGAACAAAAAAATTGCAGTCAACTCACGTTCAATGACTAATGTTGAATCTGATTGAAATTTCTTTGATTAAATTAGACGAAAAAGGGAATTTTTTTTTTAATGCGAGGTTGTATTTTCTGTTGAAAATATGAAGGGAAAATGAGATGCAGTAAAGTTCCCAATTGGGTGAAGTAGCTGAAATTTCGGTTAATCTCGACAGGAGAAAATATGGTGTCACTGTGCTGCACTTATGGATCTTATTGCAATTCAAGTTCTCTGTTTTCTCAACCAATTTTATCTGGTCTCTCAAATTCCAAAAACCTCCATTTTTACAGTTTTAGCAAGTGCGGTCTTTCCCTTTTTAGAATGCCCAAACTGTCATCTAGGATTAGTTCTAGCCCTAAAATCACTTGCCTCCAATTGGGTCTTGAGGATATTGCTGGGATTACTCAGAACAAGGTCTTCCCCTTCCCTTTTTGTTTTCAACTCCTTTTTTAGGTCATATCCAGAATTTAATTTGGGTTTATGTTCCTAATTGATGATTATGATTATTGGTTTGTTATAGGTATTGATAGCAGCTGGTGTATCAGCAGCTGTTGGTCAACTATCTAAGCCATTCACTTCTGTGCTATTGTATGGCAAAGGTTTTGATTTTAAGGTTGCTTTTCAAGCTGGTGGCTTCCCTTCTACCCATTCCTCAGTATGTTTTTTCTTTCTTCTCTTTTTCCTTTTGATCTGCTTCTGTTTATATTGCTTACATCTTGGCATAATCATATTTTGCCCTGGTACTTGTCAAAATTTCGATATTTAGCCTTTTAATTTGGTGAGATTTAACCTATGTACTTTGAATACTGTTGAAATTCAACCCCTCATTGATGGCTCCGTCAAGCATGCTTCTAATGTGCCCTTAGGTGGAGCATGGCATAAGCTACATGACACATTAGACGTGCCGCTTAATGATGCGTATGATGCACGCCTAACTTCTAATGTGCCCTTAGGTGGAGCATGGCATAAGCTACATGACACATTAGACGTGCCGCTTAATGGTGCCTATGATGCACGCCTGACGGCGCCATTGAAGAGAGGTGGGATTACAAGTATAAGTGTTAAAATTTTGACAAGTACAGGGCTAAACACAAAGATTTTGTGAATTCTTTTTGAATTGTATAGCTGATTCACAGTTAATTGATTGACTGAATGCAGGCTGTTGTTGCTTCTGCAACTTGTCTTGCCTTAGAGAGGTAATTGCTTCTGCTATTGCTTTTCTATTTGTTATTCTTCCTCTTTACTTCTTCATTAGATCTGAATTCTCACACTACAGGCTTTTTGATTCAATTGATTCTGCTGTATTTAATTTCATGTCAGGGGCCTCTCAGATTCAATTGTTGGCCTTACAGTGGTTTATGCAGGTCTTGTTATGTATGATGCTCAGGTACTCAAATTCGTATGACTTTATTGCTTGTCCGATTGAATATAATTGAGCATAATGTAACATAGTCAAATGAAAATTCAATAGAACCATGAACTGACAATGTGTTTCGTTGGATCAAGTTTTATTACAATATACCCTTTTTGTTTTGTTGTGGTTTATCGTCATATTTTAGTATTCTTTACTAGTGATATGAGTGATATTGATTCATGCATTGAATTTTAGTTTGCTATAGGCTTGGAAATGTTGCTTTTACATTTTGTTTTCTCCTTATAGACAAAGAAGATTGCACGGTAGTGTTGTATCCCATACGATGCTAAATTAGTGTGTGAAACATGAATGGAGCCTTAGGTTCTTGCTTGTAATTTTTCAACCCATGCATTGAATTGTGCAACTCCAAATTAATGACAGTTCTTAGAAATGCGAGACCGATGAAGAAACAAAATTTTTAAGTATAGTATTTAAGAACACATGTACTCCTTTTGTTTAAAAAAAGTTCTTGTTGATAGATTGCGTACACAATCCAAAGTGCTTATGGTAAATGATATGGAACCAATGCAAGATACAAGAAAATCGTTTTTTCTTCTCTTGTTTCTCAGCACGAGAACTCTTTCACTGATATGAAATTTCTTCTAAAGAATGAATCTTAGTCAACTCTTTCTTAGTAACTTGTTATCCTCTGAAAGTACATTAATTTGCCCCCAATGCCATTCCTTTCTCCTACAACTTTCTGTTTTAAATTTGGATTTTTGTAAAAGTGTTTTTTTGTAAAAAATTTTTTTATTATGAAACCTCATTAAGGTTCTCATATTGTTCCATCTGAAATTTCTCTCATCATGCTATGACTTTATGATCCTAGTTTGGAAGGCATATTCTCACTTTGGAAGGGGCTTTATTACTGGTGGCCTACTTAATCAATAAAGCATCAATGTTTGATCAGACATGTTCTTGGGTCATCATGCCATATTGCAATAGGAGAAGTTACATCTTGTACAGTTGGGTCAACAAACTTTGACTTGGACAAGTTTTTCATTTGCTTGATCTTTTAACTATGCTTTTCACAGAATCTTGCTTATGTCCCTTCTAAACAGACTTAATTTCACTTGAAATTTCCTATGTGTACTTTTACAGATAACCTCTTTTTGTTTCCATTAATCCCAATTAAAATTCTTGTTCTCTTGCCATAACCCTCATTCCTGCCAGTAAATATATAGCTATTTTAAGGTCCTTTTGATTATTAATAGAACAGAAAGCCCCATTTAAGAATGTGTTACATCTCAAATAAATTCGATACCCCTTTAAACTTTTTGAAAAATTCATGATAGGAGGAACCCATTTGTTTCAATTCCAAAGCAACTCTTTTCATTCTGTTTCCAGTTACCCTTGTAGCAGTTTTGATTGGTGATGTCATTTAAATTAATTAGTACTGATTGAAGCATGAACTGCCTTTTATTGATTTTGAAACTCAGTACTCTTGATTGAGGACAAATCTGTTGGTATGTTTGGATTATTTATGGGTACAACAAAACTATAGTTCAGAAAATTGGAAAAGGAATGTTTTCTTCAGTCTTCAGGACAAGGGAAATAAGTTCACAATTGAATGTGTTTCCAATAGGAACATGCATATCTAATCCAAGATGATTATGAGACATGAACTAGAGACATGCTAGCATTCATCTAGTCCAAATGACTCCACCATTCATTAATCAACCAATTTAATCCAACTAGCAAGTCGACTCGGCCAAATCCGTTGGTACGTCAAGTACTTAAACTCCAAGTTGATCCGCTAGTTGGACTAAATTGGTTCAAAAAAGAAAGGTTAAAAATTATTTTTCTATGGATTTGCTTATGCTGGTCTGCATTGATACCCATTTATTCCAAACAAAAAAAGAAGTTAACTTCATCTTAAGATATATGTCATGCTGGTGCTTTCATTAGCAGTGTGTATGATCATCTGAATTCGGAATTCTTGTGTCAAAATCATATATTCGACTGCAACAAAATGTTAATCATGTCAAACGTGTCGTATCAATCAAGTTGTCTCTACAAAACCGGGTTATCATGTCAATGGTCACCTAATTCGTCTCGAATATTGTTATGAGTTTGGCAGGGTGTAAGAAGAGAAGTTGGAAATCATGCAAGAGTTATGAACAAACTGGTAAGCAAGAAGCAGGTTAACTCAATAGAAGATTCTGAACTGAGAACTCCCTCATCCACAACAGAAGAAGAACTTGGTCCCCTAATATCCAAGGAAGGAAGAAATTATGTAAATGAACTGCCGAATTCTGCACCTCTTTTAGTTAAATCAGAAAACAGAACTAGCCAAGCTGCTCAGTTGCTTATATCTCCAAGCACTGATGCCAAAGAAGAATTGGGAAACTCTTTGGATAGTTTCGAGACATTGAAAGAATCAATTGGCCACACTGAAGTTGAAGTCATTGCTGGTGCTTTGTTAGGCTTCTTTGTAAGTTTGGCAGTTTATGCAACTTTGTGATACCATATAATATATTTTTTTTTTTTCACACATATACACTACACCTGTGAAATTTTTGTTGTTTCGGGTACCATTGTGTAATTTTACATTCTTATATCAGATTATGAAATAATTGCCCCTCTCTTTTACTTCACACTTCATGTACAATCTAATTAATATTTCATTATTTTAGTAAATAATCTTTTTAATTTTTAGGAATCACGAAGGTTGAGGTGTCAATGCATGGATCCCACGTGGCAGCAGAAGACCACGTGTCATTTGTAGTTATGATTTATCTTTTTTTCCTATACTAGACTATCCATCTGAACCGTAAATATGAACCTTTCAGTCATCAACGGCTAAAGTGAAATCTCTACGATTAATCAACGGACCAAAACAAAAAGTCCGACCAGATACGATAGAACTGACACTGTTTGAAGCGGTGCTCATATTATATAAGCATTAGCCAGTTTTGCACCATTAAAAATTTAAAGCATATTTTAAATAGAAATGTCAGGAGCGCAAGGAGCACAACCGCCGGGATCAACTACGGCCACCACATACTCGTCGGTGGGAGGAGGAGAGAATAGAACCAAGGTGGAGCTGCGTTCAAAGGAGGATCAGGGCATGATTCAGATTGATAAAATCCAGGATAAAGTCCCTGATGCCGCCGGCAAAGGTGGTCCAGTGTTTGGCGCCGGAAAAGATGAGGATAAACAGGATTTGGGTGTTACCGGCACCGGCCCCGCATAGCTGGTTATCCTTAATTAATTTCAAATTTGTGGTGGTTTTCTGTAAGAATTCTCCATTTTCTAGCTGCATGCATGCATGCATGATGCTGTAATTAGTGTAATCCAAGTGAAAAATTTATAATATTATCTATCCTGTGAATTATTTATTTTTTCTATGGTAGAGTAATTTTGGTTGATGTAATTAATTGAATTCAAAAGGGTCAATTCGATCGATAATTTAATTCATCAGAGTATTATAATTGCTCTCAGACACAAAGTTTGGACATTGATTAATTCTAATTGCACAATTTTTTTTTTTTTTAAATAATTACTAATTGAATTTATACATATAAAAATAATTATTTTTAATGTAGTTTCAAATTCATATAAAATGAATCTTATGTTCACAGAGTAATCAATTTTTTTTTATTTATCAGGTATAATTGATTTCAAATTTCATGTTTGATTCAAAACGAACTTAGCCAACTATTGAATCAAAAGAGAGAAAATTACAAAAAGGAGGCAAAACAAAACCTGTATGACTCGAGTATTTTCTTCACTTGTTAGAAAAAAATAATTAATTAATAATTATTTTAATTTATGTCGATGTTTTAGTACCACACTGTCGATCATGATAATGAATTTAACAAAATATATATTGTTATTAGTTTCTAGTTAGGACCTTAACATAGAAGTAAAAAATACTTATTTTATAACAGATAAGTCAAAAAAATTATTTATTTTAATAAATAAAATTTTAAATTTTAAATTAAACACGATTATTGTTTTTTTTAAAGTTAGTGTTATTTTTCATGTTTATAGCTCTATTATTTAATAGTTTTAGTACTTATAATATTTAGCATTTAAAATTTAAAATTTAATTTTTTTTTCAGTATTTAATTTTCAGTTTTTACAAATTCCATCCAAGTTTTAAGTTCACTAAATAAAATTTTAAACTGAGATGTCAAAAAGTTTAGTTATCCTCTAATTAACAAAACTTAGGAAGTGAGATAGTTATGCTCTAACTAACAAAAACTAGAAGTGAGATGGGTTTTTTAATTGTTTCAGTTCAACAGTTATATTAATGGTCACAGTGATCTTGATTTTTATATAAGTGAAGTTTATATGTTTTTATATGTTTTTATAAGTAATTGTAATGTTTATCGTTATATTAGTAAGGTAAAAGTACGAAAAAGTAATTTTAAAAAGTTTCAAAAAAACTTTTACCTAAAATACATTCACATATTCCATAAAAAAAAAAAAAAAAAAATCACATATACTTTTGCAAAAGTAGTAGTGGATAAAACACAGTTTGGTTCAAAAATTAAACCAAATCAAATCGAATTCAAAATCAAATAATAAAAATTATGAAAAAAAAAAATCAATAAATATTCGGTTTGGATTGACCAAACCAAACTAATTAGTTTAATTTGGTTTCGTTTGATTCAAAACCAAAATTTTCAAATTAGAATAAATTATTATTATTATTATTAAATTATTATTAATTATATATAAATTATTATAAAAAATAATGTATATTATATATATATATTATTAAAATCTCATAAATATATATTATATAAATAAAATGTATTATATATATATAAATAGTTTTAAATATTTATAATTAGTTCGGTTTGGTTTTTATTCGGTTTTTTTTTTATCAAAAACTAAAACCAAAACAAAAATAAAACTATCACATTTTTGAAAAACAAAATCAAACTAAAAATAAAACTATCGTATTTTTAAAAATTAGAATCAAACCAAACTAACTTTGGTTCGGTTCAGTTCAGTTCGATTTTTTCTGCTCAGTTCGGTTCCATTTTTGGATTATGGTTTGGTTTTGCTCACCCCTTACAAAAGGGTGAATTTAGGACCTTTAATATATTCAATATTAGAAGAATGTCACTCCGAATTTTAATCACTGACGTGTTAGTCCTCTGATTAGTTTGTAATACTCAACCAGTTGAAGGAGTAAAGTGTAGTTTTAGCATTTCTGGAAGGACCGCAGGATGCTCAAATTTTTCAAATTGAATCCGCATTTAGGGTTTTTATAAACCTCTTATTTGAAAGTAGAACAGCAATCGTTTACCGCCCCTTTTGGGTTTTTGAAACTTCTCTCCAGCAATGGCTTTCTGGGGAGTGGAAGTGAAACCCGGAAAGCCATTTACCCATCTTCCTCATAGTATTGGAGGAAGGTTACATGTTTCACAGGTGAGCTTTTGCCGCTGAATTTTCATTCTCTCATTTCATTTTCATTTTATCTTTATTCTATTCAATATTTCCTTCATATCCTTCATTATCTCATACTGAGTTTCTATTATTTCTTTGCAAAATTTTGGATGTTTTTGTGTGCGATTGATGATTGATTTCTTTTATGGCTGGTTCAGGCGACGTTAGGATCTGGTTCGGCTACGAAGAAGAGTGTGGTTCAGTGTAATGTAGGAAATAGAAGTCCTGTTTTTCTTTGTTCTTTGTTCCCTGAACAAGCAGAGTCTTGCCAATTGAATTTGGAATTTGAAGAGGCTGATGAAGTTGTTTTCTCGGTTATTGGTCCCCGAAGTGTTCACCTAACTGGTTATTATCTGGGTGGGAGTAGACAATTCAAGCTTGATGATGAGTCGTATCCTTCATTTGTTTTGTTTATTTCTATTTATTGATGTGTCAAAAGAAAAAACGGTTCATCCTGTACTTTTTAAATAACCATGTTATGCTTTAGCTTCCATTAGTTGTTGATTGAACATGAAAAAGAGTGAAAAAAAGATATATATGCTTCTGTGCATGTATGTATATGTTGACAAAATTTCCTTTACTGCGACAAATAGAGAATCCTATGGGGAAGATATTTTAGATACCGAGACGGAAAGATCTGACGGTTTTGGTGATGAAGATGAATATGAGGATAGTTTTATTGATGATGATGATCTACAGGTCATTCCACCATCTCCTTCTTTCTCCGATGGAGGTATTGTGTTAAACTTATAATTGATAGATTCTAGGTACCATGTTGTGATGCTCATGTTTCCATGTTTTTTGTTGTTATCAATCTGAATTGGGTGCATGGTTGGGACCTGAAAACTAGATTTTATTTTTCTCATAGGATCAGCTGTTTACTGATGCATATAGTTCAACATCAGAATGATTTTGCTAGTTAACATATTGATTTCATCAGTGCCTGATGAGACATTCCGCGGAGGTAAAAAAAGGGAAGATAAGGCTAAGCATAGACGACTTAGGAAGAAGTATCAATCAAGTCAGACTGATGATGACTTTACCTCTCAAAAACAAGCTCTTTCCAATGGTGGCACGGGTGTAATGGACAGTGAAGGTGAAGACATGACTATTATTTCATCTCTTGTTAAATCTGCTGCAAGGGCAAAAAAACCGGGAGTGCAAGAAAAAGCTGAAAAGGATACAGATCAAACAATTGTCACAGATAGTGAACTGAAAAGGTAATACGCAGTATAGTTACAAGTGGCAATGGCCATGGGCCAGGCCAGATATTCAGTAATCTTTTGATCTGAAATCAAATATCAGATTTAGAAATATAAAACCACCATTAATCAATATAGTTCTGAAACTGGCAATTGAGTCAATCTTGATATCAGTTTTTTCCCCTGGCGGTAACATGAAACAATTTTCCTAAGAAAGAATATACGAACAACATTGAAATGCATCTTCAAACCTGTGTGAAATTACTTGAGATTTTTAATACGAATAAAAATAGTTGTTTTCTTAGCTATCTAGATAGTTAACCTTATGATATCTCTTCAATCTCCATTTAAAAGGCCGTATCACGTTTCAATGAAGAAATTAAGTCTTTATATAGAAGCAGAAATTATAAGGGGAGGATATTAAAATATAGCATTCACAATTCATATTTTAAACTATTGCAGTCTGCTTACCCACTACCAGTTGCAATTTTCACAATAATACTTAAATACAACTGGAGTTTTTCTTTTTTGGCTATCTCTGTTTGTGCTTAACTCTTTTCAATATTTCTTGTAGGAAGCCTCATGAATGTGATTATACTCAGCCTTCTAATGTAGACAATGATGCAAAGCCAAAGAAGAAAATGAAAAAAAAGCCCATAGAGGAGAAAGAGGTTGAAGCCGGAGTTGAAGATGAGTTTTTCTGTGGCCAAGTCCTTACATGGGATAAAGTCCAGCAAAACGAGATGAAAGTTGATCAATCAAATCAAGATATAGCTTTAATAAATGGAGATGCCAAAAAGAGCGGAAAGCATAAGTGAGATTGTCTTTTCTAGTACCTATGTTAAATAAACATTAAACCATTAAACCATCAATAGGTCGGACTAAACAAGTCTGTCAAATGTAGATGGAAATCTTACTTCAACATATACCTTGATATTAAGCCACAAGTTGCTTGGGTTTTAATAGCTCTGTAGTGATAATAAAGCTAGCACGACAATCATTCTCATGTTCTGTTTCCGTCTATTGTAATGGATTAGTGACCACTTAAAACCTTTTAATAAGACAAAAGGTCATCTAGAGCCCCCAGAGAATAGAAATTCCTACCCTGTAACAAGTATCTGTATTCATAGATTCTTAAGTAATGGTCTCATAGATGTTACTATTGCTGTTGTTCCTGCACTTTCTTCGTTAACCAACTCATTGATGTCATTTTTGGTAATAATGATAATCTTACTGTGGCTATGCAATGGTATTTTTTTCATATTATTTCTGTCTTAAATGGGATGTGTATCTTGACTCTAAATCTATCAAATCTAGCTTTTTGTTACTCATCAAATTTTGTTTTATGAAGGGGAGAGAGCCCATTGCACATCCCATTGCCTTCTAATGATTTGGTCGATGGAATTGTTGCAAAGGCTGCGAAGAGAAAGAAAAAACAGGCGAAGGAGACAAAAGCTCTTGGGGCTGACAATACTTTTAACAATGTTGCTAAAGAGGATCAAGCTCAGCCAGATGAGGCAAGGTGTGAAAGAATAGAGCAAGACTGCTTGTTGAAAAGTGACAAAGTTGAAAAGCAAGCCAATGATGAGTTAGTATTTTCAGTTCTTTCTCTGTAGGGACCAAGACATGCATTCACATCGTTAGCATGTACAAAACATGCTACTAGCAAAGTTTGTCAAAGCAGGATTCATGTTCCCTTATTGTCGGTGTTTTCTCATCTTATTATGTCTTTATTATGAAGGCTGTTTTGCCCTACACTTTCATCATGAACCAGTCCATTAATCTGGTTGTGACTAATAATGATAATCTTAGTGTGATATTTGTCTTATTATGTCTTTGTTCCATTATGTCTTTATTACAAATTTAGCATTTGTAATTGTAACTTATCCTGTTCTATTTTATGAAGGGGAGGGAACCCATTGCATTTGTCACTGCCTTCTGATGGGTTGGTGCCTGGAATTGTAGCAAAGACTGGAAAGAGAAAGAAAAAACAGGCAAAGGGGAAAAAAGCTCCTGGAGCTGACATTCCTCTGGAAAACATTAGCAGAGAGGATAAAGCTCAGCTAGGTGAGGCTGGGTGTGAAAACATAGAGGAAGGCAGCTTGTTGAGAAGTGAAGACATTCAAAAGCAAGCAAATGATGAGTTATTATTATTATTTTTTTTTTTTCTATATGAACCAAGACATAAATTCATAGCATTAGCAATTACTACTCAAGTTTTTTGTAGAGGTTTTTAAGAAGAGAAGTTACTTTTCTTTTTTGTTCCCTGTTTGGAGAGGATCATATATGGAACATCTTCGAATAATACTTGGAGTGGGAGATTCACTGTCTTGGCCTCCACTTTAGTTCTTTACTTGGGGGTTGGAATATCTCCTTTTGCATGAACCAGCCCCTTAATCTTATTTTTGATAATATGAATACTGTTTACCATGGAAATTGGCTGCCGATCAATGACTTTAGTGTTATCCCAAAATGGGTTTGTCTTTCTTCATTCAAACTCCTAAATCTAGTTTCGTAGCTCATCATGTTCTATTTTTATGAAGGGGAGTGAACTTATTGCATTCTGATGAATTGGTACATGGAATTGAAGCTGTTCCAAAGCCAAAGAAGAAAAGAAAAAACCCAGCACAAGATAAAGCACTTGAAGCTGATGCAAATAGTAGCATAATTGTAGAGGACAAGGCCAATGGAGATGTGCAAAATCAGATGCAAACAATCAATGTGTGAGAATTCCTCTGTTCTGAAATATTCTGTGAAGTTATATCGATAATTGATGCCAACATTGTAGCCACATTATATAAAATATATATTACAATTTAGAATAATATATATTGTAGAATTCATACCCAGGTTTCATGCTTTAAGATAATTGGATCTATAAGGATCAAAAACTCCAATAGTTTGCAGTAGGAAAAGGAATACTTAAGTGCATACAATTCTGAAGGAATGAAGGATGAAACAAATAATTCACTTCCTAAATTTCTTCAAGTATCTTGGCAATTTGGTATTGAAAGTAGTACATATCTGCTTGTTCTTTTGATTAACCTTTTAATTTATAATGACCGATTTCTTATGTTCTGTATGCAGTGATGTTGACAACAATGTTGATCATAATGAGAATCACAATGTTAAGAAGAGAAAGAAAAAGACTAGAGTACAGGAGAATGGGGAGGCTTTGGATATGGATGAATCAATGAATTTATCTGTTCTGGACATCAAAGAGAACAATGCCAACAGGAAATCAAAAAAGGTGTCACGAGGAAACAAGCAGGATAGAAAAGTTGCTGCTTCTTGAGGAAGGTAGTGTTTTCCGTGCTAATTTGCATCACTTACAAAAGTTGCATTTAATGATTAAATTTGATGATAGTATATTAGAACAAGCATATTTTGAATGAATATTAAAGTGGTCCGAGTATATTATAAAATGAGTTTTCTAAATGAAGATTAAATTATTATGAGGATTTTTATCTAACCTTAATGCTCTGATCCTGGTCTTGTGGTCTGTGGATTCTGATTAGTTTGTTCGTGGGAAGTGTTCTTTAATATTTGAAGCAGACTTTAGCTTTTGAACCTTGAGTTTCTCTTGTTCTTAAACTAAAAAGAACAAGTGAAAAGAGAAAAGAACAAGTGAAAGAAACTGTGATCCTAATTATCAATCAGAACACAGTCAAATGCTGGAGAAGAATTAATTACTCTATAACCTCAGTATCAATCAACATCTATTAGGTACTGAATCTTTTTAAATTAAATATTAGTACCTTGGATTTGGATTCGCTTAACATAATAAAATTAAAACAGGACTACCTAGTTAATGAAAGTAAATCTAAAGATATTATAGTTCGATTTTGAAATTATGGGGATTCAGCGGTAAATGTGGTTAAATCAAGGATGTAATAGTTAATCTCTGTGTCTATCAAATTTTGTTCTTGAGGAGCTTAGGTTTGAATATTAGTGTCTTTGAGGAATCTTCATGTGCTAAATTAAAGTTTTTAACTTATTTCTCTGCTTTTTTATATCTTGCAGTTTGAAAAATTTAAATTTCTGCTTGTTACAGGGAAAGAGGCGCCATAGAGGGCCAGAATTTTGTCTTTTCCTTGACGGGTATCTACTCTGACTATTGTTTTCTCCTCATTTTTCAATAGCCTGATTTAAAAATTGGCAAAAAGCATCTCAGAGTCACTTCATCTTTTCAATTTTTGTTGATTACCTTACCTTTTAATTTTACTGGTTAAGCATTCTATTAATTATGATCATACACTTTAAGCTCGCAATCGTCGGAAACATAGCTATGAACATAAAACTCAATTACAAGAGTGTTGCTCATTTTTTCTATGTTTGGAACTGGAGTTCTATCCCTTAGAAAGTAATTTTTCATGTGTCTATTGTGGCTGTAAGTAAACTGTAAAAGTCTCATTTTTGAATTGTAAAACATTGCAATTTCAAATGAGAATAAAATGAGTAACACTCTCTAAAACTGAGTTAGAGAACATCAACCAATTTTTTTGGTTACCAAAGAGCTTAATGTGTACGATTATAATTCATCGAGAGTTTGTGTCAAATTGAAATATTAGCAACTTGATCAATAAAGAAAAAAAAAAAAAAAAAAGAGCAGGAACCTAAAATGCTTTTTTTGCTTAAAAATTTTATTCTCTTAAATTTGCCTTTTCTCCTATATTTAATGTATTCGGGCATTTAAATTGGTAGCTACACCACTAAGTTATATCAGCAGATTCGTGGCAGATGGACGACAACACAATACAAATATTGCATTGGGGACTGATTTTGCGGATAGCGGTACTTCTTGAAATGTGAACCAGGTCAAGTTTTTGTCAATCAAATCCCAAAACAAATCAGCATGTCTGTTCTGTTTGCTATACTTTGTTATATTTGATTGTGCGAAAAAGGAGAGAACTTTCAGAAAATGCACAAATTTTGCTGTTTATACCATAGCTGGCAAACCAGGCTCAGCCAGGTTGGATAGGATGTAGTTGGAATTGGAGTTCAATTTAGTGCTAAATTTCCCTTTCTTTTAGTCCTTAAAAATATCGTGACTTACCAACTGCTGTTGGTCTAAGTGGTTGGTCGCTTGGGTCACTTAAGCAATGTCTTTATTTTGAGCCTCATATATGTAAAAAATACTGTTGAAAGATGTTACTCCGAATGATATACCACTGCAGGTTCTTAATAGGTGATTAGTCTAGATGTGGATTTCAGCTATAGGTGTCTGCCATGATAGTCTATTTAGGGACTCTCATGGGACCAAAAAAATAGATCAAGACTTGGATGGTTGCGCATTTACTTCGAAAAAAAAAAAAAAAAGGAATTGACATTTTCGATTTAAATTAGGCTCTTTTGATAGGTTTATGGTTTTTATGAGTGTGTGGAATGTAGTAGATTTTTTTTTTTTTTTTAATCCTAGCATAGCAAGTTACCCTTTTAAACAATGGGAGACTGTTCAAATAACGTGAAGCCCATAAACAGTGTCCAAAATTAGGTTCAAGTTCAGAGGGTAATTTCCTATCTCTGTGAGGTGTAAACATATTTTTATTGGTTAAAGATAAAAAAGAAAAGGACCAATGGTTTTGGATAATAAATTTGATCCTCACATAATCAATTGTGTAATTCGATTGCGACAAGCTCTAATTTTGACTCTACGGTCTGTGATAAAGGTACAAGTCATCGGCATAAGTGTTATAGATCATCGTCTGGTAAAATTAATTACATTATACATGTTCCAATTGCATTTTAGAGGTTACATATCAAGCAATGAGTCACTTGCATGCACAACATATATGTGGTGGCATTGAATATAAGAGATGATGTTGTGTTGATAAGTTAGAGTGTTGTTAACGGAAAATTAAGTTGTTTACTGTTGTTGAGGGATGGAATTATATGATATTTTACATTGTGGTCAAATTTTCTCAAAAAAAAAAAAAAAAAAAAATGGATAGGTCTATTGATTAAGGGTATTTGGTCAAAGCACATGTGCTGGTCACATGTTTTTTTGCCCTATCTAGACAGGCCTATTAATGTCTGAGGTGGAAGGAAAAAGAGAAATGAGAATCTTGACAAATATTGACCTTAAAAAAAAAGAAAAGAAAAGAAAAGAGGAAAAAAGAGCAAAATAATGCAGAGTGGTTAAATATATATAAAAATGGGGTGAGTTGGAAACTAAAGACAAAAGTAATGTGGGAGGAAAAGATGAGAAAATGGTGTTTGTAAACGCGTTAATCCGTACAGCGCCTTTAGAAAAAAATTTTCCCGCACCGCCTGCCATTTTGGCAGGCTTTTCAGAGCTGAAGGCGCTGGTCCCACCAGCGCCTTCAGAAGGGTTAAATTTTACTCTAAAGGCGCTGGTGGGACCAGCGCCTTTAGAGTAACTTTTCAGAGGGAATAAATTCCCTCTGAAAAGGTGTGCAGCTGATGGACGGATGGACGGATGGACGGACGGACAGATGGCAGTAAAAAGAGAAGCTTTACCTGCAATAACTATTTGGGCAATAAGTTAAGTTGTTGAAGCAAATTAATACCAATTGTCTGCAAATCAATTTCCCTTCTTCTTCTTCTTCAACATTTCTTCTCTTCTTCTTCACCTTAACTTTTATTTTTTTTTTAAACCATTTTTCACCACTTCGTATAGCAGGGACCACATCAAATTAAAAGAGGTTAGTTTCTTTTTAATCTAAAAATTATGTTATGTTATGTTTTTATTTTTTTAGAGAATTTAGGATATGTGATTATAGATTTAAATTTAGTTATGGAAACTTAATTTTTTAATTATGTTTTATGTAAAGGTTTATTAAAAAAAAGAAAATATAATGCATTTCAAAAAACTATTTTTGCATGATCGTTAAGTATTTTTTAATTCGGAGATATAATATGTTATATGCTATGTGTAAATGTATTTTATTTTGGTGTATAATCAAAGCTTGAAAGACAATATATTTAGATGTCACGTGCACAAATCTTTTTTGAAAATTTTCATATCATGTAGAGGTAGGGGTGAGCACTATTTGTAAAACCGAATACCAATACCGAACCAAAGCGAAAAAAAATTTGGTTCGGTTACTAAATATTGTTTGGTTTGGTTTGGTAACAATTTAATATCAATTTTGGTATTCGGTTCGGTTCGGTTTTTCCGTAAAAAATTTCGGTTTAACCAAAACCGAACCGAATTATGTATATATATATTAGGTTTGTAATATTCTAATTAACGTAATTGAATTTTATATTTCATCAAAAAATATAAAATGACTAAATAGCAATTAATTACAAAAATAATATATAATGGTTCAATTAATTGCCCTAAAAATCATTTAAAATATATATATTTTTTTTTTCGGTAAAAATACCAAATTTCGGTAATAACCAAAAAATATTTAGTAACCGAACCAAATTTAGTAACCGAGCCAAATTTTTTTTCGCTTTGGTTCGGTATTGGTATTCGGTTTTATAAATAGTGCTCACCCCTACCTCTACATGATATGAAAATTTTCAAAAAAGATTTGTGCACGTGACATATAAATATATTGTCTTTCAAGCTTTGATTATACACCAAAATAAAATACATTTACACATAACATATAACATATTATATCTCCGAATTAAAAAATACTTAACGATCATGCAAAAATAGTTTTTTGAAATGCATTATATTTTCTTTTTTTTAATAAACCTTTACATAAAACATAATTAAAAAATTAAGTTTCCATAACTAAATTTAAATCTATAATCACATATCCTAAATTCTCTAGAAAAATAAAAACATAACATAACATAATTTTTGGATTAAAAAGAAACTAACCTCTTTTAATTTGATGTGGTCCCTGCTATACGAAGTGGTGAAAAATGGTTTAAAAAAAAAAATAAAAGTTAAGGTGAGGAAGAAGAGAAGAAATGTTGAAGAAGAAGAAGAAGGGAAATTGATTTGCAGACAATTGGTATTAATTTGCTTCAACAACTTAACTTATTGCCCAAATAGTTATTGCAGGTAAAGCTTCTCTTTTTACTGCCATCCGTCCGTCCGTCCATCCGTCCATCCGTCCATCAGCTGCACACCTTTTCAGAGGGAATTTATTCCCTCTGAAAAGTTACTCTAAAGGCGCTGGTCCCACCAGCGCCTTTAGAGTAAAATTTAACCCTTCTGAAGGCGCTGGTGGGACCAGCGCCTTCAGCTCTGAAAAGCCTGCCAAAATGGCAGGCGGTCCGGGAAAATTTTTTTCTAAAGGCGCTGTACGGATTAACGCGTTTACAAACACCATTTTCTCATCTTTTCCTCACACATTACTTTTGTCTTTAGTTTCCAACTCACCCCATTTTTGTATATATTTAACCACTCCGCATTATTTTGCTCTTTAACCCAAGAAAAGAAAAGAAAAGACTGCCTACGTCTAGATCATGACATTTCTGTCCTTCACCAATCAAATTATTTGTTATTATATCATATTTTCTGATAGGCAACGCACATTGTGCTTAAATGCATTATTTTATTAAAACCTTAATTAGGTTTTCATGCTTTGTTTTATAGTACAACTTAAAGAAAATAATAGTTAGAAGTAAAATTTACTTAATAATATTTAAATTATGTCACAGGACTCACAACAGAATGGAGATGTGTGATTTGTGTGAGTCACTAAAACATAAAGAAGATATTTTAATTAAGAAATAAGGCAAATTAAACATGATATCGACATTCTTAACAAATGGGTGGTTAAAAGTAGGATTATAGTCAATAAAATTAACTCATCTAAGTTGTTCACCTTGATTTAGTTACATGGATGACAACATGTTGTCAACACTTAGCTCTTTTGTACACTTTTTCCCTAAATGCCCCCACAATTACAACTTTTTCATGGGTAGGATTGTCATTCCATATGATTTTTGTTTTCTTCGAAGGATTTAGGTTCACTTTTGGTTAAAAAGAAAAAGTTTAGGCCAAGGGAAGATTCCTTCCATCAAATTTAATAAGGATTACCATAATTGTGAAAACCGGATTGGACCGGCTAGACCGGGTTCGGAACCGGAGGTCTGTCCGGTCGGTTTGTGTCCGGTTTTCACTCTGATCAACAACCGGTCAATGTTCGGTCAGACCGGCTGATCGAACCGGAAAACAGTGAATCAATTCGACCAGACTTTTTAAAATATTTATATATATTTGAATTATAAATTTAATTTAATATTTTGAGGTGTTTTTAATTAAAATAAAATATAGGTTGTATTTTTATATTATTTTAAATTAAATTGACATTTAATTGTAACTATATTTCATAAATTAAGCTTTTGAATTACTATACTGTGTTTGAAATGCTTAAACTTAAAGAATTATAATAAAAATGTTCAAATTTTCATATATTATAAATATAAAAATAAAAATATTTTAATATTTTAATATATTTATTAAATCTGGTTCGATTCCGGTTTATTCCGGTTTAATCCAAAATCCATGAATCCATCCCTTCACCGGTTCGATAACCGGTCCGGGTCTGAAAACCATGAGGATTACTATGCAATATATATTTCTCAATATTTAATTTAAGAATTAACATATCATATTTTGATTACTTTAATAGTAGTATATTTCGTTTATACTAGCCTATTCAGCTATATCTTAGTGCTAAGGGCATCTCTTAAGAGATTCATAATTTGAGTCTCTATGATATCATACACTATCACCTTAATTTACGAATGAGAGTTATTAAAAAAATATATATTTTTTAGATTGTTACATATCTCATACAAATTTGATATTTCATGTGACTTAAAAAAATAATGATTTATTTAGACACGTTACAGGGAGAAGGACATTATTTGAAGGAAAACATTTTATAGTTTTGCAACTGGATTTGTGTATAAATTTAGTAATCTATATATACTTTTGGACCTTAATAATTTCATGTACTTGTGAAATTTTTTGATAGCCTATAGTTATTTACTAATAAATTTATCAGACATCTCGAGTCAGTTAACGAAAAGTGACATATGTGTGTAATAATTTGTTACTCATGAGCTAGATTATAAAAATTACAAAAACATGGACTGCTTAACTAAGGCTAGTTAAGACATTGATGCAGAAATTTTATTGTGGTCCGGACAAAATTAGTTTGGGCTTACTATGATCGTGACACATTAATACAACTAATGATGTGATGTGATTATATTAGTTCTAGACTATTCCAGTTCGGAAATGCAATAGAATTTGTTTAAACTATGACTTATGCTTAATATTGAAATAGTAAAAAAAAATAATATGGGTAAAATTACACCCTAAGAAATGTTAAGGGTATAATTGCAACCGGCCGAAACAAGTTATGGATATTTAATCCATGAAAAAATTATATTTTAAGACCGTCAAGATTGCGAAACGTCAGTGCAATTGTTGATGTGTAGTAATCGTAGCAATTTCGAACCGAGTTATTATAGAAGTTGTCTTATCGCATAATCCGTTTAAGTAAACAATTAAAAAGGGAAGTTGAATTCGTCATTGCAATTGTTGATGTGTCGTAATCGTAGCAATTCCGGACCGAGTTATTATTGAAGTTGTCTTGACCCATAATCCATTTAAGTAAACAATTAAAAAGGGAAGTATGTTTCGTTATCATACAGTAACAAACAAAATGCATTTAATATATCACCAACCAATTGGGATTCCATGCCGTTCCATAATTTTTCTCATTCCAACACAAAAAACCAAGTCACTCCTCTCTGTCGACATACAAAAAAACAACATCAAAACCTGCAAACTTGCTCTCTCTCCTCTTTCTCTCTCTAAAACTCATCTGGGTTTTCTCACACCATGATTAATTCCTTCAAATTAATCTTCAAAACATCATGCCTTCTAATTCTAATTTTCCCCCAATTAGTGCTCAGTGAATGCACTTGTGAAATTAATCATCAAGAAGACAACAAGAACATCAACATAAACAAAAACGAAGCTTCAGCAGCTGTTGTTTCAAGGTACAAAGCAAGTTCAATTGCTGCAATTCTTGTGTGTGGTGGCATTGGGGTTAGCCTCCCATTATTTGGGAACAAAATCCCAAGTTTAAGGCCTGAAAATGACATCTTTTTCATGATTAAAGCATTCGCTGCTGGTGTTATTCTTGCTACAAGTTTCATTCATATACTTCCTGAAGCTTTTAAGAATCTTACATCTCCTTGTTTGTACCAAATTAATCCTATTTGGAGGAATTTCCCTTTTGCTGGTTTTGTTGCTATGGTTTCTTCAATTGGTACTTTAATGGTGGATTCTTTCGCTACGGGGTTTTACAAGCGCCAACATCATAAGCAAATTGTTGCTGATGATGATAATCATGATGTTGAAACAAGTAGTAATGCTCATGTCGTTGAGGATGATCATTCACATGTTCATCTCCATTCTCATGTTTCTGCAACTTCTCCTGCTGAAAATCAAGATTTGAGCTCATCGGAACTTATACGGCGTCGTATTATATCACAAGTAAGATCTTTGTTTTTTCTTTGAATTAAAGGTTATTTCGGATTTTAAATTTTAACTTCCATGATTAACTTAATGACTTTCATTTTTTTTTTTTAAAAAAAAAAATCGATAGAATATTTAATTACCTTTTAATATTGAATGCAATAAAATAAATTAACAAAGTGATTCAAATTAAAAAAAATTAGTTACATAAATATTTTTGTAACACTATATATATAGATATATATATATATATATATTAGGTTTCAAAATGTAATGCTGACTAATTTGATAAAACATTGCAAGTTGAAATACTAAATTTTGTACATTCAATTCACTTCACACTAAATTAATCTATCTCTTTAATCAAATTAAAGGGTCAAATTGGTATTTTTCCTATTTTCAATTTTTCATTGTAATATCTCGAAGATATATATAAGTTTTTTATTTATTTTTTTGTAAATAGAGATAATAGGTCAAAAATAATATTTTTAAATTAAATCAATCATTCACCTCTCTTTCAAAAGAAAAAAAAAATAAAAAAAAAGCACTATCACCTTTGGATTATTGGTTTGACTGAGATAAACTTATAATTTTGAGTTTTAAACTTTTAATTACTACTCTAGAGTAGTTTGATTATAATTATAGAATTACATATAAATCAATTAATGCTATTCTCACAAAATCTAAAAAATAAAATCAATGTTTATTCAATTCGTAAGAGTCACTAGTAACTTAATCAAACTACGTATCGAGCTTTTTTAATATACCTAAAAAAATGTTCGAACAGAACCAAACTATAAAATAGAATTTAATTAAAAACTCATATTATATATATGCGCTTAATTAGTGAATAATAAACTAAAAATAACATGCCATGTTTGACCATTAATGTAATTCCAATGCAAATAATTGATTTTTTTTTTTTTTTTTTTTTTTTGTGTGTTAGTTTGAAAATGCTCTAGAACTACTATTATTGCAATACATCGGTTCTACTGTCAGCGCGTTTGCTCTAGAACTACCACAATTATAACACATCAGGTCCACTGTTGATGTGTTGCAATCGGGGTCCTAAACGAGTATAAAACGGGACCAAAAATACAAGTTTTATTTTGGGAGATATGGATTAAGGAAATTAATGATAATGAAGAATAAATGCAGGTGTTGGAGTTGGGAATATTGGTACATTCATTGATAATTGGAATATCTTTGGGTGCTTCAGACACTGTTCACGTCATAAAGCCTCTCTTAGTTGCTCTGTCTTTTCACCAGTTTTTTGAAGGCCTTGGACTTGGTGGCTGCATTGCTCAGGTTCTTTCTTTTCATTATTATTTTTTTATTTTTTTCTACTCGCATAATCTTTAATTAATTTAATTAAATTACATCAAATATCCAATCAGGGTCAATTTTCATCCTTAAATTATTACAACATTTTTTTCTCTATTTGTGTGTGTATATAAGTATATATTAAGCCTCAAACTTGTGCATCGAATTAAAAAAAATTTTACAGTGGACCGGATCGATGTAGACCATTCCAATAAAAAACTGACAAATGTTATGAGTATTGGGAAAATAAAAAACATTAATGAATCAATTTTTTACTGGGAAGGTCCACATGAACCGGACCCATTATATAATTTATTATCGAATTAATTAAAAGAAAATGTGACACTTTTTGTCATGAAAATGAATAAGATTAAACATTTGCTTAATAAAGTTAATTTGCTTTTTCAACTTGATGTAATGATTTTACTATACTTTCCCTTTTTAAATTATTGGGATCTTACAGTGTTGGAATATGTTGACATAATGACAACATCCAGTTCTTTAATAATTTGTTAATGGCTGCAATTGCTAACCTAACTTTATCTTTTTAAACAAAATTAAAAACTCTTTAGCTGAAAATAAAAATCTTTAACTTTAATTTAGGCCTTTCTCATGTTTGGCAACAACTTTTGAATCTTTTATATGACTCCCTCCGTTTCTAAATATATGTAGTTTAAGGTTGTTCACCAAGACCAATGAAGAATTTGTTAAGCTATTAAAATGACTAATTTACCATTAATAAAATTCTCTTTGTTCTTAATTACCATGTGATATTCTCAATTAATATTAAACATCTCTTTTGAAATAAATAAGGGCAAATTAGAGAAAATAAGGTCAAAAGTGCATAGGTAATATAAAACGTCATATAAAAAGGAACAAACTAAAAAAACTAAAACGACATTTATTTAGAAACGGAGGCAAGCAAAATTTGTTTTCTTGTAGAACTTCTTGCTACCCAATATAACATCTATTGTAGTAATGCATCATAAGATTTCCATTTGTGTTAAAATTAAAAATAATTAAGAATACATAAATAATAAAATATCTTGATTATATTAATGAATTGAAAAAAAAAATGTTAAAACACAAAATCTTAAATATTTATTAATTGAATTATATATTTGGGCAATACGCAGTTTGTTGTGTGTTGATAAAATGAATTATTAATTTTGATTATATTTACAATATTCAGGCAAAATTCAAATCAAAATCAACAGCAATTATGGCAATATTTTTCTCCCTGACAACTCCAATAGGGATTGGAATTGGAATGGCAATATCGAGAATATACAAGGAAAACAGTCCAACTGCTTTGATAATTGAAGGAATCTTAAATTCAACTTCATCTGGGATCTTAATTTATATGGCACTTGTTGACCTTTTGGCTGCAGATTTCATGAACCCTAAATTGCTCAACAATTTTAGGATTTTATTAGGTGCTAATGTTTCACTTCTTCTGGGAGCTGGTTGTATGTCTGTTCTTGCTATATGGACCTAAAATCGTTTCATTTACTAATAAATACATCAATTTTCCTTTCAATTTTTAGAATAATCTGTTTTAATGATTTGCATTTAAATATCTTATTTAATTTTGGCATAAAAAAATATTGTCCATCTAACTATAGCCTAATGATAAAGATATCTTTCTCCAATTCGGAGGTACAAATTTAATGTGTTGTCCATAAAGAGGATGATTCAGTAATTATTCGTTCGTTGGAACTAGAAAGTAAAAATTTTAGTAGATAGGAATTCTATCAAAACTTCTTTTGAGGAACGGGCCAAACCCGGTCATTTCTCAAAAACAGTAGCTAAAGGACTTGATATTACCACTTGGATCTTGAACGTATATGCTAGTGTTTGTCCAAAGTGTATTCATACAATGACTTTATTGTTTAGGCAGCAGATTTCAAAAGATTAAGGGCCTGTTTGACGCAGCTTTCAGTAAAAGTACGAGGAACCTTATTTTGGCTGAAAGCTGCTGTTGGGGCTGCTCTCAAATGCACAATTGGTAAAAGTCAGATTATATTCAGGAAAACACTAGAAAACATTTAAAACTACTTTTAAAGAAAGCAATGAAACCTAACTTTCCCTGACAACGCTTTCACTAACAGCAATCCCAAACAGACTCTAAGATAAGAATGAATTTATTGATATCGGAATAAAAGTTAAACGATTTTATTTATAAATTAAATTTTAATAGTTGTGCTCCCACAAACTCCAAAAATCCATCGACAGTTCTTGAGTATCACTGTCAGCATCATAGCATTTCGATTTATGGTCAGTTTTTGAGGTATTTTTCTATATTATTTCCGTTATATGTATTTAGCTAAACTTGGATTGAAATTAGCGTATTTCTCTAATTTTATTTATTTATTTATTTTATCTGAAAAGAGAGGTGGAATGAACATAGAGGAGGCCCAAAAAATGTATCAGAGCCCAAATGCTAAGCCCATTTAATCTCCACCTTCAACGTTTATATTCAGACAGGAAGTGGAAGACAAATCCCAATTCTCATTTCCCTGCTCTTCTTCAATTTCTTAAACCCTAAAATTAGATCCACGATGATGCTAAGGATGAGCAGCAGAGGCCTTCTCGCTTCCTTTTCACCACATCATCATCAGGTAATGGCTATTTCTGCTTGTTCATTTTCTCTTGTTCATCCTCCTAATTATTCTACGGCTTCAAAACTTGGAGGATCTCAATCCCAATGTAGCTTTCGTGATGTCACGTCTTCCTTGAACCACATGCTTCGTGTGAATCCACCCCATTCTCTTATTCGCTTCTCTAAATTATTATCTGCATTAGTCAGAATGAAACGTTTTGAGACCGTCATTTCTTTCTCCAAGCAAATGGAATTGGTGGGAATTTCACCCAATATTTATATTGCTAATATTCTGATTAATTGCTTCTGCCACTTGCACTCTCTCAATTTTGGATTCGCTGTTTTGGGTAAAATATTCAAACTTGGTCTAGAGCCTAACATCGTAACCTTCACTACCTTGATTAAAGGGTTATGTAGACAGGGTAACATTCTAAAAGCTGTCAATCTTTTCGACAAGATAGTTGCCACAGGTTATGAACCTAATGCACATACATACACTGTGATTGTCGATTGTCTATCTAAAATGGGAAAATTCGATGTGGTATTTGGTTTGCTTGAAAAAATGGCTGAGAACGGCTGTGAGTCTAATGTAGTGACCTATAGTTCTATCATTGATAGCCTCTGCAAATATGGCAAGTTTAAGGAAGCATTTCATCTCTTTTCAATAATTGAAAGCAAAGGAATTTTACCCAATGTTGTCACTTATACTTCTTTAATTCATGGTGCATGTTATTCGGGGCAATGGAAGAAAGCTTCAATACTGTTTGATGAAATGTTGGGTCGAAATATTGCACCAAATGTAGTCACCTTCAATATTTTAGTTGATGAATTAGGTAAGGAAGGAATGGTGGATAAGGCTCGATGTGTTCTTGGGACAATGATTCAGAGGGGTATAAAGCCTGATGTTATTACTTACAATTCATTGATAAATGGATTTTGTTTGGATAGGCAGATGCCTCAAGCTAGGAAAGTGTTTTATGTGATGACAAGAAAGAATTTTTATCCTGATGTTTATACTTATAACATATTGATTTACTGGTATGGTAAATGGAAAATGATAGAAGAGGCAGAGCAACTTGTTGATGAAATGATTTGTAAAGGTTTAAGTCCTGACAATTATACTTATAACGCTCTTATACATGGCGTATGCCATACTCGAAGCCCTGGGGAAGCCATGAAGCTTTTTAAAGACTTGTGTGCAAGTGGCTATGTTCCAGACATAGTTGGTTACTCAACTTTGTTGCATGCTTTTTGTGAGCATAAGCATTTTGATATTGCCTTAGGCTTACTGCATGAAATGCAAATGAGAAAGTTGAAGCCTAACATATTTATATATGGTATTCTAATGGATGGGATGTGCAAAGCTGGAAGACTCAATGATGCAAAGAAATTGTTTTCGATGCTTTTGGTTAAAGGGTTGCGACCTGATGTTCATGTATATACAATACTAATAAGTGGACTTTGCAGAGAAGGCTTACTAGATGAAGCATATACTGTCTTTAGGGAAATGGAAAGAAATGGCTTCTCACCAAATAGTATTTCTTACAATGTGATTATTCAAGGATTTCTCCGGCACAAGAATCACTCCAAGACAATAGAACTTATTCATGAAATGCGTGATCGGGATTTTGCAGCTGATAACTCCACAATAGCTTTGGTCATGGATCTGTTATGCAAGAAAGATGACATTTCTGAAAATTTTTTTTTTGACATTTGACACTTTACAAAGTGTTTGAAGTTTTACTGCTGGGTTTCTAGTTACTATGTAAATTTCTTTTCTTTTCTTTTCTTTTCTTTTACTTTATTTAAATTCTTAAAAATGAAATCTTTGCTATAAGTGGTGAATGAAATTTGATGACTTCTTGAAGTTTCTTTCACATTCGTGAAAAAGTATGTGATTCATTTATGTTCTGGTGAATTGAGCATAAATATAATTTGCGGCATCAAATATAAAACTAAAGAACATGCTTGGTGGTATTGGGGTTAAACTACATAATGTTACGTGTTCATTCCATTTATTAACCCCATTGTTGGTACTGCAGTTATTGTTGTCCATTCATCTTGGGATCCAAAGATGGACTATTGTGTCTCCTGTCTGAAGATCTTCTCTCTTAATATATTTAATTGAATTCATTGTTATACTTTGATAGTATCTATGATTTAGAATACCTCGCAGGACATACTGTGAATAGGACATGAACTGCAGTTAAATACTTTGTAGTGCAGCTGGTGAAGATCAAAGTTTTCGTGTTGCGTATTCTCTAATCTTGTCTCCGATTCTGCTGCAAATGAAATAACCTATTTTTGCTCAGCTTCCAATTGGTGGTTTCTGCAACAAATGGTATTTGCTAATCATACTGTTAGCTCCTAATAATTATTATGGTGTAGAATTCTTCAACTTTCGGGAGAAATTGAAGAACTAATAGATGGTGTTTGAAGTAATGTGTTGTCTAAGGGCATGGCAACTGCAGAAAATAATCTGGTGGCATTGTTTCATTATTGAGTCTACTGTAATTGTTCTTATAATCTGTTGATAACTATTAGAACAGAATTGCAAATAGGGTTGATAGTTTCTGCAAGTTCGAATCAACTAATAGTTTGTCTAATAACACGTGAATTTATATTAATGCCAACAACTTTTCATCCAATTCTGCCTCTCGTAATATCTCCATTTGTTATCTAGACATCTCGGGCTCCGCTGGGAGATGAACAGATTTTTTTGGTTTCGCATATGATATGAAAATAAATAAATTAAAGACATGGTTATAAAAGAAAAAATTATATTAGGGGTGAGACAAATTTATATCAATTTATATTTTGCATCCCATCCGGAAAATAACTTCAAATTTGCCAAATGGGAAGTTATCTTTTCTTATTTATCGAAGATTTTTTGAATGGCAACTGCAAGAAGTAACCTGTTGCCAATGTTCAATTAGAGAGTAATCTACTGAAATGGACATTTTTATGTGTTGAGAACTGCTGTAACGAGTGAATAGTTGAATTCAACTATTAGAACAAAATTGCAAACAGGTCCTGCAAGTCCAAATCGAATAATAGTTCGTCTACTAAACGGTATAAAGTTCAAAAATTTTGACAACTTAGGAACAATTTTGACAGAATTGTTCTGTTAAAACAGAATCCAACTGACCAAATTTACAAGTTTAAGAGAACAATTTAAAAGCATCAAAGCATGAGTGATCTTATTTAATCTGGGATTTGGTTTTGAGATGACAAATTAGCATTATAATTCTGGCTTATGTAAATTATCTATTTGGAAGCTTTTACAGAAATTTTGCGTAATTAGTGGTCATATAAAAAAAAAAAAAAAATACTCCTTTGAAGTATGGATTGAGTCGAGGCATTTTCACTTTTTTGAATTAAAACAGCCATATATATTCCTACTTTCATGAGGCAATTTAGAATTTAATTCAATAAATTAGTATTCCAAATGTATATTGTAAGAAACAAGAAGGTTGATACTTGCCCATTTAGCGAAAAAATAATAAAATAAGGGAAAATGATTAAAGGAAAGCCTTTGCTAGACATTAATTATAAATGTAGAATAGTATTTTAATAGTTTTATGGATCTCCTAATCCAACATTTTCAGGATTCTAATTAAGGCTTAATTAACTAAGAACACTAAAAAGATGTTTGTCCTGAACATGTGTGTCCATGAAAGACAAGGAGTGAGATTTGAGTGGAAAGCAAGCAAATCAAAAGGAGCTAAAACAAATACCAAGACTTTGATTTTCCCCAATTTCAAGGCAAGGCATATATGCCATGTATTTTTTTTTTTTTTAAAAAAAACATGCAAGAATATATATATATATATATATATATATATATATATATATATATATATATATATATATATATAGTGTTTTTGTTTAAAACAGAAATTGAAAGTAATGGGTTAAAATTCTACCAATTGATGAAATTATTAGGATTTGTCAATTTAAGAAGTTCTAATATCATATCATGAAACCATTTGATCTAAAAAGTTAGGTTGATAAGTAATGCTTAGAAATTCTTCTATTATTATTATTATTATTATTATTATTATTATTATTATTATTATTATTATCTCTAATCCTTATTAGCCAAATTTAGGTTTTTAGTGAATTTTAATTTTGGTTCAAATGTAGCCTTTATAGATGAAGTTGTTATGCTTAAGGTTCTCAGAAATATACTTTTCAATAAATGATTTTTTAATTATTCTTAATGTTGAGTTTATCAAGTGTCATTTTCGAATTCAATGATTTCATCAATTACGGTTGAAAAGATTTTATGGACTTTGAGAATGTTAAACTAGACCGCACAACATGTAATACAAAAATTATGTTAAGATCTAATCTACATCACTAATTATATATCACTATTCAGTTTCTTTTATTTCCAATGTAAAGCTATTATTTATTCTCGAACGTTAATGGACTATATTTTAATGAAAATTATAATTCACAGGTAAATCTGGCCAGATATTTAGAGCCCAATATCGTAATTTGGTGAATTACAAGTGTCAAAACTATTGTTTTACGTATTGCATTGTGATTACTAGGATAAAATGAAAACTCATTATATGTACCTTTTTAGAGAATTTCTTCAACTTCACATTTGTAAGTAAAGTGGGCAAGTGTTGTAGCAAAGTGAAAACTCATAAAGAATCAATCTTTATGCCCAATTAATCAATCTACCCACTTTTCCCACCATACCCTTTACCTTTCAACTACATATTCTAGTTTGATCTTGTCCTTTCATGTCTTTTTCCACTCTATATATATGTTTTGCTTCTCCTTAGTCTCATCTTTGTGGTGTTTTTTTAGGTATCATTATTACATTTAAATTTTGATTTTTTTATTTATTTCTTTCTTTTCTTCCATAGCTATGTTCTTGGACAGAAGCATGCATTCCAGCAGATTTTGCCTTCTCCTATTTCTTCTCCTAATTACGGTTTCTGCTTACTCAGGTACATAATTAAGCTTGTAATTCCCATTTTAATACTAAATTAATCACATTCAACTTCTTAATTAATCTTTCTTTCTTTCTTATTTCCATGAAAGAGGAAGAATTTGGGTTTAATATACGCTTAATTACAATTTATCACAAAATTATAATGCATGCATGAATGCTATCAATTCAAGTAGTTAATTATGTTAATTAATTCTAATAATATATGGTTAGATTTTGGGCTATTTGTGGAAATATAGTTGAAAGGGAAATGCCACTAATTAAGTACTTAATCATTAATCATGCCCAATTCCTTCGGGTGTAAGCATACATTCACTTATTAATTAAATATTTCATTATCATGATCATACTGTGCAATAATGGAATCTTCTCTTTTGCTTTTGTTGGGCCATTGAATATTCAACATTAGTGTATGTATTTAATGGAAAATCGATATCAATATTAACCATAAAAAAAAAAAAAAACATTAGCAACGATAATGTCATTTTCTCTCGTTTTAATTCCTACCCAAATTTGATATTAGGGGGAAAAGTTGCATTTTAGAACCTTAACAAATTAATTTATGTATTTAATCGATAAGTACTTTAAAATTTTCGGATAAAGGTCAGTTTATCTTTTAAAATTTGGCTTCCATAATTAATTTGGTTCAAAAATGAAATTTAAATATTAATTTAATTCATAATTTTATTTTTTATCAAATTAGTCCAAAATGACATATTAGCATATAATTAGTGACTTTTTGACATATTAGCATAATTTTATTTTATTTTTTATGAAATTAGTCCACAATGAAGGTTAAATTGAATTTTCTGCAAAAAAAAGAAAAAAATGAGAATAAATATTATAATAACATATAATTTTAATCAATGATTAGGGGCTGAACTTTAAATAGGATTTCTTTTTTTTTTTTTTTTTAATTTAGTATCCTAATTAGGCATGATATTGACAATTATATATTTATTTATTTATTTTGCAGAAGCCAGAAAATCACTTAGGGGTCCAAAGAAAACAAGTACAATAATCCAACACATAAAGAAATTGAAAGTGACAAAGCACTTTGATTTGGCTTCATTACTTCTTCAGAAAGAAACAATGAACCCATCCAACACTGATCCTTATGTTAGTTCACCATTTTCTTTACCACCTTATGATTCTTTACCCCCTACTCCATTGCCCCAAAATGCCCCTCCATATTGCAATTATCCCCCCAATACCCCTCAATCGCCTTCAACAAGTGTTCCAACTCCACCTTCACCCCTCTCCAACTCACCGCCTTACCTATTTCCAAGCCCGCCCGGACCCTCGTCTGGTGGATTACCGAGTCCGCCCGGAATCATCCCCTACCCTAACCCACCTGAAATTATTCCTAGCCCACCCACTCTTTTTCCAAGCCCGCCTGAAACTGTTCCTAGCCCAACCACTTATATTCCAAGCCCACCGAGTTACATCCCAAGCCCACCATATTATGAGCCAAGCCCGCCTAGTTACATCCCAAGCCCACCAATTTTTGTTCCATCTCCAACAGGGTATGTTCCAAGCCCAACAATTTTTCTACCACCAATAGTGTTTCCGCCGCCAACGGTGCCACCGCCTCCGATCACCACCGCACCCCAGGCATTGTGGTGCGTGGCAAAGCCGTCGGTACCAGAACCTATTATTCAAGAGGCAATGAACTATGCTTGTGCATCAGGGGCTGATTGTGACTCGATTCAGCCCAGTGGATCATGCTTTGAGCCCAATACATTGATTTCACATGCTTCTTTTGCTTTTAATAGCTACTGGCAGAGGACTAAAGTAGCAGGTGGAACTTGTTCTTTTGGAGGAACAGCCATGTTAGTTACCGTAGATCCAAGTAAGTTTCTCCCTATCACATTTATCAAGCTGTTTTTTAATTATTTTTTCTTGCTTAATTTGATACATATAGAAGTAGAAGAATTTATAAATTTTTTAAAATTAGATTTCACATCGTTTTGAAAACCAAGATAAATACATTATTTGGATCATTAATTTCTGTTAGAACAATTCGACACGAGTTAAATTGAATTGAATTCCTTCCAAAACTATGGTTACAAATATACCAATTATAAATTCTTATCATGGACATCTTTTAAGGATTCAATGTGGTGAAATAAAACTATTGAGGCGAATTTTAAAAAATAAAAGTATAAGTGTGGAGTGTACAGAATGTGAAAATACACTTCTGTCCAGTGAAAATTAATTATAAATAATTCATTCACTTAAAAGTAAAATGAATTTCATCTTGCAATTAAATCATAAAGGTTCAATTTTCTCCACTACAAAAATTAGTACAATTTTAGCTTTTAAACTTGTAACTAATTAGATTGGTTTTTTTTTTCAAATTATTTTTTTATTGATTCAATTTAACTCAAGTTTAAACATCGACTAGTAAATTCTTTTAAACTTATAAAATATAAACATTTATAGGGAGATTTTGATAGGAAAAAAAACTTTTTTTTTTTCTCAAAACAAGAAAAAAATAAAACAATTAAAACTAATTTTAATTTTGGTATAAAGTTTATTGTAACAAATTTCAATTTCTATTTGTATTTGTGTGGTGAAATACAGGTTATGATGGTTGTCATTTTGTGTACTTCTGATGAGATTACGGCAAGATTCTCTTCAACAAAGTAGACAATTGAGAACGACGAATCTCTTTTTTTTTTTTATATTTTATTTTTTTGAAAAAAGAAATTATGAATTAATAAGAGAGATATAGAGCTAGTTTCGAGGTATAATCAAATCAACAAAATCATAAAAAATTTTGTAAGTAACATATACACAGATTTTGCTTGGTGGGTGGGTCACATTCACATATGGATTAGAATTTTTAAATTTTTAGTTTTAATTTCTCTTTGTACATTGGACCCACCACTCTCTCATTAATTAAAATGTTACAACAAGACACTTTCATTTGGTATTTATTTGTTTATTTTATTTTATAAAAAGAAAAATTATTGCCCCATATGGCTTATCTGTTCACGAGTATGGGCCTTGTATTATTGTGATTTGTGACAACGATTACACAGCAAAGTATAGTCATTTTAATTTTTTAATTTTATTTTTTTTCACCATTACTTCTTAGAGGAAAAAGATTTATCATAACCTCATTTTTTTTTATCAAATATTATATAACGACCATTACACAGAAATGTTTTATGTAATTTACACTGCATTAAATTGGGTAAAAAAAATATAAAATGTATTTGTCAGTAGGAATGGCAACGGGGTCGGGTTTCGCGGGTACCCTACTTTATTGGGACTACCCAAATTCGGTATAAAAGGGTTCGGGACGGGAATGGGATTAACCCCTAAGGTACCTGTGAAACCCGAACCCGCTTCCACACACACAAAATATAGCATATATTTTGTATGTTAGTGGTGGGATTTCCACCACCTCTTGGTTGAACGCATAAGGTGTTAACTATTAAATCAACTTCAATTTTTTGATAATTTATGCATGTAATTGTGCTTATCCACTACATTTGAATATTATTAAATTATTATTGATAAAAAAATTAATATATTACATTATTATTCATTTTCTATTTTTTTAATGGTAACTTTACGGGTTCGGGTAATTAGTGGGTACTCGCTACCCATCATGGGATGGGAATGAGATTGATTTATTCAATGCTGCAGGTAATGGGACGGGACGGATAGTGAAATTTATAAATAGAAATGGGATGGATAGTTCCATTATCCGCGGGTATCCTACCCGTTGTCATCCCTATTTATCAGAAACTTTATGCATTAAATAAGAAAAGTTTAAAGATATCAAAATATGTTTTGTTCTAGTAAAAGAAAAATATGTTTCGCAAAAACAATTCCACATGTGGTATTATTGGAAAGAAAAAGTATCATCAAATTTGATAATACTTTTGTAGAAATGGCTAAAAATATGGGTCATTTTCGGTAATTTGATTTTTTCACATTCTATTGATTTTATTCGAGATTTGGCAACAAATTTTCAATACTTCCTATGTCGTTAATGAAATCAAAACTAAAACCTTTTTTATATAAATTTTTGGCGTTGCCAACTAAGCCACTATAAGTATATTTGCTTTTTGGCATATCGAAAATTTAACGTAGACAAATTGAATCCAATATTTACTTTTGATAATGTTTTTGGACATGAGCAATGGTCCAATCCCCGATATTGCATCGGGCAATGGTAATTTCACTTAATGAGAACAGTGAGAATGGTAGACAAAAATTTATAAAATAATTAGATAGAATAGTTTCGAAATTGTCAATTGATAATGAAAAAAATGAAATCTGGATAAATACCAATACTTATTGCATGCAAAAGGATAGAGATTGATGTGGCAAAATGTCATTGTTCGGGAGTAGTCCACTCCCGACGTTGGCGAGAATTTCTCTATTTAGAAAGAGAGATAAGCTTAGCACCGTACTGATTATTCTTATCTTATTTGGAAGGATCGTTGCCCTTTTACCGGTTTCTACATAAAAGACAGTGAGATATTTAAAAACTGCATAATTGGCATCATACAAATTAAATAATGGAAGTGTCTTAGCAAAATTTAAATCATAATAGTGCCAAAAAATTTTCGTAATATAAAAAATATAATCACAAAATAAAATCAATATAAAAAGCGATATATACGCAAAAGAACAAAGAAAAGCTAAATAGTAAAAAAAATAAAGTATAAAATCAATATAAAAGCGATATATATGTATTTATACATTGTTTGCAATATTAGTGCCAAAAAATAAGATGAACAAAGAAAAACAATATATAGATATGAATCTTATTTTCGTACTATATTATCAATATAATCGAAGTATAAAACCGGTATGAAATTGATAAAAAAAGATATATGTGAAAAAAAGAAAAAGAAAAATGGTATAAAAGAGGGATTATACAGTATTTTATAGGTGTAATATTAATGTAAACAATGAAGATGAAATATATATATATCATTTCCAAGAGAAAAAAAGAAAAAAAATTTTTTTTTAAAATTGAATGACGAAAAAATTAACAAATATGGAGATAAATCAAAAAATAATTTTGAGTTATAGAAAATGAGAGAAAAATAGTAATAGGAGAGATAAATCTTTTAAAAAAGATGAAGAGACAACATGTTAACGAGAAATGTCATAAATATATTTTTTGAAAGATACGTAGTTTAATAAACCCAATGGCATAATTTTCAAAAATATAGATATGTAATAATAGATTACTCTTTTGTATTTACTCATTAAAAGAGAGACATATAGGTCATTATCTTTATAGATCATAGAGTTATTATTGTAGAAAGTTAATTGGGACAAGTATTTAGGTGTATGATGCCATCAGTGACGAAAATGGTGACCCGCCGCATTATACAACAGAGTATTATAAAATCGTTGCAAATAAATTTGTGAGAAGATTTTTGGCAACGAGCTGACACGGCTGCAATTTCCATATTCTATGATGAAATATTCCGTTTTAAATTATGAATTTTTCTTGTAGAGCATATTGCATTGTGAATGGAGTGTTGTTAGGCTTATCAGCTTTTGTGCTTGGTTGGGCCTTGTACGGATAAGTCCATGCCATATCAGCTTTTAAATCAATTTTTTCATGAATTCAATCATACATTAATTATAATATTTTCCACATTTTTATATTCTACTTCAAATGTAATTATTTTAATATTTCATTTGGCAAAGAGAAAGAGAGACAAGACATGTGAAAATTGGAAATGAGGTGGCACAATATGGTAAGAAGCTAATGGCATCTTGTCATAACTCACAATGGACCGCACAATTTAAATATTTTATATATATATATATATATATATAAGATAAATCATATATTTAATCCCCTAGAGGAAAATTACACCACGAAAAAAGAAAAAAAAAAAAAAAAATCCAAACTTAATCCAGGCTATAGCCGACAATGCACTTCATAATTAGAAACACAAAATTCACTGAAAGTAGGCGTAATGCATTCGCACTCTCTCAATTTATCCAAAAGCGTTTAATGTTTCCTTAAACTTTTAAAATATCTAATTGCTCCCCTGAACTTCAAAAAAGTGATACAATTTGCCTCCTAAATCCCACTAAACCAGTGTTTGTGACACATGCGCGTTGAAAAGTCAAACGTGAGGTGACCAATAAGTGATTATCACATAGCAGTAAGAGGACAAACTGGATCATTTTTTCAAAGTTCAGGGGGATAACCGGACACTTTAAAAGTTCAGAGAAACATTAAGCGTTTTTCTTTAGTTCAAGGGAATCCAAATATACTCGGCCTATAAAGGAAAGAGAAAACTACAAAAGGGCAAACACATATCATAAAAACCAATATCATAAATTGGAACTTCACCAAAATTCAAATAATTGTGAATCAATTCATTATTATAGGATAAAAAGTACTGCACAATTTTCATTGCTACAAACCTTCTTAGTTACTAACAGATATAGATAGATCGTTTTGAAAAATACATATATCATGATCGAAAATTATTGTTTACAAAAACCACTTTAGCTCATTGTATTGAATTTGATAAGATATAAATCAACTCGAATGAGACACATGTATAAATCTAGCAGTTTTAA